>CM038681.1:266137750-266737750 GCA_021605205.1 Aegilops longissima | reverse complement strand
TTTGGAGTTGATTTGGTTGGGTTCAAAATGGCTCAAGTTTGAATTTAATTCAAACTTGAATTATTTTTCTATCCTTAAAAATGCCCAAAGCAATTTATCAAAATTCTGTACAAATTCTGGACTCCATATATATTCTCATATCTCTCTCATGCCTTCCCTTTATCTCTGAGCTTTTCTCTCTTATTTTCTGTTTGAGGAAATTGAGAAAAGAAAGAATAAGAGGGAGAGAGAGAGCCCAGCTTCAAAGAGGTCGGCCAGAGAAGGCAGCCCAAAGACAGCCCACTTATCCCTCCGGATCCTTTTCTCACCCAAAACCCAGCCAACCCTCTCTTCCACTCGTCCCACGTGGCAACGCTGGACCCATCTGTCAGCGGGGGAGACTGTAGCTTTCACCACCTTTCCCCTACCTCTCCTCCTCTGCTTTACACGCTCGCATGGCCACCGTGGCCGAGCCAGCTCGCCTCGCCCTCCTATAAAACCAGCAGCCCTCGCCCTAGGGTTCCTCCTCCTCCCTCTTTTCCCCTCCGCGCCGCCGCCATAGGTAAGGGGCACCCACGCACCTGCTTCCCCGCCTCCAGGAGTCATGGCCGGCTCGGGCACGACCTCGCCGCCGGCCTATCCCTCCGCCGTGGCCTCCCCTCCGTCGTATTCTCGCTCGAGAACACTGCCCCGGACCCATTCTGACGACGAGCCGCGCCCAAGGATCGCCAAGTCCGGCTACCTCCCTGTCGTCCTCTTCTTCCCTTGCTTCCTCTGCTTCGTGGACACGAGGACGCCGCCCCGATCAGCGCATCTTCTCGCCGTCCTCGCTCATCCCCAACCTCAGACGACTCAAAGAAGACCCCACGGTGAAGCCCGCTCCTCCCATCTCTCTCTCCGGTTCAATTCATCATCGTAGTCGTCTTCCCGAGTCGTCGATTCCATATCTGCCATGGACGAGGTGCTCGAGCTCCTCACACCCATGCGCCTTCTCGCACATACGCCAGACGCAAGACGCCAAGATCCCACCACCGCTTCCCTCGCCAGTTTCCGCACGCCCGCCGCAGGTTCATAACCCCAATGGTCGTCGCTTGCGCTTGCCCTCGCCGTCCGTTGTCGCCGTGCAGCCATGGCCAAGCTCGACCTGTCGTTAGATAGCTCAAGAGAGCGTGGGAGCATTTTGTATCACACACACACAGCTAGCCCAGTGGCTAGCGCGACCACTATTCATTCGAGTGGTCTGGGGTTCGAGTCCCAGCGGCCCTAATTTTTGCTATGTTTTCCTGTAATTTTGCACACTCTCACAGCCACATGGGCCGAATCCTCATCTGGGCCGCTGCATTGTGATGCTTCGGGCCCGTGCATATTTTTTCCCCACTCTGTGTATTTTACCATTTTCCAGTGCATGCATATTTACCGAATTGCCACTGTTTTAAAATGCCTATAACTAAATATGTATGCATCCAAATTAATCAAACTGTATATGTAAAATGCTTAGAATTTTATCTAGTTTCATAATATGCCACTTTCATCCATGTTTAAAATGCTTAACTTGCTGTTTGAATTAATTTGCTTAAATGCCATGTTAAAATGATTTAATTCATACCTAATTAATCGTAGCTCGGTTTTAAATAAACTTTATATGTAAATGGGGTGGAAAAATGCCTAGTTTAACATGGTAGCATTGCTTTGCATGTTTAACAACTCTAAAATATGCTTTAGGTCAGAACAGTAGCAAATTCGAAATATGCACATGAGGATTTTCCGGAATTGTTGTTTCTTATTTCCGGCCTCATTTAAACTTGCCTAAATAGATAGTTTACTTATGCTTCACCTCTTGCCATGTTTAACAACATTTAATATTGTTGGGTACATAAACGGGAGAGAATTAAATAAATGAATGTGGTGTTTTGTCAATATGCAACTCGTTGCATATTGAGCTCCACTTAATTGGTAGTATTGTTTGTTGCACTTTGCCATGCCATGCCTCATTAAACCGGACATGCATCATACTTGATTGTGCATCATGCCATGTTTATGCTTATGTGTTTACTATGTTGTTTGTTTCTTTCCGGGTTGCTTCTCTCGTTAGCTTCGGTTTTGTTCCGGAGTTGTGAGGATTCGTTCGACTACGTCCGTTTGTCTTCTTCATGGACTCGTTCTTCTTCCTTGCGGGATTTCAGGCAAGATGACCATACCCTCGAAATCACTTCTATCTTTGCTTGCTAGATGCTCGCTCTTTTGCTATGCCCATGCTGCGATGCCTACCACTTGCTATATCATGCCTCCCATGTTGCCATGTCAAGCCTCTAACCATCCTTTCCTAGCAAACTGTTGTTTGGCTATGTTACCGCTTTGCTCAGCCCCTCTTATAGCGTTGTTAGTTGCAGGTGAAGATGAAGTTTGTTCCTTGTCGGAACATGGAGATGTTGTTCCTTGTTGGAACATGTTTACTTGTTGGGATATCACAATATATCTTATTTAATTAATGCATCTATATACTTGGTAAAGGGTGGAAGGCTCGGCCTTATGCAGTGTTTTGTTCCACTCTTGCCGCCCTAGTTTCCGTCATATCGGTATTATGTTCCCGGATTTTGCGTCCCTAACGCGGTTGGGTGATTTATGGGACCCCCTTGACAGTTCGCTTTGAATAAGACTCCTCCAGCAAGGCCCAACCTTGGTTTTACCATTTGACTACCTACCACATATACCCCTTCCCTTGGGTTCTGCAGACTCAAGGGTCATCTTTATTTTTAGCCCCCCCGGGCCAGTGCTCCTCCGAGTGTTGGTCCGAACCGAGCAGCCTGCGGGGCCACCACGGGGAAACTCGAGGCTTGGTTTTACTCGTAGCTTGACTTATCCGGTGTGCCCTGAGAACGAGGTATGTGCGACTCCTATCGGGATTTGTCGGCACATCGGGCGGCTTTGCTGGTCTTGTTTTATTGCTGTCAAAATGTCTTGTAGCCTGGATTCCGAGACTGATCGGGTCTTCCCGGGGAGAAGGAATATCCTTCGTTGATCGCGAGAGCTTATCATGGGCTAAGTTGGGACACCCCGCAGGTATTATCTTTCGAAAGTCGTGCTCCGCGGTTATGAGGCAGATGGGAATTTGTTAATGTCCGGTTGTAGAAAACCCGAAGTTGATCTTAATTAAAATACATCAACCGCGTGTGTAACCGTGATGGTCTCTTCTCGGTGGAGTCCGGGAAGTGAATACGGTGTTGGAGTTATGTTTGACGTAAGTAGTTTCAGGATCACTTCTTGATCGCTACTAGCTTCACGACCGTGCCTTGCTTCTCTTCACGCTCTCTTTTGCGTATGGTAGCCACCATATATGCTAGTCGCTTGCTGCAGCTCCACCTCACTACCTTCTCCTACCCATAAGCTTAAATAGTCTTGATCTCGCGGGTGTGAGATTGCTGAGTCCCCGTGACTCACAGATACTTCCAAAACCAGTTTGCAGGTGCCGATGAAACCGTGCAGGTGACGCATCCGAGCTCAAGGAGGAGCTCGATGAAGATCTTGTTCATTGTGTTGTTTCGTTTCAGTTGATCAGTAGTGGAGCCCAGTTGGGACGATCGGGATCATGTAGCATTTGGGGTAGTCTTCTTTTATTTTGGTTCCGTAGTCGGACCTTGATTGTATCTGTATGATGTAATGTTTTACTCATGTATTGTGTGAAGTGGCCATTGTAAGCCAACTATGTATCTCTTTCCCTTATGTATTACATGGGTTGTGTGAAGATTACCTCACTTGCGACATTGCTTTCAATGCGGTTATGCCTCTAAGTCGTGCTTCGACACGTGGGAGATATAGCCGCATCGAGGGCGTTTCAAGTATGCTGCAAACCGAATGTTGTTCGGAGTCCCGGATGAGATCCTAGGCGTCACGAGGACTTCCGGAATGGTTCGGAGGTAAAGATTTATATATAGGAAGTCTTATTTTGGTCGCCGGAAAGGTTTCGCGCGTTATCGGTATTGTACCGGGAGTGCCGAAAGGGGTCCGGGGGTCCACCGGGGGGGTCCACCTGCCCCGGGGGGCCACATGGGCTGTAGGGGGTGCGCCTTGGCCCATATGGGCCAAGGGCACCAGCCCCAAGAGGCCCATGCGCCAAGATATAAGAAAAAGGGGCGAGTCCTAAAGGGGGAAGGCACCTCCGAGGTGCCTTGGGGAGGATGGACTCCTCCCCCCCTCTTGGCCGCACCCCATCCTTGGAGGAAGGGGCAAGGCTGCACCCTCCCCCCCTCTCTTGCGCCTATATAAAGGGAGGGGAGGGAGGGGTGGCCGCACCTATAAGCCCTGGCGCCTCCCTCCTCCCTGCAACACCTCCTCCTCCTCCCGTAGTTGCTTAGCGAAGCCCTGCCGGAGTTCTACTGCATCCACCACCACGCCGTCGTGCTGCTGGATCATCATCAACCTCTCCTTCCTCCTTGCTGGATGAAGAAGGAGGAGACGTCATCCGCTCCGTACGTGTGTTGAACGCGGAGGTGCTGTCCGTTCAGCACTAGGTCATCGGTGATCTGAATCACGGCGAGTACGACTCCATCATCCCCGTTCCATTGAACGCTTCCGCACGCGATCTACAAGTGGTATGTAGATGCAATCACTCTCCCATGACTCGTTGCTAGATGAACTCATAGATGGATCTTGGTGAAACCGTAGGAAATTTTTTAATTTTCTGCAACGTTCCCCAACAGTGGCATCATGAGCTAGGTCTATGCGTAGTTCTCTATTGCACGAGTAGAACACAATTTGTTGTGGGCGTAGATGTTGTCAACTTTCTTGCCGCTACTAGTCTTATCTTGCTTCAGCGGCATTGTGGGATGAAGCGGCCCGGACCGACCTTACACGACGCTTACGTGAGACCTGGTTCCACCGACCGACATGCACTAGTTGCATAAGTTGGCTAGCGGGTGTCTGCTCTCCCACTTTAGTTGGAGCGGATTCGATGAAAAGGGTCCTTATGAAGGGTAAATAGAAGTTGACAAATCACGTTGTGGCTTTCACGTAGGTAAGAAAACGTTCTTGCTAGAACCCTATTGCAGCCACGTAAAACTTGCAACAACAATTAGAGGACGCCTAACTTGTTTTTGCAGCAAGTGTTTTGTGATATGATATGGCCAAGTTGTGATGAATGATGAATGATATATGTGATGTATGAGATCATGTTCTTGTAATAGGAATCACGACTTGCATGTCGATTTGTATGACAACCGGCAGGAGCCATAGGAGTTGTCTTTATTTTTGTATGACCTGCGTGTCATTGAAGAACGCCATGTAAATTACTTTACTTTATTTCTAAACGCGTTAGCCATAAAAGTAGAAGTAGTCGTTGGCGTGACAACTTCATGAAGACACGATGATGGAGATCATGATGATGGAGATCATGGTGTCATGCCGGTGACATGATGATCATGGAGCCCCGAAGATGGAGATCAAAGGAGCTATATGATATTGGCCATATCATGTCACTACTATATATAATTGCATGTGATGTTTATTATGTTTATGCATCTTGTTTACTTAGAACGACGGTAGTAAATAAGATGATCCTCATAACAATTTCAAGAAAGTGTTCTCCCTAACGTGCACCGTTGCTAAAGTTAAATCGTTTCAAGCACCACGTGATGATCGGGTGTGATAGATCCTTACGTTCACATACAACGGGTGTAAGATAGTTTTACACATGCAATACACTTAGGCTAACTTGACGAGCCTGGCATGTACAGACATGGCCTCGGAACACAAGAGACCGAAAGGTCGAACATGAGTCGTATGGAAGATACGATCAACATGGAGATGTTCACCGACGATGACTAGTCCGTCTCACGTGATGATCGGACACAGCCTAGTCGACTCGGATCATGTATCACTTGGATGACTAGAGGGATGTAAAATCTGAGTGGGAGTTCATTAAATAATTTTATTAGATGAACTTTATTATCATGAACAATAGTCTAAAATCTTTGCAAAATGTCTTGTAGATCAAATGGCCAACGCTGATGTCACCATGAACTTCAACGCGTTCCTAGAGAAAACCAAGCTGAAAGATGATGGAAGCAACTATTCGGACTGGGTCCGGAACCTGAGGATTATCCTCATAGCTGCCAGGAAACAATATGTCCTAGAAGCACCGCTAGGTGAAGCACCCATCCCAGAGAACCAGGACGTTATGAACGCTTGGCAGTCTCGTGCTGATGATTACTCCCTCGTTCAGTGCGGCATGCTTTACAGCTTAGAACCGGGGCTCCAAGAGCGTTTTGAGCGACACGGAGCATATGAGATGTTCGAGGAGCTGAAACTAGTTTTCCAAGCTCATGCCCGGGTCGAGAGATATGAAGTCTCCGACAAGTTCTACAGTTGTAAGATGGAGGAAAATAGTTACATTAGTGAGCACATACTCAAAATGTCCGGGTTGCACAACCGCTTTGTCCCACTGGACATTAACCTCCCGGACGAGGCGGTCATTGACAGAATCCTTGATCACTCCCACCAAGCTACAAGAGCTTTGTGATGAACTACAATATGCAAGGGATGGTGAAAACTATTCTGAAGTATTTTCAATCTGAAGTCAGCAGAGGTAGAAATCAAGAAGGAGCATCAAGTGTTGATGGTCAATAAAACCGCTAAGTTCAAGAAGGGCAAGGAAAGAAGAACTTCAAGAAGGACGGCAAGGATGTTGCCGCGCCCGTAAGCCGATTGCGGGAAGAAGTCAAAGAATGGACCCAAGCACGAGATCGAGTGCTTTTATTGCAAAGGGAAGGGTCCCGAAGCGGAACTGCCCCAAATACTTAGCGAGATAAGAAGGCCGGCAACACTAAAGGTATATTTTATATACATGTAATTGATGTGTACCTTACTAGTACACGTAGTAACTCCTCGGTATTTGATACCGGTGTCGTTGCTCATATATGTAACTCACAGCAGGAGCTGCGGAATAAACGGAGACTGGCGAAGGACGAGGTGACGATGAGCGTCGGGAATGGTTCCAAGGTCGATGTGATCGCCGTCGGCATGCTACCTCTACATTTACCTACGGGATTAGTTTTAAACCTTAATAATTGTTATTTAGTACCAAGTTTGAGCACGAACATTGTATCAGGATCTCGTTTAATACGAGATGGCCACTCATTTAAATCCGAGAATAATGGTTGTTCTATTTATATGAGAGAAATGTTTGTTGTTCTATTTATATGAGAGAAATGTTTTATGGTCATGCTCCAATGGTCAATGGTTTATTCTTAATGAATCTCGAACGTAATGTTACACATGTTCATAGTGTGAATACCAAAAGATGTAAAGTTGATAACGATAGTCCCACATACTTGTGTACTCGCCGCCTTGGTCACATTGGTGTCAAGCGCATGAAGAAGCTCCATGCTGATGGACTTTTAGAGTCTCTCGATTATGAATCATTTGACACATGCGAACCATGCCTCATGGGCAAGATGACCAAGACTCCGTTCTCGGAACAATGGAGCGAGCAACCAACTTATTGGAAATCATACATACCGATGTATGCGGTCCAATGAGTGTTGAGGCTCATGGAGGATATCGTTATGTTCTCACTCTCACCGATGACTTAAGTAGATATGGGTATGTCTACTTGATGAAACACAAGTCCGAGACCTTTGAAAAGTTCAAGGAATTTCAGAATTAAGTAGAGAATCAACGTGACCGAAAGATAAAATTCTTGCGATCGGATCGTGGAGGAGAATATTTAAGTCACGAATTTGGTACACACTTAAGGAAATGTGGAATCGTTTCACAACTCACGCCGCTGGAACACCTCGGTAGTAATGGTGTGTCCGAACGTCGTAATCGCACTCTATTGGATATGGTGCGATCTATGATGTCTCTTACTGATTTACCGCTATCATTTTGGGGATACGCTCTAGAGACAGCTACATTCACTTTAAATAGGGCACCGCCTAAATCCGCTGAGACGACACCGTATGAATTATGGTTTGGGAAGAAACCTAAGTCGTCGTTTCTAAAAGTTTGGGGATGCGATGCTTATGTCAAGAAACTTCAACCTGAAAAGCTCGAACCCAAGTCAGAAAAATGCGTCTTCATAGGATACCCTTAGGGAACAATTGGGTATACCTTCTACCTTAGATCCGAAGGCAAGATCTTTGTTGCCAAGAACGGATCCTTTCTGGAAAAAGAGTTTCTCTCGAAAGGAGTAAGTGGGAGGAAAGTAGAACTCGATGAAGTACTACCTCTTGAACCGGAAAGTAGTGCAGCTCAGAAAATGTTCTGTGGTGCCTACACCGATCGGAGAGGAAATTAATGATGATGATAAAGGTACTTCGGATCAAGTTGCTCTTGAACTTCAGAGGTCCACTAGGACACGTTCCGCACTGCAGTGGTACGGCAACCCTATCTTGGAAATCATGTTGTTAGACAACGGTGAACCTTCGAACTATGAAGAAGCGATGGCGGGCCCAGATTCCAACAAATGGCTTGAAGCCATGCAATCCGAGATAGGATCCATGTATGAAAACAAAGTATGGACTTTGACAGACTTGCCCGATGATCGGCGAGCAATAGAAAACAAATGGATCTTTAAGAAGAAGACGGACGCGGATGGTAATGTTACCATCTATAAAGCTCGACTTGTCGCTAAGGGTTATCGACAAGTTCAAGGGATTGACTACGATGAGACTTTCTCTCCGATGAGCGAAGCTTAAGTCCGTCCGAATCATGTTAGCAATTGCCGATACTATGATTATGAGATATGGCAGATGGACGTCAAAACGGCATTCCTTAACGGTTATCTTAAGGAAGAGTTGTATATGATGCAGCCGGAAGGTTTTGTCGATCCTAAGAATGCTAACAAGGTATGCAAGCTCCAATGATCCATTTATGGGCTGGTGCAAGCATCTCGGAGTTGGAACATTCGCTTTGATGAGATGATCAAAGTGTTTGGGTTTATGAGACTTATGGAGAATCCTGCGTTTACAAGAAAGTGAGTGGGAGCTCAGAGCATTTCTCATATTATATGTAGATGACATACTTTTGATGGGAAATGATATAGAACTTTTGGACAGCATTAAGGCCTACTTGAATAAGAGTTTTTTAATGAAGGACCTTGGAGAAGCTGCTTACATATTA
The DNA here is from genome assembly GCA_021605205.1 of Aegilops longissima. Lineage (NCBI taxonomy): Eukaryota > Viridiplantae > Streptophyta > Magnoliopsida > Poales > Poaceae > Aegilops > Aegilops longissima. The sequence continues at coordinate 266,728,654 of CM038681.1, read as the reverse complement.
GGCATCAAAATCTATAGGGATAGATCGAGATGCCTCATAGGTCTTTCACAAAGCACATACCTTGATAAGATTTTGAAGAAGTTCAAGATGGATCAGTCCAAGAAAGGGTTCTTACCTGTTTTGCAAGGTGTGAAATTGAGCTCGGCTCAATGCCCGACCACGACAAAAGATAAAGAAGAGATGAGTGTCATCCCTATGCCTCACCATAGGATCTATTATGTATGCCATGCTGTGTACTGACCTGATGTAAACCTTGCCGTAAGTTTGGTAGGAAGGTACCAAAGTAATCCCGCAAGGAACACCTGCACAGCGGTCAAGAATATCCTGAAGTACCGAAAAGGACAAAGGACATGTTTTCGCTTATGGAGGTGACGAAGAGCTCGTCGTAAAGGGTTACGTCGATACTAGCTTTGACACAGATCTGGATGACTCAAAGTCACAAACCAGATACGTGTATATGTTAAATGGTGGAGCAGTAAGCTGGTGTAGCTACAAGCAAAGCGTCGTGGCGGGATCTACATGTGAAGCGGAGTACATGGCAGCCTCGGAGGCAGCACATGAAGCAATTTGGGTGAAGGAGTTCATCACCGACCTAGGAGTCATACCCAATGCGTCGGAGCCGATCAAACTCTTCTGTGACAACACTGGAGCTATTGCACTTGCCAAGGAGCCCAGGTTTCACAAGAAGACCAGGCACATCAAGCGTCGCTTCAACTCCATTCGTGAAAATGTTCAAGACGGGGACATAGAAATTTGCAAAGTGCATACGGGTCTGAATGTCGCAGATCCATTGACTAAACCTCTTCCGCGAGCAAAACATGATTAACACCAGAACTCTATGGGTGTTCGATTCATCACAATGTAACTAGATTATTGACTCTAGTGCAAGTGGGAGACTGTTGGAAATATGCCCTAGAGGCAATAATAAAGTATTATTATTATATTTCCTTGTTCATGATAATTGTCTTTTATTCATGCTATAATAGTATTATCAGGAAATCGTAATACACGTGTGAATACATAGACCACAATATATCCCTAGTGAGCCTCTAGTTGACTAGCTCGTTGATCAATAGATAGTCATGGTTTCCTGACTATGGGCATTGGATGTCATTGATAATGGGATCACATCATTAGGAGAATGATGTGATGGACAAGACCCAATACTTAGCATAGCACAAGATCGTGTAGTTCGTTTTGCTAGAGCTTTTCCAATGTCAAGTATCTCTTCCTTAGACCATGAGATCGTAACTCCCGTGATACCGTAGGAGTGCTTTGGGTGTACCAAAGCGTCACAACGAATCGGGTGACTATAAAGGTGCATTACAGGTATCTCCAAAAGTGTCATTGGGTTGACACGGATCGAGGCTGGATTTGTCACTCCGTATGACGGAGAGGTATCACTCGGCCCACTCGGTAGTGCATCATCATAATGAGCTCAAAGTGACCAAGTGTTTGGTCACGGGATCATGCATTACGGTACGAGTAAAGTGACTTGCCGGCAACGAGATTGAATGAGGTATTGGGATACCGACGATCGAATCTCGGGCAAGTAAAATACCGATTGACTTGAATCCTCGACATCGTGGTTCATCCGATGATATCATCCAGGAGCATGTGGGAGCCAACATGGGTATCCAGATCCCGCTGTTGGTTATTGCCCGAGAGCTGTCTCGGTCATGTCTGCATGTCTCCCGAACCCGTAGGGTCTACACACTTAAGGTTCGGTGACGCTAGGGTTGTATGAATATGAGTATGCATCAAACCGAATGTTGTTCGGAGTGCCGGATGAGATCCCGGACGTCACGAGGAGTTCCGGAATGGTCCGGAGGTAAAGATTTATATATAGGAAGTCTTATTTTGGTCGGCGGAAAGGTTTCGAGCGTTATCGGTATTGTACTGGGAGTGCCGAAAGGGGTCTGGGGTCCACCGGGGGGTCCACCTGCCCCAGTGGGCCACATGGTCTGTAGGGGGTGGGCCTTGGCCCATATGGGCCAAGGGAACCAGCCCCGAGAGGCCCATGCGCCAAGATATAAGAAAAAGGGGAGAGTCCTAAAGGGGGAAGGCACCTCCGAGGTGCCTTCGGGAGGATGGACTCCTCCCCCCCTGGCCGCACCCCTTCCTTGGAGGAAGGGAAAGGCTGCGCCTCCCCTCTCTTGCACCTATATAAAGGGAGGGAGGGAGGGTGGCTGCACCTATAAGCCTGGCGCCTCCTCCTCCCTGCAACACCTCCTCCTCCTCCCGTAGTTGCTTAGCGAAGCCCTGCCGGAGTTCTGCTGCATCCACCACCACGCCTTCGTGCTGCTGGATCATCATCAACCTCTCCTTCCCCCTTGCTGGATCAAGAAGGAGGAGACGTCACCCGCTCCATACGTGTGTTGATCGCGGAGGTGCTGTCCGTTCAGCACTAGGTCATCGGTGATCTGAATCACGGCGAGTACGACTCCATCATCCCCGTTCCATTGAACGCTTCCGCACGCGATCTACAAGTTGTATGTAGATGCAATCACTCTCCCATGACTCGTTGCTAGATGTACTCATAGATGGATCTTGGTGAAACCGTAGGAAAAAAATTGATTTTCTGCAACGTTCCCCAACAGGTGGCGCCTGCGTTTTTCAGCCCAAAGGGCATAGTATTGAAGCAGAAAGGCCCATATGAGGTAATGAATGCCATTGCGGCTTGATCAGATTCCTTCATTTTGATTTGATGGTATCCGGAGTATGCGTCGAGGAAGCACAGTGAGTCGTGTCCTGTAGTGGCATCAATGATCTGATCGATGCAGGGGAGGGGGAAGGGATCCTTAGGGTAGGCCTTGTTGAGGTCTTTGAAATTGACACACAGGCGCCAGGATTTTTCCTTCTTTGGTACCATCACCAGGTTTGCTAGCCAGTCCGGGTGTTTTATTTCTCTGATGAACCCGGCCTCAATTAACTTGGCTAGCTCCTCCCCCATAGCTTGTTGTTTGGGTTCGAAAAAGCACTGTATTGTTTATTTGACCAGTTTGTATATTGATACTATGTTTGGACAACCTGCGTGGGATTCCTGGCATATCTGAGGGGTGCCTGGCAAATATGTCCCAGTTCTCGCGTAGGAACGCACGTAATGCGGCGTCGATCGTCGGGTCCACCTCTACCTCGATGGAAGCTGTCTTCTTGGGGTTCGTTGGGTGTCAGGACCCCGATTCTAAGTCACACCGATCTAGCCTGTAACACCTCATATCACTTTGCGACCAGACGCATGGTATTCCCACGGGTGTCGCCTTACCATGGCCCGGGACCGTTTGCGCCTTTTGGCTCACGTATATGATAGTGTCGCTAGCATCCATATGACAGAGAACCCGGGGCGACATGGCTAGTCGTGAACCCAAAGCGGCACTAACTTACGGGGACAGGCATACATGAATCAACATCGAGCATGTCGGTCAAGAGCGTGTGAATTCGGGTTGTAGCACTGGGCTAACAGGACTCTGGGAACCCGGGCTGTAGCAGGCTAGGCAGGACTCCAGATGTCACCGCATGACATTTCCCCGAAGGAACAGACACAGGAACGAAGTGAAACACATGCCGACCAGTCTAAGTGTTCCGGAGCAGTAGTGCTGGGCTAGCAGACTCCGGTGAACCGGGCTGTAGCGGACTACTATGGCTCATGGAACCACTAGACTACATTTCCCCATAACAGAGGCTGCCGAGGATAAAAAACTAGATTGTCGGATCCCACACATACCAAGCATTTCAATCATACACACAATATGCTAGATATGTGTAAATACAACATGGCATCACAACAAAACTCTACAACTCAAAGTACTTTATTTAAAGGCTCCGGAGAGCCATACATAACAAGTTCATACAGATAGGGGTCACATGACCCGACACTCAAGTCATACAAACATACAAGCACATCCGGAAGCAAATTAGTCTGAGTACAGACAACTAGAAAGAAAGAAGGCTTGACGAAGCATGTCTATCTACATAGGGCCCTGCACAAGCAAGTGCTCGTCAACGTCGAGATCTACATAGAACCCATCGGAAAAGGCGGTGTTGTCGTCATAAAATAGTAATAAAAGCAACATGAGTACAAAGGTACTCAGCAAGTCTTACAACAGATCCTACTATACATGCACGTTCTCAAGAAGGTAGTGGAGTTATTGCAGCAAGCCAGCTTTGACTCTTGGCTAAACTATCCTATGAGGCACCACTTGTAAAATAGTTTTCGCACACGAGTCCATTAATCACCATCACAATACTCCACCGTGGATCCTCCCTCGTCATCCTACGATAGGGCCATCCGCGGTACTCATACTTATCTTGAGTCTTTTAGTAGTAACCATTAACTTGTCTATGAACTAGTAGTCCTTTACCGCGGACGCGGCTATTCGAATAGTTTAATACCCTGCAGGGGTGTACTTCTTCACACATGCTTTCACCACTTATCGCCGCTACACGACATGTACTCGGCAACCTTCAAGCGGAAGCCCGGCGAGGGTGTCGGCCACGACCTGACTAAACACTCGAGTCTCTATTCCAGGTTTATCCCCTATTCGGGTTCCATCCGCAAGGAAATCCGGTCGGGGTGTCCTCAACAACCCCGAACGATGTGTGCAGGGCTCCCGAGACACCAAACGGGCGACTCGGTACACCGTGCCACGAGCCTACCGCATCACAGCCCACCCCTAAGGTCAGCGCTGCGCACGGCCTCCAGCAACTACCAACACCAAAAACTACTTGCAACTCCTGGACAGAGGACGGTGGTGGTTAATAAGTCGAGAGAGTCAATTAAGGATCGCAATGTGTGGTAGTAGCTGAATCTTAAATCATGCATACAGATCTCAGTTCTTAAGGACGGCCTCAATGAAACAACCCACCATGTACTCCTTTATGGCCTCTCATCGATACCTTTACCAAATCATATTCAACACTTCACTCTCATTACCGACACAACCATTCACTCTAGTTCATCAGCCCGATGAGCTAGACCTGACACGACTCTAAGCATAGCAAGCATAGCATGGCAGGAAACACAAAAATGGCTCAATCAACTCCGACACATGCTAGTGGGTTTCATCTAGTTATTGTGGCAATGACAGGTCATGCAGAGGAAGTGGGTTCAACTACGCAACACACAGCAGTTTGAAAGCGTTGTCTTAATACAGTAAACGAGAGCAGAAGCGAGAAGATGGGTTTGTATCGAAATGATCAATGGGGTTGCTTGCCTGACAGAGTGGTAGTGGGATACTGCCCTTCAATTGGATACTCGTGAATATCCTCGGAGGCAGAACCTACCAGGAAGAACACATCAAAACACAATCACCACATGGCAATATGCAACAATATGATGCATGCAATGACATGGCAAAATGAGTGTGTTTTGGCTAATGCAACTTAGGACAGAATGGTTTGAGTTCATTTGAATCAAGGATTCAAATGCTAACCCAAAATAAGAGGTGATATTAGTGCATTAGCTTGTTTCCTCTAAACAGCAAGGTTAAAGTGTTCTGACATGCATGAATCCAGTACAGACGGAAAGATTGATTTTTTCTCATCAAAATACATATATAAATCTTTGCATTTGGAGTTACAGATTAATTTCTATGATTTTTTGAAGTTTGTAGTATTTTGTGGAATTTCCTATATAAAAATAAATCCAGAAAATACTTATTGCGTCAGCAGTGCGTCAGGGTGACGTCAGCGGTCAACGGGGCCGGTCCAGGTCAAGCTGACCAGTGGGTCCCGTCTACTAGTTGTTAGTTAAACTAACTAAGTTTAGTTAGCGCTAAACCTGGGTTAATTAGCAAGGCAGGCCCCACTTGTCATAGACCCAGGGGGTCAAACCGGGCCCACCCGGTCAACAGTCAGCGGGGTCAACTCCGACTTTCGTGCTACGGCGACCAAAACGACGGCGGAGCACGTCTACGTGATGCGGGGTGTGAGCCGCTCGATTAGTGGTGGTGGTGGTTGGGCTCGGGGTCGCCGGAAATGACGTCGGCGACGAGCTGTGCGGCTGCAGGAGTTCGGGTGGGCTCAGGCTCGTCGCTAGGGGGCATGGCAAGGGGCGTGCGGTGGTGCTACGGGCTCCTGGAGATGCAGTGAATGCATTGGACTAGGTGGTTTGGCCGTTGGGTGGCCGGAGCATCGTCGGCGACGAGCTCGGCGGCGGCACGTGCGGTGAAGCTTCGTGTGGTCGCTATGGTGCTCGAGAGAGAGAACGGGAATGGGGAGGAGGTAGCTGGGCTCACGACAGTCACGGCGGAGGAGTCGGCGAGGTCGGGGACGAGCTAGTGCGGCGGCGACGGCGAAGGGGATCTCCCGCGGTGTTCGGTGGAGACGAGGTCGAAGGAGGCGGTGCAGAGCGTGCGAGTGCTCCGGGCTCGGCTAGCTCGGTGTAGCAGATGGCGGCAGAGCTCGTGGACAAGACGGGGCGGCACGAGGACGACGGAAAGCGCGGCTACATCGGCGGTGCGTCGGCAGGAGCGTCGGCCATGGTGGGAGAGGGCGAGGGAGAGAGGCAGGGGCGAATGGATGTGTCCAGGCGGTTGAGGGGGCGACGTGGAGGTCGACCAGCGCGTCCAGAGGCGAAGCGGCAAGCAGGTGGCACGGTGGCGAGCTCGCGCACGCCGGCATCACCTCTCTGCCTGCTCTAGCGAGAGGAAGCAGCTGACTGGCACGGGCCAGCACAGTGCTGGGCCGGCCAGTGGGCTGCCAAGTAAGATTCTCTCCCTCTCTTTATTCTGTTTTTGTTTTTTTTCTATTTTTCTATAACTATGTGGCTTTATTAAAAATAGTTAGGCACTTTCAAAAATCCTGAAAATAATTAGGGACTCTGTTTAGATTATTTCCAACAGCCCACACTTATTTCCAGAATTATTTGGGCATTGAAAATATTTACTAGCATTAAATGCCCAAATACAAGTTACATATGATTTAATTCAATGATCTTGTGATGACCTAGAAAATTGTGAACCCATTGTGTCAGAGGTTCTAACCCAAGACAAAAAGGGTGGACTTTTTAGAAGGGCATTTCTGGTTCATTGAAAATGATTTTAGTAAACCCTACTTGTTTGGGGGGGTGCTAGGGGTTCTGTCATCCCCATTTCAAGTTTCTGCAAAAGTAAACATGATGCAACACTCTAATCCATGAACTAGCTAGGATGTGACAACTCACCCCCACTCAAAAGAATCTCGTCCCGAGATTTGGGATTCGTCGGGAAGAATGTGGGGTACTCAAGTCGAAGACGATCCTCCCTTTCCCAAGTAGCTCTTACTCGGAATTGTGTGACCATTGAACCTTGAGAAACTTGATATTTTGGCGTCGAGTGGTACACTCGGCTTGATCAAGGATGCGAACGTGATATTCCCGATATGTGAGATTATCTTGGAGATCAAGCATTTCGTGGTCCACTCCACGGATTGGATCCGAGAAGCAACGCCTGAGTTGAGAAACGTGGAAGACATCATGAACTATGGAAAGATGCGGAGGTAGTTCCAATTGGTAGGAAACTTCTCCTCGTTTGGCAAGAATGCGAAAGGGTCCAATGCAACGAGGAGCCAATTTGCCTTTGATACCGAATCTATGGGTTCCCTCCAAAGGAGTAACCCGAAGGTAAGCCTTCTCGCCAACTTCATAATTCATGAGCTTATGTTTGCGGTCATATTGGCTCTTTTGACGAGATTGGGCTGTTTTCAATTTCTCACGAATAATGCGAACCTGCTCTTCTGCTTCCTGAATCATATCCGGGCCAAAGAGTTGTCTTTCCTCGGTTTCTGACCAGTTAAGAGCCGTTCGGCATTTTCATCCATAGAGAACTTCGGAAGGAGCTTTGCCCAAGCTAACTTGATAACTATTATTATAAGCGAACTCGGCTAATGGAAGGCATTTCTCCCAATCCATACCGAAAGAGATGACAGAAGCTTGGAGCATATCTTCCAGAATTTGGTTGACTCGTTCTACTTGACCACTTGATTAAGGGTGGAAGGCGGTGCTAAAGGAGAGACGAGTTCCCATAGCATTTTGGAAACTTTCCCAAAATCGAGAGGTGAAGAGACTTCCACGGTCTGAGTTAATCTCCAATGGAACGCAATGAAGAGACACTATTCGGGAGATGTACAAGTCATCTAGCTGGCTAGCGGTTATACTCTCACGAACAGGTAGGAAGTGGGCTACTTTGTAAAGACGATCGACAACGAGGAAGATAGCATTATTGCCTCTATTGGTCCTGGGAAACCCAGTAATGAAATCCATACTGATTTTATCCCATTTCCATTCAGGAATAGCCAAAGGTTGAAGGGTGCCAGCAGGTCGTTGATGCTCTGCTTTAACACGATGATAGACGTCGCAATTAGCAATGTATTGAGCGATTTCTCTCTTCATCCTAGTCCACCAAAACCTCTGGCATAGGTCTTGATACATTTTAGTACTACCGAGATGAATGGTGAGAGGGGATTCATGAGCTTCCTTAAGGATCAATTGCCGTAGCTGTTGTTTCTTGGGAACCACTAGGCGGTTCTCGAAGAAGACAACACCTCGCTCATCCATGGAGAAACACTTAGCAGCTTCGCTAGCAATGTTCTCCTTGATCCGAGATATTCCTCTATCACACCGCTGAGCGGTTATGATTTGATCCGTAAGGACAAGTTTCGCCACCAGGGTGGATAGGAATCCTCGAGGAACAATGTGAAGGTCAAGCTTACGGAATTCCTCGTGGAGAAATGGTTGACTTTGTCGTAACATCAAGTTGTTACAATAAGATTTATGACTTAGCGCATCAACCATGACATTGGCTTTGCCCGGGGTGTAAGTTATTCCTACGTCGTAATCTGTGATCAACTCGACCCAACGTCTTTGCCTGAGATTCAAATCCGGTTGGGTGAAGATGTATTTCAGAATTTGGTGATCGGTGTAAATCTCACAATGATTACCAAGAAGGTAATGTCGCCATGTTTTGAGTGCATGGACTACAGCTGCAAGCTCTAGATCATGTGTGGGATAGTTATCCTCATGTGGATGCAACTGTCGAGAAGCGTAGGCAATCACATGACGATCTTGCATGAGTATGCAACTAGTCCTTGTCGCGAGGCGTCGCAATAGATAACAAAGTCCTTAGAAAAATCTGGTGGCACGAGTACGGAAGCAGATGTCAGGCGTCTTTTCAGTTCCTGAAAGCTGAACTCGCACTATGGGGTCCACTCGAACTTTTGATCTTTCTTGAGGAGTTCAGTTAGAGGTTTAGCAACCTTGGAGAAATTCTCGACGAAGCGGCGACAGTAGCTCACTAAGCCAAGGAAACTCCGAACTTGCTTGACCGTTTCAGGTGGAGTCCAATCAAGGACGGCTTGAACTTTCTCGGGATTGACAGCAGTACCCTTACCAGAGATTACATGGCCTATATAGGTCACTTCTAGCAACCAAAATTCACACTTGGAGAATTTGGCATAAAGGCGATGCTCTCGAAGTTTCATCAATACCAGCCTTAGATGCTCGGCATGTTCTTCCTCATTCTTGGAGTAGATGAGTATGTCATCGAGGTATACCACAACAAATTTATCCAAATACTCCATGAAGATCGAGTTCATTAACCGAGATAAGGTGGCTGGAGCATTGGTTAAACCGAAGGACATGACGGTGTACTCGTATTGGCCATAACGAGAGACAAATGCCGTTTTAGGAATGTCCCCATTCTTGATTTTGATTTGATGGTAGCCAAACCTCAAATCCATTTTGGAAAAGACTGAGGATCCAGTGAGCTGAACATACAGGTTGTTGATCCTGGGGAGCGGATACTTGTTCTTGATATTGACCAAGTTGACAGGTCGGTAATCTACAACCATCCGATCCGTTCCATCCTTCTTCTAGATGAAGAGGACGGGGCAAGCCCATGGAGAAGAACTAGGACGGATGAAACCCTTTTTCCAGGACTCATCGAGTTGTTTCTTAAGATCGGCTAGTTCTAGGGGTGCCATCTTATAGAGTCTTCTAGAGATTGGGACGGTTCATGGAACAAGGTCTATCAAGAACTCGACATCCTTGTCAGGTGGAATACCTGGCAGTTCTTCTGGAAAGACATCCGGAAAGTCACGGACTACCGGCATATCTTCAAGGTCTGGAAGAGGGTTGGCATTTAGGGAGTAGAGCTGACGCTTAGACACTCGGGTCAAAACATTGACTGTCTTGCCCGATGGATGGGTGAGTTGAACAGTTCTAGTAGAGCAATCAATCTTAGCATAATGGGATGACATCCAGTCCATACCCAAGATGATATTTATGTCCGAGGACTTGAGAGCTATCAGTGATGCAAGGAAGACCAATCTATCGACAAGAATTTCATTTCCATGGCTTACTTGAGAGGTTTGCCATTTAGAACCAGGGGTTTGAATTACCATGGAGGTGGGCATGTCACAAAATGTGGTGTTGTGCAATCGAGCATAGCTCTCAGAGATAAATGAATGAGATGCTCCAGTATCGAAAGGAACAGATGCCGGATGGCAATTAACAAGGGGCATACCCAGGACGACATTGGGATCATCATGAGTCTCCTCAGCTGAGACATAGTTGACATGGCCACGTGCAGTGGTGGCTGGCTTGGCGTAATAAGTCTTTCTCGCTGGCTTACCACGGCCAACGGACGTTCCAGGCTGATTGGGGTTGTTCTGGGGGCACTCGCGCAGGTAGTGACCCGTCTCTCCACACTTGAAGCATGTCACAACATTGGGGCGTGGAGCAGCATTAGCAGCGGGGCCACCATAGGCCTTGGGCGGTGCATACTACTGGTTGGGGCGAGGCGCCTCAAAGGATGGCCTCGGAGTGAACCTGGGTGGCAGAGCTGTGTTTGGAATCCAGACCCGACGCTTCTGAGATCCAGAGACGGATGAAGAACCAAAGTCACGGGAGTGCTTGCGTGAAGCGTCATATTCAGTCTGACCTATCTCAGCACTGATGGCCTTATTGACCAGCTTCTGGAAGGAGGTGCACTCGTGCAGATGAAGATCACGACGAAGCTCGGGGCTAAGTCCCTTGCGGAACTTTCCTGCTTCTTAGCATCAGTGGATACCTCTTCAGGAGCATAACATGCCAGATTTCCAAACTCACGGCTGTATGCATCCACGGTGAGTCTGCCTCGGGTGAAATTGCAGAATTCTTCCCGCTTACGATCCATGAAACCCTCCGGAATGTGATGCACACGTAAAGCCTCACTGAATTCAGCCCAAGTAGTGATTTGGCCAGCCGGGCGCATATCCTCAAAGTTTTCCCACCAAAGGCTAGCAGGGATTTCGAGGTGATAGGCAGCGTAGGTAACCTTATCAGATTCGGCTACGTTGGCAGAACATAGCTTATGGGTGATGCTATGAAGCCAATCATCCGCATCGAGGGTCTCGACAAAATGACTAAACTTCGGTGGGTACAACTTGACAAAGTCATTGATTGACACCAAGTCGTTCCTCTGATGACGTGCAGTATTCTGCTCAATTCGTTCTAGCAAGCGGTTTGTCTCATGCTTGTTTCTTTCCGCCTCCAGCATAACTTCGGCCAGAGAAGGTGGTTGAGGGAGATTCTCATCCCTAGCTGCACTGGCTTCACCCTGCTCTGGGGCAGCAGGGTTGTTGCGGGTGTTGACCATCCTAGGAAAAACAAGACAACAGTTTAGACAAGGATGGCAAAACCTTGCCAAGGAAGTGCGGAATGTAATGGACGACATGGAATGCTGAGATGTTCATTTGCACGACATGGTAATATAGAAACTGCCATATATATACCATCGGTCATACACACCGTAAATAGTTTAGTACAAGCCCAGGCTAAAGTACAACTACGGTGAAAGACGTTACATCTCCTCGGAGGCATTCCAAGCTCCTATACATTATTTTTCTACACCTCCGGAACGTGATACACACCAAGTTGTATCCCACGAGTCACGCAAGACTGTGGAGACTACAACTGTTACAATACTAGTGAAACTACTACCAACTCAGATGTCTCTGTAGTAATCTTCATAGAGATTACCACAATGTCATGGGAGCTGAACATGATCATCTGGAAACAGTCGGTCCTGTGGAGCTTGCGGTCCATAGGGACTCGGATGTGGCCTTGGTCAAACAAATGGTGGTAGACGGGGTCCACGGGGAGGGGTGATGCCTCCTACATCACGCCAGTCCATACAATCTGGCAGACCAGACGACACGGGGTACAAGTCCCTCATGTCCATATACCCAGCCTGCACGGCAGGTGCAAACCGTGTCAGAGTGGCCCAGTGATCAGAACGAGTGTTGAAGAGCTCCATTCGCAAGGCACGATTCTCACGGTCCTTGTCCTCAAGCATCTCAGTGGTGGTGCGGAGTAGTGAATCCTCATGGGTAGAGTCACAGTAAATAGCCTGATAGTACCCTTGTGCCCTAGGGAGTGATGCTGGCATATAGCGGAAATCAGTGTTCCGAAGCACGACAGTTCTGGCTCGTATGATAGTCATCATCGAGTAAGTTGTGTCCTGCACGGACATCTCGATGGTAACCCCAAGTCCATAAGAGCAATGGAGGGGTTCAGTAGCTCCAGGATAGGAAGGGTATATCCTGACTGTACAAAGGTATTGGCTCTGATTAATGTCTCGAAACTGCTCCTCAACGGTATACTCAGGATACCATCGATAGCCTATCTCGACCACCACTCGGACCAGCATGGCGGTGTGACCAGGTACATCGAGGAAATGAGTCAGATGAACCACTTGATTCTGGGAACGGCTGGCCATCGGAAAGCACGAAATAATGCAAAGGCATTAGAATTTTCTAGGAGAAATCAGACAGCATAACGGCTGTAAATGCACAGAAAAAGATTTGAGACATTCACAACAGTTTGCAAAACCACTCAACAACATCATATCAAGGTTCTGGTTCAACTGGTAACATACTAAAAGTAGTAGAAACTGAACTGAGGCATGGAACCAACAATCCTATGAGTTACTACGGATTAGTAACACGTGAACCTGATAGAAAGAAGAGAGCCTGATCCTTAACCCACGTAGAATGAGAAGAGAATGACTCAGATCAGAGGGCATAAGGTAAACGAGTAAAAAGAGCCTTACGTTCCCTCCCACAATCAATTCCCCTACATATAACTAAAGCATTTATAGACTCGACATCGACCAGTTTGACTTGACGAACCTACAGGCAGTCCGGCTCTGATGCCAACGCTGCCAGGACCCCGATTCTAAGTCACACTGATCTAGCCTGTAACACCTCATATCACTTTGCAGCCTAACGAACGGTATTCCCACGGGTGTCGCCTTACCATGGCCCGGGACCATTTGCGCCGTTTGGCTCACGTATATGATAGTGTCGCTAGCAACCATATGACAGAGAACCTGGGACGACATGGCTAGTCGTGAACCCAAAGCGGCACTAACTTATAGGGACAGGCATACATGAATCAACATCGAGCATGTCAGTCAGCAGTGTGTGAATCCGGGCTGTAGCATTGGGCTAACAGGACTTCGGGAACCCGGGCTGTAGCAGGCTAGGCAGGACTACGGATTTCACCGCGTGACATTTCCCCGAAGGGACAGACACAGGAACGAAGTGAAACACATGCCGGCCAGTCTAAGTGTTCCGGAGCAGTAGTGCTGGGCTAGCAGGACTCTGGTGAACCGGGCTGTAGCGGACTACTATGGCTCATGGAAGCACTAGACTACATTTCCCCATAAGAGAGGCTGCCAAGGATAAACAACTAGATTGTCGGATCCCACACATACCAAGCATTTCAATCATACACACAATATGCTCGATATGTGTAAATACAACATGGCATCACAACAAAACTCTACAACTCAAAGTACTTTATTTAAAGGCTCCGGAGAGCCATACATAACATGTTCATATAGATAGGGGTCACACGACCCGACACTCAAGTCATTCAAACATACAAGCACATGCGAAAACAAACTTGTCTGAGTACAGACAACTAGAAAGAAAGAAGGCTTGACGAAGCCTTTCTATCTACATAGGGCCCTTCACAAGCTCAGATCACCAGCTGGATGGAAAGTCAATCGTCAATGTCAAGATCTACATAGAACCCATTGGAAAAGGCGGTGTTGTCGTCTAAAAATAGTAATTAAAGCAACATGAGTACAAAGGTACTCAGCAAGTCTTACAACAGATCCTACTATACATGCACATTCTCAAGAAGGAAGTGGAGTTATTGCAACAAGCCAGCTTTGACTCTTGGCTAACCTATCCTATGAGACACCACTTGTAAAATAGTTTTCGCACACGAGTCCACTAATCACCATCACAATACTCCACCGTGGATCCTCCCTCGTCATCCTATGAGAGGGCCATCCGCGGTACTCACACTTATCTTGAGTCTTTTAGTAGTAACCATTAACTTGTCTATGAACTGCATAAGCGACCAAGTAGTCCTTTACCGCGGACGAGGCTATTCGAATAGTTTTATACCCTGCAGGGGTGTACTTCTTCACACACGCTTTCACCACTTATCGCCGCTACACGACATGTACTCGGCAACCTTCAAGTGGAAGCCCAGCGAGGGTGTCGACCACGACCTGACTAAACACTCGAGTCTCTAGTCCAGGTTTATCACCTATTCGGGATCCATCCACAAGGAAATCTGGCAGGAGTGTCCTCAACGGCCCCAAACGATGTGTACAGGGTTCCCGAGACACCAAATGGGCGACTCGGTACACTGTGCCACGAGCCTACCGCATCACAGCCCACCCCTAAGGTCAGCGCTGCGCACGGACTCCAGCAACTACAAACACCAGAAACTACTTGCAACTCCGTGACATAGGACGGGGGTGGTTAATAAGTCGAGAGAGTCAATTAAGGATCCCAATGTGTGGTAGTAGCTGAATCTTAAATCACGCATACAGATCTCAGTTCTTAAGGACAGCCTCAGTGAAAGAACCCACCATGTACTCCTACATGGCCTCTCATCGATACCTTTACCAAATCATATTCAACACTTCACTCTCATTACCGACACAACCATTCACTCTAGTTCATCACCCCGATGAGCCAGACCTGACACGACTCTAAGCATAGCAAGCATAGCATGGTAGGAAACACAAACATGGCTCAATCAACTCCTACACATGCTAGTGGGTTTCATCGAGTTACTGTGGCAATGACAGGTCATGCAGAGGAAGTGGGTTCAACTACCGCAACACACAGTTGTTTGAAAGCGTTGTCTTAATGCAGTAAACGAGAGCAGAAGCAAGAAGATGGGTTTGTATCGAAATGATAAATGAGGTTTCTTGCCTGACAGAGTGGTAGTGGGATACTGCTCTTCAGTTGGATACTCGTGAATATCCTCGGAGGCAGAACCTACCACGAAGAACAAATTGAAACACAATCACCACGTGGCAATATGCAACAATATGATGCATGCAATGACATGGAAAAATGAGTGTGTTCTGGCTAATGGAACTTAGGACTGAAAGGTTTGAGTTCATTTGAATCAAGGATTCAAATGCTAACCCAAAATAAGAGGTGATATTAGTGCATTAGCTTGTTTCATCTAAACAGCAAGGTTAAATTGTTCTAACATGCGTAAAACTAGTACAGATGGAATGATTGAATTTTTTTTGATCAAAATTCATATATAAATCTTTGCATTTGGAGTTACAGATTAATTTCTATGATTTTTTGAAGTTTGTAGTATTTTCTGGAATTTCCTGTATAAAAATAAATCCAGAAAATACTTATTGCGTCAGCAGTGCGTCAGGGTGACGTCAGCGGTCAACGGGGCCGGTCCAGGTCAAGCTGACGAGTGGGTCCCATCTTTTAGTAGTTAGTTAAACTAACTAAGTTTAGTTAGCGCTAAACCTGGGTTAATTAGCAAGGAGGGCCCTATTGTCATAGACCCAGGGGGGTCAAACTGGGCCCACCCGGTCAGCGGGGTTAACTCACCGGCGTTTAGCCACCGGCGAGGCCAGACGCGGCGGGGCGATGCGGGTTTCTATTGGAAATATGCCCTAGAGGCAATAATAAAATGGTTATTATTGTATTTCCTTGTTCATGATAATTGTCTATTGTTCATGCTATAATTGTATTAACTGGAAGCCGTAATACATGTGTGAATACATATACGACAACATGCCCCTAGTAAGCCTCTAGTTGACTAGCTCGTTGATCAATAGATGGTTATGGTTTCCTGACCATGGACTTTGGATGTCATTGATAACGAGATCACATCATTAGGAGAATGATGTGATGGACAAGACCCAATCCTAAGCATAGCACAAGATCGTGTAGCTCGTTTGCTAAGAGCTTTTCTAATGTCAAGTATCATTTCCTTAGACCATGAGATTGTGCAACTCCCGGATACCGTAGGAATGCTTTGGGTGTACCAAACGTCACAACGAATCGGGTGGCTATAAAGGTGCACTACTGGTATCTCCGAAAGTGTCATTGGTTGGTACGAATCGAGACTGGATTTGTCACTCCGTATAACGGAGAGGTATCTCTGGGCCCACTCGGTAATGCATCATCATAATGAGCTCAGTGTGACTAAGGAGTTATTCACGGGATCATGCGTTACGGCACGAGTAAAGTGACTTGCCGGTAACGAGATTGAACGAGGTATTGGGATACCGACGATCGAATCTCGGGCAAGTAACGTACCGATTGACAAAGGGAATTGTATACTGGATTGTTTGAATCCCCGACATCGTGGTTCATCCGATGAGATCATCGTGGAACATGTGGGAGCCGACATGGGTATCCAGATCCCGCTGTTCGTTATTGGCCGGAGAGATGTCTCGGTCATGTCTGCATGATTCCCGAACCTGTAGGGTCTACACACTTACGGTTCAGTGACGCTAGAGTTGTTATGGGAAATAGTATGTGGTTACCGGAGGTAGTTCGGAGTCCCGGATGTGATCCCAGACGTCACTAGGAGTTCCGGAATGTTCCGGCGGTGAAGATCGATATATTGTACGAAGGGTATTGGAGTCCGGAAGTGTTCCGGGGGTACCAGGCTATGGCCAGCATGACCGAAAGGTGTTTCGGGAGCCCCGGCAAGTGTTGGAGGGCCTCATGGGCCAAAGGGGAAGGGGCAAACCAGCCCACTAAGGGGTGGTGCGCCCCCCACACCCTTTCCAACGTTATTTGGGGATGTGGGGCGCCTCCACCTGGCTTGGGAGGCAATCCTCCACCTGCTTGGCATGGGGGGCAAGTCTCCCTAGGATTTTCCCTAGGGAGATCCAATCTGCTTGGCCGCCGCCCCCTAGGGGAAACCCTAGGGCGCCTCCCCTTATCCCCATGCCCCTATATATTGTGGAGGGGTTGGAGGGCAGCCGCACCTCTCCCCTGGCGCAACCCTCTCCCTCCTCCAACACCTCCTCCTCCTCCATAGTGCTTGGCGAAGCCCTGCTGGAGAACCACGAGCTCCACCACCACCACGCCGTCGTGCTGTCGGAGTTCTCCCTCAACCTCTCCTCTCCCCTTGCTGGATCAAGAAGGAGGAGACGTCCCCGGGCTGTACGTGTGTTGAACGCGGAGGCACCGTCCGTTCGGCGCTAGATCGGATCTTCCGCGATTTGAATCGCCGCGAGTACGACTCCATCAACCGCATTCTCGTAACGCTTCCGCTTAGTGATCTTCAAGGGTATGAATATGCACTCCCTCTGTCTCTCTCTCGTTGCTAGAATCTCCATAGATTGATCTTGGTGATGCGTAGAAAATTTTGAATTTCTGCTACGTTCCCCAACAGTGGTATCATGAGCTAGGTCTATGAGTAGATTCTATGCACGAGTAGAACACAAAGTAGTTGTGGGCGATGATTTGTTCAATTTGCTTGCCGTTACTAGTCTTATCTTGATTCGGCGGCATTGTTGGATGAAGCGGCCCGAACCGACCTTACATGTACACTTACGTGAGACAGGTTCCACCGACTGACATGCACTTGATGCATAAGGTGGCTAGCGGGTGTCTGTCTCTCCCACTTTAGTCGGATCGGATTCGATGAAGAGGGTCCTTTTGAATGGTAAATAGCAATTGGCATATTACCGTTGTGGTTTTGCGTAGGTAAGAAACACTCTTGCTAGAAACCCATGGCAGCCGCGTAAAACATGCAACAACAATTAGAGGACGTCTAACTTGTTTTTGCAGGGTATGCTATGTGATGTGATATGGCCAAAATGATGTGATGAATTATATATATGTGATGTATGAGATTGATCATGTTCTTGTAATAGGAATCACGACTTGCATGTCGATGAGTATGACAACCGGCAGGAGCCATAGGAGTTGTCTTAATTTATTGTATGACCTGCGTGTCAATGAAAAACGCCATGTAATTACTTTACTTTATTGCTAACCGTTATCCATAGTAGTAGAAGTAATAGTTGGCGAGACAACTTCATGAAGACACAATGATGGAGATCATGATGATGAAGATCATGGTGTCATGCCGGTGATGAAGGTGATCATGCCGCGCCTTGAAGATGGAGATCAAAAGGCGCAAGATGATATTGGCCATATCATGTCACTTTATGATTTGCATGTGATGTTTGTCATTTTTAGATCTTATTTCCTTAGAACGACTGTAGCATAAACAAGATGATCCCTCATAAAATTTCAAGAGATGTGTTCCCCCTAATTGTGCACCGTTGCGAAGGTTCGTTGTTTCGAAGCACCACGTGATGATTGGGTGTGATAGATTCTAACGTTCGCATACAACGGGTGTAAGCCAGATTTACACATGCGAAACACTTAGGTTGACTTGACGAGCCTAGCATGCACAGACATGGCCTCGGAACACAAGAGACCGAAAGGTCAAACATGAGTCGTATAGTAGATACGATCAACATGAAGATGTTCACTGATGATGACTAGTCCATCTCACTTGATGATCGAACACGGCCTAGTTGACTCGGATCATGTATCACTTAGATGACTAGAGGGATGTCTATCTAAGTGGAAGTTCATTAAATAATTTGATTAGATGAACTTAATTATCATGAACATAGTCAAAAGGTCTTTGCAAATTATGTCGTAGCTCACGCTTTGGTTCTACTGTTTTAGATATGTTCCTAGAGAAAATTTAGTTGAAAGTTGATAGTAGCAATTATGCGGACTGGGTCCGTATTCTGAGGATTGTCCTCATTGCTGCATAGAAGGCTTATGTCCTTAATGCACCGCTCGGTGTGCTGAACCTCGAGTGTCGTTTGTGGATGTTGCGAACATCTGACATACACGTTTTGATGACTACGTGATAGTTCAGTGCGTAATGTTAAACGGTTTAGAATTGGGGCACCAAAGACATTTTTGAAACGTCGCAGAACATATGAGATGTTCCAAGAGCTGAAATTGGGATTTCAGGCTCGTGCCCACGTCAAGAGGTGTAAGACCTCCGAAAAGTTTCTTAGCCTGCAAACTAAGGGAGAAATGCTCAATCATTGAGCATGTGCTAAGATTGACTGAGTACTACAATCACTTGAATCGAGTGGGAGTTAATCTTCCAGATGAGATAGTGATGGTTCTCCATAGTCACTGCCACCAAGCTATTAGAGCTTCGTGATGAACTGTAACATATCAGGGATAGACATGATGATCCTTGAGCAATTCGCGATGTTTGACACCGCGAAAGTAGAAATCGAGTAGGAGCATCAATTGTTGATGGTTAGTAAAACCACTAGTTTCAGGAAGGGCAAGGGCAAGAAGGGATACTTCATGAAACGGCAAATCAGTTGCTGCTCTAGTGAAGAAACCCAAGGTTGAACCCAAAACCCGAGGCTAAGTGCTTCTGTAATGAGGGGAACAGTCACTGAAGCAGAACTACCCTAGATACTTGGTAGATGAGAAGGCTGGCAAGGTTGACAGAAGTATATTGGATATACATTGTATTAAATGTGTAGTTTACTAGCACTCCTAGTAGCACCAGGGTATTAAGATAACGGTTCGGTTGCTAAGTGTTAGTAACTCGAAATAAAAAGCTATGGAATAAACGGAGACTAGCTAAAGGTGAGATGACGATATATGTTGGAAGTGTTTCCAAGGTTGATGTGATCAAACATCGCACGCTCCCTCTAGCATCGGGATTGGAGTTAACCTAAATAATTGTTATTTGGTGTTTGTGTTGAGCATAGACATGATTGGATTATGTTTATCGCAATACGGTTATTCATTTAAGGAGAATAATGGTTACTCTATTTATTTGACTAATACCTTCAATGGTCTTGCACCTAAAATGAATGGTTCATTGAATCTCGATCGTAGTGATACACATGTTCATGCCAAAAGATATAAGATAGTAATGATAGTACCACTTACTTGTGGCACTGCCATTTGAGTCATATTGGTATAAAACGCATGAAGAAGCTCCATATTGATGGATCTTTGGACTCACTCGTTTTTGAAAGATTGAGACATGCGAACCATGTCTATTGGTAGATATGTATGAAGAAACTCCATACAGATGGATCGTTTGGACTCACTTGATTTTTAATCACTTGAGACATGCAAATCATACCACATGGGCAAGATGACTGAAAGGCCTCGTTTCAGTAAGATGGAACAAGAAAGCAACTTGTTGGAAGTAATACATTTTGATGTGTGCAGTCCAATGAGTGTTGTGGCACGCAGTGGATATCGTTATGTTCTTACTTCACAGATGATTTGAGTAGATGCTAAGTATATTTACTTGATGAAACACAAGTCTGAATTATTGAAAGGTTCAAGTAATTTCAGAGTGAAGTTGAAGATCATCGTGACAAGAGGATAAAATGTCTATGATATGATCATAGAAATGAATATCTGAGTTACGTGTTTGGTACACAACTAAGACACTGTGGAAATTATTTCACAACTAATGCCGCCTGGAACACCATAGTGTGATGGTGTGTCCGAACATCGTAGCTGCACCCTATTAGATGTGGTGCAAACCATGATGTCTCTTATCGAATTACCACTATCGTTTATGGGTTAGGCATTAGAGACAACCGCATTCACTTTAAATAGGGCACCACGTAATTCCATTGAGACGACACCGTATGAACTATGGTTTAGAGAAACCTAAGCTGTCGTTTCTTAAAAGTTTGGGGCTGCGACGCTTATGTGAAAAAGTTTCAGGATGATAAGCTCGAACCCAAAGCGAATAAATGCATCTTCATAGAATACCCAAAACAGTTTGGTATACCTCCTGTTTCAGATCCGAAAGCAAAAGTGATTGTTTCTAGAAATAGGTCCTTTCTCGAGGAAAAGTTTCTCTCGAAAGAATTGAGTGGGAGGATGGTGGAGACTTGATGAGGTTATTGAACTGTCACTTCAACTAGTGTGTAGCAGGGCACAGGAAGTTGTTCCTGTGGCACCTACACGAATTGAAGTGGAAGCTTATGATAGTGATCATGAAACTTTGGATCAAGTCACTACCAAACCTCGTAGGAAGACAAGGATGCGTACTACTTCAGAGTGGTACGTAATCCTGTCTTGGAAGTCATGTTTCTAGACAACAATGAACCTATGAGCTATGGAGAAGCGATGGTGGGCGCGGATTCCGACGAATGGCTCGAGGCCATAAAATCCGAGAGAGGATCCATGTATGAAAACAAAGTATAGACTTTGGAAGAACTACTCGATGGTCGTAAGTCTGTTGAGTACAGATGGATTTTTTAAAAAGGAAGACAGACGATGATGGTAAGTGTCACCATTAAGAAAGCTCGACTTGTCGCTAAGATGTTTTCCGACAAGTTCAAGGAGTTGACTACGATGAGACTTTCTAACTCGTAGCGATGCTAAGAGTTTGTTGGAATTATATTAGCAGCTACTGCACTATTTATGAAATCTTGCAGATAGGATGTCAAAACATTTTTTTCCTCGACGATTTTCTTGAGGAAAGGTTGTATGTGATACAACCAGAAGGTTTTGTCAATCCTGGAAGATGCTAACAAGTGTGCAAAGCTCTAGTAATCCTTCTAAGGTCTGGAGTAAGCATCTCGGAGATGGAATGTACGCTTTGATGAGATGAACAAAGATTTTGGGTTTATACAATGTTTATGAGAAACTTGTATTTCCAAAGAAGTGAGTGGGAGCACTATAGAATTTCTGATGAGTATATGTTGTTGACATATTGTTGCTCAGAACTGATCTAGAATTTCTGGAAAGCATATAGGTTATTTGAAAAGTGTTTTTCAATGGAAAACCTGGATTAAGCTACTTGAACATTGAGCATCAAGATCTATAAGGATAGATCAAAAACGCTTAATAGTACTTTCAAATGAATACATACTGTGACAAGATTTTGAAGGAGTTCAAATAGATCAGTAAAGAAGGAGTTCTTGGCTGGGTTATAAGGTCTGAGCATTGAGTAAGACTCAAGATCTGACCATGGCAGAAGAGAGAGAAATGATGAAGGTCGTCCCCTATGCTTTAGACGTAGGCTCTACAGTATGCTATGCTGTGTACCACACCTGAAGTATGCCTTGCCATGAGTCAATCAAGGGGTACAAGAGTGATCCAGTAATGGATCACATGACAGCGATCAAACTTAACCTTAGTAACTAGTGGACTAAGGATTTTTCTTGATTATGGAGGTGGTAAAAGAGTTCGTCGTAAAGGGTTACGTCAATGCAAACTTTGACACTAATCCGGATGACTCTGAGTAATAAACCGGATTCGTACAGTAGAGCAGTTATTTGGAATAGCTCCAAGTAGAGCATGGTAGCTGCATCTACAAGATGACATAGAGATTTGTAAAGCACACACGGATCTAAAAGGTTCAGACCCGTTGACTAATAACCTCTCTCACAAGCGAGATATGAACAAACCCCATGGGTGTTGGATTCATTACAATCACATAGTGATGTGAACTAGATTATTGACTCTAGTGCAAGAGGGAGACTGTTGGAAGTATGCCCTAGAGGCAATAATAAAATGGCTATTATTGTATTTCCTTGTTCATGATAATTGTCTATTGTTCATGCTATAATTGTATTAACTGGAAACCGTAATACATGTGTGAATACATAGACGACAACATGTCCCTAGTAAGTATCTAGTTGACTAGCTCGTTGATCAATAGATGGTTATGGTTTCCTGACCATGGACATTGGATGTCATTGATAACGGGATCACATCATTAGGAGAATGATGTGATGGACAAGACCCAATCCTAAGCATAGCACAAGATCGTGTAGTTCGTTTGCTAAGAGCTTTTCTAATGTCAAGTATCATTTCCTTAGACCATGAGATTGTGCAACTCCCGGATACCGTAGGAATGCCTTGGGTGTACCAAACGTCACAACGTGAATCGGGTGGCTATAAAGGTGCACTCAGGTATCTCCAAAAGTGTCTGTTGGGTTGGCACGAATCGAGACTGGGATTTGTCACTCCGTATAACGGAGAGGTATCTCTGGGCCCACTCGGTAATGCATCATCGTAATGAGCTCAGTGTGACTAAGGAGTTAGTCACGAGATCATGCGTTACGAAACGAGTAAAGTGACTTGCTGGTAACGAGATTGAACGAGGTATTGGGATACCGACGATCGAATCTCGGGCAAGTAACGTACCGATTGACAAAGGGAATTGTATACTGGATTACTTGAATCCCCGACATCGTGGTTCATCCGATGAGATCATCGTGGAACATGTGGGAGCCAACATGGGTATCCAGATCCCGCTGTTGGTTATTGGCCGGAGAGATGTCTCGGTCATGTCTGCATGATTCCCGAACCCGTAGGGTCTACACACTTAAGGTTCGGTGACGCTAGAGTTGTTATGGGAAATAGTATGTGGTTACCGGAGGTAGTTTGGAGTCCCGGATGTGATCCCGGACATCACGAGGAGTTCCGGAATGGTCCGGCGGTGAAGATCGATATATTAGACGAAGGGTATTGGAGTCCGGAAGTGTTCTGGGGGTACCAGGCTATGGCCAGCATGACAGAAAGGTGTTCCGGGAGCCCCAGCAAGTGTTGGAGGGCCTCATGGGCCAAAGGGGAAGGGGCAAACCAGCCCACTAAGGGGTGGTGCGCCCCCCACACCCTTTCCCACATTATTTGGGGAGGTGGGGCGCCTCCACCTGGCTTGGGAGGCAATCCTCCACCTACTTGGCTAGGGGGGCAAGTCTCCCTAGGATTTTCCCTAGGGAGATCCAATCTGCTTGGCCGCCGCCCCCTAGGGGAAACCCTAAGGCGCCTACCCCTATCCCCTTGCCCCTATATAGAGTGGAGGGGTGGGAGGGCAGCCGCACCTCTCCCCTGGCGAGCCCTCTCCCTCCTCCAACACCTCCTCCTCCTCCATAGTGCTTGGCGAAGCCCTGCTGGAGAACCACGAGCTCCACCACCACCACGCCGTCATGCTGTCGGAGTTCTCCGTCAACTTCTCCTCTCCCCTTGCTGGATCAAGAAGGAGGAGACATCCCCGGGCTGTACGTGTGTTGAACACGGAGGCTCCTTCCGTTCGGCGCTAGATCGGATCTTCCGCGATTTGAATCGCCGCGAGTACGACTCCATCAACCGCGTTCTTGTAACGCTTCCGCTTAACGATCTTCAAGGGTATGAACATGCACTCTCTCTCTCTCTCTCTCTCTCTCTCTCTCTCTCTCGTTGCTAGAATCTCCATAGATTGATCTTGGTGATGCGTAGAAAATTTTGAATTTCTGCTACGTTCCCCAACAGTTTCGTGCTCCGGCGACCAAAAAGACGGCGGAGCACGTCTACGTGATGCAGGGTGTGAGCCGCGTCGAGTGGTGGTGGTGGTTGGGCTCGGGGTCACCGGAAACGACGCCGGCGACGAGCTGTGCGGCTGCCGTAGTTTGAGTGGGCTCGGGCTCGTCGTTAGGGGGCACGGCAAGGGGCGTGCGGTGGTGCTATGGGGTCCTGGCGATGCGGTGAGTGCATTGTACAAGGTGGTTTGGCCGTTGGGTGGCCGGAGCATCGTCGGCGACGAGCTCGGCGGCGGCGCGTGCGGTCGCTATGGTGCTCGAGATAGAGAACGGGAAGGGGGAGGAGGTAGCTGGGCTCACGGCGATCACGATGGAACAGCCGGCGAGGTCGGGGATGAGCAGGTGCGGCGGCGACGGTGATGGGGATCTCCGGCGGTGTTTGGTGGAGACGAGGTCGAAGGAGGCGGTGCAGAGCGTATGAGCGCTCGGTGCTCGGCTAGCTCGGCGTAGCGGACGGCGGCGGAGCTCATGGACAAGACAGGGCGGCGCGAGGACGACGGAGAGCGCAGCTACGTCGGCAGTGCAGCGACTATGGCGGGAGAGGACGAGGGAGAGAGGCAGGGGGCGAATGGTTGTGTCCATGCGGTCGATGGGGCGACGTGGAGGTCGACCAGCGCGTCCAGAGGCGAAGCGGCAAGCAGGTGGCGCGGTGGCGAGCTCGCGCACGCCGGCGTCACCTCGCTGCCTGCTCTAGCGAGAGGACGCAGCTGACTGGCACGGGCCAGCACAGTGCTGGACCGGCCAGTGGGCTGCCAGGTAAGATTCTCTCCCTCTCTTTATTCTATTTTTGTTTTTTCTATTTTTCTATAACTGTGTGGCTTTATTAAAAATGGTTAGGCACTTTCAAAAATCCTGAAAATAATTAGGGACTCTGTTTAGATTATTTCCAACAGCACACACTTATTTCCAGAGTTATTTGGGCATTTAAAATGTTTACTAGCATTTAAATGCCCAAATGCAAGTTACATATGATTTATTTCAATGATCTTGTGATGACCTAGAAAATTGTGAACCCGTTTTGTCAGAGGTTCTAACCCAAGACAAAAAGTGTGGACTTTTTAGAAGGGCATTTCAGGTTCATTGAAAATGATTTTAGTAAACCCTAGTTGTTTTCAGGGGGTGTTGGGGGGGGGGGGTTCTGTCATCCCCATTTCAAGTTTCTGTGAAAGTAAACATGATGCAACACTCTAATGCCTGAACTAGCTAGGATGTGACATCGGGTGAACTTGAAATTTGACTATTTCGTCTGTTGGTTTGAAGGAGGTGGATTTGGGCCACTTATCAAGGATTACGTCGTCCCTATCCACCGTGGAGCATAGTGCGGTTAATTCTTCAGCTGCGAGGGCTTCGGATAGTGCCTCGAGGGCCAGGGATGCGATTTTGTTTTCGGCGCGAAGTGCTATGTCTGGATCACTAGCGAGAGTGATAAAATCATTGGGCCCGGGCATCTTGAGCTTCATATACCCGTAATGAGGTATGGCTTGAAAGTGCATGAATGCGTCTCGCCCCAACAGGGCATGATATCCGCTTTTGAAAGGGGCCACTTGGAAGGTCATCTCTTCGGATTGATAGTTCTCCGGTGTGACGAATACCACGTCGAGTGTGATTCTTCCCACGCCTCTTGCTTCTCGACTGGGAATGATTCCTCAAAAGGTCATATTACTTTGCTCGATGCGGCTCCTATCTATTTGCATTTTATTGAGCGTGTCCTCGTAGATGAGGTTCAGCCTGCTCCCGCCGTCCATGAGCACTTTAGTGAGCCAAAAACCATCCACAATTGGATTGAGGACCAAGGCGGCTGGTGCCCGGACTGGCCAGAATTTTGGTTTGTCATCGGCATTAAAAGTTATGGCCGTGTCATTCCAGGGATTCATTGCTGTGACTTGGCAGACTTCGGCGAGGTCACAGAGTGCCCTCTTGCGCTGATTGTTTGAGGAGAAAGTCTCGAAGACCATCAATACTCTGAGGTCGTTGTCTTCTGGAGAGTACTGCTCTGGGGTGTTTTTGGTGAGGATATCCTCGCCGCTCTTGTCACTTGTGGGAGTATCCAACATGCTCTGAGGCTGTGGGTTGGTTCGGTATTCGGTGTCATGTGTATTTTGCATGGCTTATCGAGCCATCCCTCAAGAACGGTTCCACGTCCCGTAATGGGTTTTATTTTGTTGTGTGGGGACCCCGACTCATAAGTTGTGATCACCGAATGCACGTGTACAGTGATCCCAGAGATCAATGCTCACTGAACACACAGAAGCTGAATAACAAGAGTCTTACATCCATACATACCGTCTTGCACAAATTATGACCATTATGGTCAAGTCTTACATCGATAAGCCTTAAGGGCTGAACATCAAATGAAACACAAGCAGCGGAAATCTTCGTCGATAAGTAGAACCCATGCCATCTGCCTTAACCCTACAGGCATTACGACTGGAAACGCCCTAGTTCGCATGTTCGTCTCCAAAGAACTCTTCTTCGAACTCCGGTTCTTCCATGCCTGGCCAATTAAATAACCAGTGGCAAGCCAATGAGTACCTTGAATGTACTCGCAAGCAACCCATGTTTTGGTTCAAGGTACAACAATGCATGATATAGGTAAATTTTTGCGGAAAGCTAGTTTTGAGTGCAATCATATGTTCAACAACTTATAAGACATGCGTCAGGAGAATTCAAGTAACCATGAGGACAGGTTACAGATATTAACATAAATAGAGTGGGCACCAACCCAACTCAATCATGTCAAGTCCTTTGACTTGACCCAAGTAGATCTTCCCACTTATCCAAACACACCCACTGGTTTGTAAACATGTGGACGTAGCCCAAGAGCGGTTACCCAACTGTCCTTGACCGTGGACACGGCTATTCGAATAGTTTTACACTCTGCAGATGTTGCACACTTTACCCACAAGATCCGGGGAACTTCCGTGTCATCCACGACTCGCGATACCTCAAGTACCCGGGGTAAGCACCCGATCACTATCTTTCTCTAGACGACACTAACAAGGAGTCCACCCGTTGTTCCGTATCCTCACGATGTACATCATACGAGACTCACTCGAGATCGTAATATCCGAGAGGGACACAACGTGTATCCGTGCCTCAGAAGACAGTCATGGCCGCCCTACCGGCACGACCCGCCCCGAGAGAGAGCACCAACTCTCCCCGTCACTAGTAACGGGCTCCAAGCTAGTATCGGTCTAGGTAATCAACAATGCCCTTTCCCATATAAGGGTAGAGTGGTTGCGCATGTAAGGTTGGAATAACGGTCGCAACTTAAACCAATCCGTTTGAAAACAACACACACACTTGCCTCGGTACACCACTTCGTCAACAAGTGGTTACCCATCATCATCATCTCCCTCGGGCATAAGTGGCACGCGACGGGGTTTTCGAAAAGTCCTTTGAAAATATTTTATCTCCTCCACCATGCATATACCTGTCCCTTTTGCGTAGCACTACATTAGCATCCTATCTACTCCAACCGGCATAACCCTCATAAGAAGGTAGGGTCATGCACAATGCAAGTATCAATGAGGAAGTAACGGTGGCAAGCCACCCCATGTGGTCACCACAATATCATGACTCCGATGCAAGCAATAAAAGTGCTATATGGCATGCATAAAAAGGGTTTCATAGACATGGTCAAAGGGCTGCTTGCTTGGCTCAGCAAAGTCTTCAGGGTCTTCAAAGTCTTCTGGAACAACTCCTTCGTCAGCAACGCAATCTATCGTCGCAAAATAATAACGAGAAAATAAGGCAATAATAAAACAGAAGAACCAAAGTGCTCAGAAAAATGTCAACTCATTTTTGTTAAATACTAGGTTGAAAACTAAGAAGGGGAAAATTCCTAGTTTTGGTTTTGGAGTAGCAGAATAGGAGATATGGATTTACAAAGGCATATTTAAATGCTTAAAATCACATTTAAATATTTACAGTGAAGAAAAGGTTGTTGGATTAGAATGAAAGTTGCACCATTAAATAGGTTGCAATATTTTAGGAATTTAGGAATTGGAATTAATTCATTTGGATAACTATTTAATCCTGTGGAATATTTGGAAAAATGACAGAAAAAGAAAAAGGAAAAGCAGCACTGTGCAACTGGGCCAGAAGGGCCACAGTGAAGCAGGCCCAGATAGGTTTCAGCCCAAGCGAGGCTGCCACGTCGAAGGCGTAAAGGCGAAATACGCCTTCGGTCGATGCAGCGAACCGGTGCGCGCGCGTGCGTGTTTAAACCTGACGGGTGGGGCCCACCCGTCAGAGTGTGAGGCTGACCGACGGGCCCCACGGACGTCGTCTTGAACCTCGGCCCAGAGAGGGTGGCGAGCTCACCGGCGACATTTCCGGGCACGGCGGGGGGAGCTGATGGCACCGCTGGACTCCTCGTCGTGTCGCCGTTCTGGTGGTGCCGGAGTTGGCCGGAGGGGAGCAGTGGTTCGCCGGCGACGAGGTTTGCGGCGGAGGAGCGTCGAACGACGATGGCTCCGACCGTTTCCGACTGCAAAAGAGGGGGAGACAGAGGGGAAATGATCAGGGAGGTGTGGAGAGTCCAGATCGAGAGAGAGGAGGAGCAGAGGGAGCCCGTACCCCGAGATCGACGACGACCCGAGGCGGCGGAGCTCGAGCTTGATCTCGAGCTCGGGTGCTCCTGGAGGAGAGTGGAGGGCACATGGGGCCTTTTTGGAGTAGGTAGGGGCGAGTGGTGGTGATAGGGAGGCTCGGGGAGGCCTTTAAGTAGGCGAGCCATGGCTCACCGTAGTCCTATGCGCCGGCGAGGTTGTTGCCGTTGCTGTGGGTCACTGGGGCGCGCGTGGACATGTCTAGGGTGTCCATGGGTTCGGTCCAGAGCGAGGGAAAGAAGATAGGGAGGGAGCAGGGGCCGAGGCGCGTGTGAGCGCGCCATTGGGCTACTGGGCGGCCTCTGTTTGCTAGCGCGGAGGCGCGGGGAGGAGCAGAGAGGAGGGGGTCGACCGCGTAGCGTGCTGCGGACGCCGAGGTGCATCGGCAGGCACGCGGGGGAGGCCCGAGGTGGCCGGAGGCGGTTGGGAGGGGGCGGCTACAGTGCGGGAGCGCACTGTAGTGCGCTCCAGAGCGCCCAAATGGCTGGCATGGCCATTCTTTATGCATAGTGAGCGCGTCCTTTGGTGTCTAGCAGGCCTAGGAGGGAGTAAAGAAATGGGGTGGTGCATTGGATGCCATGGATGACCACTGGAGTGAGGAGGGAGGTGAGGAAGAGGGAGAAATGGGCTGTCCAGAGAGAGAAAGTGGGGCTTTACCCATCCAATAATCGAGCTGTGGACTTGCCATTGTTACTGGAGGTGAAAGGGGTCTAGGAGGAGCTGTGGTAAAAAGTGGAGGTCATGGAGATTAGTGGAAGTGGTCAAAAATGGAATTTTGGTAAAGTGGCAGAAGGTGTTTGATGCTTGTTTGGTTAAGCAAATGAACTCCAAATCCCATGAGACTCCACAGGGTGGAATGACACATATAATTAAAGCCCTCCACCAATTTGGAGCTTATTTGGGCAAAGTTGCCAATGCAACTTTTGTAAACCCTAGAAATGAGCAGAAATAGACTTGTGTAGATCTAGTTGAGCAAAACACTTCTCCTTGATGCACTACTTGGTGTAGTGGCCTCATTTGGTCATGTGAACATGCTCACAAAAGTTGGGGTTAAGGGGAGAAAGTTGGTAGTAGAAACTTGTTCAAATATGATCCTGGTCAGAGAGGGTTTTGGGGCATTTTGGTGAACCAAAATGACTTTAATTGACATGCCGCTTTGCAAGGTGATCACAATATGCATTTCTGACTTGCTGGATTTTTCTTGGATTTTTGTGAAAATATTTCCTGTAGAAATATTTCAAATCCTTGAAATGGGCAGAATTGGTTTTGGGAGGTTTTTTCCAATATTTTGAACATGACCATGTGTTGAAACTCTTGTATATGGAAAATATATGACCACTGAGTTTCCCTGATTTTTGTCAAATATTTTTTTAACAATAAAATATTTTTTTCCTATTAAAGACCATTTCTGGCCTTAAGAAAAAGCTTTTAAATAAAATAGGAAAATAGCTTTTAAAATTATATTTTTGTCGTTTATGGAGTCCTACATCTAATAGGATTCAAATATACTTTTGAAATATTTTCATACCCCAAATCAAGTACTTGCAGTGCAAACCTCAATTTAGGGGTTTTTGAAAAACTAATTTTAGAAAATACTTTTTGGGCCAAATTATTTTTGTAAGAAAATTCTATATTTCACTATACACATGGCATGATCATTGGGAAGAAGTTTAGGGCAAGGATATGAAGTATATAAGGTGGAGTTGTGTTGACTTTGAAGAGCACTTGAAAATCACAGAGAGAAAACCAACTCCAAAATAAAAAGCCAAATAATGCAAAAGTTTTTGTTGGTCCAAATTTTCATGCTTTATTAATGCAAATGAAATGTTACAAAATCCAGGGTGTGATAGACCTACCCCCCTTACAAGAATCTCGTCCCCGAGATTCCTAAGCTAGGCTTTAAAGAGATACATAAACTCAGATCTAAGGTAGTCTTCATGTTCCCAGGTTGCTTCTGCTTCAGTGTGGTTGCTCCACTGGACCTTGAAGTACTTGATGGTGCGGCTTCGAGTGTGTCGCTCAGCCTTATCCAAAATGCGGATGGGCCTCTCACGGTAAGTCAAATCAGGCTGAAGATCAACGGCTTGGTGACTGACGTCCTTGTAAAGATTAGGCTTGTCTGTAACTTGGAGACACTTCCGGAGTTGTGACACGTGGAATACGTTGTGCACATCGGATAGTTCAGGTGGCAGTTCCAACTGATAAGCCACTTCCCCTCGTCGGTCAGTGATCTTGAAGGGGCCGATGTATCTTGGGGCGAGCTTTCCTTTGGCATGGAAGCGCTGGGTTCCCTTGAGAGGTGTGACCCGAAGGTAGACATGGTCTCCAACTCGGAAATCCATGTCTCTACGCCGTGAGTCAGCGTAGCTCTTCTGCCTTGATTTGGCAGTCTCCAATCACTCTCTAACAAGCTGGACTTGCTCTTCTGCCTCATGGAGGATATCGGGCCCAAAGACTAGTCCTTCTCTGGTCTCTGACCAATTGAGGGGTGTGCGGCACTTCCGTCCGTATAACACCTCAAATGGTGCCATCTGAAGGCTTGACTGATAACTGTTGTTGTAGGAGAACTCGGCGAAAGGGAGGCAATCTTCCCACCTAGCGCCATATGCTAAGACACAGGCTCGGAGCATGTCTTTGAGTATCCTGGTTCTGCTCGTTACTCGACCTCCCGCCTGTGGGTGGAAAGCGATCTTTCAAGGACAACTTGGTCCCCATGGCCTCTTGGAACTTCTTCCAGAACCTTGAGGTAAACTGGGTCCCTCGGTCTGACACAATCTCCTTGGGAACACCATGAAGGCTTACGATTCTGCTGATGTAGAGGCTGGCTAGCTGGTTTTCCTTGTAAGTTGTTTTGACAGGAATGAAATGGGCTACTTTGGTCAAATGGTCGACTATGACCCAGATGGAGTCATGTCCCTTATTTGACTGGGTAATCCAAATGATGAAGTCCATTCCGACTTTATCCCATTTCCATTCAGCACCTTGAGAGGTCAGAATAATCCAACGGGTCGCCGATGTTCAGCTTTGACCCTTTGGCATGTGTCACACTTAGCTATTTAAAGTGGCTATCTCTCTCTTCATGCCATGCCACCAGAATCTTTCCTTTAGGTCTTGATACATCTTGGTTCTTCCGGGGTGGATGGAATACGGGGTGTCATGAGCTTCTTGCAAGATCAAATTCTTGAGCTCAATCCTGTTGGGTACGCAAATGCGATTCCCAAACCACACATTTCCTTGCTCATCCTCTGAGAATCCTGGGGCCTTGCCTGTCTTGATCTTCCTCTTGATGCCTTCAATACTTTCGTGTCCCCTCTGAGCTTCCTTAATATCATCCATCAGGGTAGGCTTGACTTCAAGGTTGGCTAAGAATCCTGGTGCAACCAGTTCCAACCCAAAGCTTTCAAGCTCTGCATATAAGGCGGGTAGCTTGCTCTTAAGCATAGCATTCAAGGAGCAAGCCTTCCTGCTTAATGCATCTACTACCACATTAGCCTTTCCAGGGCGATATTGAACACTAAGGTCATAATCCTTGATCAACTCTAGCCATCTTATTTGCCTCATGTTCAATTCCTTTTGAGTGAAAATATACTTCAGACTTTTGTGATCCGTGTATATCTCACACCGCTTCCCTAGAAGGTAATGCCGCCAGGTCTTTAAGGCATGAACTACAGCTGCCAACTCAAGATCATGAGTAGCATAGTTCTCTTCATGAGGACGTAGCTGTCTGGATAGATATGCTACGACTCTGCCTTCTTGCATCAGGACACCACCGAGTCCGGTTCTTGATGCATCACAATAGATCAAAAATTCCTTGTGAATATCAGGTGTGGCCAGAACTGGGGCGGTGGTTAACCTCTTCTTCAGTTCCTGGAAGCTTTCTTCACACTTCGGCGTCCACTCAAACTTCGTGTCCTTCTTCAAGAGTTGGGTCATAGGTCGGGCAATGCTTGAGAATCCTTCAACGAACTTGCGGTAATATCCCGCGAGTCCGAGGAAGCTTCGACTTCCTTCACATTGCTCGAGTCCGCCATTCACCACGGCTTGAATCTTGGTGGGATCCACTAACAACCCTTCGGCATTCAATACATGACCCAAGAATCGAACTTCACGCAGCCAAAACTCGCACTTGCTGAACTTGGCATATAGTTGGTGCTCTCGAAGCTTGTCTAGGACCATCCTCAAGTGTTGCTCGTGCTCTTCTTCCGTCTTCGAGATGACCAGAATTTCATCAATGAAGACAACGACAAACTTGTCCAAATATTCCATGAAGACCTTATTCATGAGATACATGAAGTAAGCTGGGGCATTGGTCAATCCAAAGGACATGACCGTGCACTCATACAGGCCATATCTGGTTACAAATGCCGCCTTGAATATCTTGGGGTCTGATTTTCACCGATAATACCCAGATCTGAGGTCGATCTTGGAGAACACCTTGGCCCCATTGAGTTGATCAAACAGATCTTCAATCTTGGGAAGTGGATACTTGTTCTTGATTGTAACTTCATTGAGGGAGCGGTAGTCAATGCGCAAGCGGATGGTACCGTCCTTCTTTTCCACAAATGTAGCAGGTGATCCCCAAGGGGAGGCACTAGGGCGGATGAATCCTTCCTCAACTGCTCTTCCAGCTTGCTTCTTCAACTCGCTAACTCTTCCGATCCCATGCTATAAGGCTTCTTATAGATGGGTCCTACCTGCATGAGCTCGATGATGAACTCAATGTCTCGGTCGGGAGGCATTCGGTAGCTCATCGGGAAAAACAGCGGGTATTCGTGATACTATCGACACTTGCTCCAATCCAACTTCAATCAGACAGTTGACTTGGTTGGCTTGAGCAGAGGAGGGTTGGAGGCAAATTTAACTTGACTCCTTGCTCATTGGTCACAGTGATGTCCGGTTGGCGCAATCTATCAAGCCTTGGTGTTTGATGAGCCAATTCATTCCTAAGATCACATCCAAGCCTTGTGATCCTAAGATGATAAGGTCTGCTAGGAATTCTACCCCGTTAATAATAATCCCGACTCCTCTACACCCTATCTTGGCTCTCATCTCTGCTCTGGGGGTTTGTACCACCATAGGGTTATTCAGGAGTGTAGGGGTCATGCCACTTTTCAATGCAAACTTTTGGGTGACAAATGAATGCGTGGCTCCAGAATCAAATAAGACAGTTGCAGGTGCTGAGTTGACAAGGAACGTACCCAGCACTACGTCCGGGTCTTCCTGGGCTTCTTCTCAGTGACATGATTCACACGACCCTTGTCGTTGTTGGGCAGGTTGCGGGGAGCTTGGTTCCTTGGTGGCATTCCACGGCCTTGTCCTGGGTTCTGCGCATTGGGGCGCGGGGTGTCGGGCTTCTTGTTGGGGCAATTCTTGGAGTAGTGTCCTGGCTGACCACATCCAAAGCAAGTGACTTGGTTGGGGTTGCTGCTCTTGCCGGCATTGTTATTGGGGTTGTTGTAAGCTTGTGCAGGGTTGGCATACCGCTGAGGTGGATAGTTGGTGCGGGTGCAGGAGCTCTTGGCTGCTGATAGGTTGGCTTGACTGGGCTGGCTGCCACGGGCGAGGCTTCAGTTCTTTGGAGCTACCCTTGCTGATCATCTTGCGCTTACGGGTATCATCTAAAGCACGCCGCTTGTCCTCAAGCATGAGTGCCTTGTTCACCAGATCAGAAAGGTCGGCAGTCACACACAACAAGCTTAGTACCGCAGAGTCTGGTTAAGGCCTTCCATGAAGCGCTCCTTTTTGGCAGCATCAGTGCTGACATCCTCAGGGGCATACCTTGAGAGAACACTGAAATTCTACATGTACTCCTTGACAGTTCTACTTCCTTGCTTCAGGGCTCGGAACTCACGCTTCTTGATGGCCATGATTCCCGAAGGAATGTGGGCCTTGCGGAATTCTGCCTTGAAGTCATTCCAAGTGATGTTTTGCTCAGCACGCATGGCCTTAAATCCATCCCACCAAGC
This sequence comes from Aegilops longissima, assembly GCA_021605205.1. Lineage (NCBI taxonomy): Eukaryota > Viridiplantae > Streptophyta > Magnoliopsida > Poales > Poaceae > Aegilops > Aegilops longissima. The sequence goes on along the minus strand of CM038681.1, from coordinate 266,693,413 downwards.
CCTAGCAGTGCCCCCGAGACAGTGAGCAGCATACGCCACCTTCTCACGGTCCTCAGTGCATCCAACTAGTTCCAGCAGATCCTCAATGGTGCGGACCCAGTCGTCTGCATCCAGGGGTTCAGCAGTCTCGATGAAGGTGGGTGGTGCATGCTTCTTGAACTCCACCAACGTGGAACGCCCATTGCCGCTTTCCGCCCGTTTGGCGATTGATAGCTTGAGCAATCATCCGAGGGCTGCAAGTGTTGGCTTGGCGTTCCTCTAACGCTTGGAGAAGCTGAGCCATGTCCATGCTTGGAGGTGGTGGCGGTGGTGGGGCTTGGCCTTGGGATTGGTCCTGACTTGCTCCTGCTCCGGCTTCTTGCTGCTGGGTAGAGGTACCAGTACGAGTTACAACAGGCATCCTGTTGGAGCGATCAAGGTCTCATGATTGGGAAAGATGGGGAAATCAATATAGATGGGATGCCTAGTAAGGGGGTTGGTACGACACTAGTTGTTTTCATGCAAGGGCCAAAAGGCCAAACACATTCATTAAAATCCAAATGGGTGATGTAGTCGCTTACAAGTTCCCGAAGGAAATTACGACGTCCATCAAACACATCAAAAGAAAACACAATACTACATGGTTTCATATGAACCATTACAAGGACTCGACTTCGCATAGGGGTACACGACCTATCCTACCGTAGGGTTTACTAACGGGCATATCCGGGTTGCGAATGATGCCTAAGTGTTGGAATGCTCGGTCGCGTAGTCTGGCTCTTCTGGGTCTTCCTCCTCATCATCATTATCCTGACTTTCCTCTTCACTTGAAGGGGTGGGGGATTGGAGGAGCTCAACACGGCGTTGCTTTGCCGGTGGTGCGAAGAGCTTGCGGTATTCCTTTGCGCTCATGCGGTGTTGCTGTGGTGGTTCTCCATCCTTTGGGGGTCTTCAGCCTCTGTATGCGATTGCGGGTTGTCCAGGGGGAGCACCTTCCTTCTTGATCCTATCCGTCTTCCCTTGGGCTTGAATAAGAAGTGCCTTGGTCTCATGAAGTTCCTTTCGGAGCTCCATTGATTCCAAGGCCAAGTGTTGTGCCAAGCTATCGGCACAATGGCTGAAGTAGGTCTGGAATCGAAGTGGAAGTCCTTCCTCCAATGGTGGAGCTGGTGTGCCGCTCTCATCCTCACCTTCCATCCGATAAGGCAAGAAGCGGGTTGCCAACTCGTCTGCCATCTCTGGAAGAAGGTCTCGGAGGCGGGTGAGTGCCTTGAGGGTTGCCGTCTCGACGGCAAGAACCAGCGTTGCCATCTGGGGTCCCTCAAAGAACCAACTTGTTGGAGAGTCATTAGCCTTCACGATCACTTCCACATGATACTCCGTCTTGGTGTTATTTATCCAATGCTCATGGTAGGTGAAGATGGGGGCTCGGTGAAACTGGCACTTCTTGAGGCTATCCTCGAGAAGCACGGGAAATCCGGTGGTCAGGAAGTCTTCGGGTACGGCAGCCATCTACAAAGGTTAAATGGGAGAGGTCAATAAGGGAATATATCTTAGGTTGGGTAACCTTAGAAAAGAAGAGGAGTTTAGATGGTCTCAAGCTAACTAACATCCATGCTAACTAAGGCTTCCTACAGTCAGGATGGCTCTGATACCAGCTCTGTGGGGACCCCGACTCATAAGTCGTGATCACCGAATGCACGTGTACAGTGATCCCAGAGATCAATGCTCACTGAACACACAGAAGCTGAATAACAAGAGTCTTACATCCATACATACCGTCTTACACAAATTATGACCATTATGGTCAAGTCTTACATCGATAAAGCCTTAAGGGCTGAACATCAAATGAAACACAAGCAGCGGAAATCTTAGATCGATAAGTAGAACCCATGCCATCTGCCTTAACCCTACAGCATTCTAAGCTGGAAACGCCCTAGTTCGCATGTTCGCTCCAAAGAACTCTTCTTGAACTCCGGTTCTTCCATGCTCGCCAATTAAATAAACAGTGGCAAGCCAATGAGTACTTTGAATGTACTCGCAAGCAACCCATGTTTTGGTTCAAGGTACAACAATGCATGATATAGGTAAATTTTTGCGGAAAGCTAGTTTTGAGTGCAATCATATGTTCAACAACTTATAAGACATGCATCAGGAGAATTCAAGTAACCATGAGGACAGGTTACAGATATTAACATAAATAGAGTGGGCACCAACCCAACTCAATCATGTCAAGTCCTTTGACTTGACCCAAGTAGATCTTCCCACTTATCCAAACACACCCACTGGTTTGTAAACATGTGGACGTAGCCCAAGAGCGGTTACCCAAGTGTCCTTGACCGTGGACACGGCTATTCGAATAGTTTTACACTCTGCAGAGGTTGCACACTTTACCCACAAGATCCGGGGAACTTCCGTGTCATCCACGACCCGCGATACCTCAAGTACCCGGGGTAAGCACCCGATCACTATCTTTCCCTAGACGACACTAACAAGGAGTCCACTCGTTGTTCTGTATCCTCACAATGTACATCATACGAGACTCACTCGAGATCGTAACATCCGAGAGGGGACACAACGGTGTATCCGGTGCCCTGTAAAGACAGCCATGGCCGCCCTACCTGGCACGACCCCATCCCGAGAGAGAGCACCAACTCTCCCCCGTCACTAGTAATGCGGGCTCCAAGCTAGTATCGGTCTAGGTAATCAACAATGCCCTTTCCCATATAAGGGTAGAGTGGTTGCGCATGTAAGGTTGGAATAACGGTCGCAATTTAAACCAATCCGTTTGAAAACAACACACACACTTGCCTCGGTACACCACTTCGTCATCAAGTGGTTACCCAACATCATCTTCTCCCTCAGGCATAAGTGGCACCCGACGGGGTTTTCGAAAAGTCCTTTGAAAATATTTTATCTCCTCCACCATGCATATACCTGTCCCTTTTGCGTAGCACTACATTAGCATCCTATCTACTCCCACCGGCATAACCCTCATAAGAAGGTAGGGTCATGCACAATGCAAGTATCAATGAGGAAGTAACAGTGGCAAGCCACCCCATGTGGTCACCACAATATCATGACTCCGATGCAAGCAATAAAAGTGCTATATGGCATGCATAAAAGGGTTTCATAGACATGGTCAAAGGGCTGCTTGCACGGCTCAAAGAAAGTCTTCGTGGTCTTCAAAGTCTTCTCGTCCAACTCCTTCGTCAGCAACACAATCTATCGTCGCAAAATAATAACGAGAAAATAAGGCAATAATAAAACAGAAGAACCAAAGTGCTCAGAAAAATGTCAACTCATTTTTGTTAAATACTAGGTTGAAAACTAAGAAGGAAAAAATTCCTAGTTTTGGAGTAGCAGAATAGGAGATATGGATTTACAAAGGCATATTTAAATGCTTAAAATCACATTTAAATATTTATAGTGAAGAAAAGGTTGTTGGATTAGAATGAAAGTTGCACCATTAAATAGGTTGCAATATTTTAGGAATTTAGGAATTGGAATTAGTTCATTTGGATAACTATTTAATCCTGTGGAATATTTGGAAAAATGACAGAAAAAGAAAAAGGAAAAACAGCACTGTGCAACTGGGCCAGAAGGGCCACACTGAAGCAGGCCCAGATAGGTTTCAGCCCTTGTGAGGCTGCCACGTCGAAGGCGTAAAGGCGAAATACACCTTCGGCTGGCGCAGCGAACCGGTGCGCGCGCGTGCGTGTTTAAACCTGACGGGTGGGGCCCACCCGTCAAAGTGTGAGGCTGACCGATGGGCCCCATGGCCGTCGTCTTCAACCTCGGCCCAGAGAGGGTGGCGAGCTCACCGGCGACGTTTCCGGGCACGGCGGGGGGAGCTGATGGCACCGCTGGACTCCTCGTCGTGTCGCCGTTCGGGTGGTGCCGGAGTTGGCCGGAGGGGAGCAGTGGTTCGCTGGCGACGAGGTTTGCGGCGGAGGAGCGTCGGCGACGATGGCTCCGACCGTTTCCGACTGCAAAAGAGGGGGGAGACAGAGGGGAAATGATCAGGGAGGTGTGGAGAGTCCATATCTAGATCGAGGAGGAGCAGAGGGAGCCCGTACCCCGAGATCAACGACGACCCGAGGCGGCGGAGCTCGAGCTCAATCTCGAGCTCGGGTGCTCCTGGAGGAGAGTGGAGGGCACAGGGGGCCTTTTTGGAGTAGGTAGGGGCGAGTGGTGGTGATAGGGAGGCTCGGGGAGGCCTTTAAGTAGGCGAGCCACGGCTCACCATAGACCCGTGCGCCGGCGAGGTTGTTGCCGTTGCTGTGGGTCCCGGGGGCGCGCGTGGACATGTCTGGGGTGTTCATGGGTTCGGTCCAGAGCGAGGGAAACAAGAGAGGGAGGGAGCAGGGGGCCAGAGGCACGCGCGTGTGAGCCGCGCCATTGGCGCGCTGGGGCGGCCTCTGTTTACTAGCGCCGAGGCGCGGGGAGGAGGAGAGAGGAGGGGGCCGACCGCGTAGCGTGCTGCGGACGCCGAGGTGCATCGTCGGGAGCGCGAGGGAGGCCCGAGGTGGCCGGAGGCGGTTGGGAGGGGCCGGCTACAGTGCGGGAGCGCACTGTAGCGCGCTCCAGAGCGCCCAAATGGCTGGCATGGCCATTCTTTATGAATGGTGAGCGCGTCCTTTGGTGTCTAGCAGGCCTAGGAGGGAGTAAAGAAATGGGGTGGTGCATTGGATGCCATGGATGGCCACTGGAGTGAGGAGGGAGGTGAGGAAGAGGGAGAAATGGGCTGTCCAGAGAGAGAAAGTGGGGCTTTACCCATCCAATAATTGAGCTGTGGACTTGCCATTGTTACTGGAGGTGAAAGGGGTCTAGGAGGAGCTGTGGTAAAAAGTGGAGGTCGTGGAGATTAGTGGAAGTGGTCAAAAATGGAATTTTGGTAAAGTGGCAGAAGATGTTTGATGCTTGTCTGGTTAAGCAAATGAGCTCCAAATGCCATGAGACTCCACAGGGTGGAATGACACATATAATTAGAGCCTCCACCAATTTGGAGCTTATTTGGGCAAAGTTGCCAATGCAACTTTTGTAAACCCTAGAAATGAGCAGAAATAGACTTGTGTAGATCTAGTTGAGCAAAACACTTCTCCTTGATGCACTACTTGGTGTAGTGGCCTCATTTGGTCATGTGAACATGCTCACAAAAGTTGGGGTTAAGGGGAGAAAGTTGGTAGTAGAAACTTGTTCAAATAAGATCCTGGTCAGAGAGGGTTTTGGGGCATTTTGGTGAACCAAAATGACTTTAATTGACATGAGGCTTTGCAAGGTGATCACAGTATGCATTTGTGACTTGCTGGATTTTTCCTGGATTTTGTGAAAATATTTCCTGTAGAAATATTTCAAATCCTTGAAATGGGCAGAATTGGTTTTGGGAGGTTTTGTCCAATGTTTTGAACATGACCATGTGTTGAAACTCTTGTATATGGAAAATATATGTCCACTGAGTTTCCCTGATTTTTGTCAAATATTTTTGAAACAATAAAACAATTTTTTCCTATTAAAGACCATTTCTGGCCTTAAGAAAAAGCTTTTAAATAAAATAGGAAAATAGCTGTTAAAATTATATTTTTGTTGTTTATGGGAGTCCTACATCTAGTAGGATTCAAATATAGTTTTTGAAATATTTTTCATACCCCAAATCAAGTACTTGCAGTGCAAATCTCAAATTAGGGGTTTTTGAAAAACTAATTTTAGAAAATACTTTTTGGGCCAAATTATTTTTGTAAGAAAATACTATATTGCACTATACACATGGCATGATCATTGGGCAGAAGTTTAGGGCAAGGAGATGAAGTATATAAGGTGGAGTTGTGTTGACTTTGAAGAGCACTTGAAAATCACAGAGAGAAAACCAACTCCAAAATAAAAAGCCAAATAATGCAAACGTTTTTGTTGGTCTAAATTTTCATGCTTTATTAATGCAAATGAAATGTTACAAAATCCAGGGTGTGACATGTTGCCTACGGGGTCGGGTGCGCCGCGAGGGTGCATCCTTTTTGCCCGCCCGGGAGGTGGCGTGAAGGACGGTGGTTCCCAATGAGCTGTCTGAGCTTTCCAGGCGCTTTCAATAGCGCAATACTTCTGTACCATGATTGCCAAGTAAGCGAAGTGTAGTACATGACGGCAGTTGAGGGCGTTGGGGATCCCCTCATCCGCGCAATAATTGCAGAATACTGAAATTGCGTCCTCGTCGCGGCAATCTTTAATCTTGTCCTTGACAAGGAGGAATCTGGCCCAAAAGTGATAGACTGTTTCCTAAGGCTGTTGTCGTACATACATGAGGTCACATATATCCGGGCGGCCGGAATTGCTTGGCGAATATTTCTTGTGGTGGGTGGGTGGCATTAAATCCGAACCCTGACCCAATGTGGAGTCCGGAGTTTGAAGAACTTCCGGGTTTATTAGCTCGGGCTCCAGGATGTCCACTGATTCTTTAGGCTCAACGCCTGATTCTAAGTTCGGAGAACTGGGAGCGTCACCCAGCAGATGGGTATCCGGCTCTCCAAGCTCGGAAATCCGAACATAGCTTGTTTTCAGTATAGAGGAAGAGTTATTGTTTTGTTCTTCTACGACAGCTATCTGATGGGTGACCGGCGGAGATTTGATTCTTCTCTGATCGGGTTCGAGCCTAATCCGATCATAGTCTGAGGCGACCCCAGGGCGGCGATGCGATCTAGGAGTTTGTTTAAGGACGACAAATCCGCCAGATCCATCAGTTTGGAGTATTTGGGACTCACACGGAGATGATTCTCGATGACTTGACAAGTCATCTTCGACTTAACGACCGAACGGGCGGCCATGGTAAAGCTGCCAAGCCGGAGGGTTTGGCCTGAGGCCAGGGCTCCTCCGGAAATGATGCTTTCCTTGATAACAAGGCGGGCCATCAATCCTGTCGTCAACGTCACATAGGAACTCTCAATGAAAGAACCAATGTCGGTGTCAAAACCGGCGGATCTAGGGTTGGGGGTACCGAACTGTCATCTAAGGATCAAAGGTAACAGGAGACAGGGACACGATGTTTACCCAGATTCGGGCCCTCTTGATGGAGGTAATACCCTACTTCCTGCTTGATTATCTTGGATGAATATGGGATTACAAGAGTTGATCTACCTCGAGATCGTAATGGCTAAACCCTAGATGTCTAGTGTCATAGCCCCGGAATAATGCTTGTAATTAGTGGCATTGCATCCATGCATCATGTCTAAATTTATTTGAAAATTGGAATGGGGATTGATCAAACCCCTAGCACCAAAGCAATGCAAATAGGTTCAACTTAAAAATATTTTCAATAAACCCAAACTAACTTCAGAAAAAGTCCATCATTTTTGAAATTGGTGAAAACCTCTCACAAAAATGGTGCACATTTTTCCTAGGTCATTTAAAGTTTTTTGGATTAAATCATAGGTATTTGAATTGGGGCTTATAAATGTTATATACATTTTTAACTGCTCCAATAATTCTGAAACTTCTGTTGGGGCTCTGGAATTATTCAGTTAGCATCCAAAAATATTTTCAGAATTCATTTAAGTGGTTTAGCATTTTTCTAAATCAAAACACAAAGACAAAAAATAGGAAATGATAAAAAAAGGAGAGCAACTTACCTGGTCTCACCTGTGCAGCCCACCAGAGAGCTCAGCCATTGCTGTAGCAGTCGGCCCAGCCCACCCGCGCCCTCCCTGTCGTCTACCTCCTCGAGACAGTAGGACAGGGGCGTGTGCTCACCGCGCGCGGGCATGCGCCGGCCACCTCCTCCCTCCCTGCCTATCTCCCCATCGCCCTGAGGATGCCACGTGACCCCTTGGCGCCCTCTCACTCCCTCCTGTGTCTCTCCCTTGTCTGCCCTCTCCCTCGAGCACCACCGAGCGGAGCTCGTCGCCACCGACACCGTTCGCCACGGCCACCGACCCTCCCTCGCCCATCCAGTGTATCCAAGAGCTCCGGGTCGTCTTCCTCATCCTCTCCACCGAGCCATGGAACGACAGACGTACCACAACATCGCCAGCATCACCGTTTCCATCGCCGGCCACCGTGGATTCTCGCCGTCGATTCGAGAGCTACCGGGCGTCACCGACCTCGCCCTCGCGCTCGTTGGACTCGCTATGAGCCACCGCACCGAACCTCCCTCTCCTCGATGACGATTTCCTCCTCTAACCGCGGGCTCCGTCTACCCTGAGAGCTCATCACCGCCGGCCATGAGGTCACCGTGGCTAGAGCCCACAATCATCGCGTCCGAGCACGCTCTCGTCCTCAGGGCGTTCCCAGGAACCCAGAGCACCTACCCACTCTTCCTCACGTGCACCGAAGCGCTCTGTCCATCTTCACCGAACTCTGGCCGCCGCGCAAGTTGCTGCTATCGTCGACTTAGGCCACCGGAGCTGCTGCTGCGTGCACCACCTGACGCAGACGAGCCTCGTCATCGCCTAGATGCACTTCGCCGTCCATATGGTCGTCGGAAAGCAAAACCCGAGCATCGCCGCCGTCTCTGGACGTCGCTGGCGGCTTAACTCCGGCCGTGCCGACGTGGCACCTTCATTAGTGGCTAATGACACCACTAACTAACCCCCTAGCTCATAGGCGGATGGACCCCACTCTTTATTAACCCTGGCTTTATTTTCCTGCTTAGATTAGTTTATATAACCCAGCGGGACCGACACGTCAGCATTGACTTTGCTAACGTGGGCGTTGACCGGACCCACCTGTTAGTGACACTAACCAGCCCTGTGTCACTGATGTGTAGACCCCACACGTCAGGTTTGACCTGGTCGGCGCTGTTGACTTGCTGATGCAGGCATGATGCAGTGCTGATGCAATTATTCATTTTCTGGATTATTTCTATTTTGGAAATTTGAGAAAACTAGCAAAACTTCAAAAATTCATATAAATTCAAACGTAGCTCAGATTGAAATAATTCATATATGAAAAATTATCAGAAAAATTCAATCTATCCACCTGTACTAGTTTCGTGCATGACAAACCAACCTAAACCTGCTGTATAGATGAAAACACATAAAGGTCATTTAAAATGCTTAAGTTTGGAGTTGCATTAGAATCCTTGATTCAAATGAGCTCCATTGAACTTGTTGCTGGTTGCATTAGCACAAACAACGTCACATCTACATGCCATGTTCATGCATCATATTATTGCATATGCTTGTGTATTGATTTCCTACACCATCCTTCTCGATAGGTCCTGCTCCAGAGACCGTTCCAGAGTACATGTCTAAGGAGCAGTGCCCCCCTGTTGATCTTTTAGGCAAGCAAAACCCCCTTGTTCATTCCGATACAATCCCACTCCCGCTCCTGCTCTCTTTTAATGCATTAGGACAACAGCGATTTAACTGTTACATGCTGCGGTAGTAGAACCCCTTTTCCTCTGCATGACCTGTCATTGCCACAGTAAATAGATGAAACCCACTAGCATGATTAGGAGTCGTTTGAGCCCTGATGTGCCTACTCATTCGTGCTTGTTTGTCATGCCTGCTACTGCTTAGAGTTGAGTCAGGTCTGATTCATCGGGGATGAATTGGAATGTGGTGAACATGTCCTACTATTGAGAGCTAAGTGTGTGAACTTGATTTGGTAAAGGTAGCGGTGAGAGGCCATGTAGGAGTACATGGTGGGTTGTCTCATTGCAGCCGTCCTCAGGAACTGAGTTCTGTGTTTGTGATCCATGAACAGTTACTACCACGCTGTGGAATGCTTAAGTGCCCCTCTCGACTTATTAATCAACCTGATCTTTGTCCAAGAGTTGCAACTAGTTTCTGGTGTTTGTAGGTAGTGTTAGTAGTCTACCATGTGGCACCCGGTACAGGTGGGCTTAGGACAGACTAGGCATAGTGGCACGGTGTACCAAGTGGCACCCGGATGGTGGGCCTTGGGAACCCTGCTCACATCGTTTGGGGCCGTGAGCGACACCCCGGCCGGATCTCCTTGCGGATGGAACCCGAATAGGCGATAAACCTGGACTAGAGACTTGTGTGGTTAGTCAGGTCGTGGCCGACTCCCTCGCCAGGCTTCTGCTTGAAGGTTGCCGAGATACATGACGTGTACATGGTGGTAAGTGGTGAGAGCGTGTGTGAAGAAGTACACCCCTGCAGGGTAAACATCATCTATTCGAATAGCCGTGTCCGCGGTAAAGGGCTTCTAGGTTGCCTGTACAGTTCATAGATAACTTGAAATAGATACTCTAAAACTCGCAAGATATGCGTGAGTGCTATGGATAGCCTTCTCGTAGGGAGACGAGAGCGGATCCATAGTGGTGTACTGATATGGTGAATATGTGGACTCATGTGCGCCACCTCAAAAGAGTTACTTGCAGTCATAGTTCAGGATAGCTACCGAGTCAAGATGGCTTGCTGCAGTCAAACTCCACCACCCCTTTGTTGATATCGATGCATATTTAGCTAGTTCTGATGTAAGTCTTGCTGGGTACATTTGTACTCATGTTTGCTTATTTTATGTTTTGCAGAGAGACTTCAGTCTCGCTAGTAGTTCCGCGTGGACTTCGACGTTTAGTTTGTTACCTCAGCTATGATCTTGTACCCTTGGGAGGGTTTTGTAGATAGTCAGGCTTCCCAGCCTTCTTCATTTGTAGTTGTCTGTACTCAGACATGTTTATGCTTCCGCTTGTTGCTTGTATGCTCTGTATGTTGGGTCATGAGACCCATGTTTGTAATACTTGGCTCCTCGGAGCCTAATGAATAAATACTCTGAGTCGTAGAGTCTTGTTGTGATGCCATGTTGTATTTGCACATATCGAGCATATTGTGTGTATGATTTTGAAATGCTTGGTATCTGTGGGATCCGACAAACTAGTTGTCTACCCTTGGTAGCCTCTCTTATGGGGAAATGTAGTCTAGTGATTCCACTAAGCCATGGTAGTCTGCTACAGCCCGGTTTACCGGAGTCCTGCTAGCCCAGCCATTACTGCTCCTAACACTTAGAGGCCGACATGTGATCCACTTCGTTCCTGTGTCTGTCCCTTCGGGGAAATGTCACGCGGTGACTTCCGGAGTCCTGCTAGCCTGCTACAGTTCGGGTTCCCGGAGTCCTGTTAGCCCAGTTGCTACAGCCTGGATTCACGCCTGGATTCACACGCTGATGACCGACACGTTCGATGCTGGTTCATGTATGCATGTCCCCGTAAGTTAGTGCCACTTTGGGTTCACGACTAGTCATGTCGGCCCGGGTTCTCTGTCATATGGATGCTAGCGACACTATCATATACGTGAGCCAAAAGGCGCAAATGGTCCCGGGCCAGGTAAGGTGGCACCTGTGGGAATACCGTGCGTGAGGCCGCAAAGTGATATGATGTGTTACATGTTATATCGATGTGACTTAGAATTAGAATCGGGGTCCTGACAGCTTTTGTATCAGAGCCTGTAGGATTACCAAGCCAAACTGGTCGAAGTCGTGTCTAGAAATGCTTTAGTTATATAGGGGAATTGATTGTGGAAGGGAACGTAAGGCTCTTTTTACTCCTTTACCTTGTGCCCTTCTGATCTGAGTCATCCTCTTCTCTTCTACGGGGATTAAGAACTAGGCTTCTCATCTTTCTATCAGGATCACATGTTACTAATCCGTAAACTTATAGGATTGTTGGTTTCAAGCCCCAGTTCAGTTCCTACTACTTTTGTGTGTTGACAGTTGATCTCAGAACCTTGATATTGTGATGTTGAGTGGTCATACCATTATTTTGCAGGATGTCTCAAATCTTTTTGAGCATTTACAGCCGTTATGCTGCCCGAGTCATCCCAGGTTTCTAAACAATCTGATGCATTTGCAAATACCTTCTTTCTGTTCTCGATGTTCTCTTGGGCCAGATTAACCACACTGATCATCGAGTTGAGGTACTCCATTGCCTCGGCGTATATGTTGAAGCCATTATTATGACCCTAGGCATCCTAGAGAACCACCCACTAATCTAGCAATGTTTTATATTCCTAGTGTGATGATTATGGCCGTCATTCTCGAAAGCACCCCGTGATGCCATTTAGTTAGTAGGCATTCCATTCCTGGGTTCTTGAACCCGAGATTCACTCTACTCATTCATGTTGATAGTGTTTGCTAGTTCCTTTATGATATAGGTAACCTTGCGATAGTCCTCGAGGTCTGTGGTATCTCATCCTTCCAATACCATGAACCACCATGGCAGATGTTCTCTCGAACCAAAGGATCATAGCAAGAGTGCTCTTGATGAGTTCTCCATTCAATAGTTGTGACTCTGCCAGTCCTACCTTTCTGCATGGATTATCTGGAAGAAATGTGTTGAACCTTGTTCGACATGCTAATCTATGGATCCACAACTCAGAAAATCATATGTTCCTTTGAGTTGTTCCTCTTCAGTTGTATTCCGACCATCATCTATCATTCGATAGACAAGAGCATGACATGCATTCATGCTCATCGATACTTCATATTCATGTGGTCCGTCAAGCCATTCTATTCCAGAATGACTAGGAGAAACAAACTCCAGTACCCCATCCATTTCTAGGATTGGGTCAAAGTAGTTGTATCCCACAGATCAAATGCCAATCCAGCTTTTGTTCTGTTCTACCCTAGAGAATTACCCTCTTTATGTCGGGATTGTCATGAGAATTGCACCACCTGTTATGAATTCTTGACGCAGTGATACTTCTCGCCATCATTATTCATTCCTCGGTCCCGTGTTGTTGTAACCGCAGTGCCGACAAGTGAATTGTGATGTGTGAAATCAATACTTCTAGCAACCTCGTTGCTTGGTAGTTAATGGACAATAATTGCATTCTTACTGTGTTGATTACTGAATCACCACTCTAAGATTGATCGTGCTACCTAATCCTTTTTTCCCTGGTGCACTCTTCGATCAATGAGTTAGGATTGTGTCAATCCTTGCTTAATTGATCACATCATCTTGCCTCGAAAGCAAGATCTCTCCCAAGCTTAATAGCATATCGGTGGTTCGTGATTTTCCGAATATCTTCTTGGATGTATTACCAGGTTGTCACCTGACCGCTATGTTGAGTTCTTGATCAAGTTGGTTTCTTGTAAGCCACCCATTCTCCAAGATTCTGTGTTGGATACCCCTGAGCTAGTTGGGTAAGCTAAACAACAACTTGGAGAGTTGGAAGATAAACCTTTATCCAACTTAGTTCATTCCAAAGGGATAACAGCTTGTATATGTGTGTTGAAGAAAGATGGTATTTTCATCGATTGACCCTCGTGATCAGTTAATGGACATATCATCTTATCCAGACTTTGATTTGAGTACGGGCTATTGTCAAATCAAATCAGAACCAATGATGTTTGTAATGTTGTCTTACTCGTGGTTGTTTCCTCGAGCATACACCATTATATCTTTTGGGTCTGACCAATGCTATCACCTTGTCCACATAATCATGGAATTCCATCTTCATGGAAATCTTGATGACTTGTTGTTGAACCCATCTGCAGCATTTTATCTCCTCCATGATTCATGTTGAACATTAAACTAGTGTTGGAAACTTTTATAAGCATTATCTTCATGTCCCGTTCATGAAGGATATGTTTGGATGAAAGAAGTGACTTCCTCTAGTTCATGTGCATTTGAAGCAAGTTGCCGCCGTGAATTCGAGAAAGCTTGTATTTTGCTTCCTTTGGAATCATCCCAAGTCATTCATGCACGTGCGAAGCATTCTATGGTCTGATAGACTTATCATCTCCATTCCATATGTAATCCCTAGCACACCAAGCCACTGATTGACTTGTTCAACGAGAAGAAGTTCCTTCATAAGAGCTAATCTTATGACTTATGCAAGGGCTTTGCTCTCCGCGATGATGGTTCCTGACCTGAACCTCGGTAGTGTTCTATTATAAGACTACTATGTGGTCATGATTGTCTGGGAAAGCGTGTTCACATGTTTGTAGCAGAACCAGCTCATGTTTTGGAGCTTACTACCGTAGTCCATTTCTCGAGAATCTTGCAACATCATCTCGTCGATTTGTGTTGCAAACTATCATTTCTCTTTCTAGACCCGATGAATCTAGATTTTTCTGACACCAACCAAATCTGAATCTCAGGTAGATATGATGGTTGGAACGTTTCCCAAGTACTGTAGTATTGGTCTCTCTGTAACCGGTAAAGTGGATGTCGTGGCCGACACACCCAGCTGGAAGACCTATTATTGTAGTGTTTTGATTGAGGAAGTTGGCTACCTCCCCATAAGGATTTCGTAGGATTTACTTCCGTAGTTATTCCTTATGGATTCTTGTGCTCCTGAAGTTCGACCTGTTTCTTGATGTTATAGATACCAAACCATATCTATAAGTGGGTTACGCTAGCACATCAAGGAGAACATTAGAAGCGGAGTGCTAAATGTCTCTCGGTCGATCATCTAGATTTTGTTTCCTTGGCCTCGCTAATGTGAAATCTGAGAAGGTGTTATCTTCCTTTGCATCTGCATCGTCCATCACTATTCATCATGGTAGTATGTTGTGTTGCCAAGATCCTTGACACGGATGTTGGTAGAACCTTGATGAATATGGAAATGCTCAAGTTCTTGAGAGCACGTGCAAGCAAAATCATCCATTGTGTTGTCTTCAACAAGGTAGTCCACATCATCCATTCTAGTCTGAGCATGCCATTTCTCTGAACTCCTTTAAACGATCATGTGTGAATTACCTCAGGCTGCTATAAAGAGTTTCAATGATCTTTGTATCAAAAGTAGTTCTTTTTGCCACTTAAGGGAATAATTCTACGACTCACCTTCTCTAAGGTGCCCCGATATGGAATTGTAGAAATTCATCTCCTTGCTACTCTGAAACCATGCACCATCTACTTAAGCGTGGAATTGTTGCCTACCAATTTGAACCTTCGTCATCTGTTTCTTTTCCATCATCCCTGATGTGTGTTTTGTGTCTCAACTCAAGAGTTGTTCTTACGTCTCACTCCATGAACTGATCTTGAGTTGCTCGATCTTCTCGAAAACAAAGACGTCGAGACAAAAATGAGGCAATGAGACAAAAAGGGCTGCTATTGTCCTCGGTTTTTCTTGGCCGAGGTGTCTGGTGAGCCATTCATCTCGGACGCTGTGTTTGAAAGCTACTAAGGCTTCGGCGTCTGGGCAATCGATGATTTGATTCTTCTTAGTAAGAAATCTATTCAAAAGATTTTGGGCTGACTCTCCGGGCTGTTGAATTATGTGACTTAAATCGTCTGCGTCCGGAGGTCGGACATAGGTCCCTTGAAAGTTAGCCCTAAAAGCATCCTCAAGCTCCTCCCAACTTCCAATGGAATTTTCGGGGAGGCTCTTCAGCCAGTGCCGAGCTGGTCCTTTCAACTTGAGGGGCAAGTATTTGATGGTGTGGAGATCATCTCCGCGAGCCATATGGATATGGTGGATGAAGTCCTCAATCCATACCCCAGGGTCTGTCATTCCGTCGTATGCCTCTATGTTCACGGGTTTGAATCCCTCTGGGAATTCATGATCCAGTACCTCATCGGTGAAGCGTAGGGGGTGTGCGGCACCCCTGTATTTGAATGTATCGTGGCGTTCTGACGGTTGTGGTGTTCGGTTTTGATTCTGCGCTGGAGCGCGCTTCCTAGACCCGTAGATGGATCTGGTCATGCCGGCTTTTTGGCGCAAGTCCTCATGTAAATCATGTGTTGACTTATGTGTGGCATCATTAGCTGCCCTATCGCGGCCACGAGGTGGTCGATCCGGCTGATCGGACGTTTTATTCTTCGGCTGTGTAGGCTCTACGGCGTCATCATAGAACTCAGGCAACAGTTTGCGCTTTGGATAGCACTTTGTGTGGCGACTGCTACCATACTTTTCATCATTGTCGAGCAGTTTGTTCCATCTACTGTTGAGCGTATTCTGCGCGGCCTTAAGCCTTTGCTTCTACTTCTTCAAACTCCTCGTGATGGCAATAAGCCTTCTATGGAGGTTCTCTTGTTCCAAGTGCCTTTCCGGGATGATGTGTGCATCGTCGTCCAGACTATTCTCCTGTCCGGAGACAAGTTGATTAGCTTGACCCTCGGCGTCGCCGTTATCGGACAGCGGCTCTGTACTATGTTCGTCGTCCGCTGGCTCATCCTTCTGTATCGCTGGGTCGGTGTGGTCTTCGTTTCCTCTGGAGTCGACCGGGGTATTATTCTTTCTTGCCCTGTTATCGCTGTTTTTGCTGAGGCGGGATTTGGAGCAGCGCCTACGCCGTCCCTTTGATTGCTTCTCGAGGGAACTATCCTTTGCTGCATCCTTCCGTTCCTCATCATTGTCTTCTTTGGGTGTATCCACCATGTATATATCATGTGATGAAGTGGCTGTCCAGTGACCTGTGGGCGATGGTTCCTGTTCGTCTCCTGCATCATCGTCCATACCGGCGGAGCCGAAATCGAGCATGTCTATTATATCGTCGACATTGGCTACTAAGTGGGTGGTGGGTGGGGAGCGAATTTCTTCGTTGTCCACATCCCATTCTAGCCGGACATAGTTCGGCCAAGGGTCTCCTGACAAAGAGAGAGACCTCAACGAGTTTAGCACGTCGCCAAAGGGCGAGTGCTGAAAGATATCCGCGGAGGTAAACTCCATGATCGGTGCCCAATCGGATTCGATAGCCCTGGACGCAGGCGGCTCAGAGCCCGTGGCCGGGGACGAATCCAACGGTTCGGCAACACGGCTCTCGTAGGAGGTGAAGTCAGTATTCGAATCTATCGCCACTGAGTGTGCGGCCTCCGTGGCAGGGTCTATCCACCCGTCCTCAGATGGCGCAATTTGTTCCGGATTGAGGGGCGGAGTAGTTGTAGGTGCGATCTCCTGAACACTGTCCGACGGCAGAGCTATGTCATGCTCGTCGTGATTGTGCGGTGAACCTGACATGGGCTCGAATCCGTCGAAGATCAAGTCCCCGCGGATGTCGGCAGTATACTTCAAGTTTCCAAACCTGACCTAGTGGCCAGTGGCGTAGCTCTCGATCTGCTCCAGATGGCCAAGCGAGTTGGCCCGCAGTACGAAGCCGCCGAATACGAAGACCTGTCCGGGGAGGAAAACCTCACCCTGGATCGCATCATTGTCGATGATCGAAGGACCCATAAAGCCTTACGGTGACGGCACAGTGGAACTCTCAATGAAAGCACCAATGTCGGTGTCAAAATCAGCGGATCTCGGGTAGGGGGTCCCGAACTGTGCGTCTAAGGCGGATGGTAACAGGAGGCAGGGGACACGATGTTTACCCAGGTTTGGGCCCGCTCGATGGAGGTAATACCCTACATCCTGCTTGATTGATCTTGATGATATGAGTATTACAAGAGTTGATCTACCACGAGATCGTAGAGGCTAAACCCTAGAAGCTAGGCTATGGTATGATTGTTGTTGTCCTACGGACTAAACCCTCTGGTTTATATAGACACCGGAGGGGGCTAGGGTTACACAGAGTCGGTTACAAGGGAGGAGATCTACATATCCGAATTTCCAAGCTTGCCTTCCATGCCAAGGAGAGTCCCATCCAGACACGAGACAAAGTCTTCAATCTTGTATCTTCATAGTCCAACAGTCCGGCTAAAGTATATAATCCGGTTGTCCGAGGACCCCATAATCCAGGACTCCCTCAGTATCTTCTATCGCGCACACACCTTGTCACTCGATCTCCCACCCATGTAGTCCCATCACGATCTCCACGAGATCTCTCTATGACAAACATACACTCTCTCCTCCCCATGTCTGCATTTTCTATGTAGGTCTCTCTCGACCTCTCTCCCTTGGTTGTCAGACCCCTCTTGGCAACATACTAGGGGTCTTTGTCTCTCGGTTCCAAACAACCACACACTAGCTCTCGAAGATGCGTGTGTGATATGTTTGCATAAGACACACATGCTTTTTCTCTACTTTTATCGTGTGTTGTTCACGTCTCTTTCACACATGCACACACACTTTTTTCAGTCACTCTTTCTATTTCACAAACACTCTCTCTCTAGTTAGGTACTCTCTCACGCTCATAAGCATATGAACGCTTTGAAAAGTCAAACCTCAGAAAAGTTTTGACCAGGTATATGTGGAGAAAAAAATTTACATCTGGAACGATCATTAGATTCATCACAACATGTACTCACTTCATACTATCATTTATCTTTGGTATTGTAGATATAAGTAATTTATTTATGAACTTGGTCAAAGTTTCAAAAGTTTGACTTAAAAAAATGTAGGCACTACATTACCGAACGAATGGAGTAGCTCTTTCTCTCTCTGCTATCTCTCACGTGCCTCCCCTCTCACTCGAACTCTCTATATCGAAGGATTATACGGTCACTGTGCTAGCGTATAGCTCCATATATTGTTTAGTTGACCGGTCAACCAGTCTACATGCTGCCTTATCAGCTCGTGTTCTCTATCTTCGTGTGCTGGCCCATGTGGCAATGGGTGAAAATAGGTAAACTAGAGGCCCATCTGACATGCGGTGAAGTAAACAAAGTTGAAACAACTCGGGGTGGCACCCCGCACGCTAGTAAATTGAGGGCAACCTTCTTTCGCATGAAGGACGCACTCGCGCACACTTCACCACTGCGCGGCAGCATGCCAAGAAGGATGCATCTCGCACACCCAGCACACAACACACACCAGCACACGTGTACACCAGTGTCGCCGTTAGCTGAGATGGACGGCGAGGTAGCCAACAAGCAGAGGCGGCTCGAGCCAAAACCGCATCCGGCGAGCCTGGACTTCATCAGTAGCCTCCCCGACGACTTGCTGCCCATCATCATCGGCCTCCTCCCCACCAAAGCTGCCGTGCGGACCACCCTGCTCTCCCGGCGGTGGCGCCCCCTGGCGTCGCGTCCCCCTCAACCTCACCGTCGACAGCTGCCTCTGTGACGGGGATTGCAAATGCATGGCCGTAGCCTCGAAGATCCTTTCATCACACCCTGGGCCAGCCAGACGCCTTGACATCTGCATGTTGAGTACCAACTACAAGGTCCAAGCCAAGTTCGATGAGTGGTTCTTATCCCCCACCCTAGATCATATAGAGGAGCTCAGCTTTGAAGCTGGACAATGATACGTCTCCGTCGTATCTATAATTTTTGATTGTTCCATGCCAATCTTATTCAACTTTCATATACTTTTGACAACTTTTTATATTATTTTTAGGACTAACATATTGATCCAGTGCCCAGTGCCAGTTCATGTCTGTTGCATGTTTTATGTTTCGTAGAATATCCATATCAAACGGAATCCAAACCGGATAAAAACGGACGGAGCTTATTTTTGAAATATTTGGAAAATTCCGGAAGAAAAATCCACGTGAGACGGTGCCCGAGGTGGCCACGAGGCAGGGGGCGCGCCTGCCCCCCTGGGCGCGCCCCTGACCCTCGTGGGCCACCCATAAGGCGGTTGATGCCCTTCTTCGGCTGCAAGAAAGCTATTTTTTGGTAAAAAATCGCGGCGAAGGTTTCAGTCCAATCGGAGTTATGGATCTCCATGTATATACGAAACGGTGAAAGGGCAGCAGGGCAGAACGTAGAAACAGAGAGAGACAGATCCAATCTTGGAGGGGCTCTCGCCCCTCCCACGCCATGGAGACCATGGACAAGAGGTGAAACCCTTCTCCCATCTAGGGAGAAGGTCAAGGAAGAAGAAGAAGAAGGGGGGCTCTTTCCCCGTCGCTTCTGGTGGCGCCGGAGTGCCACCGGGGGCCATCATCATCACCGCAATCTTCACCAACACCTCCTCCATCTTCACAAACATCTCCATCACCTTCCCCCCTCTATCTACAGAGGTCCACTCTCCCGCAACCCGCTGTACCCTCTACTTGAACATGGTGCTTTATGCTTCATATTATTATCCAATGATGTGTTGCCATCCTATAATGTCTGAGTAGATTTTCGTTGTCCTATCGGTGGTTGATGAATTGCTATGATTGATTTAATTTTCTTGTGGTTATGTTGTTGTCCTTTGGTGCCCATCATATGAGCGCGCGCGTGGATCACACCATAGGGTTAGTTGTATGTTGATAGGACTATGTGTTGGAGGGCAAGAGTGACAGAAGCTTCAGCCTAGCATGGAAATTGATGCATACGGGATTGAAGGGGGACCAATATATCGAAAGAGGCTACAATTGATCCCCTATACTTGTGGGTTATCAAGACCATTTTCTGGCACCGTTGCCGGGGAGCAATAGCGTGGGGTGAATATTCTCGTGTGTGCTTGTTTGCTTTATCTCTAAGTAATTTTTATTTGTTGTTCTTAGTTGTTTTCTATCTTTAGTTATGGGTAGGAAACGCAAAATACCAAAAAAATTAGTTGTACCTACTGAACCAATGGTTGAAGAACCACTCAAAATCTATCACACTCATGAAGCTTTTTACTTGGATCATCTTCGATCCCTATGTGCTCGTGCAGAAACCCCAACTAGCTTAGTTGAGGGCAAATCTTTAGATGAGCATGCTTGTTATGTGCGACACCGAATATCTGAAAAAGGGAAAATTTTATTGGGTCAAATTCATCGTTTGCAATGTTATGCGTGGAATTTATGTGAAATATATGATTTTACTTGTTGTTCTGAAAACCCTAAGAAACACCTTCCCAATAAATGTGAGCTTAGTGATAATGAAATCGTATCTTCGTATGCTAAAGGTGTTTATAGTTACTATGATGTTCAAAAAATTGAAGAATCTGTTGCTTTTAAGGGTGCTTATGAAATTGCTTCTTTGATTGAAAAGTATGGTGCTACTCTTTTTAAATCTGAAAATTTTGCCATACTTAAATATTGCTATGATAATTATGTTTCTAATGCCTATGTTGAACCATATATTGAGGACTACTCCGCTGTCCAAGAAGAGACTAATATTTTGCTGGAGTCTATGGAAGAAGAAATTGATGAAACTGTGAGCTCATTGGATGAAAAAGATGATGAGGAGAGTGAAGAACAAAAGGAGGAAGAGCGGATTAGCTACCCGTGCCCACCTTCTAATGAGAGTAACTCTTCAACTCATACATTGTTTAATTCCCCTTCGTGCTTACCGAAGGATGATTGCTATGATGATTGCTATGATCCCATTGATTCTCTTGAAATACCCCTCTTTGATGATGCTTGCTATGCTTGTGGCCAAGATGCCAAAATGAATTATGCTTATGGAGATGAACATGCTATAGTTCCTTATGTTAAACATGAAATTGTTGCTATTGCACCCACACATGATAGTCCTATTATATTTTTGAATTCTCCAAATTACACTATATCGGAGAAGTTGCACTTATTAAGGATTACATTGATGGGTTGCCTTTTACCGTTGCACATGATGATTTTGATAGATATAATATGCATGTGCTTGCTGCTCCTACTTGCAATTATTATGAGATAGGAACTATATCTCAACCTCTCTATGTTTCCCACACGATAAAATTGCAAGAAACCTTTTATACTATGCATTGGCCTTTACTATCTGTGCATGAATTGTTCTTTTATGACATGCCGATGCATAGGAAGAGAGTTAGACTTCGTCATTACATGATATGTGTTACTTTGCGCTCACTACTAAATTACAAATCATTGCTAATTAAAATTGGCTTTGATATACCTTCGGATCCTGGTGGATTCACTACTTGAGCACTATATGCCTAGCTTAATGGCTTTAAAGAAAGCACTGCCAGGGAGACAACCCAGAAGTTTTAGAGAGTCATTTATTTCTGTTGACTGCTTTCATATAGTTTAAAAACAACAAAAATAAAGAGGGGAACCCAAAACTTTTCAAAAAGGAAAGTGGAAGTGAGAAAGACAAGCATTGTTGAAGTGGAAGAACTCCTTGAACTTTGTTCATGCTCATGGAAACTTTATGAATCTTGATTACAGAAACTTCTCAACAAAAATAATTGTCCCCTTGTACAATTCCTTTGTATTATAAAAATAATGTGCCAAGGTTTGCCTTTAGGATGTTTACAATACTTGTTGGTTTGTACGGTGCAGGACAGAAACTTTGGCTGTAGTGTGTGATTTTACATATTTTACTGGAATGTCAAATGGTTCTGATTCTTTTTGCATTGTCTTTATATACAAATTTTTTAGTTTTCCTAATTTTGGCAGAATTGTTCAAGTATCATAAGTATGGTGAATGTTCAGATTATTACAGACCATTCTGTTTTAGACAGATTTTGTTTTTGATACATAGTTTGCTTGTTTTGATGAAACTATCGATTTATATCAGTGGATTAAGCCAAGAAAAAGTTATATTACAGTAGAAACAATGCAAAAACAAAATATGAATTGGTTGGAACAGCACTTAGAGTAGTGATTTGCTTTATTATACTGACGGATCTTACAGAGTTTTCTGTTGAAGTTTTGCGTGGATGAAGTGTTCGATGATCGAGAAGGTCTCGATGTGAGAAGAAGGAAGAGAGGCAAGAGCTCAAGCTTGGGGATGCCCGAGGCACCCCAAGTAAATATTCAAGGAGACTCAAGAGTCTAAGCTTGGGGATGCCCCAGAAGGCATCCCCTCTTTCTTCAACAAGTATCGGTATGTTTTCGGATTCGTTTCGTTCATGCGATATGTGCAATCTTGGAGCGTCTTTTGCTTTAGTTTTCATTTTTCTTTTATGCACCATGCTGGTATGAGATAGTCCTTGGTTGATTTATAGAATGCTCTTTGCATTTCACTTATATCTTTTGAGTATGGCTTTATAGAATGCTTCATGTGCTTACTCCTTTATTTTGAACCTGCGCGCAAAAGCTTGGGTATGGCCCCTCACTCTGTAAGAGCATTTTGGGAAGGGGGAGCCCCTTATGTAAAATAGACTACCAGCTTACTCCTTAGGCCAGGTTAAAAAACATGCTTTTTGTGTGCTTGCGAGCCCCCTTGCGGGTTTGCCGCCGTAACTTACTGTCATGACTTACTTTAGTCCGGTCGAGCCTCAGGCTGACTCGGCAGCTGTGAACTTCTCCTGGAGGGAGTCCCCTTGCAAGCTCATGAAGTTTTAGTTTTCAGCGGGGTCCGCCAGCCAACCCGAGAGGGCCTCACGAGGAACGAGCACCAGTGAGGGCGGGATGCGCGCATGGCGCGCGTACATCACTGTCAGCCCCCACTCACGAGGCACTCGGAGGGGGGGGGGGGACAACAGACACAAAATCTCAAAACAAAGCGCGAATCCAGAAACTCACTGAGTTGACACGAGCAAAAAAGGAAGCTCCCCACAAAATCGAAATGCAACTTTAAATCCAAGATCGAAAGGCTGCAAATTCGAGCTTCAAAAAAGAAAAAGAGGCCAGAAGCAAATAGCCACGTCCGGCATCTAGCTAGTCTTCTTGTCTTCAAGTCTTCTCACCAGCGTGGAGCTAAGTGCTTTCACAGGCCGTGAGCATAGTCATTGGGGGACAGTGTCGACGGCCAGCGCAGAGCATGGTGCTTCCAATAGGACGTGGGCGGGAGCCCCCAAGGCCCGAGGGAGGCACTCCGGAGACTCCGGGGCATGTACAGCCCCACTCATTATTACGTGAGAGTGTCACGAGCGGAGACCTTCACATGCGTGAGCCTTGCTTCATATCGCCAGACGAGGGGCCCGCCTTGCGCCACCCTCGACCATCATTGGGGCGTCCGGAAACCAGGACGATGCCAAGGGGCAAAGGGGATGCTAGTGGCGCCCTCGGCGACCACGGGCCCCCTGCCGGGGGGAAGGCTCACCAGCGCCTCCCCGGCAGAGGGACTACCTCCGGGCGATGCCTTGCTCCGTGCGATGCGGGGAGGGGCCTTTCTCCCGGCTCCTTCCTTGCAGCCCCCAGTGCGCTCCCCCTCGTGGAAGGGGGACTGCCGTGCTGGGGCCGTCGTCCGCCGCTGCGACCTGATCCACTTGCGACCCATGGTTTGCATAAGCCTGTGTAACAGCCTGGATTTTGGCCCTTTCCTTTTTATTTTTGATTTATTGGTTTTTGCTCTGTTTTCTTTTTGGAGTGGTTCTGTGGCCTTGTCACCTGGGAAATCATCCTATTATTCCCCTCCCAAGTGGCTCATCATTCTCAAAACCTTTCCAAGATCATGTCACTCCACTGCTTGACCAAACCCTAATTTATTTTTCTCAGGAATATTCCATTTTCTATTAAAGGAATAACCCTGTCTGCCCTAGGTTGTGAAGCAACCTTTATTTCCATCACTCCTAAAATTCCCAAATAATTCTCGTAAATTTTTTGGGTCATATCTTTCTCAAATATGGCAAAATATTTCATTTGTCATGTTTATCATCTTGCTCAAATAATTCATTTTCTATTCTGCCCTAAATGGCACATTGTGAAGCAAGTTATTCTACTTTTCCCAATTGACCTCAAACTCCTTGGACACCTTTTCCTGTCCATATCATTGTCACATGCCAAAATGAAACCTCATTTGCTTAGTAATTATTTAATTATGATTTTCCAAAGTTTCTATCCAGAAAGAAGCTTTGTGAAGGAGTTGCAAGCTAGGCATATCCAAATGAGTTTCCATTTTGCATGATCCCTCATATCATCATATCATAGCCCTCCACCAAAGTAGAGCTCATGTCATGCCTCCATGTGAGCTCATCTTCAATTCTTTGATTCTGCCCAAAATTTCAGTTTGTGAAGCAAGTATATTTTATCTTGCTCCATTATGGCTGCCAATTTTTCTAGGCCTTCTATTATCCATATAACCTACCTCCACACATTTTAGGCATGGTTCATCAAGCCATTATTCCTGTAGAATTTTTGCAAGTTTCTGTCTAGAGGAGATGTTTGTGAAGCAAGTACCAGTTTGGCTTGGCCAATTGGTATGAAACTTTTTGAGCATCTTCATAGGATAAAATTACTCCGCCTTGCCCAATTTGAGATCAATTTGAAACTCCATGTGAGTGCACCTTCCTGCTCAAGTTTCTGGACCATTTTGGTCAGTTTCAAAGCAACTATGATTTATCTTGGTCCAAACTTTCTCAAAGTTACCAGGATGAAAGTCCTTCTTTACCTCAACCTCGCAGACAACTCCATTGGATCCAAAACCCTTCCTGTTGATCACTAGTGCTCACCCAAGTTTACTGCAGTAAACTTTAGAGGGTTCTTACCGTTTAACCAGATCACTTTTAACCAAGCTACCACCGTAGTTGAAATCTCCCCTGGATGGACTACGCCCTAGACAACATTTTCCAGTCATTGGCACCTTCCCCTCTCCAGCTCATGCGGTCACCGCCTCTCTGGCATGCCATGGACGCGAGCTGGATGGCTTCTTGCTCGGGACCCTCCTCTGCTCGGCGTCTCAGTGAGCACGAGCATGTCTAATAGATTTACCGCATCGTCTTCCTCCTCCTGAACCTCTCTCCCTCTCAGTAAAACTCCTCACCGACGCTCACCGGCGCTCGCCGTCGAACGCCCACTAGAGCATAGTGGTGTTTTGGCTCGGTTCGTCGCCGTCTTCGTCTTCCCTGCGCCCCCTTGGCCTCCTCTGCCCCGTGAGAGCCTCCGCTGCTCGTCCTCGTCGCCTAACCCCGAGCTCCAGCGCGGCTCCCCCTCCCCTCGGCTATATAAACCACCCCCGAGGCCTCTCGAGCTCACAATCGACCTCACCTCATCTCCAGCTCCCTCCCCAATCACTCTCCCGAGCTCAAAGAGCTCTCTTCGCTGCCCATCGGCGCCGTGGTCGCCTCGGCCCTCCGGCTAAATTCGGATGAGCCGACCCCCCTCACTCCATTACGCTGCCACCATCCTCTTCCCCACTCCTCGGTGCACCTCCTCCACCCCTCGCCCCCTCGCCGGAGTAGCAAAAGACTCCGTCTTCAAGTTCAACCGCCGCCGGAGCCGCCTATGTTCCGCTATCCTCGCGGTCATCCCGCCCCTCCCGGGTGCCGACTGACCTTGGGGACGGGTGCGTCCGTTCCTCCCGCGCCCGTCGGTGGCCTCGGCTTGGCCGGGGACTGCCGGAGCTGCCCGGGCCATCGCCGGCGTCGAGCTCCTCTCTCTGCATCACGGGCGGCATCGAGAAGGAGAAGAAAGCCCCGACCCCTCCCTGCCAGCTGGCCGGTGGGCCTCACGATCCCACCTGTCAGCCGCACACCCCGCTGACCACACCACCGCTGAGGTGTATAAGTGGAAGCGGTATTCCAGAAATACGTTTTCTGGCGATGGAAGCGTACTAAGGTGTTCTGCGGTCCGAAATTCGTTTTCACTTGAATGAAAGCGTATTCACTGGATTGCACGTTCTGTTTTCCGGCCGAGGGCCTGTTTGTGATGTTTTTATTTACAAATGGGTCCCTTGTAGAAAAACTATCCTATCTTTTTACCCGTAGCTCCAAATCAGGTGATTCCAAAGCCCACGTCTTCGTTTCATCGAGCCTGTTCTGATGGAACCATTTTCACCATGTTTTGACGTTCTGAAAATGGACATTTTGCCCATGCCCTTATTCATCCCCCTCCGAGAGAGTATGTTTTTCGGTGATCCTTTCCGCGAGTTGCTCGCACTTTCTCCCGTTGATTTCTTCCACCCCAGGCAAGCCACACCCTCCATTTGCATCACTGTAATGAAGTGACATGGTTTAATCTATTTGAACTTATTTAAAATATTGCTTTAGCTACATGACTTTGTGGATGGCATTTTCTCGGAGTATTATGTTGATCTTGTTGTTGCCATGCTATTGTTTGGATTACTAGGATTTATGTTTGTAGTTGATGAGTATCATGTTGCTATTGGATTATTAGTGGATGGTATTATGATTATTTCCATGATGGTACCTGTTATTATATTTTGGAGTAGTACTTTGGATATCATGCTGCCTTTGGATAAATAGTGGTTAGTATGATTATTTTCATGATGCTAGTTGATGTTCTGTTGCTTGGAGTATTATTTTGGGAAATTATGTTTACATGTGGATCTTAGCCGAATAGTTTTATTCTTGTTATTGGAGTAGTAGGATTATTGTTTTTTTGGATTCATCATGACAGTAGTGTTGTGCTACCCTTGGAGTATTTTGAGATGATGAGATTATGCTTGGATTATTTGTTGGATATTGCTATGACTTGGATTATAGGTTGATAGATGATATCGGAGTATCAGTCATTACTACTATATTTTGGGGTTAAATTCCGTCATTAAGTTGGTCAGGTGCCACCGAACCGGGCTTTTTCTAGTGCAACCACATTTGCCTTTTATGGGAAGGCCCTAATGCGGTCTATTGTCGTGCCTCTCGTCGGTGCCTCCAACTAGGGAAGGTTATGGGCATGCTTACCCTGGCCCGGTAAGCAGACATAACCTTGTGTGTCCGTTGTTGTTGTTATGGATCCGGGTCCCCGCTTGGGACCGTTTATGTTTTGGCCATGACGGTGGTCGTTGTGTCTTTGGTAGATACGGGGCAACCAGGACTAACCCAGTGGGGAGTGAGTCGGAGTGGCCGGGAGAGTGTCATGGCAGTAGATCGGTTGTGTCGGAACGCCGTTGGTCCACCCGAATGGGAGTGCGAGGCCATGGGTTCCGTCGTGTGGGTAAAGTGCGCCACCTCTGCAGAGTGTGTGTATTTAAATCTATCAATAGTCGCGTCCTCAGGCATGGGCATGGGTTTGTACTAGGTCACACCGTTCGATCAACACTCACATGATGGAATGACTTATAGGTGATTTATATGTGGATATTTTGAGCAGTACAGATTGGCAGGATGTTTATGATAATGTTGAGGCCAAGTGTTGGTCATGGTAGTGATAGCCGGAAACATCACCGTTTGGTTTTGATCATGAGGTGATCAAGATGGTATATTGTTTGGCCGGTTAGCCAAGAGAGATATGGTTATGGAGATCTGAGATGGTGATTTATTAGTATTGTAGTAGTTTCATATCATGCATAGTAGTTGTTGTTGTATCATGGTAGATGTTAATTTTATTAACCTCCTTAATGCTATGTTGTTGTTTTGCCTTGATTCTTCTGGTTGTTGTGAGCTTGCAAGTACATTCAATGTACTGACCTGGCGTGTCATGCCAGATTGCAGGTGCTGCCGTGATTTCTTGATTGCTTGTCGAGGTTGCCGTGCGTGCAAGCTAGATCGTGTCCCAGCCAGAGTCCATGCAGAGTGGAGTTCACCACCTTCGTCATTGTTCCACTGCTAGAAGTATTCCGCTGCTACGAGTTGTTCCGCTGCTAGCATAGAGCAAGTATAGTATCACAGGCGTAGTGTCGCCGTCCTGATGTGCTTCTTTGTAACATCAGATCCGTGTAATTATTATTATTGTAATAAGAGCTGATTTGTTCTATGTCAAGGAGTGTCGTATTCCAGAGACTTCTCCTCAATCTCTGGGCTGGAATACGAGGCGTTCCAGTTTCTCTGAGCCGGGGTGCCACAGGCTTGGTATCAGAGCCAGGTCTGGCTGTAGGACGCCCTAGTCAGCGCGAACGGTAGAAATCGTTAGTATAGAGTGTGACGTGTTTATTGCATTTGGTTGCTGCATTTGGTTGCTGCATATAGCCTTATTTTGTTACTAACGGTTTAATCTGGTGAGTGTAGATGGCATCGGTTCGGATCGACTACAACTCAGCCATTGCATTTCTCCAGTTTTCTTTTCTTGCTCGTTCTTCGGTGTTTGGTGTCATCTCTGTCCCAGCAGAGTGATGCCAAGTGATCCTGACACTGTTTGCAAAAATGGTGCTCTGGTATCGCGCCGAATTATTTCCTTCAGCCCCACCTTTTGTTTCGGTGGTAGACATGCTTCTATCAAGGATCGTCCTTTTTTTGTCATTTTGGCAACCCTTAATGATCGTAGTTATCAAGAAAGGGCAGTGTCAGCAGCCTCAGTTTTTCCCCGCTATCCTTGGACGAGTACGGATCTTTTTCCGTCCGCTTGATAATAATGTGGTTGCGACCTTCGTGTCCCACTACATGATTACCGAATGCGTCCTTGCCTTCGAGCTAGTCCAGGTTGCTACCTGGCTAAGCTAGCACTTGGTGTAGCGCTGTTTACACCAATTTTTCCACACATTTATTCGTCCTCGTGCACATCGTCAGAGCATGCTAGATCGTAGAACCGGAGATCCCGCGAGATTTGTGTGCTTAAGTAGGCATGCATATTGTGTGACTAGCGGTAATATGTGATATTGATTGTGTGTGAATTGATTGTTGTTGTGTGTTTTTGAGTTTTCTTTTGCTTTTTTATTTTTGGGCCCTGGTGTTACATTATTTTTCCCCTATAAAGAGTTGCTCATCAACTAACACTGGACTCGAAGAAGTAATAAGTATTTCAAATATTTGGAAGAAGCTCAGTTAAACATTATGGCCTTCTCAGTCAACCACATGGTATAAGGAATATCTTCTCAGAATACCAATTGTGTCTTGGGTTGGTTATCCGCATCAATTCTACAGTAGTAATGATCCAGCCAGTAGAAAGGCAAGTCAGATGCAGGACCAACGGTATATTTTTCATTCAAAGGTATGGATCATAGGCAAAGTTTTGGCTCAGCAATAAATGATACTTGAAATATGTTATACTCCAAGAGAAAGTCAAGATGTGATATGCTCAAGGAAGACAGCCAAACTTTCTCATGCACATAATCAGCCACAAAATAATATGGGCGTGTGTATGGATTTTAGCCTGCATATCAGTATGAAGTTTTGGATATAAGAAACCCAGTATTATTCCACCTGCTATCAGAAGAAATTTATGATGTAAGGCTCCTCAATTTTCCTCAGCATGATATGTGAACAATTTCCGGCCCACAGTACCCGGTCTTTCTCAACAAGATACCTCGGTAAAAGCTTATGACAGACATAAATGAATTTTTCTCAACAAGCAAACCCGAGGAGAAGCTTCTCAAGTACGGAACTCAAGTTTCTCCAACACAATAATCCGACCAAGCTTCGTGTGTAAGCTATCGAGATTTCTTCTGCACGCTACCCAGACAAAAGCCTCAAGCAGAATCTAAGAGCCTTCCTCAGCAAGCTACTCGGATGGCTTCCCTCGTAAGCCACCCAGTCCGCGTCAGTACCACACTACGCACCGTCCTCAGAGATTATATGATGAGTTGGCAGTATATGGCAGTACATCTCAAGGACCAGATTTGCAATAATTTTGTTAGAGGAACAATTCAGTCAAAGCATATGCCTGCCGCAATAATAGGGTATTCAGTTGCATATGATTATTATACATATGGTACGCATGTATCCCGGGTCAGATCGGTCACTCATACGGGATACGACACTGATCCAGTAGATATACCTAAGAAAGGTACGGACCCAACAACCTCATAAGTCATGCAAATGAAGATAAGCAGAGATACACACCTTATGTGATGCACGGATCGACAAGATCTGAATATGACATCACAGAAGTAACAGTCTTGACAATGGCCACCAAGGCCAATATTCCGCACCTACAAGGGGATCTCGTGAACTCTTTTCACCTTCTTGTATGATTGGCCTCAGCAATGAGCTCCGTACACCTACAAACCCCGAGTATATGTCATATATGTGCGGAATACAGGTCAGAAAATAAGCAGAAGGAATAATGCCAACAATATTGCACTAGCCACAGTCATGGTCATACGAAGAATTAAGGACATGTGTGGCCAAGTTATTTCAGCAAGGTATCCTGACAAAGAAAATCATGACCGTTAAAGGGTGAGACTAACAACAAAGGTATTATGTATTTTGCACGACCATCAGGGTTCGGATACCCAAATCAGTTGGAGGCCATAATTCCATATGGATCCACAAAGATATACACCTTCAGTGGCCTACTCTATTTACAAGGATTTTCATATCCCGCTGACCGGTTGACATGGTTAGTGTGGAATATCCAAGTTTGTTCTGTCAGATCCAAGATTCCTTTGCAACCTCAACAGTCTGACCTCAACGGTAGAGTTAAAACATATCACAGCGTATTACCAAAAATGGGTATACCGACAAAATGAGAAAGTCAAAAGCCGAATAATCAGCTCAGACCCGGTATACTCGCCGACGGAATCAAGTACACGGCCAGTCTGTCGGGAAAAGCATTTGTCCGTCAGCCCCTATTGGGCAAAGTCTCAAGATATAAATATTTGAGGTATGACATAGCTATAACTCCATGCACCGTTATATTGCTCACGACAGAAGACAGTCAAATCTCTGGTGTATGCCACATGCTCAAGCCAAAGGAAATAAATCAAGATAAACCAGTGCACCTATGAGCAGTCAGATCCCGTCATAAGATGGCCATGATTAATTCTAAGCATTTATTGAACCCAGAAGGCTTGCAGCAACCCCATGACAGAAATAAAAATGTTTTCATGACCAAAAGGAAATTTATGATCAGATCTGTCGGACATCACCACAGATATGAGAAAATCAACGTCAGCAAAAGGATTTGGTATATGAGCAAAGACCAATCAAAATTTGGGAAAAGCCACCCCAGAGCAAGGTAAGTTGATCATGTGAAATTCTTGGGGGAACAATAAATAAAGGAAAAAGGATGCCCGAGTTGGAAATGGTATCCTCAAGTCATACTTGTTCCCAGAGCAACTAAATCTCGAGGAAGAGATTTCTTTAAGGGGGTAAGAGTTGTAACAGCCTGGATTTTGGCCCTTTTCTTTTTCTTTTTGATTTATTGGTTTTTGCTCTGTTTTTCTTTTTGGAGTGGTTATGTGGCCTTGTCACCCGGGAAATCATCCTCTTTTCCCCTCCCAAGTGGCTCATCATTCTCAAAACCTTGCCAAGATCATGTCACTCCACTGCTTGACCAAACCCTAATTTATTTTTCTCAGGAATATTCCTTTTTATATTAAAGGAATAACCCTGTCTGCCCTAGGTTGTGAAGCAACCTTTATTTCCATCACTCCGAAAATTCCCGAATAATTCTCATAAATTGTTTGGATCATATATTTCTCAAATATGGAAAAATATTTCATTTTTCATGTTTCTCATCTTGCTCAAATAATTCATTTTCTATTCAGCCCTAAATGGCACATTGTGAAGCAAGTGCTATTATACTTTTCCCAATTGACCTCAAACTCCTTGGACACCTTTTCCTGTCCATATCATTGTCACATGCCAAAATGCAACCTCATTTGCCTAGTACTTATTTAATTATGATTTTCCAAAGTTTCTATCCAGAAAGAAGCTTTGTGAAGGAGGTGCAAGCTAGGCATATCCAAATGAATTGCCATTTTGCATGATCCCTCATATCATCATATCATAGCCCTTCACCAAAGTAGAGCTCATGTCATGCCTCCATGTGAGCTCATCTTCAATTCTTTGATTCTACCCAAAATTTGAGTTTGTGAAGCAAGTATATTTTATCTTGCTCCATTGTAGCTGCCAATTTTTCTAGGCCTTCTATTATCCATATAACCTACCTCCACCCATTTTGGGCATGGTTCATCAAGCCATTATTACTGTAGAATTTTTGCAAGTTTCTCTCCAGAGGAGATGTTTGTGAAGCAAGTACCAGTTTGGCTTGGCCAATTGGTATGAAACTTTTTGAGCATCTTCATAGGATCAAATGACTCTGCCTTGCCCAATTTGAGATCAATTTGAAACTCCATGTGAGTGCACCTTCCTGATCAAGTTTCTGGACCATTTTGGTCAGTTGCAAAGCAACTATGATTTATCTTGGTCCAAACTTTCTCAAAGTTACCAGGATGAAAGTCCTTCTTTACCTCAACCTCGCAGACAACTCCATTGGATCCAAAACCCTTCCTGTTGATCACTAGTGCTCACCCAAGTTTACTGTAGTAAACTTTAGAGGGTTCTTACCATTTAACCAGATCACTTTTAACCAAGCTACCACCATAGTTGAAACCTCCCCTGGATGGACTACGCCCTAGACAATGTTTTCCAGTCATTGGCACCTTCTCCTTTCCAGCTCATGCGGTCACCGCCTCTCTGGCATACCATGGACGTGAGCTGGATGGCTTCTTGCTCAGGCCCCTCCTCCGCTCGGCGTCTTAGTGAGCACGAGCATGTCTAATAGATTTACCGCGTCGTCGTCCTCCTCCTGAACCTCTCTCCTCTCAGTAAAACCCCTCACTGACGCTCACTGACGCTCGCCGTCGAACGCCCACTAGAGCATAGTGGTGTTTTGGCTCGGTTCGTCGCCGTCTTCTTCTTCCCTGCGCCCCCTTGGCCTCCTCTGCCCCGTGAGAGCCTCCACTGCTCCTCCTCGTCGCCTAACCCCGAGCTCATGCGCGTGCACACACGTCCGCGGCGCCGGACACGCGTCCGTGGCGACGCCAGCACGACTCCCCCTCCCCTCGGCTATATAAGCCACCCCGAGGCCTCTCGAGCTCACAATCGACCTCACCTCATCTCCAGCTCCCTCCCCAATCACTCTCCCGAGCTCAAAGAGCTCTCTTCGCTGCCCATCACCGCCGTGGTCGCCTCGGCCCTCCGCCTAAATTCGGATGAGCCGACCCCCCTCACTCCATTACGCTGCCACCATCCTCTTCCCCACTCCTCGGTGCACCTCCTCCACCACTCGCCCCCTCGCCGGAGTAGCAGAAGACTTCGTCTTCAAGTTCAACCACCGCCGGAGCCGCCTCTGTTCCGCTCTCCTCGCGGTCATCCCGCCCCTCCCGTGTGCCGGCTGACCTAGGGGATGGGTGCGTCCGGTCCTCCCGCGCCCGTCGGTGGCCTCGGCTTGGCCGGGGACTGCCGGAGCTGCCCGGGCCATCGCCCGCGTCGAGCTCCTCTCTCTGCATCACGGGCGACATCTGGAAGGAGAAGAAGGCCCCGACCCCTCACTGCCAGCTGGCCGGTGGGCCTCGCGGTCCCACCCGTTAGCCGCACACCCCGCTGGCCCCACCACCGCTGAGGTGGATAAGTGGAAGAGGTATTCCAGAAATACGTTTTCTAGTGATGGAAGCGTACTTTGGTATTCTGTGGTTAGAAATGCGTTTTCACATCCGCGAAAGCATATTCTCTGGATTGCGCGTTCTGTTTTCTGGCTGAGGGCCTGTTTGTGATGTTTTTATTTACAAATGGGTCCCTGGCAGAAAAACTATCCTATCTTTTTACCGGTAGCTCCAAATCAGTGATTCCAAAGCCCATGTCTTCATTTCATCGAGCTCGTTCTGATGGAACCATTTTCACCATGTGTTGACATTCTGAAAATGACCATTTTTCCCCTGCCCTTATTTAGCCCCCTCCGAGAGAGTACGTTTTCCGGCGATCCTTTCCACGAGTTTCTCGCACTTTCTCCCGGTGATTTCTTCCACCCCAGGCAAGCCACACCTTCCATTTGCATCACTGTAATGTAGTGACATGGTTTAATCTATTTGAACTTGTTTATAATATTGCTTTAGCTACATGACTTTGTGCATGGCATTTTCTCGGAGTATTATGTTGATCTTGTTGTTGCCATGCTATTGTTTGGATTACTAGGATTTATGTTTGTAGTTGATGAGTATCATGTTGCCATTGGATTATTAGTGGATGGTATTATCATTATATCCACGATAGTATCTGTTATTATATTTTTGATTATTACTTTGGATATAATGCTGCCTTTGGATTAATAGTGGTTAGTATGATTATTTTCATGATGCTAGTTGATGTTCTGTTGCTTGGAGTATTATTTTTGGAAATGATGTTTACATGTGGATCTTAGACGAATAGCTTTATTCTTGTCATTGGAGTAGTAGGATTATTGTTTTTTTTATTCATCATGACAGTAGTGTTGTGCTACCATTGGAGTATTTTGAGATGATGACATTATGCTTGGATTATTTGTTGGATATTGCTATGACTTGGATTCTAGGTTGATAGATGATATCGGAGTATCAGTCATTACTACTATATTTTGGGGTTAAATTCCTTCATTAAGTTGGTCAGGTGCCACCGAACCGGGCTTTTTCTAGTGCAACCACATTTGCCTTTTATGGGAAGGCCCTAATGCGGTCTATTATTGTGCCTCTCGTTGGTGCCTCCAACTAGGGAAGGTTATGGGCATGCTTTCCCTGGCCCGGTAAGCAGACATAACCTTGTGTGTCCATTGTTGTTGTTATGGATCTGGGTCCCCGCTTGGGACCGTTTATGTTTTGGCCACGACGGTGGTCGTTGTGCCTTTGGTAGACACGGGGCAACCAGGACTAGCCCAGCGGGGAGTGAGTCGGAGTGGCCGGGAGAGTGTCATGGCAGTAGATCGGTTCTGTCGGAACGCCGTTGGTCCACCCGAATGGGAGTGCGAGGCCATGGGCATGGGAGAGTGTGCTATACCTCTGCAGAGTGTGTGTATTTAAATCTATCAATAGCCGCGTCCTCGGTCATGGGCATGGGTTCGTACTAGGTCACACCATTCGATCAACACTCACATGATGGAATGACTTATAGGTGATTTATATGTGGATATTTTGAGCAGTATAGATTGGCAGGATGTTGATGATAATGTTCAGGCCAAGTGCTGGTCATGGTTGTGATTGCCGGAAAGATCACCGTTTGGTTTTATCACGAGGTGATTGAGATGGTATATTGCTTGGCCAGTTAGCCAAGAGAGATATGGTTATGGACATCTGAGATGGTGATTTATTAGTATTGTAGTAGTTTCATGTCATGCTTAGTAGTTGTTGTCGTATCATGGTAGATGTTAATTTAATTAACCTGCTTAATGCTATGTTGTTGTTTTGCCTTGATGCTTCTGGTTGTTGTGAGCTTGCAAGTACATTCAATGTACTGACCTGGCGTATCATGCCAGATTGCAAGTGCTGTCGTGATTGCTTGATTGCTTGTCGAGGTTGCCGTGCGTGCGAGCTAGATCGTGTCCCAGCCAGAGTCCCTGCGGAGTGGAGTTCACCACCTTCGTCGTTGTTCCGCTGTTACGAGTTGTTCTGCTGCTAGCATAGAGCAAGTATAGTATCGCAGGCGTAGTGTCGTCGTGCTGATGTGCTTCTTTGTAACATCAGACCCGTGTAACTATTATTCTTGTAATAAGAGCTGATTTGTTCTATGTCAAGCAGTGTCGTATTCTAGAGACTTCTTCTCAATCTCTGGGCTGGAATACGGGGTGTTTCGGTTTCTCTGAGCCGGGGTGCCATAGCCTGCTCTTGAGAGATTAGCGGTACCCTGTAGCTATTGTCGCCGGCATGGTCGACGAGGCTCCCGGGTGGCTCCTGGAAGGCCTCAGCTTCTAGCGCCTCCTCTTCCCAGCCCGGCTAAAGGAACGAGCCAGGGTCATCTTTCGGCGTGTAGTCCTGGTCCATCATGCGGGGCACGTAGGCCTCCGAGTCCTTCGCCCCGAAAACCTTGCCGAAGTGCCCCGCGCTGCACGTCGCCCGGCCCAGCGCGCCGCCCTGAGGATGGTAGGGCGGCATCCTGCCGGGGCCGCAGGTGACAATGCTCGTGCGTACGCCTATCGGGGATGGCACAGGTGTGGTTGGGCGTCCGGCGCCGCTGGTTGCGCCGATGTCGATGAAACCCCCTGGTGCACCCAGGGGTACGCGGGCGCGGCGAGGCCCATCGTGCGATCTGGCCGCAGCCTCAGGCGTAAGCAAGGAGCAGAAAGGCGGTGCTCCCCTGGCTGTGGCGTCCAATAGCTCGGCGACGCGCTCCACAAATGCATCTCGGCCGCTCTCCATCAGTCGGCACCGCAACAGCTCCCGTGCCACTGTGAGTGCGTCCCTCATGTTCGCTTGTTCCCGCCGGGTGTGCGGCGCCGTCGCTGCGGCGTAGCTTGAGGCCCTTGTGGCGGCCCGCGCGCGCCGCGTGGTAAGGGTGGATGGCGTCGGGCCGCGCCACCGCGCCCGCAGCGTTTGGCGGCGCGCGTGCCGTCTGAGGCAGGGAGTCGAGGTCTTCTTGGGCGGCCGATGCCACCCGGGCTGGCCAGGCCGCCCAGGGATCGGTGTCGACCCTCGGTGTCGCCGATCGCCGGCCTTTGAGAGCACCTGGCGGGTCTTGGCCGGCGAAGGAGAGGCTTCGGCGCACCCCTACCTGGCACGCCAAATGTCGGTTTTCGGGTTCCGCAAAACCATTGAGGTTCGAACACTGGGGTGCACACGAAGAGCTCTCCTCCCCCTAGCTCATGCCCTCACCGCAATCTCAAAGCTAAGCGCGTCGAACCCGCAGAACAAGAGACACAAGGTCTATACTGGTTCGGGCCACCGATGTGGTGTCATACCCTACTCCAGTGTGGTGTGGTGGATTGCCTCTCGGGCTGAGGATGAACAGTTACAAGGGAAGAACAACCACCTGAGGAGAGGTGCTCTTGTGGATGGTGAGCTTGTGTTGATGAGGATGATCTGAATGGCCCCAGACCAGTTGCCTCTTACTGTGGTGGCTAGCCCTATTTATAGAGGCCCTGGTCCTCTTCCCAAATGCTGGCGGGAAGGGATGCCACAACGGCCAAATTTGAAGGGAGACAACTAGTAAAAGTTATCCCGAGTAAAAGTTTTCGCCTGCCAAAGGCTCTGGTGGTGATGTCGTCTTGGGCTCCACGGTGACCTCCGTCCTATCATCCTACTGGTCTTGGTCTCGTTGCACTGATATGGAAACCTTTGCTTGACGCCTCGGGACTCCTCGCGTGCGTTTGCCTCTTTAGCACCAAAGAGGAAACAAGGACACTGTGCGTGCTGGCGCCCGCCTGGAAACAGTCGTCACGGCTTGCATCACAGGAACCTCGCGAGGTGCCCGTTGCCTTGATCTCTCCGCCCCTTGCAAGCTAGGCTGGTGAGGACGCCCCCGAGGAGGTCTTGCATCGTCCGCCACGCGAGGGTCTTGAGTGTTTGCTGGTGAAGATGGGCCGTACAGGGCCGCTGGTGGGGCCACGCCATGGGCCGCAGGAAGGCAAGTCTAGGGACCCCCATTCCCAGTACGCCGACAGCCAAGCCTCACGAGGCAGACAACGCAAGACCTCCTCGGGGGCAGCCTCACCAGGTTGGCTCGCGACGGGCGGAGAGATCAAGGCGAGGGGCACCTCGCGAGGTCCCTGTGATGCATGCCATGATGACCAAGGCCAGGTGGGCGCCAGGAGGGCGCCAACGCGCGTAGTGTACTCGTTTCCTCTTTCGTGCTAAAGAGGCAAGCGCAGGGGAGGAGTCCCGAGGCATCTGGCAAAGGTTGCCATATCGGTGCAACAAGACCAAGACTAGCAGGACGGCAGGACGGAGGTCACCGTGGACCTCAGGACGACGTCACCACTAGAGCCTTTGGTAGGCGAAGACCACCTTTAGTCAGGATAACTTGTACTGGTTGTCTCCCTACAAATTTGGCCGTTGTTTGATCCCATCCCGCCTACATTCGGGAAGAGGACTAGGGCCTCTAGAAATAGAACTAGCCACCATAGTAGGAGGCAACTGATCTTGGACCATTCAGATCATCCTCAACCACACAAGCTCACTGAGCTCAAGGACACCTCTCCTTAGGAGGCTGTTCTTCCCTTGTACTTGTTCATCCTCCACCCAAGAGGCAATCCACCACACCACACTGGAGTAGGGTATTACACCATATCGGTGGCCCGAACCAGTATAAACCCTATGTCCTTTGTTCTGCGAGTTCGAGGTGCTAAGCTTTGAGATTGCGGTGAGAGCGTGAGCTAGGGGGAGGAGAGATCTTCATGCACACCCCAGTGTTCGAACCTCAAGGGTTTTGCCAGAACCCGAAATCCGATATTTGGCGCGCCAGGTAGGGGTGCGCTGAAGCTTTCCTTCCGTTGATACACGTTGCACCACTCCACCGCATCCATGGCAGATGCGCGTTGAGCCCGCGCCGAGCGCCGGGCCCCCGTCGCCGCCCCTGTCACTCAGGCGGCCCCTATCAGCGGGCCTCCTCGTCGTTCTCCGTCGCTTGCCGCCAACGCCGCCACCAGACCGGCGGGAAACGAGCAGCAAGCGTCCTCGCTGCACCCCTTCATGCGGCGGGACGGCTGCACCGCCACTCCAACACTAACTCTGGCAGGCTCAGCGTCTCATGCTCGTCGTGCACCCATGGACACGCAGACCGTGCTGCTCATGGCATGCGAGCCCCGGTGCTACCGCCCGGTCGATGACCTATATGAGGACTGGCTGCACCACATCGCCGAGCTCGTCAGCGCCGCTGGGGGCTCTTGCGCACCATCCCTCTCACTGCCACGCCCTCTTCCAGCTGCGGGCGACGTGGCTCACGGAGAACCTCCACCACCTCCGCACCAAGACGGTTCCCTGGCGCCAAGGCGCGCGGCCCCCAGGCACGACCCACGGCGCCGAGCATCCGCGCGAGTAGAAGGAAGCTGCAAAGAGGTTCCCCGGCCGCAAGAAAACGCCCCTGCGCTCCTAGCACCACCACGACAAGATCGTGTGCCGCCTGTGGTGGCGGCGCACGGACATCAAGGGCAGGCTCCACATCTGCAAAGGGCCCTGGTGCCCACAGCAGGCTGCCGCGCTGTCGGCATCCTAGGAACAGGAGTCCCCAGACTTGCCTTCCTGCGGTCCACGGCGTGGCTCCACCAGCGGTCCTGTACGGCCCATCTTCACCAGCAAACACTCAAGACCCTCGCGAGGGGTCAAGCCTTGCGAGGCAGATGATGCAAGAACTCCTCGGGAGCGGTCTCACCAGGCTGGCTCGCGAGGGGCAGAGAGATCAAGGCAATGGGTTCCTCGCGAGGTTCCTGTGACTCAAGTCATGATGACCGTGGCAAGGCGGGCGCCAGCGTGCAATGTCCTCGTTTCCTCTTTGGTGCTAAAGAGGCAAGCGCAGGCGAGGAGTCCCGAGGCATCAGGCAAAGGTTTCCATATCGGTGCAACGAGACCAAGACCAGCAGGATGGTAGGACGGAGGTCACCATGGAGCCCAAGACAGCGTCACCACCAGAGCCTTTGGCAGGCGAAGACCACCTTTAGTCAGGATAACTTGTACTAGTTGTCTCCCTTCAAATTTGGCCGGTGTGGCATCCCTTCCCACCAGCATTTGGCAAGAGGACCAGGGCATCTATAAATAGGACTAGCCGCCACAGTAGGAGGGGTAGAAAAGGGGGAACTAAACAGAACTGAACTAGACAGATCGGAGGCAACTAGTGTGGAGCCATTCTGATCATCCTCATCCACACAGGCTCACTAGTGTAGGAGGCAACTAGTGTAAGAGGGGTACAAGAGCACCTCTCCTCAGGATGCTCTTCTTCGCTTGTAACTATTCATCCTTAGCTCGAGAGGCAATCCACCACACCACACTGGAGTAGGGTTTTACACCACATCGGTGGCCCGAACCAGTATAAACCTTGTGTCTCTTGTTCTGTGAGTTCGACGCGCTGAGCTTTGTGATTGCGGTGAGGGCGTGAGCTAGGAGGAGGAGAGATCTTCGTGCGCACGCTAGTGTTCGAACCTCAATGGTTTTGCCGGAACCCGAAATCTGACATTTGGCGCGCCAGGTAGGTGTGCGCCGAAGCCTTCCTTCCATGAATCCACGCTCCGCCATCACCGCGCCTTGCCCCCATGGCCGGCGATGCTCTTTTGACGGCGATGACGGACGCTCGTGGTGTGGCCAGGGGGCTCCGAACCTCAGCCCCCGCCTTGTGGCAGGTGCAGTGGCCACCCAAGTTCAAGCTAGAGATGTCGCCGCATTACGATGGCACGGCGGATCCGTCGGCCTTCCTGCTGGAGTATGAAGAGGCCATCTTGAAGGCTGGGGGCGACGACAAGGTCATGGCCAATTGGCTTCCCATGGCCCTCACTGGTGCACCGCGCGACTGTCTGCTCAACCTCCCACGATCTATGGTGGCGTCTTGGGAGAAGCTGCGCAGCCTCTTCGCTGCGCACTTCGCGGCACCGACGCCCCTCGCCGTCGCGGCCATCCTCGTTGGCTCACAAGCACCGCCCTTGGCCCGTCACACCATGTAGTTCCTTCGCCAGATCGGTGCCGCTTCCGCGCGGCAGGGAGCTCCCCCGGGTTGGGCGGCGCCCAGGGCCGATCTGACCTTCGACTCGGGGGATCACCCAGTCACCACCGTTGGCTCGGGCATGCTCCCAATGCTTTGCACGCCCACCATCTGCACCGTAGCCGTCACCAAGACCCTCATCGATGGCGGCGCAAGCCTCAACGTGCTCTCTGTGGAGGATTTTAGCCTCCTTCACGTGCCGCTCGAGCGGCTCCGCCCTAGCAAGCCCTTCTCCGGGGTTGGCAGCCGCTCCGCCAGCCCCCTGGGGCAGATCCGTCATCTTGTGACCTTCGGCACCCGCGAAAACTATCCCACTGGGCTGATCGACTTTGACATCGCCCGTAGCAGCCTCCCGAACAACGCCATCCTCGGTACCCAACTCGGGCTCAGTTAATGGTGGCAGCCCATCCGGCCTACAACCTCATGAAAATGCCCGGTGTAGGACCTTGAAGTATGTCTAGAGGGGGGTGATTAGACTACTTGACCAATTAAAAACTTAACCTTTTCCCAATTTTAGACTTTGGCAGATTTTAGCTATCTTTGAGCAAGTCAAGCAATCTTCACGCAATTCAAGCAAGAATGCAAAGAGTATATAGGCAGCGGAAGTTAATGAATGCAACTTGCAAGAATGTAAAGGGAAGGGTTTGGAGAGTTCAAACGCAATTGGAGACACAGATGTTTTTGTCGTGGTTCCGATAGGTGGTTCTATCGTACATCCACGTTGATGGAGACTTCAACCCACGAAGGGTAGCAGTTCTTGCTGAGTCCACGGAGGGCTCCACCCATGAAGGGTCCACGAACAAGCAACCTTGTCTATCCCACCATGGCCGTCGCCCACGAAGGACTTGCCTCACTAGCGGTAGATCTTCATCAAGTAGGCGATCTCCTTGCCCTTACAAACTTCTTGGTTCAACTCCACAATCTTGTCGGATGCTCCCAAGTGACACCTAGCCAATGTAGGAGACACCACTCTCCAAGAAGTAACAAATGGTGTGTTGATGATGAACTCCTTGCTCTTTTGCTTCAAATGATAGTCTCCCCAACACTCAACTCTCTCTCACAGGATTTGGATTTTGCGGAAAGAAGACTTGAGTGGAAAGCAACTTGGGGAAGGCTAGAGATCAAGATTGTTGTGGTTGGAATGGAATATCTTGGCCTCAACACATGAGTAGGTGGTTCTCTCTCAGAACTGGTAAGTTGGAAGTGTAGGTTTGTTCTGATGGCTCTCTCCACGAATGAAGAGGAGGTGGAGGGGTATATATAGCGTCCACAGAAAATGTAACCGTTACACACAATTTACCAAACTCAGTGGGACCGAATCATCAAACTCGGTCGGACCGATTTAGTAAACCTAGTGACCGTTAGGGTTTTCGGTGGGACTGACATGCAACTCGGTAGGACCGATATGGTTAGGGTTAGGGCATAACGTAATCTTGGCGAGACCGATTACACAAACTCGGTGAGACCGAATTTGGTAATTAGCTAACCAGAGAGTTGGTCAGGTAAACTCGGTGGGACCGATTCGCTCTTTCAGTGAGACCGGAAAGTTACGAAGGGGAAACAGAGAGTTTACATTGTAATCTCGGTGGGACCGATCGCTCACTTCGGTTAGACCGAAACGTTACAAAGGGAAACAGAGAGATTACAATCCCATCTCGGTGAGACCGAGATCCCTATCGGTGAGACCGATTTGCCTAGGGTTTGTGGCAGTGGCTATGACATCTGAACTCCGTGGCGCCGGATAGAAAGAATCGGTAGGGCCGAGTTTGACTTTAGGTTTAGGTCATATGTGGACGTGAGAAAGTAGTGGAGGGTTTTGGAGCATATCACTAAGCACATGAAGCAAGAGGCTCATTAGGCAACACCTCGTCCCTCCTTGATAGTATTGGCTTTTCCTATAGACTCAATGTGATCTTGGATCACTAAAATGTAAAAAGTAGAGTCTTGAGCTTTTAAGCTTGAGCCAATCCTTTGTCCTTAATATTTTGAGGGATCCACTTTCATCATCCATGCCATGCCATTCATTGAGCTTTCCTGAAATATTTGTCTTGGAATAGCATTAACTCAATGAGCTATATGTTGTTATGAATTACCAAAACCACCTAGGGATAGTTGCACTTTCAATCTCCCCCTTTTTGGTAATTGATGACAACATATAGATCAAAGCTTCGACAAATGATAATAAGATTGAAAAACATCATTGCTTTGAGAAGTATGTGATAAGCAAGAGCTCCCCCTAAATTTGTGCATATTTTAAGATTTTTTTGGACTGCAAATGCACAAGGAATTAGGCTCACGGGTTACTCTTCCATGTCACATTCATCTTGGTGGAGCGCTCAAAATGATTGAATAAATGCACTCATCACCAAGCAAAGTGAATGATCATATAAGGATAAGTAAGATAATGACATATAACAAGCATAAGTGTAGCTTATGATCAAACACATGATCATCAATGTCTCATAGGTAATTGCATAGTATCTCAAGCAATCAAAAGCAGACAAAGTTCAACCAAGAAGACAAGAGAGAACAAAAGCAGCAAATCTCTCTCTCGAAGCCTATGATCTATACATTTTTCTCCCCCTTTGGCAACAAGTTACCAAAAAAGTTCCTAGAAAATGCATAGGACTATATCATCTCTCAGGCTTGGTCTTCAGGTGGTGGTGTCCGGAGAACTCTAAGAACGAAGGCTTCAGTCGATGTAGATGGAGCTGAAGGAGTTGGTGCTGGAGCTGGTGGCGCTGGATCTGTAGCTGGAGCTGATGAAGTGATTCTGGTGACTAGTACTGGCTCTGCAGCTGATCTCTGAGCTCGAGGCACTCTGGCAAATGCATAAGTTGTTGTCCTG
Source organism: Aegilops longissima (assembly GCA_021605205.1). Lineage (NCBI taxonomy): Eukaryota > Viridiplantae > Streptophyta > Magnoliopsida > Poales > Poaceae > Aegilops > Aegilops longissima. Next base: position 266,649,850 of record CM038681.1, on the reverse strand, counting down.
CCCTTCCTTTCCTGCATGTCATCCTGTAGCTGCTCCACAACTCACTGAATCTCAGTTACTTTGACATCAAGATCATAGAATTTTTGTTCCATGATTCTTTCCAGGCTCTCCTGGTTTTTAGTTAGGGTGGCCAACCCCTTCTCAATCTGTAGAGTTGGTGCTATCAAGTAACCAAGCTGCTCATGCTTGTTCTTCAGAAAGTACTCAGATGCCTCTGCTTGAGTTGGCATCTTGGCAGCCTTCTCTTTCCTTGCATTTTCCTTCTTCTATTGGGCTTGTACTGATGATGGTTCATTCTCAGTCATGACAACTTGATTGTCCTAAAATTCAGGATAGAGAACCAAGTGTTCCTTATCCAACAGATACTTCCCTGTGCCCATCTTTGAGTTAATCAACTCCTGAATCTGTGGGGCATATCCACAGCTCCTCTTTTGGTCTGCTGCTGTCCTCTTGATAGTTTCAACTATGAGGCTCATGACCTTGAATTTCCGGGGCACATAAAAAATGTGAAGCAAGTTAATTGCATGTCCTCTAATCATGTTGTGGTCACCTGATTTGGGCAATAGAGTGTGCCTTAGGATCCAGTTGATCGTAGGCAGCCCTGACAGAAGAAAATGAATGAATCCAAACTTGAAAGTTTCAAGTGCATCATCAGGGATCTCCTTGTACATCTATGACATTGAGTTATGATCCATTTTCTTCTTGGCATAAATGTCCAAGTCATTTTCACTCTCCTTGGGGGCATTGACCAGACTTGCCCATTCCTCTATGGTTGACTGGTATCTTGTTCCTTCAGACATCCAAACTATCCTGCCATCTGGATAGAAATGTGCCGTGGAGTAGAATTGCATAATGAGCTCGTCATTCCAGTTTGTGAGCTTCTACCCAACAAAATCTGCAACTCCACACGCACTGAAGCTGTCATACACTCCAGTATAGTGTTCTGCATTCTCCTGAATGTAGGTCCAGTCAAACCACCTCATATCACAAACTATGGGCTTCTTATCCAATAGGATGGTCTCATAGAAGTCCTGCTGCTCCTTGGTGTGGAACCTGTAATCTACAGCAGTCCTTCTCCTGGTGGCATATGGATCTGACTCTCTCCATAGCCTCAACCCTAGATCTCTCCTGATCTTCATGTTCTCAGCCACATGATGAGCATCATTGTGGTCTGGGATCTTGGTTTCAGCTTCCTTAAGATCTGCCCTTCTTCATCTTCCTCAGCAGCAACATCAGGCATTGGGGCCTTGTTCTTCTCAGCTGCTGGTATACTCCTGGTATTCCTCTTTGGTGCACTCTTGGGCTTGGGGGCAGCTTTGGGCTTTGAAGTTGCAGCCCCTGACTTTATGGCATCACCCATCAGCTTTTGTGCCTTGGGTGCTGGCTCAGCAACCTCTTCTTCTTCCTCTTCCTCCATCATTGAAGGCTTCCCAATCACTCTGGCCATGTTCTTCTTGACCCTTTCCTTCCTTTTCTTTCCTTCAGCAGCAGCAGGCTCTTTGGGTTGGGATTCCAAAGAAGCTTGAGTGGAGACTCTGGCTTTGGACATTGGTTGTCTACCTGCAGGTCTTTTGATCTTCATGCCTGGCTTTACTGCAGTTGAGCTGTACTCTTTCTTGAGCACTTTCTTCTTTGAACTGACCTCATCCTCAACTGCCACATAATCCTCATCCTCAGACTCTGAGGTCTTTTTCTTCCTTGTCCTTGTGGCAGCCTTGGGCAGATTGCTGGGAGTGCTTCTGCTCCCCTCATCTGAACTGCTAGAGGGACTAGTGCCCTCACTCATGTGAATCTGCTCTTCTGACCTGTTCTGGCTGTCACTTTGGTCTAACGTGCTGCACACACTGACTGCTGACCCTGTGAATAGTTATAGATGAGGTAGAGTGGATGAGCATCACAAAATGCAGAGATTTTTGCAAAAGAATGATTCAAAAAACATAGTTTTAGTTTTGCACAGAAAGCATTTCGGATCTACCGATTTTCAAACTCGGTGATACCGAAGCAGTTTTGGAACCTAAACTAGTGACCTCGTTCAGACCGAGTCACAGTTCGGTGGCACCGAGACTGCTAGGGTTTCACAAAGTTCTAAAATCGGTCACACCGATTTGTATTTCTCGGTCAAACCGAGACTTACTAGTGCAATGGCGTTAGCCAAATCGGTGGGACCAAGTTTTTCAACTCTTTGGGTCCGAGATGGTTTTGCCGGAAACCTAACCCTAAATTTTCGAATCACACCTATTCTAAGGATCGTTTTGACTGGATAGAAGTGTTTCAATCATGGCAAGATGCATTACAAACACAATGTGCTGAGAATCAGACGAGGATAGCACTGTGATCGAGTTCATACCCTAGTTTGGCGGTGAACTAGCTACGGCGGCAACGGCGGAGAATAATTCCGTTGACGGCGGCGGAGACCAGCGACAGGAGGCGGCTGGCGATGAAGTCGACGATCCGTAGACCTAGTAGGCAGAGCGAGCTATGCGCGGGCGAGGAGTTTGGGAGAAAGTTTTCCAAAATTTGCCCGTGAGAATATATAGCCCGACACTGTCGGTGTGACCGAGTGGAACAACTCGGTAACACCGAGATGCATAACTGTTAACAGTTACAGCAAATCGGTGTGACCGAAAAGTTCAAATCGGTTGCACCGAGATTGAAAACCTAGATCGACTTAGTGATCTTGGTATGACCGAAATGGAGGAATCGGTCAGACCGAAAATCACAAAGAAGTTTTGGAAGTTTAAGTCTATGACGAATCGGGGACTCTGAGTGCTCCTCACATAGAGTGTTTCGAATCTGACTTGATCAAATTTTGTGATGTAGCATGAATAGAGTTTGAGACGAGAAAAGCATAGATAGCTAGAGAAGTTTCTTAGGCATTCTTGTCCATCCACTTGGCTCAAGAAAAAGAAGCCAATCAAACAAAACAACAAGTGGATGTCCTCGAATGAGTAAAATATGCATTCAACATGCTCACACAATAAAATGACAGACGAAATATGTGACAAAGCATGCACAACCAATTCTAGCATCTAACAAACAATTGGCGATGACTAGGTCATCTATATATGAGTATATTGACTTAGGAGTCAAATGAGATCATTTGATCATAGGTCATAATAATCGTTTAAGCTCAAGTGGGGTTACCACTTTTACATAAAGCATTTATGTGTTTACATCATTAGAGTTTCTTTGACTCAATTCTTAGAGTTAAGCTCCCCTTAGATGTGAGATCCCCCCTTAGAGGGATAAACTAACCTTGGGTTTTGTCGATGATGACTTCATGTAGGTGTTGAAGATGTGGATGCTCAATGTTGATGTAGATCTTTTGGAGAAATCCTTTGGAGTGAGTTGCACTTTCAATACCTACACGGGTTAGTCCCACAAGGAACAAACAAGAATATCCATAGACATAGAGTGATGCACACACAAAATGATGTCCATGAAAACATTAGGTTACCTTGTCCCTTGCCTTACCAACATGAGGGTTTGTGACTCCTTGAACTAGTGCAAGATATGGAAGGTGGTTGCACTTGTCCTTGCCATAATGATATGAGTGAAAAATGTTGGTGAGTCACCCTCAAGAACTCTCTAGTTCTTCTTCTTGGGATCCACATCATCTTGATGGGAATCCTTGGTGTAGTAGTTGTGCTTGATGAAGTAGAACTTGACGTAGTCTTGGGAACCCACTTGACCAATGCCTTAGGTGCTTCTTCAAATGCATCAATCTCCTCTTGAAGCTTGTCCTTGCCTTTGTTCTTTTGGTCTTGTGGTGGAAGATCATCTTGTGCTTGTGTTCCCTTGAAGGAAGTAGGATCATACTTCTCTTGTTGAGGAACAAACTTCGTCTTGGGGTATTGATCTTCTTCCCACTCAACTCCATTGGCATTGAACTTTCGTTCAAAACCAACACCTTGATTCTTCCGGTGCCTTCCTTGCTTGCGTACAATTTCCTCAAATTGCTTACTCCCGGCAAGGCTCTTGTATAAACCTTTCTCTATAATTCCCTTCAATAAGCTGTTTTCTTGCTCAAGTGTAACTTGGCTAAGAGGATCATTAGTGGAATCAAGATAACTACTAGAAGCAACAATATTGGATTTAGCATTGTTATTGTTACTACTAGAAGAAGAATCTTTCTTGTTCTTGTTACTAGACTTGACTTGAGGCATGTAAGTAGATAAGAGTAAACGCTTGGCAATATAAGAAGAACTTTTCTTACGGAGATCATCATTGATCGCTTTTAGGAACTCATGCTCTTGCTCAAGATTGAGCTTTTCAAAGCGTAACTTCTCATGAGCCCTTAAAGTTCTCGATGATCTTGAAGATAGTTTCATGAGCTAACTTAAGAGTGTTTAGTTCTTTAGTTAGACGCTCAATCTTCTCCTTCTCATTGTCATTCGTTTCATCTTGATTAGCATGATTAATTGACGTTTCATCATAGTATTCATCACTAGAGTTGTCAACAAGTAAATCATCATCACCTAACAAGTCATCTTCATCACTATTAAAATCAACATACTCGGGGTGTGTTACCTTAGGACCTTTGGCCATGAAGCATCTTCCAATTCCTTTATTTGGTGATTCAAATATGTCGTAGGAGTTGGTTGACACAAGTGCTAAACCGGCAACACCTTCATATTGAGTGTATTCGGAGTCGAAGTGATAGCTTCTCTCGGAGTGATTGTCACGCCCAATATGCGACCCTATCCAAAAGGAACTCGAAGGTCCCACCAAGGATAGACCCGCATATTGAAACGCTTTTGCAAGGTGGATATCATTACATCAACATTACATAATAGATGGGGATACATACAAAAGGCATACAATGCCACACGAATACAACATCATCTTACATAAGATCAACATCCGACTACGGATGTAACACAAACAGAAGCTCAAACGACATCCACCACCTGCTAGCCGGGCTGCCGACTGGAACCTATCCCCGATCGAAGAAGAAGCGGAAGAAGAACTCCAAAACAAGCAAACATCGCTCTCGCGTCATGATCATCGCATAACCTGTACCTGCAACTGTTGGTGTAGTAATCTGTGAGACTCAGCAATCCCATTACCATGGGTATCAAGACTAGCAAAGCTTAATGGGAAAGGAAGGGGTAAAGTGGTGAGGTTGCAGCAGCGGCTAAGCATATATGGTGGCTAACATACGCAAATGAGAGCGAGAAGAGAAACAAAGGAACAGTCGTCAACTAGTAATGATCAAGAAGTGATCCTGAACTCCTACTTACGTCAAACATAACCCAGAAACCGTGTTCTCCTCTCGATCCACCCCAAAAAGAGACACTCACGGTTACGCACACGGTTGGTGTATTTTAGAAGAGTTTACTTCAAGTTTACTACAACCGGATATTAACAAATTCCCATCGCCACATAACCGCGGCACGGCTCTCGAAAGTTTATACCTGCGGGGTGTCCCAACAGCCCATGATAAGCTCTCGCGATCAATGAAGGATATTCCTTCTCCCCGGAAGACCCGATCAGTCTCGGAATCCCGGCTACAAGACATTTCGACAGTAATAAAACAAGACCAGCAAAGCCGCCCGGATGTGCCGACAAATCCCGATAGGAGCTGCACATATCTAGTTCTCAGGGCACACCGGATGAGCCAGACGTCGGGTTGGCATAGACCCTGATTGCCCAGGGGGCGCTGGACATCGCTCGGTTTTGACCAGCACTCGAAGGAGAACTGGCCCGGGGGGGCTAAAATAAAGATGACCCTCGGGCTCCGGAAACCCAAGGTAAATAAAAGGGCATAGGTGAGGCAAATGGGAAAACCAATGTTGGGCCTTGCTGGAGGAGTCTTATTCAAAGCGAACTGTCAAGGGGTCCCATAAATCACCCAACGCGTTAGGGACGCAAAATCCAAGAACATAATACCGATATGACGGAAACTAGGGCGGCAAGAGTGGAACAAAACACCAGGCATAAGGCCGAGCCTTCCACCCTTTACCAAGTATATAGATGCATTAATAATATAAGAGATATTGTGATATCCCAACATAAACATAATCCAACATGGAGCAAACTTCATCTTCACCTGCAACTAACAACGCTATAAGAGGGGCTGAGCAAAGCGGTAACATAGCCAAACAACGGTTTGCTAGGAAGGGTGCAAAAGGTTAGAGGCTGACATGGCAATTTGGGAGGCTTGAGCAGCAAGTGATAGGTAGCGCAACATAGCGAAAGAACGAAGCAACTAGCATAGCAATGATAGTAGTGAGATCCAGGGTAGCGGTCATCTTGCCTGAAATCCCGCAAGGAAGAAGAACGAGTCCATGAAGAAGACGAACGGGAGTAGTCGAACGAATCCTCACAATCGCAACATTACCGGAACTAAGAAGCAACACCAGAAAGAAACAAACAACATGGTAAATGCACAAGCATAAACATGGCATGATGCACAATCAAGTATGATGCATGTCCGGATTAAATGTTGTTAACATGGCAAGAGGTGAAGCATAATAAAACTACCTATCTAGGCAATTTTAAATGAGGCCGGAACAACAAACAACAATTCCGGAAAATCCCCACATGCATTTAGCATTTTAATGCAAACACAATTTTAAACATTTTAAATGTTGTTATCATGATGTGAATGACATATGCAAGTTTTAAGCAATTTTATGAAAATGTTGACATGAGCATGATACGAGGCATTTGTCGCTATGGCAGAAAGGAAAAGGGTGCCACGGCGACGAATTCGAAAATGATGCCACGGCAACATATCGGTTCCGATAGCTCATGGAGATACCGGTGCAATAGGAAGCGTGCGGATGTGCGGAACATGCTAGAGATGGTGGGGTGCTCCCGACTACCGGGTTCCCACGGGTTAGTGGCATGGAAAACGAGTGACAATTCGGACACGATGCAAACGGTGCATCTCATACAACACATCAATTCGGTCCACGGCGGTCGTTCCGGCGGTTATACCTTCGAAGCTTGCATTTTTTAAACGGATCGGGTTCGACGCGGTGTAGGGGAAGTAGACGTTCTCGGAATGGTCGTAGTGGAAGTAGTTGTACTCGTTCGTAAACTTCCAGTGTCGTTCGTAGAGGTACTTAGCGTCCGGTGCGGTACTTGGCGAATCCCAGACGTAGAGGTACACTTGTTGAGGTGGAACTTGACGAAATCCCTCTGGAGGTAGCCATCAGGGGTCGTACTCATGTTGACGTGCAACACAAATGGTCTTGATGGATCGTAGTCGAACTTGGCGGTCCGTATGGTTCACCGTAGATGAACTTGGCGACATAGATTCTTGTGCTCACGAAACGGCAAAGAGATGCAGCAGCAGCGCTGCTGCTCGGGGACGTCGCGGTCGGTCAACGCAGAGGCGGAGATGGCGAAACGGCAATGAGCAGAGAGGGCCGACGAGAGGATGCAGGTGAGGTGGCTGTCCATGGCAGCGGAAGGGAAGCAGTAGGCTGGACCGTGCAGAAGCGGACGAGGGACTCCGAGACGGCATGGAGGTCGAGGATGAAGGCTAGTGGAGCAGGGGAAGTCAGCGCGGGCTCGTGGCGTGGCCTCAATGGGACTTAGCGAATGATCAGAAGCAAAGCAGCAGCCTTGCTCCCGAGGCTTTGCGGGTGGCCTGCGGTGGAGGTCAACTCCGACGGGGACGGGCCACCGGAGTCAGATCCGGCCGGGAATGGGCAAGGGTGGCGGAGGCCAGCCGGATTCTGGACGGGGTTGGAGGAGGACTGCTTTCCCGGGGTTGAAGACGAATGGGCGGCGCGGCACTCTAGGAGGCAGCGGGACGCAGGGGACGGCAGGGCGTGACGATGCTTGGCGGCCGGAGGAGCAAGGCGCGGAGGCAAGAAGGAGCAGCGGGCGCCATGGCCTCGGCGAGGGGGTCGGGCGCTGGCTGCGCTGGAGGAGGAAGGAAGAGATGGGGATCCAGCGATGCGGGTGTCCGTGCGATGGGGATCGAGTGCGGCGCTGAGGAACGACGAGGAGGGTTGCAGGGTCGGGCTAGGTTAGCTATGGTTCGGGAGGAGGCTGCCGGGCCCTGGGCCAAACTGGCAGCTACTGCTGCTGGGCCTTGGTGGGCTGAGGGGGAACAGGGGGGTCTGGGTGAGCTGCTCTCTCTCTCTCTCTCTTATATTTTCTTTCAGAAAACAATTAAAGAGAAGAAAAAGAAAGAGAGGGTTAGGGAAAGGATTTGCACATGGAGATAATTTTCCCGGACTCACAAAAATGTGCTTGTTCCAAGAAAAATGGTGTGGACAAGATTGCAGGAATTAAATTCAAACTCATTTGAAATTCAAATGGGTTTGAACTAGGACTAGGTTTAGGAGTGGCCAAAATGTGGAGATTTTTGGTGGAGCTCCGGAAAGTGAAGAAAGAATTTAGGGCAAAGTTTGGAGACCAAACTTGAAGCGAAAAAACGCGGAATTATTTTGCAAGTGTGTTATGGTTAATTCCAAAGTTAATGGAATATTTTAATATAGCTCCCTAATATGGGAGGATATGTTATAAAGAGAAATCACAATTGTGAATATCCCTCAATTTAAATGGACCGAGGATCCACTCAATTTATTTAGTTGAGTTTTAAAAAGGGTTGCATGATGACATGATGCAATGCAAAAGATGCAATGATGAATGCATGACATGAACAAAAAGCAAAACGAAGACAAAAACCCAACCACGAAGGAAATATCATATCGCATCTCCGGAAAAGGCAAGAGTTGGAGTTACGAATTTGGAAAGCTGCATCCGGAGCGTTACAGTGATTGTCGGAGTCGGAGCCGGATACCCATTCACCAACATGAGCTTGATGTCTTCGTTTTGTGTAGCTCTTTGATGACTTGTCCTTCCTTTCCAAATCCTTGCCTCTCCGTAAGGGTCTTTGTTCATAACGATCATCTCTACTCCTTCTCTCTCTTGGTGGTGATTCTTCTCTTCTACTTCTTCTCTTGGGAGAATCTTCTCTTCTTTTATAGGGTGCCGTACACTCATTGGAATAGTGTCCGGGTCTCCCACAATTGTAGCAATTTCGCTCTCGACTAGAAGATCTTGTGTCATTGTAGGACCTTGACTTAGAGCTTCTTTCTTTGCTTCTACTCTTGTAGAATTTGTTGAAGTTCTTCACCATTAAGCTCAATTCTTCATTGAAGGTTTGTTTCTCACTTGATGATGTGGGGGCTTCACATGAGGGTTTGTAAGCACCACTTGACTTGTTGTGAAGTTCCTCCTTATCCTTGAGTGACATCTCATGAGCAACAATTCTTCCAATGACTTCTATTGGCTTGAGATCTTTGTAATTTGGCATCATTTGGATCAATGTGCACACGGTATCATATTTTGCATGCAATGCTCTTAGGATCTTCTTGATGATGAATCTGTCGGTCATCTCTTCACTTCCTAAGCCGGCAATCTCATTTGTGATAAGAGCAAGCCTAGAGTACATTTCAGCGACACCTTCACCATCCTTCATTTTGAACTTGTCAAGCTGACTTTGGAGCACATCCAACTTGGATTCCTTGACGGAGCTAGTACCTTCATGCATATCAATCAAAGTATCCCAAATTTCCTTTGCATTCTCAAGACGACTGATTTTGTTGAATTCTTCGGGGCACAAGCCATTGAAGAGGATATCACAAGCTTGAGTGTTGTATTGCAGCATTTTCAACTCTTCCGCGCTAGCTTCACGGTTCGGTTTTCTCCCATCGAAGAATTCACCTTGCAAACCAATACACACAATAGCCCAAACGGCGGGGTTATGTTCGAGAATATGCATTTTCATCTTATGCTTCCAACTAGAAAAATTAGTGCCATCAAATTAAGGACCTCTACGGTGATAATTTCCCTCGCTAGATGCCATACTCTCCTAGGTTGTGAAACCACGGCTATGACCACCAAAAGCTATGGAAATCAAAGCAAATGGAGACCGTAGCTTTGATACCACTTGTAGGACCTTGAAGTATGTCTAGAGGGGGGTGGGTGATTAGACTACTTGACCAATTAAAAACTTAACCTTTTCCCAATTTTAGACTTTGGCAGATTTTAGCTATCTTTGAGCAAGTCAACCAATCTTCACGCAATTCAAGCAAGCATGCAAAGAGTATATAGGCAGCGGAAATTAAAGCATGCAACTTGCAAGAATGTAAAGGGAATGGTTTGGAGAGTTCAAACACAATTGGAGACACGGATGTTTTTGTCGTGGTTCCGATAGGTGGTGCTATCGTACATCCACGTTGATGGAGACTTCAACCCACGAAGGGTAACGGTTGCGCGAGTCCACGGAGGGCTCCACCCACGAAGGGTCCACGAACAAGCAACCTTGTCTATCCCACCACGGCCGTCGTCCACGAAGGACTTGCCTCACTAGCGGTAGATCTTCATGAAGTAGCCGATCTCCTTGCCCTTACAAACTTCTTGGTTCAACTCCACAATCTTGTCGGACGCTCCCAAGTGACACCTAGCCAATCTAGGAGACACCACTCTCCAAGAAGTAACAAATGGTGTGTTGATGATGAACTCCTTGCTCTTGTGCTTCAAATGATAGTCTCCCCAACACTCAACTCTCTCTCACAGGATTTGGATTTTGTGGAAAGAAGACTTGAGTGGAAAGCAACTTGGGGAAGGCTAGAGATCAAGATTCTTGTGGTTGGAATGGAATATCTTGGCCTCAACACATGAGTAGGTGGTTCTCTCTCAGAACTGGTAAGTTGGAAGTGTAGGTTTGTTCTGATGGCTCTCTCCATGAATGAAGAGGAGGTGGAGGGGTATATATAGCCTCCACACAAAATCTAACCGTTACACACAATTTACCAAACTCGGTGGGACCGAATCATCAAACTCGGTCGGACCGATTTAGTAAACCTAGTGACCGTTAGGGTTTTCAATGGGACTGACATGCAACTCGGTAGGACCGATATGGTTAGGGTTAGGGCATAACGTAATCTCGGTGAGACCGATTACACAAACTGAGTGAGACCGAATTTGGTAATTAGCTAACCAGAGAGTTGGTCAGGTAAACTCGGTGGGACCGATTCGCTCTTTCGATGAGACCGAAAAGTTACGAAGGGGAAACAGAGAGTTTACATTGTAATCTCGATGGGACCGATCGCTCACTTCGGTTAGACCGAAACGTTACGAAGGGAAACAGAGAGATTACAATCCCATCTCGGTGAGACCGAGATCCCTATCGGTGAGACCGATTTGCCTAGGGTTTGTGGCAGTGGCTATGACATCTGAACTCGGTGGCGCCGGATAGAAAGAATCGGTAGGGCCGAGTTTGACTTTAGGTTAAGGTCATATGTGGATGTGAGAAAGTAGTGGAGGGTTTTGGAGCATATCACTAAGCACATGAAGCAAGAGGCTCATTAAGCAACACCTCATCCCTCCTTGATAGTATTGGCTTTTCCTATAGACTCAATGTGATCTTGGATCACTAAAATGTAAAATGTAGAGTCTTGAGCTTTTGAGCTTGAGCCAATCCTTTGTCCTTAATATTTTGAGGGATCCACTTTCATCATCCATGCCATGCCAGTCATTGAGCTTTCCTGAAATATTTGTCTTGGAATAGCATTAGCTCAATGAGCTATATGTTGTTATGAATTACCAAAACCACCTAGGGATAGTTGCACTTTCACCTGGGAGCAGGGACGTCCTCACCATAGTTGGAGATACCAAGGAAGCTCTGGGAGCGCTCAAGCTTGCACTCAATCGCCGCGGCAGTGCGACCGGCCGACGAGGTCATCTCCGGAGTTAAGGAGGCCGCACCAGCCAAGAAGAAGCAGTTGTTCACTCAAGATCAGGCAGAAACCAAGAAGGTGTCGGTCGAGGAAGATGGGTCCTCTGGAGCCACCTTCACCATAGGTGCCAACCTCGACCCGGATCAAGAAGAGGCATTGGTGAAGTTCTTGCACTCTAACAAGGAAGTATTCGCCTGGGAGCCCAAACAGCTGGTAGGGGTCCTAAGAGGAGTGATCAAGCATCACTTGAGGGTGTGCCCCAATGTGCGCCTTGTGAAGCAGAAGGCGCGGCGACAGTCCACGGAGAAGCAGTCCTTCATCGTCCAGGAAACCTGCAAGCTGGAAGCAACAGGTGTCATTCGCGAGGTTCGGTACCCCGAGAGGCTGGCGAACCCCGTCGTTGTGCCAAAGAAAGGCAGGAAGGAGCGCATGTGTGTCGACTTCACCAACCTCAACAAGGCCTGCCCCCAAGATCCGTTCCCGCTTCCACGCATCAACGAGATCGTTGACTCCACCGTCAAGTGTGACCTGCTATGCTTCCTGGATGCGTTTTTAGGCTATCACCAGATGAATATGGCGGAGGATGTGGAGAAGACGACCTTCCTGATCCCATGCGGGGTGTACTGCTATACTTGCATGTTGTTCGGGCTGCGCAACGCAGGTGCCACCTTCCAACGGTTGATGCACATTGCCCTGGGTCGGCAGCTCGAAAGGAACGCTGAAGCCTACATCGACGAAATTGTGGTGAAGTCTTGGGAGGCGAGGAGTTTGATTCAGGACCTGTTGGAGACCTTCGCGAGCCTGCACTAGGTGGACTTGCGGCTCAACCCAGAGAAGTGCATATTTGGTGTCCCCTCCGGCAAGCTGCTGGGCTTCCTTGTGTCCCATAGGGGGATCAAAGCCAACCCGGAGAAGGTCAAGGCGATTGAAGACATGAGGCCACCACAAACCCTCAAGGATTTGCAGAAGCTTGCCGGCTGCATGACTTCGCTGGGGCGCTTCATCTCCAAGCTAGGAGAGTGCGCCCTACCGTTCTTGAAGCTGATGAAGAAGAAGGGCCCATTTGAGTGGACCCCGGAGGCTGACCAAGCGTTTCAGGACCTCAAGAGATACCTGACCAGCCCTCCGGTGATGGTGGCGCCCTGCCCTCTCGAGCCCCTGGTGCTCTACCTTGCCTCCACTCCTTACTCCGCCAGCGAAGCTCTGGTGGCGGTCCGGGAAGAGTGCCAGGCCAAGGATGTGTCGCGCCGAGCCATGCCCCCAGCCGGGGCGATACAAGGCCCGGAGGGCACCGCGAAGACTGCATCGACGCCAACGGATGACCAGGCTAAGCAAGACGGAGCCCTTGGGTCTACAGAGGCCCCAATGAGCGACCAGGCTTTGGGGTTCCATCGCCTCGGGAGGCGCCTCAGCCTCCGGCAGACGTAGGCCCCGTCGACGCGCCCGCCCTCGTCGAGCACCCAGTGTATTTCGTCAGCACGATGCTGCGGGATGCAAGGGCACGGTACCCCATGCCTCAGAAGCTCTTGCTCGCGCTCTTGGTGGCCTCGCCCAAGCTACAACACTACTTTCAAGGTCACCCAATCAAGGTCGTTGATGTCTACTACACAACCTTCTTCTTGTAGACGTTGTTGGGCCTCCAAGTGCAGAGGTTTGTAGGACAGTAGCAAATTTCCCTCAAGTGGATGACCTAAGGTTTATCAATCCGTGGGAGGCGTAGGATGAAGATGGTCTCTCTCAAACAACCCTACAACCAAATAACAAAGAGTCTCTTGTGTCCCCAACACACCCAATACAATGGTAAATTGTATAGGTGCACTAGTTCGGCGAAGAGATGGTGATACAAGTGCAATATGGACGGTAGATATAGGTTTTGTAATATGAAAATATAAAAACAGCAAGGTAACTAATGATAAAAGTGAGCGTAAACGGTATTGCAATGCTAGGAAACAAGGCCTAGGGTTCATACTTTCACTAATGCAAGTTCTCTCAACAATAATAATATAGTTGGATCATATAACTATCCCTCAAGATGCAACAAAGAGTCACTCCAAAGTCACTAATAGCGGAGAACGAACGAAGAGATTATGGTAGGGTACGAAACCACCCCAAAGTTATTCTTTCCAATCAATCCGTTGGGCTATTCCTATAAGTGTCACAAACAACACTAGAGTTCGTACTAGAATAACACCTTAAGACTCAAATCAACCAAAACCCTAATGTCACCTAGATACTCCAATGTCACCTCAAGTATCCGTTTGTATGATTATACGATATGCATTAAAAAATCTCAGATTCATCTATTCAACCAACACATAGAACCTCAAAGAGTGCCCCAAAGTTTCTACCGGAGAATCAAGGCGAAAATGTGTGCCAACCCCTATGCATAGGTTCATGGCGGAACCGCAAGTTGATCACCAAAACATACATCAAGTGAATCACGTGATATCCCATTGTCACCACAGACAATCATACGACAATACATACATCAAGTGTTCTCAAATCATTAAAGACCCAATCCGATAAGATTACTTCAAAGGAAAACTCAATCCATTACAAGAGAGTAGAGGGGAGAAGCAACATAAGATCCAACTATAATAGCAAAGCTCGCGATACATCAAGATCGTGCCAAATCAAGAACACGAGAGAGAGAGAGAGATCAAACACATAGCTATCTGGTACATACCCTCAGCCCGAGGGTGAACTACTCCTCCTCATCATGGAGAGAGCCGGGATGATGAAGATGGCCACAGGTGAGGGTTCCCCCCTCCGGCAGGGTGCCGGAACGGGTCTAGATTGGTTTTTGGTGGCTCTGGAGGTTTGCAGCGGCGGAACTCCCAATCTATTCTCATCTTCAGAAGTTTTAGGGTACGTGGGTATATATGGGTGAAAGAAGTACGTCGGTGGACCTCCGGGCTGTCGACGAGGCAGGGGGTGTGCCCTAGGGGGGTGGGCGCTCCCCCACCCTCGTGGGCAGCCCGGGACTCCCCTGGTGAGCTTTCAGTACTCCGTGGGCTTCTTCTGGTCCAAAAATAAGTTCCGTGGAGTTTAAGGTCAATTGGACTCCGTTTGATATTCCTTTTCTTCGAAACACTGAAATAGGCAAAAAACAACAATTCTGGGTTGGGCCTCCGGTTAATAGGTTAGTCCCAAAAATAATATAAAAGTGGATGATAAAGCCCAAAACTGTCAAAAACAATAGATAATATTGCATGGAGCAATAAAAAATTATAGATACGTTACAGACGTATCAGTCGTCTCGGCCTACCCATTGGAGAGGGTACTCAGGAGCCCCAACGCTGCTAGAAGAGTCGCCGAGTGGAATATCGAGCTGCAGGCATTCCAGCTGGAGTTTAGCACAACCAGGGTCATCAAAGGGAGCCGCGCTCGCCGACTTCGTGGCAGAATGGACGGACGCCCCGGGGCTTGAAGCAGGCGAGGATCGATCCCTCTCACCGGGAAGTGAAGCGCCAGACGGCTGGGTTATGTATTTTGATGGCGCATTTGCGCGCCAGGGCGTGGGGGCTGGAGTAGTGCTCATCTCGCCCTCTTAGGACAAGCTCTACTACGCCGTGCGGCTCTGCTTCCAGCAGGGCAAGAAGGTCTCCAACAACATAGCAGAATACGAAGGCCTCATAGCTGGTCTTAAGGCTGCGATGGCCTTGGGGGTCAAGCGCCTCACCATCAGGGGCGACTCGCAGCTTCTCATCAACTTCTCCAACAAGGTTTACGTGCCGAGGGACGAGCACCTGGAGGCATACCTCGCGGAGGTACGCAAAATGGAAAAGCAGTTCTTGGGCCTAGAATTGCAGCACGTGCCCCGTGGAACCAACAAGGAGGCCGACGACATCGCCAAGAGAGCATCCAAGCGACTACCCCAAGATCTTGGCGTCTTCGAGGAGCGGTTCTTCAAGCCGTCGGTAGCACCTCCGCTTTCGAGGCCGGCGCCGCCTCGTGAGGACCTCCCCCAGCCACTTGCTTCAGGAGCCCCGGCCTGCGGCCCGACCTCGGGAGTGCGCCTACTCTAGGCACTCGAGCTTCTGGAAGGGTGCTGGACCAAGGAGTTCAAGGAATATCTGGCGCAAGGGACGCTGTCGGAGAAAGAGGCGGACGCGGAGCGTGTGGCCCGACAGGCCACAGCATACTGCATCCAGGAAGGTGAGTTATACTGGAAGCGGCCGAATGACTTTTCCTTGCGTTGTATCTCCAAGGAACAGGGGAAAGAGTTGCTAGCTGAAATGCACGACGGAGACTGCGAGCACCACTCGTCGTCACGAACCCTCGTCAGCAAGGTGTTCCACAGCGGGTTCTAATGGCCTACGGTGCTCAACGACGCCACTGAGCTGGTGAAGTCCTGCGAGGCCTATCAATTCCACGCCAAGCAGATCCATCAGGTAGCTCAGGGCCTCCAGACCATCCCGCTCTCGTGGCCATTCACAGTCTGGGGGCTAGATATCTTGGGCCCGTTCCCTCGAGCGCCTGGGAGCTACCGCTACCTCTACGTTGCTATCGACAAATTCACCAAATGGGCGGAGGTAGAAGCTGTCTGCACCATCCCGGCCGGATCAGCGGTCAAGTTCATCAAGGGTCTCGTAAGCCGGTTCGGGGTCCCTAATTGCATCATCACCGACAACGGCTCACAGTTCACTAGCAATCTGTTCAAGACATATTGTGCTAACCTTGGAACACAGATCTGCTATGCTTCAGTGGCACACCCTAGGAGCAACGGTCAAGCCGAACGCGCCAACACAAAGGTCCTGAGACGACTTAAAACCAGAACCTTCAAGAAGAAGCTCGATGCCTGCTGCAGGGGCTGGCACGACGAGCTCCAGTCTGTGTTGTGGTCCATCCGCACCACCGCCACCAAGCCAACAGGCGAGACCCCGTTCTTCCTCGTCTACGGAGCAGAAGCGGTTCTCCCACACAAGGTCAGGCATCGCCCCGCGCGGTTCCTGGCGTTTGATGAGACACAGCAGGAAGCCATGCGGGGATGGACCTTGTGCTGGGGGAGGAACGCCGCCGCGAAGCCACGCTTCAGGCATCAAGATATCAGCAAGCGCTGCGGCGGTATCCCTTTCGCAGAATCCGCTCCAGACGCTCGAGGTGGGCGACCTCGTCCTAAGGCGGGTGCTCTCCAGGGAAGGCCTGCACAAGCTCTCGCCCATGTGGGAGGGCCCGTTTAGGGTGCCCGTCTCGAGCCTGGCACCGTGCACACAGAGGCAGGGCGGGTCCCCATCCGAGCGCTGGAACATCCAGCACCTCCGGAAGTTCTACCCATGAAGCAAGGCCCGTCACTTGTGAAGCAAGGCCCAGTGCCTGTGAAGGTCTCTGCTCGTGACACTCTCACGTAATAATGAGTGGGGCTATACACGCCCCGGAGTCTCAGGAGAGCCGCCCTCGGGCCTCGGGGGCTCCCTCCCACGTCCTAGTGGCAGCTGTCGGTGTCAAAACCGGCGGATCTCGGGTAGGGGGTCCCGAACTGTGCGTCTAGGCGGATGGTAATAGGAGACAAGGGACACGATGTTTTACCCAGGTTCAGGCCCTCTTGATGGAGGTAAAACCCTACGTCTGCTAGATTAATATTGATGATGTGTGTTACAAGAGTGGATCTACCACGAGATCAAAGAGGCTAAACCCTAGAAGCTAGCCTATGGTATGATTGTTGTTAGTCCCACGGACTAAAACCCTCCGGTTTATATAGACACCGGATAGGGTTAGGGTTACATGAGTCGGTTACAATGGTAGGAGATCTACATATCCGTATCGCCAAGCTTGCCTTCCACGCCAAGGAAAGTCCCATCCGGACACGGGACGAAGTCTTCAATCTTGTATCTTCATAGTCTTGGAGTCCGGCCGATGATGATAATTCGGCTATCCGGACACCCCCTAGTCCGGAACTCCCTCAGTAGCCCCTGAACCAGGCTTCAATGATGATGAGTCCGACGCGTTGATTGTCTTCGGCATTGCGAGGCGGGTTCCCCCTCCGAATACTTCATAGAAGGTTTTGAACACAAATATAGTGTCCGGCTCTGCAAAACAAGTTCCACATAACACCGTAGAGAGAATAATTTTTACATAGATCTGCTGACGTATTTCGCGGCGTGACATCACACCACGGCCAGGCCTTTATATGAATTGTTTTTTATTGTTCCACCTCAGCGTGTTTAGCGAGGCGGTTTCCTTGGCACGTCTTATCAAAGCGTAGATCATGCCCCCTTATTCCGGGAATCTCATCAATACGGACGTGGGTAACCCAACCGTGCCCATTGGCACGCCTCCTCTATCAAAGGCGAGTCCTAGTCGACCACGGGGTGGGCTCTTGGTATTCAACCTCTTTATAACGAGACCAAGGCCCTCTCCTTTTTACACCCTCTATCGAGTTCGCCTCGCGCTTCCAGTTCCAACACCCAAAGTTTCAGATTCAGGCGCCTCGGACTTTCGACGATGTCTGGCTCCGACCAGCACGGCCGATGGATGTCTTCCTCCGTCATAGAAGAAGATGTGCTAAAGCTGCGAGACGCCACGTATCTAACCGGCGAGATCTCGCATAGGCTGCCTGCTCCAGGGCAGGTCACTCCCACTCCTGAGCCCGGCGAGAACGTGGTGTTCGTGTCCCACTTCCTTCGGGGTTTAGGCTTCCCGACGGACCCCTTTGTGCATGGGCTCATGTTTTATTATGGGCTTGATTTCCATGACTTGAATCCGGAGTCCATCCTCCATATCTCGTTGTTCATTGTCGTGTGTGAGGCCCTCCTCCATATTACCCCCCACTTTGGATTGTGGATCAAGACCTTCAAGGTGGAGCCAAAGATGATCAAGGGGCAGCAAGCAGAGTGCGGAGGGGCGGTCATAAGCAAATGTGCTGATGCTCCGTGGCCCGAGGGCTCTTTTCAAGAGGATCTTGGTTTGTGGCAACGGGAGTGGTTTTATATCACCGCTCCCAGGGGCACCAATTGGGCGGCGCTCCCTGCCTTCCGCTCAGGTCCACCACAGTGGCTGGCGTCATGAGTCAACAAGGGGCTTGACTGGGGGCCATCCAAGGATGTTCCCCTGCTGCAGGGCCGTATTCGAGATCTCCAGGAAAGAGGGATCAATCTGGTTGCAGTGGCGCAGGTTATGGTGATCCGGCGCCTTCAGCCCTGCAAACGTCGCCCCCTCCGCCTGTGGTAATTCAATCCGGAGGGACCACGAGCTCTCTAAAATTTTATGGGCACGACGCCCGTGGAGATGTATAAACTGTTCTTCGGATCACAAGAGAAGTGTCCGGACTTGACCGAGGACGCAGGACTAAGCTGCAATCGCCGAGATACTCAAGTAAGTAGTCCCAGAACGGACAAGACTGTTCATTCATTTATTTTATATATATGCCCTTTAAAGGAGCCGTTTCTTGAACAGGAGTGGATAGCCAAGGCAAAGTTGATAAGGTGTCCGGCTCCCCTCCCAGAGACCACGCTGGATCCCATGTTGACCAAGATGTTGAAGGTCGCACCTTTTGAAGAAGGCAAAGGAAGGAGCGGGGGAGAAATTGCCTCTGCGAAGGAGGCTATCAAGGAAGGAGGGATTAAGAGTCCCACCTTCCGACGAGAGAAGAGGACCGCTTCAGAAGATCCGGAGGTCAAGGCCTCAAAGAAAGGAAGGAATCTTGGCGAGAGAGTCCGCTGGGAAGTAACCCAGCCGCATTATTTCCCCAAGGGATCAGCCCTCCAATGAGCCGTAAGTAGAAGAAGGGGTCTTGTAAATAAGGAGCATCCTGTATTTATTTATGAAGATAACCGAAATTGTACCTTGTAGTTCGGACCTCAGCCCTTCTCAGCAGAGCTCGTCTTCGGGGGATCTTCTTCCGGAGATGATGGAGAGCGAAACGCCTCCACCTGTCGCACCCTGATGTGAACCGGACGACCCGTAGGTGGCGTCGCGGAGGGTTCCCCCAAGTCCGGCGGGGGCGGAAGGTCCAGCGCCAAGTGGTGTGCGGTCGGAGGAGCTGAAGGATCTGCTCGGGCGGACGACTATCTCAGAAGATCACCGTGCTCTGATGGGTACGGTGATTGAAAGAATTGCATCCGCAGAGAGCGGATTGCACGAAGCCGTCAGAAGCTTACTGACGGGGTTTGAGGTACGCAAAAAATAATGTACCTTCTGACAGTTATGCACATAAAATGCGCCATGTATAGATAGTAGCCCCTGAGACTCGATATGTTGTCAAAATTGACGATGTGCCGAACTAAAGCGGGGCGTCCGGAGGCCAGCCGGACTGATGAATATGCCGAACTAAAGCGGCAGCTTGATGAGGCGGATGCGGACATCGCGCTGGTCAATAAACGGTTTGATGAGTCACAAGGTATGCGACTTCTATGCGGACACCTGGTAAGGGAGCTTGACGCCCATGTCCTACTAATCGTATGCTTAATGCAGATGGTGCCGCTGCCGTGGAAGAGCTGCGGGCAGAACTTCGCCCGGCGAAAGAGCAAGTCAGAATTAATGTGCGGCCGCTTTAAAGGCGGCCGAAGAGCTAGAAGCTGAACGGGCTGCTCACTGCCGAAGCAAAGAGGAGATGGCCGATATGGCCAAAAAGTTAAGGAATACTACCGATCGCTGCGAGGTTCTTGAAGCGATCGGCATGTATTGAGGGAGCGCGGATGGCTCTTGCCCGTGTCAAGACATACTAGGCAGAGATGAAGGCCACTGACGTTGCATCCTAGGATTCGGACAGAGGCCGAGTACCTGCCGAGCACTACTTTGAAGAAGTCCTGCCGGGCGCTCGTTTAATAGAGACGCAGCGCTCGAAGGATATTATGTTTAAATGACATGTATGATTTGTGAAAACGATGTTTCAATGTAGTATAAGTGCTTTTTATACTTGTGCGTTCAAGTAGTAAACTACTCCCTGTGCGGCCGTTTATGTATATGTGTATATAACCTGAAAGATGGCAGTCCTTGGCTTCAGCCCCCACGCACATAGTGCGGGGGTGTCTGCAAAAAAGCGCATTTTCACACTTAATCCAACGTCTTGGTCCTGTTAAGGAGGTGATAGCGTAGCAAACTAGGCAACCGGACTATAATGCTTTATCACTTTCACTTAGACATAGGAGTTCGAGGGTGGGGCTACTAGATAGCCCCTGGGGGCACTGCACTCTCCCGAATTTGGGGTGCATATGTGCCTGACCGAAAACCGGTCCTTCGTTAATCTTGAGAGAATTCTAAACATTCTGTGAGTCATCGAGTGGTTGACCAGTCTCGCTATATCATGACGATCAGTTTTGGCTTTCTCTCTTGAGGTGCTGCGCCCGGCGAACCAGGGCACAATCGCGATACTTCTCCTGGTGCGCGTTAGCCGTGAAAGCGGGCGTAAGGCAGCAAGACACAGGAGCGAGGCAACCCAACATTTGACCACAGACATGATTCAGAGCTGATGCATATAAGGCCCTAACTTCGAGGCGCGAATACTCCCTAAGGTATTCGGTCTTTATGAAAATGGGCAAAATAAGGCCCTAAGCCCTTTGTGTCAGTGCGTGCAAAAATTCAGTGCGGCCAATGCCAAAGCACCAGCCTTCTCCTCGATTAAATTTAAGGAAGTGGGGGAATGTATATCAACGAGAGACAGTGAAAAAAGGTTTACGCAGGGTCTTAATCTGAAAAGAATCCTTGCAACGGGTCTCTGCTGCACGTCTGCGCCTGTGTCTCCGTTGTGCCGTATCCTGGACGGGTGTAGCATGTTGTTCATCTGTAAAAGAGAGGAACTTAGTTTGAAAGAATAAAGGAGCGTGCGAAAGATGTACTTGATATTAAATGAACAGAGTATGGTTCGAAGAAGTGAACAAAATTGAGCTTTATTATCTCTTGTTATATGTGCATGTGGCCCCTCGTATGGGGGTATGCCGCTGGTAGGCGCCGGACTCGTCTAGCCGTGTCCGGGGTTTGAATGACCAATTCAGGTTCTTTGCCTAGCAGAGCCGGATAGCTGTGGGGTTGTCAAGGCAGTCTCCGTTCTCCGTGCTCGAGTAACACTTAATACTTCCTTTTAACGAGATGATGCCGAGTGGACGGGCATTTAAGTGTTAGAGATGCATAATGCGGTATTGCGTTAAAGCGGTAAAGCTTGGCGTCCCAATAGTGCTTGATGGCTACTTTTAAGCAGGCGACATGGAAGAGTAACCTTCGCGACGGAAGTTGTCGGATGAACCAAACACAACTTCTAGCGTTATGGAGCCCGTGCAGAGAGGCGTATGGGCGGGCAGTACTCCTTTAAAGCAGGTGTTGCTACGGCGAATTTTGGTTGGGTTTATCCCCATCCTGCGGATTGTGTCTGGTATATCAGGTTTATGTCATTGCCGCCATCCATGAGGACATGTGTAAATTGGAATCCGTCGATTATAGGATCAATATCAAGGCAGTCCATCCTGCGTTCGGATATTATCGGAATAGTCACGATGGTCGAAGGTGATTGGTTTTGACAACCCGGTAATGCGGCGCTTTTAGGGGCGCCGCTTTGTTTTTCCTTTTGATCACGTGAAGTGAGTTTACTGTTTTAACCTCCGGTGGGAAAGTTTTTGTTTTTCGGGATTCGCTTGTGGTGCTAAATCGTCATCTTTACTTGGTGTGTCGAGCCCCTTGTGTTCGGGCGTTGATCTGCGGACTGTTTGAAGAACCAACAATATCTGTGGGTATGGTTTGCGAGCTTCCCGGAGGTACCATGTATTTGACACAGTCTATCCGAGAATCTTGTTTAGGTTGGATAGCTAAATCTTTATTATCCTTTAGGGGCAGTGTTTTGCTGTTTGGCGAGAGCTTTTGAATCCGGCGTTGACCGCCCGTACTATTTGGGCCATTTTCCTTATTCGGCGCTGATCTTTTCTGCGTCGTGATTTCCCATTCCATCCCACGACTTGAATGTACTCGGTCGCTGGTGCTGCATCTAGCCAGCCAGCTGTCCTCTCCAGCATAAGCGGGTCATGAGGCTTGTTAATGCGGCCATTGTTCTTGGCTTTTCTTGGCGAGGTGTCTGGCGAGCCATTCGTCTCGGACGTTGTGTTTGAAAGCTGCTAATGCTTCGACGTCCGGGCAGTCGACTATTTGGTTCTTTTTAGTAAGGAACCTGTTCCAGAATTTCGGGCAGACTCTCGGGCTGTTGAGTAATGTGACTTAGATAAATGCGCATCGAGGCGGACATAAGTCCCCGAAAATTTGCCGAAATGCATCCTCGAGCTCTCCCAGCTTCAATGGTATTTTCGGGAGGATTTTAAGCCAATGCCGAGCTGGCCCTTTGAGTTTAAGGGGTAAGTATTTTATGGCGTGGAGATCGTCTCCTCTAGCCATGTGTATGTGGAGGATGTAATCCTCGATCCAGACTCGAGGGTCTGTTGTTCCGTCGTATGCCTCTATGTTTACGGGTTTGAATCCCGCTGGAAATTCATGATCCAACACCTCATCGGTGAAACATAGGGGTGTCTGGCGCCCTATATTGGGTGTGCCGTGATCTTGGAGTTTTGGCGTATTGCATTGCTTTGACGAGCCTGCTTTCTTGGCCCATAGATGGACCTAACTGGGCCATCCTCTTGATGTGAATCTTTATGCGGATCGCATATTGGCTTGTGTGCGGCGCCATTCATCGCTCTCTTTTTGCCGTGGGGTCGTCCATCCGACCGCGTGGCCTTCTTACTCTTTAATTGTGGGGGCTCTAAGGCCTCCTCGTCGAATTCGGGCAGTAGCTTTCTTTTCGGGTAGCTCTTTGTTCGGCGACTTTCGCCGTACTTGTCTGCGGTGCTGAATACTTTGCTCCATCTGATCCTGAGTGCATCTTTCGCTGTTTTGAGCTTCCGCTTTTGCTTTTTCAGGCTACGCGCAGTGGCGACGAGCCTTTTCTGGAGGTTATTTTGCTCCAACGGTTTGTCCGGCGTGAGGTCGTCCGGACTGTTGTCTTCGCCGGGGACAAATTGTTTATCCAAGTTGTCTTGTTCGGACGATTGCTCGATAGCTTGTTCGTTGTCCGCCGGTTCCCCCTGCTCTATGGCTGGGGCTTTGTTGAGGCGGGACTTTGTTCGGCGTTTACGTTGCCGTTTTGACTGCTTTTTGAGGGATTTATCCTTCGTAGCGTCTCATTGTTCCTTGTCTTCATTTCCTTTAGGTGTATCCACCATGTATACATCATGGGATGATGTTGTCCAGCATCCTATAGGTGCTTGTTCATTGTTGTCTCCTACATCGTCGTCCATACCGTCGATGTCTTCGGAGTCGAAATCGAGCACGTCGTGTAAGCTTCGGCGATGGCTATGAAGTGGGTGGTGGGTGGGCTTTGAATTTCTTCGTCGTCCGCATCCCAACCGTCCCGGCGCTTGATCGGCCAGGGCTCTCCGGATAAAGAGAGACTTTAGTGAATTCAGGATGTCGCCAAAGGCGAAGTCTTTGAAAGATGTCATGCCGTGAACTCCATAATGGGCCCAATCGGATTCGATTGGCAAAGCGCGGAGGGTTGGTCCGGGAGGTGTCCGGCACCACAGGTCGAGGTCTTCGCAAAGGACAGGGATGGAGTTCGCTCGATGGCCATAGAGATTAAAGCCCCCAAGGCGGTGTCCAACCACTCGTCCTCGATCGGGGAATCCGGCTCCGGATTAAGGGTCGGAGCGGACTCTGGTGCGGCCTCCATGGAACTGGTCGGCTGCAGAGCTAGATCATGCCCATCGAGACAGTGCGGCGCGCTTGGCTGCGGCTCGAATCCGTCGAAGATCAAGTCTCCGCGGATACCGGCCGTATAGTTTAAATTTCCAAATCTGGCACGGCGGCGGGCGTAACTTCGATCTGCTCGGATGGCCAGCGAATTGGCCCTTGATGCAAAACCGCCCGAACACGAAGGTCTGTCCGGGAGAAAAGTCTCACCACTGGACGCGTCGTTGTTGATGATCGAAGGAGCCATCGGGCCCTATCGGTGGCGACAGGAGGAACTCTCAATGAAAGCACCAATGTCGATTGTCAAAACCGGCGGATCTCGGGTAGGGGTCCCGAGCTGTGCGTCTAGGCGGATGGTAACAGGAGACAAGGGACAGGATGTATTACCCAGGTTTGGGCCCTCTTGATGGAGGTAAAACCCTACGTCCTGCTAGATTAATATTGATGATGTGTGTTACAAGAGTGGATCTACGACGAGATCAAAGAGGCTAAACCCTAGAAGCTAGCCTATGGTATGATTGTTGTTCGTCCTACGGACTAAAACCCTCCGGTTTATATAGACATCGGATAGGGTTAGGGTTACACAGAGTCGGTTACAATGGTAGGAGATCTACATATCCGTATCGCCAAGCTTGCCTTCCACGCCAAGGAAAGTCCCATCCGGACACGGGACGAAGTCTTCAATCTTGTATCTTCATAGTCTTGGAGTCCGGCAGATGATGATAGTTCGGCTATCCGGACACCCCCTAGTCCGGAACTCCCTCAGCGGCACTTAGCTCTGCGCTAGTGAGAAGACTAGACTAGGTGCCCGACGCGGCTTTTCATTTGCTTTCCGTAGTTGGCTTGCCCCTCTTTCATGAAAATTTACTTTCTGGTGATCCTTGCTGTCTTGGTTCTGTCTCCTTTTTGCCTCCGTTTATTCCCTTCGTTCCTTCTTTTGACCCGTACTCTCCCTCACATGCCTCGCGAGGGGGCTGGACAGGTGTCCTCGTGAGCATTTTTTCTGTTCTTCACGAGGCACTCTCGCTCAAGCTCGCAAGCTGGCGCACCTCTTTCAATCTGTGCCCCTCGGGTACCGCGATGCAAAGCACTGGGTCGTGGCCGGCCGCGCCTGCGACCAGGGCTCGGAAGAATAAGAGTTCCGTAACGAATTTTTGCAGTTCCTAGACGCCTCCCAAGCCAAGGAGGCCTCGCCAGGTACCGAGAAATGCGCGCCTCACGAGGCAGAAACTACTTCGAGCGTGTCAAGCTAAGTTATTTCTATGCGCCTACATAAAACATCAATGCTGCAACATGACACAACGATAAACATAGCATAGCAACTTGGATATCATGGTTCGTCACACGCCCCTGCGGGGCCCCATACTTGTCTCTCTCTTAATGCAGGAACAAAAGGAAGAACGAAACAAAAGTGGCGCCCGCTCCCGCAACAGTTCGTGAGGATGGGCCCATGGCGTTCTCCTAGGCTCAGCCAGACCCCTCCTTGCGCTTCACTGGGGCACATCGACGAGACGACCCGTTGCCACCCTCGAAGCGGGCGCGGCGGCGTGGTGGTTGGTCGAAGCCGCCGCTGCGGGAGCTGCCGCAGGAAGAAGAGTTGCCATAGCTGGACGAGCAGCGGCCGGCGCCGAGGGCAAGACCATCCTCACCCTCGTCACGACCGTCGCCAAGGCCGAGCACCTCGCCGCCATCGTTGTCGTTGGGACAACAACCAACGTGGCAGCCATCTTCTCCGAATACCCTCACGTAGAGGGTCGCGTTGCCGTCGTACTTGAAGTGGCGGGTGCACCGCCTACCCAGGCCATGCTCGTGGGCAAAGGTCTGCCAGTCGGGCCAAGGCTGCGTTGCCCGCGACGGAGACCTCCACCACGACCCATGAAGCCTTGCTGCAGCAGCCGTCAGCCTGCAGCCAGATCCCACCTGGACCCGTGGCCGGTAGCTCGCTGGTGAAGAAGCGTGGGAGTTGAAGCCAGGTGCAGGCCAGGTTCTCCAACCACACGACGAACTCCGGCAGCACCTCTGCCGAGTGGAAGCACGGCTGGGGAGGCCGTGCGACCATGGCGTGCCTCCCTTCATCGACAGGGCTTCCACGACCTGGGCGACTCCCACCGTGCAAAGAGGTGCTGCCGCGGCCGTGAGGGGTCACGGCGTGCTTGCGGGGGCGGACGCGCCCCCTCTTGGGTGGCGGTGAGCCGGGCCACTCCTGGCGGGCCTTGCCCTTCTTTGCGGTCGAGAACCTCTTCGCAGGCGCCATGGATGTGGCTGCCGGTAGTGAAGCAAGGGAGAAGAAACGAGCGGAGTAGGAAGAGAGGAGCGATGGGGGCTCTGCCCCCTCCTCATTTATAGTGGGAGAAGGCCAACCGGCGATCCCCGCGATCACAGGTAATGATGATTTTTCTCTGCATGCAGCAGAGACTCGTCAAGTCAGGCAGTTGCCGAGGCAGCATGGGGAAGCGGGAGACGCCCACGTCCAATCCATTGTCACACGTCAACCAAGGCCGCAGGCTGTTGGGGCCCGCGGCGCTCCGCAGATGCTCCTTGGCTTCGCCTCGAAGCCAAGTCCGAGCGTGCCTTGGGCCCAGGGGCTATTGTCGGCGTCCTGGGAATGGGAGTCCCCAGACTTGCACTGCGGCCTGGCGTGGCTCCACCAGCTGACCTGTCGGCCCACCTTCACCAGCAAACACTCAAGACCCTCGCGAGGGAGGTCAAGCCTCATGGCCGGACGGCATAAGACCTCCTTGGGGCGGCCTCACCAGGCTGGCTCGCAAGGCGGAGAGATCAAGGCATGGGGCACCTCGCGAGGTTCTGTGATGCAAGCCGTGGTGACCGTGGCAGGCGGGCGCCAGCTTGTGATGTCCTCGTTCCTCTTTGGTGCTAAAGAGGCAAGCTGGCGAGGAGTCCCGGGCATCGGGCAAAGTTTTCCATGTCGGTTACTTGAGACCTAGACCAGCGGGGGACGGGGCGTGACCATGGAGCCAAGGCAGCGTCACCACGAGCCTTTGGCGGCGAAGATCACCTTTAGCCGGGATAACTTGTACTAGTTGTCTCCCTTCAAATTTGGCCGTTGTGGCATCCCTTCCCGCCAGCATTTGGGAAGAGGACCAGGGCCTCTATAAATAGGACTAGCCACAACAGTAGGAGGGGGAAGAAAAGGGGGAACTAAAAGGAACTGAACAGGACTAATCGGAGGCCACTGGTCTGGAGCCATTCAGATCATCCTCATCCACACAAGCTCACCAAGTACAAGAGCACCTCTCCTCAGGAGGCTGTTCTTCCCTTGTAACTGTTCATCCTCAGCCCGAGAGGCAATCCACCACCCCACATTGGAGTAGGGTATTACACCACATCGGGTACCCGAACAAGTATAAACCATGTGTCTCTTGTTCTATGAGTTAGACGCGCTGAGCTTTGAGATCGCGGTGAGGGCGTGAGCAAGGGGGAGGAGAGATCTTCATGCGCACCCCAGTGTTCGAACCTCAAGGGTTTTGCCGGAACCCGAAATCCGACATGCGCCTTCATTCCAGAGCTGCATAGCGTCGTTTGGTCGGGCAAGTTCGAACCACACCTGCGTCCTCGCTACGACGGCACCCCCGACCCTGCGGAGTTCTTGCAGCTCTACGAGCTGAGCATCGAGGCGGCTAACGGCGATGAGAAAGTCATGGCGAACTGGTCCCCCATGGCTCTCAAGGATGGTGCTCGCTCGTGGCTCCTGAACCTGCCCCCGGGCTCGATCTCCTCCTGGGGAGAGATGCGCAAGTGCTTCGTCGCCAACTTCCAGGGCACTCGTGACCGCCCGCCGGCCGCGAGTGACCTATGCCGCATCAAGCAGCAGTGAGTTTAGACCCTGCAGAAGTACAATCAGCGCTTCAATAGCGTTCACCTCAAGATCCCCAAGGTGACAAACGAGGCCATCATTTCCATGTTTTCGGACGGAGTCCGTGACGTCAAGATGAAGGAGGAGCTCGCCATCCACGAGGAGCTATGCATCGCTCTGGAGCTCTTCAACATGACTACCAAGTGCGCAAGAGCTGAGGAAGAGCGCCTTTCCCTCCTCGAGCTCCCTACTACCGACTCAGAGGAGAAGAAAGCCAAGGCCAAATACGTGAAGCGCAAGGGAGTGGCCGTGCTCGCGGCGGAGCCAGACACGAAGTGCGGCCGGGACGACCCCGAGTCGTCCAGGAGCAGTCGCCCGTTCTGCGCCTTCCTAGCGATACAGGAACAACACCAAAAGATTGTCCTGGCTTCGAGCCATTCGAGGCGGGCGCTTGATCGGCGCCCAGCGCCAGCGACGGGGCTATGGCTGAGGAGGAGGACAAGGTGGAGGACGTTGGGACGATCGTGGCCCCCACCAGGATGGCGCGACCGGCCTCGTGAGGACTGCTGGCAGGACCAGCCTCGTAAGGGTGCATGGAGGGATCAACCTCGCGAGGACCGCCCTCAGGGCAATGCTGGTCTCCCTCCGTTGCCGCCACCGCCAAGAAGGAACGACAACCACCATCAAGACAAGGGGGCTGGGGGCTTCCAGGAGCCACGCGCCATCGCGTCCATCTTGGGCAGAGCTCAGGCGCCAGCATCCCAGCACATCCTCAAGAAGTTCTCTCGCGAGGTGAATGCAGCCCTTCCCAGGCTCGAGGCCACGCGCCCGCTCAGGTGGTCCAAGTGCGCCATCACGTTCAGCTCGGTGGACCAGCTCAAGTGCGCGGCGACCGCGGGCGCCCTCCCGATGTTGTGCTCGCCTGTCATCAGCAACGTCCAGGTCACCAAGACCCTCATCGACGGTGGCGTAGGGCTTAATGTCCTGTCCGTCGGGACATTCGATAGCCTGCAAGTGTCCTACGATCAGCTACAGCCTACTAAGCCCTTTCTGGAGTGACCGACGGCTCCACCACCCCGATAGGGCAAGTTCGCCTCCCTATCACCTTCGGCTAGCACGACAGCTACCGCACCGAGCTCATCAACTTCGACGTCGCCCACATCCGTCTGCCGTACAATGCCATCCTCGGGTATCCAGCATTAGCCAAGTTCATGGTAGTGACCCACCACGGCTACAACGTCCTCAAGATGCCAAGAAGCGGTGGAATCATCACAGTCCCCTGCGAAGAAATAGATGCGGTGTGCTCCCACGAGCGCGCCTTCCAAGCCGCAGCAATCGAAGACCCCGACAGCAAGGGCACCCAGTACCCTCCTGAGGACATCCCCAAGAAGAAAAACCTTCTCCGCACGGGACGCCAGGGAGAAACAGCGTCCCGGCGGCGCCGCCTCAGGATCAGCACCCGCAGCTCGGGCACCTCCCTCCCTTGCATAGGAAGGCGCACCCAGCACCCCCCTCGGGTGGGGCTCGGGGGCTATCTTCTGGAGGGCCTCAGACCTAGCCCACATCACGAGGGAGGCGCTCGGGCACCACGTGGAGGCGTGCTTTGCGGCACGTTGTCTCTCAGGAGGGCACCGGGCGAGGAGCGCCCGGCGCTGAGGAGTTCATCGTCAAGGCCATTCATGAGCTACAGGATGCAAGAGCCATGCGCGGCGACCGCCGCCCAGCTGGCGCAGCTCCCCATCCCGGCGAGGATGGCGGGCTACGCATCTGCATCGACATCCCAGGGCTCAATATGGCCGCATCTCAGGAGCACTTCTGGCCTTCGCGCGTTGGGCGGTGCGAGGGTCCACCTCACAGCTATGTTCGCATGCCGTTTGGCCTGCCGAGTGTGGCAGCCACCTTCCAGCGCAACCTACAGAGCATCCTGGCAACTCAGGAGGCTAGGCATCACGCTGTCCTGGCAGAGATGGAGACGGTCCTGAAGGAACCACCTGAGCCCCCAGAGCCTCCCGAGGCTCAGGGCCTTGATGGCTCATGAGGAGCGACCCCTTCATCATGCATCTTCGGCCACTTCAACACTCCTTCGACAACGGAACCAGGTGACATTTTCCAAGTTTATTTAGCTGGGAACGCCCCTCGGGCTGCATCATTCCCAGGTCGCATGGGCCTGTCCCCGCGGCATGTATCCTTTTGCATCTTTAGCTTACCCTACTAGGGGCGCCCCTCGGGCTGCATCATCCCCAGGCCGCTCGGGTCCGTCCCAGTGGCATGTATCGTTCTCACATCTATCTAAGCTAGTTGTTTCCCATGCATGAGTTATCCATGGTGATCAACTGCTTGATTGTCACCCACCATGGGAGCCGCGCGTCGATCGTTTTTCTTCAAGATCCTTCGCATGAGAAGATTAGGCATGGCGCATGTGCTCGGGTCCGTCCCTGCAGCGTCGATAAACCCACCAGCTGAGCTCTATCTAGCGGGCCAGCCCCGTTCACTTCACCTCCTGGGGTCGTTGGTGCTCGGCCTTCTCATGCGATAGCCTCAGGAGATTCGCTTGGCGTAGGTTGCCTAACCATGTCGCAGGACCACCATAGTCATCAAGAACCAACACCAGGCGCAACCCACCTTGAGGTAGGGCCTCGTGAGTCCCGCGCAGGCTCATGAGTGCCCAGACACACCTCGTCCAGCACTGCCGTGCAAGCCACGTGTTAGGGCGGGCTGTACACGCCCTGGGGGCTTCACTCAGAGGGAGTCCTCACCCGCGCACCAGTGGAAGCACCATGCTCTGTGCTGGCAGTCTACACGGCCGAGGAGCGGCTACGCCCGTGCAAGTGCGGAAGTGCTATGCTCCGCGCTGGTGATAAACAACTGAGGGCGGCCCCATGGCCGTATCAACCCCAAGGAGCCTCCAAGCTCAGTGTCTGGTCTCATCGCAACACCTCCCCTCGGGAGAGTCACGCGAGGGGGCTGGGCACGGGGGCTGCGCTCAGGTCACGCCCAAGCGTACGCCACCCTGCCAGGTCCCTCGGACCTGGTCTTCATGTGCGCCTCCCGAGCGGAGCCTCGGCGAGGGAAAAGTTATGAAGGTCGTTTGAGCGTCAAGGGGGACTCCTGAGCATCGCGACTCAGGATCCTAACTGGCCAAGTAGCCCCTCACCCCTTGGTCTCAGGAACGTAACTGGCCACGTAGCCCCTCACCCGTTGGTCTCGTCCTGGTGATCCGAACGACCCAACGACGGTTGAGGTATGCGCGGGGTCGGGCCCTACCAACGTAGAACATCAAGCAAACAGGAAGGAAAATCGCAAAATCTCAAACAAGACATATTGTTCTTCAAATACCAAACATAAGTTTAATGCCTCCATGAGGCACGGTACGTGTTGCAGAACCAAAGCAGGGAAAGGAGTCACCAGCAAGTCATCTCCTCACCCCTGGACGCCGCCGTCGCATGCAAGAGATGTCCCTTCGACAACAATGTTACCCTCATCTGTGCCGCTCACTGGATTTGTAGGTTCAGCAGCACCACCACTCGAGGGCGCAGGGTCAAAGGCGCGGAACTTCTTCAGCAAAGCCTCCACCTGGCCCTTCACGGCTTCGGCAGCAGCTGCGTAGCGCTCGTCATCCATAGGCTCCAGAAGCTCGTCGAGGTTGGCATCATGATCACGAAGATGGAGGTGGCTGAAGACGCATGTCAACGCGGCTGAGGAAACCGTGCGGGTTTCTCCCTCCACCAAGGGGCTGATACCGCTAACGACTTCCTCAAGCGTCGCGACCAGATGAGGAAGCAACTGGGTGGGTCCCTCGTCATCTGTAGCCAGCGGTTCCTCCAAGCCCTTCTCATAGAGTGCCCGCAGCGCCACGTGCGACCTCTCCTCGAGGGACTTGAAGGCCATGCGGTCCTCAGCCAGGACCTTCGCCTTGGCCTCCAGCTCGGCCTTCTCTGCCTTCATCTTCTGCTCCAGCTCCTCCAGCCGGCTGCGCTCCGTAGCCTGCGCCTTCGCCAACTGCTCCAGCTCGACGTCGCGACCCCTGACGGCGTCCTCTCGGGCCTTCATCTTCTCCTCCTCCGCCTTGCGGCCTCGAGCTTCGTCCGCACGCTCGCTGCGCATGGCTTTTCAGCTCGGCCTCCAGCGACCGATAGTGATCCTAGGCGGCCCCGGCATCCTTCAGCGCCACCTTGCGGGAAGCCGTGGCTTGGGCGATGGCCTGCTTGTCCTTCTCGGAGGCTGCCACAGCCTAGCTCAGCGCCGCCCGGACGGACACATCGAAGTGAAGCCAGCCAGAGATCAGCTCCAGGCGCCCGGCCACCAGGAGACAGTCGGTGCCTTCAAGATCCTCCCGCAGCAAGGTCAGCGCAGAAAGAGCGTGCTCCAGGATGTCAGGGGGGCAGAAGGATCCGTGGTCAGCAGTGCGGTGGGAGAAGGAGGAGGCAACGTCGTCACAATGGCCTGGGAGTCTGGGAGCTCCTGAGCTTCGGGGACCCCAGGAACCGAGCCGGACGTCGGCACCTCCGGAGCCAGCAGGGCTACGGGGGCTGCCTCCTCCGTAGGACGCTCCCCCAAGTCTCGCAAGGACGATCGGGCCAGGGAAACGCGAGCACCATCACCGCCCTTCCCCATGGAGGAGGGTGCGGCCGCCGCAGGCAATTTGGTCCCGAGCAGTACCACCGCTTCCTCCTTCCTCTTCTTCTCAATGGGCATCGACCTAATTGCGCGACGGAGAGGCACCAAGAATCAGCAACAGAAGCAAGAGCAAGGGAGGACGAGAGTACTTACTAGTGCACCACGGTGTAGTCTCTCCGCTTCCTAAGCTTGAGGCACGGGCGCGCGGGCTCCAGGCACAGAAGAGGGGGCAGCAGATAGGCCGGAAGCAGCTCCAGGCAGCATCAGAACTAGGGCGTCGTCTCGGGAGATCAGCGCCGACCTTCCCCTCATCGGAACCTCGGCCGGTGACCTCCCCCGGGGACTGAGCTTGGACCTCATGGAGCCCCTTGCCGCGTGCAGCTCCCCCCTTCCCAGGGGGACATCAGCCTCGTCATCTTCATCAAGAAGGGTGCGGAGGATGTTGGCCTTGCACAAAGGGGAGGTCTCCCCCGCCCCTTCGCGGGTTGCCTCCAAGTCGCGCTCCTCCTCCTCCTCCTCCTCCTCCTCCTCTTCTTCCTCCTCTTCCTCCTCACGAGATTAAATCGGAAGACCGTCCACAGTCGTCATCACGGGACATTCGGGCTTGGCGGCACAAGCCCACGCCCGTCGAAGACCGGTGTGGCGGCAGCAGCCTCCGCCCCATCTGAGCGGCGGAACAAGGGAATGAAGGAGTCCGGCGGGTACCCTTTGTCGTCCCCAAGAAAGGGGCGGAGGGCCGAGCATAGGAGGAGGTCGTCCCCTTCGTCTCCAAGCTTCCACAAGGGGAGCCACGCGCTGCACCATGAATTCTTTGACAATCATGGCCCCGACAGCTTTGCCGCCCTTGAGTCACCAGGCCTTGATACGTCTCCAACGTATCTATAATTTATGAAGCATTCATGCTATTTTATTATCTGTTTTGAATGATTATGGGCTTTATTATACACTTCTATATTACTTTTGGGACTAACCTATTAACCAGAGGCCCAGCCCATATTGCTGTTTTATTGCATGTTTCAGTATTTTGAAGAAAAGGAATATCAAATGGAGTCCAAACGGAATGAAACCTTCGGCAGCGTTATTTTTGGGAAGAATATGATCCTGGAGACTTGGTGTTCACGTCAGAAGATGCCCGAGGACTCCACGAGATAGGGGCGCCCCCTCTTGGCGCGGCCCCTGTCTCGTGGACCCTCGAGCACCCCGACCGACTTCTTTCGCCTATATAGTCCCACGTACCCTAAAAACATCCACGGAGAAGATAGATCGGGAGTTCCGCGCGCAAGACTCTGTAGCCACCAAAAACCTTTGGGAGCCCGTTCGGCACCTGCGGGGAGGAGCCCATCACCGGTGGCCATCTTCATCATCCCGGTGCTCTCCATGATGAGGAGGGAGTAGTTCACCCTCGGGGCTGAGGGTATGTACAAGTAGCTATGTGTTTAATCTCTCTCTCTCGTGTTCCCTCTATGGCACGATCTTGATGTAGCGCGAGCTTTGCTATTATAGTTTGATCTTATGATGTTTCTCCCCCTCTACTCTCTTGTGATGAATTGATTTTCCCCTTTGAAGTTATCTTATCGGGTTGAGTCTTTATTTTGAGAACACTTCATGTATGTCTAGCCGTGTTTATCTGTGGTGACAATGGGATATCACGTGCCACTTGATGTATGTTTTGGTGACCAACTTGCGGGTTCCGCCCATGAACCTATGCATAGGGGTTGGCACACGTTTACTTGACTCTCCGGTAGAAACTTTGGGGCACTCTTTGCAGTACTTTGTGTTGGTTGGATGAACTGAGATTGTGTGATGCATATCGTATAATCATGCCCACAGATACTTGAGGTGACAATGGAGTATCTAGGTGACATTAGGGTTTTGGTTGATTTGTGTCTTAAGGTGTTATTCTAGTATGAACTCTTTAATAGATCGATCCGAAAGAATAACTTTGAGGTGGTTTCGTACCCTACCATAATCTCTACGTTTGTTCTCCGCTATTAGTGGCTTTGGAGTGACTCTTTGTTGCATGTTGAGGGATTGTTATATGATCTATCTATGTTATTATTGTTGAGAGAACTTGCACTAGTGAAAGTATGAACCCTAGGCCTTGTTTCCTATCATTGCAATACCGTTTATGCTCACTTTTATCATTAGTTACCTTGCTGTTTTTATATTTTCAGATTACAAATACCTTTATCTACCATCCATATTGCACTTGTATCACCATCTCTTCATGAACTAGTGCACCTATACAATTTACCATTGTATTGGGTGTGTTGGGGACACAAGAGACTCTTTGTTATTTGGTAGCAGGGTTGTTTGAGAGAGACCATCTTCATCCTACGCCTCCTACGGATTGATAAACCTTAGGTCATCCACTTGAGGGAAATTTGCTACTGTCCTCCAAACCTGTGCACTTGTAGGCCCAACAACGTCTACAAGAAGAAGGTTGTGTAGTAGACATCAAGCTCTTTTTTGGCGCCATTGCCGGGGAGGCTAGGTAAAGGGCACTCACTCACACCCCGTCAACTAAGCTCTTTTCTAGCGTCATTGCCGGGGAGGTGAGTGCTTGAAGTTATATCTTTAGATCTTGCAATCGAATCTTTTTGTTTCTTGTTTTATCACTAGTTTAGTTTATAAAAGAAAACTACAAAAAAATGGAGTTAAGTTTGTCTCGTACGCTTCGTCTTTTTTAATATCTTTCGTGAGTTTGATGGAAAGGAAAATTGTGCTCAAGTGCTAGAAGAAGAATACTTTAAGTCATTGGAGTCAGCGGCAAGGGCCGTACAGATCTTTGCCAAACCATCTTGATTGACCACCATCAACCGCTCAAGAGAAGGCTCCAAGGTTGGCTGGGATTCTGCGGGAGCGAGGCCTTTTCCTTCTTCTTCAACCTCGGGGCCATGGCAGAAGGGAAGGATAGGCACCACCGCCGAATCTGGTAGAAGAGCCGCGGGTTCGTAGAGAAAAGGAGGAGCCAAGGGCGAGCACGACAAGCAATGAAGACAGAGCTACACTAGCAACGGGCGGCCGACAAGCCTGGCGGATATCAAGGCTGCATGGAGAAGTGGGGGCGCCCACGTCCCGTCAAGTGCCACGCGTCTACCAGGGCCACAGGACATTAGGGCCCGCGGCGCTCCGCACTTGCCCTTTGGCTTCGCCTCAAAGCGAACGCGCCTTGGGCCCAGGGGCTACTGTCGGTGTTCTAGGAACAGGGGTACCCAGACTTGCCTGCCTACGGCCCACGGCGTGGCTCCATCAACGGCTTGGTATGGCCCACCTTCAGCAATAACAACTCAAGACCCTCGCGAGGGGCCAAGCCTCGCAAGGCGGACAACACCAAGACCTCTAGCAGGAGCGGCCTCCTCACGCTGCCTCCTAAGGAGCGGGGATTTCTATGCAAGCCTCATCTCGCGAGGTTCAGATGACATGAGCCATGACGAACAAGGCCAGGTGGGCGCCAGCGGGCGCAGTGCAGCAGTTTCCTGTTTGGTGCTAAAGAGGCAAGAGCAGGCGCGAAGTCCCGAGGAATCAGCCAAAGGTTTCCATTCTCATGCAACAAGACCAAGACTGCCAGGACGACAGGATGGAGGTCATCCCCGAGCCCACCGTAGTGTCATGACCAGAGCCTTTTGCAGGCGAAGACTACTTTTGTCAGGAAAGGATGTACTAGTTGTCTCCCTTCGAATTTGGCCGTTGTGGGATCCCTTCCCGCCTTCATTTGGAAAGAGGACCAAGGCCACTATAAATAGGACCTAGCCACTACCATAGAGAGGCATGGATCATTCGGACCAACCTCACATCCACCAGCCCAAGGACACACCTCCTGAGGTCGTTCACCACTGTACTAGTTCATCCTCAGCCCCTCGAGGCCAATCCACCACAAAGCAGGAGTAGGGTTTTACACCGCAAGGTGGCCCCGAACCTGGGTAAAATGTTTTGTCCCTTTTACTTACAGTTTGTCGAGCTAGGCTGTGATATTAGCGGGTAGGCAGACTGGGGAGGACGAGTTCTTCGGACGCACCCCAGAGTTCGAACCTCTCAAGGGTCTGCGGAACCCGAAATCTGACACCTCCATTAACAGTAGTAACCTCTCGCCCGCGCACGCGATGTACATGAAGTAGAGGGTTTGAACCTTACAACTCGGCATGAGAAAACCAATCTGGACGACAATACTCACACACAAAACAATGTACACGAAGAGAAATCACAACATAGAGGTTTTCTAAAGCTTCCTCCAAAACTTAGGGAATTTTAGACAGCTTCCCCCAAAACTCGAAACAGGTATTTACCCAAAAAACACATTGTGTATATTCATTAAATATATCCCCCTATTACATGGACCATACCTAGCTATTTATAGCTGTAACCTGAGGCACGTACAAGTGCTTCCTAAAATCTAGACTCTTACTAAATTTAAACTAACTTGCCTTTTACATCTCGGCAAGCATGCAAAGATCGACCCAAATAAAGTCTGACTCTTTTATTTGTTTGCTCCTTTATCTGTTTTGCACAACGTGGTGGCGCCCAACCAGGCTCTTTTAAACTCATGATCTTCCACATGATAAACTTCCTTGTACGTATAGCTTTTGGTCGATCAGGTGGCCGTAACCGCCCAAGAAATACTCAACATGATTTCTTCCTCTTCTTGTATCTAAAACAAACACTAGTTTCCACTTGCATGTGTATTTTACTTTTCTTCCATGGAAACTAGAGTCCCAAAGTCCTAACATGGTTGCATGCATACCCTCATTACCGAAGAAACCACATGCATGGACTTCTTTTTCTTTTACTAGTTCCAATTTGAATTCCTTTTTGTAGTCTTCTTTGTTTGGATGAAGAACGCCCATCTTTCTGAATATATCTTCATCTTGGAAAACTTCTGTAGCATGTTGAATAGTATACCTGGACGTTGTTATATCACGGCGACCAGCGAGTTAATTTATATTTGGTTGTATCACTCAGGCAGGTTGCAAAGAAACCTAGCAGAGGATCGAAACCTTGAGGATATTGGCTAAAGTGTCATCTTTGGTTTATTTTGCAGGCTTTAGCATTAGCGGCTGTTATCAATGCCACGGAGTTGGTTGAGATTAATCGGAAGCTGCAGGGTTTCGATGAGGAGCTCAATCTCATCAACAAGCGGCTTGACGAAGAGCAAGGTTAGTTTATTCAAAACACATTCCTTTTGCATATTTCACATTGAGTGGAGTGTTCGGGATGATCCCCTAATCAGGAAAATGATTACAGCTTCTATGGCGTAGGTTGAGAGCCTCAAAGCCGAGCTGTGTAAGGCCAAAGCCGAAGCAGCCGATCGAAAATCGGCGGCCGAATGAGCGGCTGCTGAGCTCATGTTGGCGAGCAACGACAGTGAGAAGCATGAGGCTAGGGTGGCCGAAGTGCGACAGGAGCTCAAGGATGCCATCACTAAATGTGAGAACCTTGAGAGGAAAAATAAGGAGCATGCCACCGGGCTGTCAAAGATGAAGACGGAGGTCCAGGACGAGCGGACGGAGATGCGAGGTGCTCAGGAAGGTGATGCCGATCTGAGGCTATTCTGGGCACATATCCAAGTGCTCGAGCACCCTTCCCTCCTTGTTAAGTAGATGAAGCAGTTGATGGAGTTGCATCGGATGGCGGAGCCAGCCAGGAAGGAACTCTGTGTCCGACTATGGCCTTCTGAGCCCATACAAAGTAGCTATTTTGGTCTGGTGGCGAAGCTGTGTGATGCTGATCCCCGCGTTGAGACCGTGAAGCACTCGATATGCATTCAGGGGGCTCGGATGGTATTCTCGAAGACTATGGTGCACTGGCCGAAGATCAAACCCGTCAAGATGGCTACCGGACTTCCCCCAACTAGGAACGAGCATAGTTGCTCGGAGCAATACTTCTCAGCCATGACGGATGTTGCTCGACCATAGAGGCACTGTATTCAAAGGATGAACTCCTTGAGTAATGTGCCCTGATGTATTAAACTATGGTTGAACCTTGATGATTTATGATGCGGTTGTGTTTTGTATGGTTTATCATACTTGCATCTGTTTATGTTGATTTTTACTCCTGTGCGCCATTTTATTCTAAAAGTTGCCGGTCTTCAGCTTCGCCCTTGCCAACCCGTCCTCGATACTGTAACCCTCAGCCGACGTCTCGGCGCCCTAAGGCGGTAATGTAGGAGGGTGTTGGATTATGGGTTCCGGCAAACCCTTGAGGTTTGAACACTGGGGTGCACACGAAGATCTCTCTCTCTCTCCCTAGCTCTCTCTCGCAACGATCTTAGAGCCTAGCTCGACGAACCCAAAGAACAAGAGTCATGAGAGTTTATACTGGTTCGGGCCACCGTTGTGGTTTAATACCCTACTCCAGTGTGGTGTGGTGGATTGCATTGTATGTTGAGGATGAACTAGTATAAGGGATGAACAACCTCCTAAGGAGAGGTGTTCTTGAACTCGGTGAGCTTGTGTGTGCGAGGATGGTCTGAATGATCCGCCCCCTGCTAGAGTGGTGGATAGTCCTATTTATAGAGGCCCTGGTCCTCTTCCCAAATGTTAGGCGGGAAGGGATCCCACAACGGCCAAATTTGAAGGGAGACAACTAGTACAAGCTATCCTGACAAAAGGTGGTCTTCGCCTGCCAAAGGCTCTGGTGGTTACGCCGCCGTGGGCTCTGCGATGACCTCCGTCCTGCCGTCCTGCTGGTCTTGATCTTGTTGCACCGATATGGAAACCTTTGCCTGATGCCTTGCGACTCCTCGCCCGCGCTTGCCCCTTTAGCACCAAAGAGGCAACTGGTATACTATGCCCGCTAGCGCCCACCTAGCTTCGGTCGTCACGGCTCATGTCACTTGAACCTCGCGAGGTGCCCCTTGCATAGGTATCTCCACTCCTCGGGAGCTAGCCTAGTGAGGCCGCCCCTGAGGAGGTCTTGGTGTCGTCCGCCTCACGAGGCTTGGCCCCTCGCAAGGGTGTTGAGTGGTTGCTGCTGAAGATGGGCCGTACGAGGCCGTTGGTGGAGCCACTCCATGGGCCGTAGGCAGGCAAGTCTGGGTACCCCCATTCCCAGGACGCCAACAGTAGCCCCCGGGCCCAAGGCGCGCTCGGACTTGGCTTCGAGGCGAAGCCAAAGGGCAAGTGCGGAGCGCACGAGCCCCAATAGCCTGCGGCCTAGATTGACGCGTGGCGAATGATTGGACGTGGGCGTCTCTGCTTTCCCACGCTTCCTCGGCAACCGTTCGAATTGATGAGACCCTGCTGCATGCAGAAGAAAACCATCATTACCTGCGATCATGGAGGCCGGCGGTTGGCCTCCTTCTGGCTATAAATGAGGAGAGGGGCGGAGCCCCCGTTGCTCAACTCTTCCTCCATTCCGCCTGCTTCTTCTTCCTCCTTGCTCCACCATCTCGCTGCACACCCATGGCACCGACAAAGAGGTTCTCGTCCACAGAGAAGGGGAAGGCTTGCCAGGAGGAGCCCGGCTCGCCACCGCCTAAGAGGGGGCGCGGCCGCCCCCGCAAGCATGCTACAACCCCCGCTGTGGCCCTTCGTGGGCGCGGACGAACTTCTTCGGGGCCCGGCGCCGCCCCTGGCAGACGTGGCGGTGTCTCTTCGCGCGACGGGAGCCCCCCTGAGACGTGGCAGTCCCGCCCTCGAGGGGAGGCGCGCCATGGTCGCCCGACCTCCCCGGTCGCGCTTCCACTCGGCGGAGGTGCTGCCGGAGTTCGTCGTGTGGTTGGAGAACCCGACCGGCACCTGGCTTCAGCTTCCGCGCTCCTTTGCCGGCGAATTTCCGGCCACAGGTCCTGGTGGCCTCTGGCTGCAGGCCGACGGCTGCAGCAGCAAGGCTTCGTGGGTCGCGGTGGAGGTCTCCCTCGCTGGCAATGTAGCCCTGGCCCGCGGCTGGCAAATGTTTGCCCGCACCCGCTGTCTGAGCAGGCGGTGCAGCCTCCACTTCAAGTACGACGGTGCCGCGACCCTCTTTGTGAGGGTGTTCGGGGAGGACGGTCGCCGCACTGGGTGCTGCCCTGAAGACAGTGATGGTGACAGAGTGCTCAGCCTTGGCGACGGCCGTGACGAGGATGAGGGCGAGCTCGCCCTCGGCCACGGCCGTGGCTCGTCTGGCAACGGCAGTTCCTCCTCCGGAGAAAGCTCTACAGCAACGGCTACGACCAGCTGCCACGTTTTCGCACTCGCTTCGAGGAAGGTGGTGGGTCGTCCTGTCGCCACGCCCCAGTGAAGCGCGAGGAGGGCTCCGGGTGAGTCCGGAGGCCGATCCTCGTGAGCAGCCGTGTCACTGGAGCCGCTTTTTCCTATCCCTTCCTTTCCTCCTATATCACAAGAAACAAGTATGGGGCCCTGCGAGGGCGTGTAATGAACCGCAGTGCTTATGCTGCTTTGTGCTATGTTTATTGTTTCCGGGTTCTGTTGTGGAATCTGTGCTTTGCGCAGGCTAGTGGGGTAACTTAGCTTGATACGTCCGAGGTAGCTTCCACCTCATGAGGGCGCGCGCCTCTTGGCATCTGGTGGGGCTTCCCCGCTGCCGACTCAGGCGACACCGCGGAGCTGCAAAAAATCGTTAGGAGATCCTTATCCCTCCTTGCACGAGGCCTCAGGCATGGGCTGATCATGTCCTAGCGCACCACGTCCCGGTACCCGTGGGGCACAGACTTAAAATGGGAGGTGCGCTAATCACAAGCTCAATCGAGGGTGCCTCACGGAAACCAGGGGAGTGCGTAGGCACGCACACCTGTCCAGCCCCCTCGCGAGGCGTGCGAGGGAGAGCGTCGAGCAACTGCCGCCCTCCCTGGCAGAAAATAAAGAATCGAGAGAAGAATCAAAGAGAGAAGAGGGGGTTCAACCAAGCCATCAAGAAATGCCAGAACTTCAACTTCCATTAAAAAGGGGTGCAAGCCAACTACAGAAAGCAAATGAACAATAGTGTCCGGCACCTAGTCTAGTCTTCCCACCAGCTCGGAGCTAAGTGCTACGAGTAAGACTGGGAGGGAGCCCCCGAGGCCCGAGGGCGGCACTCCGGAGACTCCAGGGCATGTAAAACCCCACTCATTATTACGTGAGAGTGTCACGAGCGGAGACCTTCACAGGAACTGGGCCTTGCTTCATGGGTAGAACTTCCGGAGGTGCTGGATGTTCTAGGCATTCTGGATGGGAATCCCATCCTACGTCTCCACGCGTGCAACGCCAGGCCAGGAGACACGGGCAATCCTTAACGGGCCCTCCCACAT
This sequence comes from Aegilops longissima, assembly GCA_021605205.1. Classification (NCBI taxonomy): domain Eukaryota; kingdom Viridiplantae; phylum Streptophyta; class Magnoliopsida; order Poales; family Poaceae; genus Aegilops; species Aegilops longissima. The sequence goes on along the minus strand of CM038681.1, from coordinate 266,607,822 downwards.
GGATGAGAGCTTATGCAGCCCCTCCCTGAAGAGCACCTGCCTTAGGACGAGATCGCCCACGTCGAGCATCCTGGAGCGGACGTGTGACGCCCCAAGACCGGAGCTTCAGTTGCCTTCCAGGGTTTCCGAGTTTTGTCGTGTGGTTTATTTTGTTTTTGCATTGCATCATGTCATCATGCCATCATTCATTAATTTTTAAAACTCAACTAAATAAATTGCATGGATTTCTCGATCCATTTAAACCGAGGGATTCACATGGTGACTTCTCTTTATAACATACCCTCCTAATATTAGGGAGCTATATTAAAAATATTCCATTGTTTTGGAATCACCATAACCCACTTGCAAAATTCCAATGCCCTTTCTACTTCAAGTTTGGTCCCCAAACTTTGCCAACATTTCTTTTCCCATTTATTGTGGCTCCTCTAAAAAATTCTCAACATTTTTGGGCCTTCCAAACTTCCACTTCCTATTCAAACCATTTGAATTATATTCAAATGAATTTGAATTTATTTCCTTCAATTTTGGCCTTTCTATTTTTCTTGGAACGAGCATATTTTGCGAGTCCGGAAAAATTACCCTCATACCCTAATTTTTTCCACTCATTTCTTTTCTCTCCCTTTCTTCTTTGCGTTCTGTTTTTTTTAAGAGAGGAAGAGAGAGATCCCAGCCCAGCCGGCCTCTAAGGCCCCTGGCCATTCTTCTCTCCCTCCAGGCCGGCCTACTCCCCGCGCCGGCCCAAGGCCCAGCTGCGGCCTGACCTAGTCGGCCCAAGAGGCCTGCCCGCTCTCCCCCCGCTTTTCTCCCTCGACTCCCTCCAGCGCCGCCTGCGCTCGATCCCCATCTTCCTCCCGATCCCATCTCCCTCCTCTGCGCCCACCTCTCCCCTCGATCCCGCGACTCCCGATCCCCTCGCCGCGCCCGCATCCAGTCTTCTCCAAGCCGCCGCCGTCCCTTCTCCGGTGCCTCGTCCTCGCCGCCCTTCTCTTCTCCTCCATGGCGCCCCCCTTCTCGAGCGCCCCGTCGCCCGGCCCCCATCTCCTTCTCCCCGTGGCCCGTCGCCTGCGCCCTGCGCCCGGATGCTCCTCCTGCCCGCCCAGCGCCGCCTCCTTCCCTCGATCCCCTTCCCAGATCGCTCTCTCCCTTTCCCTCGAACTCTCCCTTCCGCGCCCGATCCCCTCAAGCTCGCCACCAGGCCGGACCCCCCGGTGGTCTCCTCGTCGCCGACGAGCTCCACCAGGAGCGCAGCCGCCCTCGGCCTCCCCTCGAGCACCCGAGCCCCTGCTCCACCACCATCCGCGCCCGGCCTCCTGCGTCCTCGCCTCCGGCGACCCTCGCCCGCTCCTGCGCGGTTCCCTCGCCCCTTGCCGCCTCCCCGGTGGTGGCGACCACCAGAACTCCACAAGGGCGGAGTCCCCTGCCTCCACAACCTCCGAACCAGGGCGCTTGAGGCCAGCGGGATTTTCGCCAAGTACAGCGGTCACCGGCGTGGAATGTGCCAAGTACCACCAAGTTCTGATGGATCGCCAAGTACCCAGCGAGACCTGTTTTCGTCAAGTTCGTCTACGGTTATGACCTCGGAGTTGGACCATAGCGCCAAGTACCCCACCGCAAGATCACACGGACCTTCGAGCGACTACAGACCGAAATGTCAAGTACCTCGTCGTCGTGTACGACTACCATCGCGAGACCGCAAGTACCACGACTACCTCGAGGACATTCGTTTTCGTCAAGTTCAACTACACGGCGCCAAGTCCCTCTTGAACATCTCGAAAAACGTGTACAACTACCGTCGCCGAAGACCTGTGTAACGGAACCGTCAAGTTCGACTACCTTCGTGTGTTCCATTACTTCCGATGACGAGATGTACCACTACCATCGAACGTGAAACGACTACTTCCTCTACTTCCCTCGACGACCCGTGAACGACTCCTTCCCTCTACGAAACTCGACCCGTCCCGTTTGAACGTTCCGGAGGTATAACCCCGAGAAGTCCTTCTGAGAAAGAATGTTGTGTGATGTATGAGTTGAACCGCGTGTTTGCACCGTTTGCGGTTGTTCGTTGCGATGCCGTTCTTTTGCCATGCCACCGACTCGTGGGAAACCCGGTAACCGGGATCACCCCACCTTCTATCACGTGTCACGCTCTCGCCATGTTTCCTTTTGCACCGGTATCTTCATGAGTACCGGAACCGATATGTTGCCGTGGCACCATTTTCGGATTCGTTGCCGTGGCACCCCTTTCTTCCACCACGGTGACATAATGCTTCATTTAATGCTCCTGTCAACGTTTTCATAAAAATTGCATAAACTTGGGATTGTCATCCGCATCATGATAACAACATTTAAAATGCTTAAAATTGTTATTTGCATTATTTTGCTAAATGCCATGTTAAAATGATTTATTTCATAACTAATTAACCGTAACTCCGATTTTATTAAACTTTATATGTAATTGGGGTAGAAAAATGCCTAGTTTAACTTGGTATACTTTATTTGCATGTTTAACAACTCTAAAATTGTGTTTAGGGCAGAACAGGACCGAATCTAAAATATTGCTCATGGGGATTTTCCGGAATTGTTGTTTCTTATTTCCGGCCTCATTTAAACTTGCCTAAATAGTTAGTTTATTTAAGCTCCACCTCTTGCCATGTTTAACAACATTTAATATTGTTGTGTACCTAACCGAGAGAGAACTAAATAAGTGTTGTGGTGTTCCGTCAATATGCAACTCGTTGCATATTGAGCTCCACTTAACTTGTAGTGTTGTTTGTGCATATTGCCATGCCATGCCTCATTAAACCGGACATGCATCATATTTGTTTGTGCATCATGCCATGTTTATGCTTGTGCATTTATCATGTTGTTTGTTTCTTTCCGGTTTGCTTCTCTCGTTAACCGGGTTCGTTCCGGAGTTGTGAGGATTCGTTCGACTACGCCCGTTTGTCCTCTTCATGGACTTGATCTTCTTCCTTGCGGGATTTCAGGCAAGATGACCATACCCTCGAAATCACTTCTATCTTTGCTTGCTAGATGCTCGCTCTTTGCTATGCCTATGCTGCGATGCCTACCACTTGCTATACCATGCCACCCACATTGCCATGTCAAACCTCTAACCATCCTTTCCTAGCAAACCGTTGATTGGCTATGTTACCGCTTTGCTCAGCCCCTCTTATAGCGTTGTTAGTTGCAGGTGAAGATGAAGTTGTTCCTTGTTGGAACATGGAGATGTTGTTCCTTGTTGGAACATGTTTACTTGTTGGGATATCACAATATATCTTATTTAATTAATGCATCTATATACTTGGTAAAGGGTGGAAGGCTCGGCCTTATGCCTGGTGTTTTGTTCCACTCTTGCCGCCCTAGTTTCCGTCATATCGGTATTATGTTCCCGGATTTTGCGTCCCTAACGCGGTCGGGTGATTTATGGGACCCCTTGACAGTTCGCTTTGAATAAGACTTTTCCAGCAAGGCCCAACATTGGTTCTACATTTGCCTCACCTAGCCTTTTTCCCTTGGGAGTCGCTCTCAAGGGTCATCTTTATTACCCCCGGGCGGTGCTTGTCTAGCGTTGGTCCAAACTAAACACCGTCTTGGGACCATCCCTTGGCAACTTGGGTTACGTCGGTTCTGACGCTTCGCTTATCCGGTCGTGGCTCGAGGCGAGATCTGTGCGGCTACTATCGAGGTGTCGGCACGCCGGAGGTCTTCTGGACTTGTTTTATTGCTGTGAAATGTCTTGTGGCCGGATTCGAGACTGATCGGGCTTCCGGGAGAAGGTCTATTCGCCGTTGATCGCGAGAGCTTATCATGGGCTAAGTTGGGACACCCTGCAGGGTTTGAACTTTCAAAGCCATGCCCGCGGTTATGTGGCAGATGGGAATTTGTTAATGTCGGTTGTAGAAAACCGAAGTTGATCTTAATTAAAATACACCAACTGTGTGCGTAACCGTGAGTGTCTCTTTTGGGGTTGATCGAAAGGAGAACACGGTTTCGGGTTATGCTGGCGTAAGTAGGAGTTCAGGATCACTTCTTGATCATAGTTGTTCGACCGTGCTTTGCCTTCTCTCCCGCTCTCTTTTGCGTATGTTAGCCACCATATATGCTAGTCGCTTGCTGCAGCTCCACCTCACTACCATGTCCTACCTTTAAGCTTAAATAGTCTTGATCTCGCGGGTGTGAGATTGCTGAGTCCCGTGACTCACAGATACTTCAAAACCAGTTTGCGGTGCCGATGAGACCGTGCGGTGATGCACCTGAGCTCAAGGAGGAGCTCGATGAAGATCTTGTTCATTGTGTTGTTTCGTTTCATGTCGATCAGTAGTGGAGCCCAGTTGGGACGATCGGGGATCTATGTAGCATTTGGGGTAGTCTTCTTTTATTTTGGTTCCGTAGTCGGACCTTGATTGTATCTGTATGATGTAATGTTTTACCCATGTATTGTGTGAAGTGGCGATTGTAAGCCAACTATGTATCTCTTTTCCCTTATGTATTACATGGGTTGTGTGAAGATTACCTCACTTGCGACATTGCTTTCAATGCGATTATGCCTCTAAGTCGTGCCTCGACACGTGGGAGATATAGCCGCATCGAGGGCGTTAAAAGTTGGTAATCAGAGCCTTCCTCGACTTAGGAGCCCCCTACTTGATTGTTTGCTGACGTTGTTGAGTCTAGAATGGAAAATGTTTTGAGTCTTAGGATTATATATATCGAGAGTAGGATTCTTTTTACTCCTCGGTCCCTTCGTCGCTCTGGTGAGGTATCGACGTAGAGTTTTGACTCTTCTCTTCTCAAATTTCACGAAATTTTTTAGGATCACGTGGGTATCTTGGAATCGTTCGATGGTTTTGTGGCGAGAACATTGTTCTTGGTGCCTCGACATTTAGGGGTTGTGGCGGTGTCCCGGGAGTTGAGCTCCGAGGTGTTGTCATCACAATTTTATCGTTGCAGTTCTGGAATACCGAGTTTTGCCGACATCGAAATCTCTTTTGTGCAGTTGTTGGTGAGATAACCACGATAGCCCGATCTTGTGGCGAGAAAAGGGAGTATTGCCATGACTTGTATAACGGATGTTTTTGAAGGTCGAGGTACACGATTTCGAGGATTTCTTGGTTATGTGTTGACGGATGGATACAGCTGGATCTAGGTATTGTTAGTTTGGGTGATATATTTTGTGTCCCTGTATCCCCAACACCAGATTGCATAACCAGAAAGTTTCGGGAGTTTATAGGTGGAATTCTAGTAGCTCCTAGGATATCTTTCCGACGGATGTATGATTTGAGATTGGGGTTCAACGTCTAGTGGTCCGCCCATTCACGGTCGATTTACAGTGGTCGCGAGACGTCTTAAAGAATCCTTGGCTATGCTGATTCGGGGACGTCTTGTTTGTCATTCGTGATGTCTGCTATACGTCGTGTCCGTGTGGGCCCCACCACGAACACTTTGGGCGAAATCTCTATCATGTGTTTGTTCCGGCTCATTCTTGAAGCCAATCCTTTGTTTTTTGTTTTGTTTTGTAGTATTCAAGTTGCTTCAATGCCAAGTGTGGATTCCATACCTTATTCTAAATGGTGTTCTCATATTGCTATGTGTATACTAATCCTTCTTGATCACTGAGCTTGTCATGTTAATTCTTTTCCAACCGGCGTGCTTCTCTTCAAGTGCATCCGATCATTTCAACATCCGCAAGATCAATTCCAAGTTTTTCTCAACGGTGTTTGTTTCATCCGACCCAAGTTGTTTTTGATTTCCCGCCCTCCCACCCCTTTTTTCTTCAAGGACTCAGATTTCTTAATCTAGTATCCATTTTTATTGAGTGAAGTTTCTTCATTCTTTTCCTTTAATGTTTTATCCGGTGATTTCTCATGAAGACGCTAAGGAAGCTTTAACCTTATCATTGTTCCATTCTAATTTTCTTCTCCGGTGGATTTAGTCAAGTTTTCAGTGTTGATCGTATTCTTTTCATCATTTCAAATGCTTTCTCATGTCGGTGCATCTCTTAATCATCCACTTCTCGCTATTCAATTGTTCCGGAGTGTTGAAGATATCTCAGAAGATTCTAGTTTCCATTCTCAATTCACTCAAGTTCTTTTGAGGATGCTATCTCATTCAAGCCATTTAATTCAACCGGTGCAATCCCTCTTTTCAAGCAATTGTTCAACAGTGGTTCTTTTGAGTGGGCCCTAACCCACAGGTCTTTTCCCAGGATCTTACCTGACTCTTTTATTTTCCCGGAGCTATTCCCAAATTCTTTTCGAAGTTTGACGTAAGTAGGAGTTCATCATGGAGGTTCTACATGGAGCTTCCTCAAGGATTCTTTTCTTTCTTCAATTGTTCATCAAGATTTTCTCGGAGTTATGATCCGTCAAGCCATACTTCAAAATAAACATGGTTCCAACACATGTTTTGTTTTGAGGAGTTCAAGCATTCTACTTCTTGCATTTCGAAGTGCAATTCTTTCTACCTTATCTCTTGAGGTGGTGTTATGTCATTCTCGACAATTTGAGTTCGTGTTTCATGATTCACATGTTGTCAAGAATGAGGTATTTTAAATCCATCATTTTCTCTTCGTTCAAGAGACCTTTTCAACCAATCAATCTTTTGTTGGAGTTATCTTGGGTCATATTTCACCTAAAGCCTTCCCTAAGGAACGTTGCTATTTGTGGTGCGTATCTATGATCCAATTTTCTCCTTCTCATCTCGGTGAAGAAGTTTCTCTTGTCTTCATTGATCTCAACCAATCAATTGTTTCCGTTGGTGGCAGAAGCTCACCTCATAATTTTGAGATGTTTTCCATAAGGCCACTACAAGCTTATTCTTTTCGTTGTTGATTTTCCAACAACTCCGTTCAATTCTTCTTTGCGAGGGTGCTTTCCAAACTCATTTGTGGTAGAAGTTGTCATTTTCTTCTCCATTCCTTTATTCCAATGACCTATCTTCAATTTTTCTTCCGGAGGCATTGTGATGTTGCTCTCTTCACCCATCACCTCGTTTTGTCAAGATCATGTTCTTTTTCTTGCTTATCCATTTAACCGGAGTGTTGGGTCTATCTTTCCTCTTTTAACCAGAGTCTCATCCAGGTGCTTTCATTTTGACCAGTTCATGATTCTAATTCCTTCCATTTTCAGTCGGAGTGCTGCCCAAATTTTATCAATCTTATTCCTAGTCTACCTAGTTTTAACCGGAGTGGTTTCAGTATCTATCTTATCACTTAACCTCTTGGTTCTCGTCGTATCCCTTGTTCCTCTTTTCTAACAGAGTGTTTTCAACTTTCTTCATCTTCGTTGTTTTCTTTCTTTCATTTTGCTCAACCTCTCAAGGTTCTTTGGTTTCACTCGTTTGTCGGAGAAGCAACTTTGTTTTACCTCTTCCTCTTCCGCTTTTCTCCGGTGCCATCCTAGATCTCGGGACGAGATCCTCTCGTAGTGGTGGAGTGTTGTGACGCCCCAAGACCGGAGCTTCAGCTGCCTTCCAGGGTTTCCGAGTTTTGTCGTGTGGTTTATTTTGTTTTTGCATTGCATCATGTCATCATGCCATCATTCATTAATTTTTAAAACTCAACTAAATAAATTGCATGGATTTCTCGATCCATTTAAACCGAGGGATTCACATGGTGACTTCTCTTTATAACATACCCTCCTAATATTAGGGAGCTATATTAAAAATATTCCATTGTTTTGGAATCACCATAACCCACTTGCAAAATTCCAATGCCCTTTCTACTTCAAGTTTGGTCCCCAAACTTTGCCAACATTTCTTTTCCCATTTATTGTGGCTCCTCTAAAAAATTCTCAACATTTTTGGGCCTTCCAAACTTCCACTTCCTATTCAAACCATTTGAATTATATTCAAATGAATTTGAATTTATTTCCTTCAATTTTGGCCTTTCTATTTTTCTTGGAACGAGCATATTTTGCGAGTCCGGAAAAATTACCCTCATACCCTAATTTTTGTCCACTCATTTCTTTTCTCTCCCTTTCTTCTTTGCGTTCTGTTTTTTAAGAGAGAAGAGAGAGATCCCAGCCCACCGGCCTCTAAGGCCCTGGCCATCTTCTTCTCCCTCCAGGCCGGCCTACTCCCTTGCCGGCCCAAGGCCCAGCTGCGGCCTGACCTAGTCGGCCCAAGAGGCCTGCCCGCTCTCCCCCCGCTTTTCTCCCTCGACTCCCTCCAGCGCCGCCTGCGCTCGATCCCCATCTTCCTCCCGATCCCATCTCCCTCCTCTGCGCCCACCTCTCCCCTCGATCCCGCGACTCCCGATCCCCTCGCCGCGCCCGCATCCAGTCTTCTCCAAGCCGCCGCCGTCCCTTCTCCGGTGCCTCGTCCTCGCCGCCCTTCTCTTCTCCTCCATGGCGCCCCCCTTCTCGAGCGCCCCGTCGCCCGGCCCCCATCTCCTTCTCCCCGCGGCCCGTCGCCTGCGCCCTGCGCCCGGATGCTCCTCCTGCCCCGTCCAGCGCCGCACTCCTTCCCCTCGATCCCCTTCTCCCGCATCGCTCTCTCCCTTTCCCCTCGAACTCTCCCTTCCGCGCCCGATCCCCTCAAGCTCGCCACCAGGCCGGACCCCCTGGTGGTCTCCTCGTCGCCGACGAGCTCCACCAGGAGCACAGCCGCCCTCGGCCTCCCCTCGAGCACCCGAGCCCCTGCTCCACCACCATCCGCGCCCGGCCTCCTGCGTCCTCGCCTCCGGCGACCCTCGCCGCTCCCTGCGCCGCGCCCCTTGCCGCCTCCTTCGGTGGTGGCGACCACCAGGAACTCCACAAGGGGCCGGAGTCCCCTGCCTCCACAACCTCCGAACCAGGGCCTTGAGGCCAGCCGGGATTTTCGCCAAGTACAGCGGTCACCGGCGTGGAATGTGCCATGTACCACCAAGTTCTGATGGATCGCCAAGTACCCAGCGAGACCTGTTTTCGTCAAGTTCGTCTACACGGTTATGACCTCGGAGTTGGACCGCAAGCGCCAAGTACCCCACCGGCAAGATCACACGGACGCTCGAACGACTACAGACCGAAATGTCAAGTACCTCGTCGATACGTGTACGACTACCATCGCGAGACCGCAAGTACCACGACTACCTCGAGGACATTCGTTTTCGTCAAGTTCAACTACACGAAGCGCCAAGTCCCTCTTCGAACATCTACGAAAAACGTGTACAACTACCGTCGCCGAAGACCTGTGTAACGGAACCGTCAAGTTCGACTACCTTCGTGTGTTCCATTACTTCCGATGACGAGATGTACCACTACCATCGAACGTGAAACGACTACTTCCTCTACTTCCCTCGACGACCCGTGAACGACTCCTTCCCTCTCTGAAACTTCGACCCGTCCCGTTTGAACGTTCCGGAGGTATAACCCCGAGAAGTCCTTCTGAGAAAGAATGTTGTGTGATGTATGAGTTGAACCGCGTGTTTGCACCGTTTGCGGTTGTTCGTTGCGATGCCATTCTTTTGCCATGCCACCGACTCGTGGGAAACCCGTAACGGGATCACCCACCTTCTATCACGTGTCACGCTCTCGCCATGTTTCCTTTTGCACCGGTATCTTCATGAGTACCGGAACCGATATGTTGCCGTGGCACCATTTTCGGATTCGTTGCCGTGGCACCCCTTTCTTCCACCACGGTGACATAATGCTTCATTTAATGCTCCTGTCAACGTTTTCATAAAAATTGCATAAACTTGGGATTGTCATCCGCATCATGATAACAACATTTAAAATGCTTAAAATTGTTATTTGCATTATTTTGCTAAATGCCATGTTAAAATGATTTATTTCATAACTAATTAACCGTAACTCGATTTTATTAAACTTTATATGTAATTGGGGTAGAAAAATGCCTAGTTTAACTTGGTATACTTTATTTGCATGTTTAACAACTCTAAAATTGTGTTTAGGGCAGAACAGGACCGAATCTAAAATATTGCTCATGGGGATTTTCCGGAATTGTTGTTTCTTATTTCCGGCCTCATTTAAACTTGCCTAAATAGTTAGTTTATTTAAGCTCCACCTCTTGCCATGTTTAACAACATTTAATATTGTTGTGTACCTAACGAGAGAGAACTAAATAAGTGTTGTGGTGTTCGTCAATATGCAACTCGTTGCATATTGAGCTCCACTTAACTTGTAGTGTTGTTTGTGCATATTGCCATGCCATGCCTCATTAAACGGACATGCATCATATTTGTTTGTGCATCATGCCATGTTTATGCTTGTGCATTTATCATGTTGTTTGTTTCTTTCGGTTTGCTTCTCTCGTTAACCGGGTTCGTTCGGAGTTGTGAGGATTCGTTCGACACGCCCGTTTGTCCTCTTCATGGACTTGATCTTCTTCCTTGCGGGATTTCAGGCAAGATGACCATACCCTCGAAATCACTTCTATCTTTGCTTGCTAGATGCTCGCTCTTTGCTATGCCTATGCTGCGATGCCTACCACTTGCTATACCATGCCACCCACATTGCCATGTCAAACCTCTAACCATCCTTTCCTAGCAAACCGTTGATTGGCTATGTTACCGCTTTGCTCAGCCCCTCTTATAGCGTCGTTAGTTGCAGGTGAAGATGAAGTTGTTCCTTGTTGGAACATGGAGATGTTGTTCCTTGTTGGAACATGTTTACTTGTTGGGATATCACAATATATCTTATTTAATTAATGCATCTATATACTTGGTAAAGGGTGGAAGGCTCGGCCTTATGCAGTGTTTTGTTCCACTCTTGCCGCCCTAGTTTCCGTCATATCGGTATTATGTTCCCGGATTTTGCGTCCCTAACGCGGTCGGGTGATTTATGGGACCCCTTGATAGTTCGCTTTGAATAAGACTTTTCAGCAAGGCCCAACATTGGTTCTACATTTGCCTCACCTAGCCTTTTTCCCTTGGGAGTCGCGCTCTCAAGGGTCATCTTTATTACCCCGGGCGAGTGCTTGTCTAGCGTTGGTCCAAACTAAACACCGTCTTGGGACCATCCCTTGGCAACTTGGGTTACGTCGGTTCTCTGACGCTTCGCTTATCCGGTCGTGGCACGAGGCGAGATCTGTGCGGCTACTATCGAGGTGTCGGCACGCCGGGAGGTCTTCTGGACTTGTTTTATTGCTGTGAAATGTCTTGTAGCCGGATTCGAGACTGATCGGGCTTCCGGGAGAAGGTCTATTCGCCGTTGATCGCGAGAGCTTATCATGGGCTAAGTTGGGACACCCTGCAGGGTTTGAACTTTCAAAGAGCGTGCCAGCGGTTATGTGGCAGATGGGAATTTGTTAATGTCGGTTGTAGAAAACCGAAGTTGATCTTAATTAAAATACACCAACCGTGTGCGTAACCGTGAGTGTCTCTTTTCGGGGTTGATCGAAGGAGAACACGGTTTCGGGTTATGCCCGGCGTAAGTAGGAGTTCAGGATCACTTCTTGATCATAGTTGTTCGAGCGTGCTTTGCCTTCTCTCCCGCTCTCTTTTGCGTATGTTAGCCACCATATATGCTAGTCGCTTGCTGCAGCTCCACCTCACTACCCTGTCCTACCTTTAAGCTTAAATAGTCTTGATCTCGCTGGTGTGAGATTGCTGAGTCCCGTGACTCACAGATACTTCAAAACCAGTTTGCGGTGCCGATGAGACCGTGCGGTGATGCACTGAGCTCAAGGAGGAGCTCGATGAAGATCTTGTTCATTGTGTTGTTTCGTTTCATGTTGATCAGTAGTGGAGCCCAGTTGGGACGATCGGGGATCTGTGTAGCATTTGGGGTAGTCTTCTTTTATTTTGGTTCCGTAGTCGGACCTTGATTGTATTTGTATGATGTAATGTTTTACCCATGTATTGTGTGAAGTGGCGATTGTAAGCCAACTATGTATCTCTTTTCCCTTATGTATTACATGGGTTGTGTGAAGATTACCTCACTTGCGACATTGCTTTCAATGCGGTTATGCCTCTAAGTCGTGCCTCGACACGTGGGAGATATAGCCGCATCGAGGGCGTTACAGGACGCTACGACAGTGGTACCGTCGCAGCGCCTGCTGGTATCTCGCTGCCAGGAACGAGGCTTGACGCGGGCGCTCCTCCCCCAGCATGAGGTCCATCCCCCGCATGGCGTCTTGACATGCCTCGTAAAACGCGAGGACCCGCACAAAGCTATGCATGACCTCGTGAGGGAGAACTGCTTCGGCTCCATAAACGAGGAAGAATGGGGTCTCGCTTGTAGGCTTGGTGGCGGTGGTGCGGATGGACCACAACACAGACTAGAGCTCGTCGTGCCAGCCCGTACCTTAGGCCTCGAGCTTCTTCTTGAAGGTCCTAGTCTTGAGGCCTCTGAGGACCTCTACGTGGGCGCGCTTGGCTTGGCCATTGCTCCTGGGGTGTGCCACTGAGGCGTAGCATATCTTCATTCCAAGGTTAGCACAATATGTCTTGAAGATATTGCTTGTGAACTGTGAGCCGTTGTCGGTGGTGATGCGGTTAGGGACCCCAAACCGGCTCACGAGGCCTTTGATAAACTTAACTGCCGACCCGGCTGGGATGGTACGGACGGCTTCCACCTCTGCCCATTTGGTGAACTTGTCAATGGCGACGTAGAGGTAGCGGTAGCCCCCAGACGCTCGAGGGAAGGGACCCAGGATATCCAGCCCCCAGACCGCGAACGACCATTAGAGTGGGATAGTCTACAGGCCCTGGGCCGGCTGGTGGATTTTCTTGGCATGGAACTGGCAGGCCTCGCATGACCATACCAGCTCGGCTGCATCGTTGAGTGTCGTGGGCTAGTAGAACCCGCTGCGGAATACCTTGCCAACCAGGGCGCGACGGCGAGTGATGCCCACAGTCCCCGCCGTGTATGTCAGCTAGCAGCTCGCTCCCCTACTTCCTTGAGATGCATCGCAAGGAAAAATCATTTGGTCATTTTCTATAAATCTCACCGTCCTGGATGCAATATGCCATAGCCTATCGGGCCACGCGCTTCGCGTCCTCCTCTTTCTCTGGCAGTGTTCCTTGCACCAGGTATGCCTTGAACTCCTTGGCCCAGCACCCCTCCGAAGGCTCGAGCGCAAGGAGCAGGCGTGCTCCTGAGGTCAGGCCACAAGCGGGGGCTCCCGAGGCTGGTGGCTGGGGGAGTACCTCCTGAGGCGATGCCGGCTCCGTAGAAGGAGGTGCTGTTGAAGGCTTGAAGAGCCGCTCCTCGAAGACGTCGGGCTCCTGGGGTAAGCGCCTGGACGCCCTTTTGGCGTTGTCGTCGGCATCCTTGTTCGTGCAGCGAGGCACATGCTGTAGCTCCAGACCCAAGAATTGCTTCTCCATTTTGCGCACCTCTGCGAGGTATGCCTCCATGTGCTCGTCCCTCGGCTCGTACACCTTGTTGGAGAAGTTGACGAGGAGCTGTGAGTCGCCCTTGATGGTGAGATGCTTCACCCCGAAGGCCACTGCGGCCTTAAGGCCGGCAATCAACCCCTCATATTCTGCTATGTTGTTGGAGACCTTCTTGCCCCTCTAGAAGCAAAGCTGCACGGCGTAGTATAGCTTGTCTTGGGTGGGCGAAATGAGCATGACACCAGCCCCCGCACCTTGGCATGCGAAAGCACCGTCGAAGTACATGACCTGGCCATCTGGTACTTCACTTCCTTCTGAGAGGGATCGGCTCTCGCCTTCTTCTAGCTCCGGAGCATCGGTCTATTCTGCCATGAAGTCAGCGAGGGCGACTCCCTTGATGACCCTGGTTGTGCTGAACTCCAGCTGGAGCGCTTGCAGTTCAATGTTCCACTCAGCGACTCTTCCCACAGCATTGGGGCTCCGGAGCACCCTTTCCCGCGGGCAGGCAGAGACTAGCTTAATTGGGTGGCCTTGGAAATAATGACGCAGCTTGTGCGAGGCCACCAGGAGTGCGAGCAAAAGCTTCTGTGGCATGGGATATCATGCTCTCACGTCCCGTAACACTGAGCTAACGAAGTATACCGGGTGCTCAACGAGGGCGGAAGCGCCTATGGAGCCTGTGGCCCCCGGAGGTTGTGTCGCCTCTTGAGGTGAGGGGGCTTCAGGAGCCTGGTCACCCATCAGGGCCTCCACAGGCCCAGAAACACCGTCTTGTGGGATCTGATCATCTGCGGGCGTCGTCGTGGCTTTAGCGGCGCCGTCTTGGCGCCGCACTGTCCCAGCTGGAGGTGCGGCATTATGCGACGTGCTCTTGACCTGGCGCTCCTCCCGGACAGCCATGAACACCGCGCTGGCTGAGTGGGGCGTGGTGGCCAGGTAGAGCACCAGGGGCTCAAGGGGATAAGGCGCTACTGAGGGAGTCCTGGATTAGGGGGTATCCAGACAACCGGACTATATGCTTTGTCCGGACTATTGGAGCGTGAAGATACAAGACTCAAGACTCCGTCCCGTGTCCGGATGGGACTCTCCTTTGCGTGGAAGACAAGCTTGGCGATCTGGATAATATATATCCTTCCTTGTAACCGACTCCGTGTAAACCCTAGCCCACTCCGGTGTCTATATAAACCGGAGAGGATGGTTCATAGAAGGCCGATCACGACCACAACCATAATCATCATAGGCTAGCTTCTAGGGTTTAGCCTCTACGATCTCGTGGTAGATCTACTCTTGTACTACTCATATCATCAATATTAATCAAGCAGGAAGTAGGGTTTTACCTCCATCGAGGGCCCGAACCTGGGTAAACATTGTGTCCCTTGCTTTCTGTTACCATCAGCCTAAGACGCACAGATCGGGACCCCCTACCCGAGATCCGCCGGTTTTGACACCGACATTGGTGCTTTCATTGAGAGTTCCTCTGTGTCGGCGCTACAAGGCTCGATGGCTCCTTCAATCGTCAACAAAACAGTCTAGGGCGAGGTTTTTCTCCCCGGACAGATCTTCGTGTCCGGCGGCTTTGCGCTGCGGGCCAATTCCCTTGGCCAACTGGAGCAGATCGACAGCTACGCCCCTGGCCACCAGGTCGGGTTCGAAAACCTGAACCACACGGCCGGTATCCGCGAAGACTTGATCTTCGACGGAACCGGGTGTGACGCCCCAAGACCGGAGTTTCAGTTGCCTTCCAGGGTTTCCGAGTTTTGTCGTGTGGTTTGTTTTGTTTTTGCATTGCATCATGTCATCATGCCATCATATCATTAATTTTTTAAAACTCAACTAAATAAATTGTATGGATTTTTCGATCCATTTAAACCGAGGGATTCACATGGTGACTTCTCTTTATAACATACCCTCCCGATATTAGGGAGCTATATTAAAAATATTCCATTGTTTTTGGAATCATCATAACACACTTGCAAAATAATTCCAATGCCCTTTCTACTTCAAGTTTGGTCCCCAAACCTTGCCATTATTATTATTCTATCATTTTCCGGAGATCCACCAAAAATCCTCGAACCATTTTTGTTAAATTCCTCACATTTTTGTGAGCCCGGGAAAGTTGTCCTCCTGCCCAAATTCTTCCGCTAACCTTCTCTTCTCTCTTTTCTTGCTCTTTCTTTCTCTGTTATTTAGAGAAAAGAGTATAGGGGGAGAGAGGAGCAAGTCCAGCCGGCCTCTAAGGCCTAGGCCCAGACAGCCTCCCTCTCCTTTGGGCCGGCCTCCCAAGGCCCGTTTTTCCCCCCAGCCCACCTAACCTTTTCCTAACCCTAGCCCGCAGCGCATCTCTCTCCTCCCCCCGCTTCTCTCCCTCGATCCCTTCCTCCAGCGCCGCCAACCTCCTGCCCGAACCCCTCGTCCTTCCCCTCGATCCCATCTCCCTCGCAGATCTCTCTTCCCCCTCGTACTCCTTCCTCTCCTCCATGGGCCCCCACCATCCATCTCCTCGCCGCCTTGGTCTCCGCATCTCTCGACCCCCCCCTTCGTCCTCCCTTTGCATGCCTCGCCAGGAGCTGCGAGCGCCTGAGCCCCATCTCCCCTCTCGCTCCTTCCCTCGTTCCCCATCTCTTCCCAGCCTTGGCCCTCTTCCTCTCCTTCATGCGCCTCTGCTCGAGCTTCTCCATGGCGCCCAGCGTCGCCGGTGCCCTGCGCTCATCTCCCTCCTCCTCGTCGTGGAGCCGCCGCCCGCCATGTACGCCCAGGAGGCCGCCGCCACCAGATCGTCGCCCGCGCCTGTCCTCCTCCAGCGTCGCTGGAGCCAGGAGCTCTCCCTTGCGACCCCAAGTTCTTCCACGGCGCCCAACGTCTACGAGAGACTGCCAAGTACCTCTACGCACGTATAACGTCAAGTACGAAGACTATTTTGGCACCGAGTACATCTATCGTCGCAAGAACCGAGACCGCAAGTTCGAAGACCCCAAGTACCACGACTACCCTCGAGGGCGGTGGCACCGTCAAGTTCGACTACACGATGTGATGCCAAGTACCACGACGAAAGCGTGTGCGACTACATCCGAGGTGGATTTCGTCAAGTACCCCTTCGGATCGCCAAGTTCGACTACATGGTCCGCCAAGTACCTCTACCGTCGACCCGAAGAATTCGTGGGCGTCTACTTCCCCTACGCCGTGTAACGACTACTTCCCTCGGCGTTCATCGCGAGCGACTACTTCCTCTACTTCCCTCGAAGAACGTGAACCACTACTTCCATCTACTTCCCTCGACAACTCGACCCGTCCCGATTGCTCGCTTCGGAGGTATAACCCGAGTTGACCGACCGTGTCCGAATCATCCTTGCGATGCCCCTCTTTTGCCATGCCATCGTTCCGTGGGAACCCGGTATCCGGGATCACCCCACCATCTTGCATGACTCGCTTCCGTCACGCTTTCCTTTGTACCGATATCTCAATCGAGTTATCGGAACCGATATGTTGCCGTGGCATCATTTTCGGATTCGTTGCCGTGGCACCCCTTTCTTCCCCCACGGTGACATAATGCTTCATATCATGCTCTTGTCAACATTTTCATAAATATTGCATAAAACTTGCACATGTCATCCGCATCATGATAACCACAATTTAAATGTTTATAATTTGTTGTTTGCATTAATTTGCTTATATGCCATGCTAAAATGATTTATTTCATAACTAAATAACCGTAGCTCCATTTTAAATAATTTATATATGTAAATGGGGTAGAAAAAATGCATAGATTAACATGGTAGCATTACTTTGCATGTTTAACAACTCTAAAATATGCTTTAGGTCAGATCTGTTCCGAATCCATAATATGCATATGGGGATTTTCCGGAATTGTTGTTCGTTGTTTCCGGCCTCATTTAAACTTGCCTAGATAGGTAGTTTCTATATGCTTCACCTCTTGCCATGTTTAACAACCTTTAATATTGTTGAGTACCTAATCGAGAGAGAACTAAATAATTGTTGTGGTGTTTTGTCAATATGCAACCCGTTGCATATTGAGCTCCACTTAACTTGTAGTGTTGTTTGTGCATATTGCCATGCCATGCTATTTTTAAACCGGACATGCATCATACTTGATTGTGCATCATGCCATGTTTATGTGATGGTTGTTTACTATGTTGTTTGCTTCTTTCCGGTTTGCTTCTCTCGTTAGCTTCGGTTCCGTTCCGGAGTTGTGAGGATTCATTCGACTTCGTCCGTTTGTCTTCTTCATGGATTCGTTCTTCTTCCTTGCGGGATTTCAGGCAAGATGACCATACCCTCGAAATCACTTCTATCTTTGCTTGCTAGATGCTCGCTCTTTTGCTATGCCTATGCTACGATGCCTACCACTTGCTATATCATGCCACCCACATTGCCATGTCAAACCTCTAACCATCCTTTCCTAGCAAACCGTTGTTTGGCTATGTTACCGCTTTGCTCAGCCCTCTTATAGCGTTGTTAGTTGCGGTGAAGATGAAGTTTGTTCCTTGTTGGAACATGGAGATGATTGTTCCTTGTTGGAACATGTTTACTTGTTGGGATATCACAATATATCTTATTTAATTAATGCATCTATATACTTGGTAAAGGGTGGAAGGCTCGGCCTTATGCCTGGTGTTTTGTTCCACTCTTGCCGCCCTAGTTTCCGTCATATCGGTGTTATGTTCCCGGATTTTTGCGTCCCTAACGCGGTCGGGTGATTTATGGGACCCCCTTGACAGTTCGCTTTGAATAAGACTTTTCCAGCAAGGCCCAACATTGGTTTTACCATTTGCCTCACCTATGCCCTTTTCCCTTGGGTTTCCGGAGCCCGAGGGTCATCTTTATTTTAGCCCCCGGGCCAGTTCTCCTTTGAGTGCTGGTCCAAACCGAGCGATGTCCGGCGCCCCCTGGGCAATCAGGGTTTATGCCAACCCGACGTCTTGCTCATCCGGTGTGCCCTGAGACCGAGATATGTGCAGCTCCTATCAGGATTTGTCGGCACATCCGGGCGGCTTTGCTGGTCTTGTTTTATTGCTGTGAAATGTCTTGTAGCGGGTTTCGAGACTGATCGGGTCTTCCGGGAGAAGGAATATCCTTCGTTGATCGCGAGAGCTTATCATGGGCTAAGTTGGGACACCCCTGCAGGGTTTGAACTTTCGAAAGCCGTGCCCGCGGTTATGTGGCAGATGGGAATTTGTTAATGTCCGGTTGTAGAAAACCCGAAGTGGATCTTAATTAAAATACACCAACCGCGTGTGTAACCGTGATGGTCTCTTCTCGGCGGAGTCCGGGAAGTGAACACGGTGTTGGAGTTATGGTTGACGTAAGTAGTTTCAGGATCACTTCTTGATCATAGTTATTCGACCGTGCTTTGCCTTCTCTTCTCGCTCTCTTTTGCGTATGTTAGCTACCATATATGCTAGTCGCTTGCTGCAGCTCCACCTCACTACCTGTCCTACCTTTAAGCTTAAATAGTCTTGATCTCGCGGGTGTGAGATTGCTGAGTCCCGTGACTCACAGATACTTCAAAACCAGTTTGCGGTGCCGATGAACCGTGCAGGTGATGCACTGAGCTCAAGGAGGAGCTCGATGAAGATCTTGTTCATTGTGTTGTTTCGTTTCAGTTGATCGAGAGTGGAGCCAGTTGGGACGATCGGGGATCTGTGTAGCATTTGGGGTAGTCTTCTTTTATTTTGGTTCCGTAGTCGGACCTTGATTGTATCTGTATGATGTAATGTTTTACTCATGTATTGTGTGAAGTGGCGATTGTAAGCCAACTATGTATCTTTTTCCTTATGTATTACATGGGTTGTGTGAAGATTACCTCACTTGCAACATTGCTTTCAATGCGGTTATGCCTCTAAGTCGTGCTTCGACACGTGGGAGATATAGCCGCATCGAGGCGTTCAAGTTGGTAATCGAGCCTTCCCGACTTAGGAGCCCCTACTTGATTGTTTCTCGGCGTTGTTGAGTCTAGAATGGAAAATGTTTTGAGTCTTAGGATTATATATATCGGAGAGTAGGATTCTTTTTACTCCTCAGTCCCTTCGTCGCTCTGGTGAGGTATCCTGACGTAGAGTTTTGACTTTCTCTCCTCAAATTTCACTAAAATTTTTTTTAGGATCACGCGGGTATCTTGGAATCGTTCCGATGGTTTTGTGACGAGAACATTGTTCTTGGTGCCTCCTGTCATTTAGGGGTTGTGGCAGTGTCCCGGGGAGTTGAGCTCCGAGGTGTTGTCGTCACAATTTTATCGTTGCGATTCTGGAATACCTGAGTTTTACCGACATCGAAATCTCTTTTGTGCAGTTGTTGGTGAGATAACCCCGATAGCCCGATCTTGTGGCGAAAGGGAGTATTGCCATGACTTGTATAACGGATGTTTTTGAAGGTCGAGGTACACGATTTCGAGGATTTCTTGGTTATGTGTTGAAGGATGGATACATTTGGATCTAGGTGTTGTTAGTTTGGGTGATATATTTTGTGTCCCTGTATCCCCAACACCTGATTGCATAACCAGAAAGTTTGGGAGTTTATAGGTGGGAATTCTAGTAGCTCCTAGGATATCTTTCCGCGGATGTATGATTTGAGATTGGGGTTCAACGTCTAGTGGTCCGCCCATTCACGGTCGATTCTGATTGGTCGCGAGGCGTCTTAAAGAATCCTTGGCTATGCTGATTCGGGGCGTCTTGTTTGTCATTCGTGACGTCCGCTATCGTCGTGTCGTGTGGGCCCCACCACGAACACTTTGGGCGTAAATCTCTATCATGTGTTTGTTCCGGCTTATTCTGCAAGCCAATCCTTTGTTTTGTTTTGTTTTGTGGTATTCAAGTTGCTTCAATGTCAAGTGTTGATTCCATACCTGTCCTAAATGGTGTTCTCATATTGCTATGTGAATACTAATCCTTCTTGATCACTGAGCTTGTCATGTTAATTCTTTTCCAACCGGCGTGCTTCTCTTCAAGTGGATCCGATCATTCCAACATTCGCAAGATCAATTCTAAGCTTTTTCTCAACGGTGTTCGTTTCATCCGACCCAAGTTGCCTTTGTTTTCCCGCCCTCCCACCCTTTTTCTTCAAGGACTCAGATTTCTTAATCAAGTATCCATTTTATTGAGTGAAGTTCCTTCATTCTTTTTCTTTATTGTTTTATCCGGTGATTTCTCATGAAGACGCTAAGGAAGCTTTAATTTTATCATTGTTCCATTCTAATTTTCTTCTCCGGTGGATTTAAGTCAAGTTTTCGGTGTTGATCATATTCTTTTCATCGTTTCAAATGCTTTCTCATGTCGGTGCATCTCTTAATCATCCACTTCTCGTTATTCATTTGTTCCGGAGTGTTGAAGATATCTCAGAAGATTCTAGTTTCCATTCTCAATTCACTCAAGTTATTTCGAGGATGCTATCTCATTCAAGCCATTTAACTCTACCGGTGCAATATCTTTTCAAGCAATTGTTCAACGGTGGTTCTTTTGAGTGGGCCCTAACCCACAGGTCTTTTCCCAGGATCTTACCTAACTCTTCTAATTTTCCCGGAGCTATTCCCAAATTCATTGCAAAGTTTGACGTAAGGACGAATTATCATCAGTCAAATGTCTTTCTCCAAGATCTTTCAAATTATTTTCATTGTTGGTTCAACCTTTCTAATTTTTCATTCCGGAGTGCTTAAATAATTCATGGTGATGTTTCTCGTCGTCATTCTCGAATTTTGAAGACCGATGATGAGTTTCTCTTTAATCTTGCTCCATTCTCTTCAAGATTCATGGTTCTAGTTTGATGCCATCCTCTCATAATTATTTTCGGTTGTGAGAATTCTTTTCACCCACCCGGAGCATTTCAGGAGTCTTTTCAGTTTGATTCTTCGGAGCCCATCATCTCAGAATTATTCATTCAAGCGTCCAACTCGGGTTTTCCAAATCTCACCGGTGCATCGTCGAAATATCCTCTAATCAGTTCATGATCTCTTCGTTCTAATGTATGTAAATCCTCTCAAGTATCTTCGTTCATTTTCCAATTCTTCCCGGAGTTTCTTTATCTTTTCTTCGTTCATTTTCAATTTTTACGGTGGCTTGTTCAAGAGTTCTCTTCCTTCGTTATCATATAGACTCATTCGTTCTTTTGAATCCTACCGGTGAATTGTTGAAGACCTTCCCAAGTTTGCGCTATATCTCTATCTGTAATCATTTATCAATGAGAATAAGTAGTATGCCTAATCCATTTTGTCATCAATTCAATTGGTGAAGGATGAGCATAATGTAATTCTTATTCTTGTTTCATCGAGTAAATTCAATTCCTTATTCCGGAGGTTCATCAAAATTCTTGGTTTCATTTGTTCATCTTTTCTTACCGGAGTTCTTCATTTGTCCTCTCGGTGATATAAGTTTCTCGTCACCTTGTTGATATAAATTCAATCGTTTGTTTCCGTTAGTGGCAGAAGCTCACCTCATAATTTTGAGATGTTTCCATATCCCACTACAAGTTTATTCCTTTCGTTGTTGGTTTTCCAACAACTCCGTTCCATCCTTCTTTTAAGGGTGCTTTCCAAATTCAATTGTGGTAGAAGTTGTCATTTTCTTCTCCATCCCTTTATCCCAACAATCTGGATTCTATTCTTTCGTTCCGGAGGCATTGTGATGTTGCTCTCTTCGACCCATCATCTTGTTTTGTCAAGATCATGTTCTTTTCCTTGCTTATCGTTTTAACCGGAGTGTCATGTTTTCATTCGAGTTCTTTTCATCTTATCAAGTTCTCCTTCTTCTTCTAGTCGGAGTGCTGCCCAAATTTTATCAATCTTATTCTTTGGCTATCTAGTTTTAACCAGAGTGGTTTCAATATCTATCTTATCACTAAACCTCTTGGTTCTCGTCGTATCCCTTGTTCCTCTTTTCTAACAGAGTGTTTCAACTTCCTTCATCTTCGTTGTTTTTCTTTCTTTCATTTTGCTCAACCTCTCAAGGTTCTTTGGGTTCATTCGTTTGTC
Source organism: Aegilops longissima (assembly GCA_021605205.1). Taxonomy (NCBI): domain Eukaryota; kingdom Viridiplantae; phylum Streptophyta; class Magnoliopsida; order Poales; family Poaceae; genus Aegilops; species Aegilops longissima. The sequence goes on along the minus strand of CM038681.1, from coordinate 266,585,569 downwards.
AAAGAAGCAACTCAGTTTTACCTCTTCCTCTTCCGTTTTTCTCCGGTGCCATCCTAGATCTCGGGACGAGATCCTCTCGTAGTGGTGGAGTGTTGTGACGCCCCAAGACCGGAGTTTCAGTTGCCTTCCAGGGTTTCCGAGTTTTGTCGTGTGGTTTGTTTTGTTTTTGCATTGCATCATGTCATCATGCCATCATATCATTAATTTTTTAAAACTCAACTAAATAAATTGTATGGATTTTTCGATCCATTTAAACCGAGGGATTCACATGGTGACTTCTCTTTATAACATACCCTCCCGATATTAGGGAGCTATATTAAAAATATTCCATTGTTTTTGGAATCATCATAACACACTTGCAAAATAATTCCAATGCCCTTTCTACTTCAAGTTTGGTCCCCAAACCTTGCCATTATTATTATTCTATCATTTTCCGGAGATCCACCAAAAATCCTCGAACCATTTTTGTTAAATTCCTCACATTTTTGTGAGCCCGGAAAGTTGTCCTCCTGCCCAAATTCTTCCGCTAACCTTCTCTCTCTCTCTTTTCTTGCTCTTTCTTTCTCTGTTATTTAGAGAAAAGAGTATAGGGGGAGAGAGGAGCAAGTCCAGCCGGCCTCTAAGGCCTAGGCCCAGACAGCCTCCCTCTCCTTTGGGCCGGCCTCCCAAGGCCCGTTTTTCCCCCCAGCCCACCTAACCTTTTCCTAACCCTAGCCCGCAGCGCATCTCTCTCCTCCCCCCGCTTCTCTCCCTCGATCCCTTCCTCCAGCGCCGCCAACCTCCTGCCCGAACCCCTCGTCCTTCCCCTCGATCCCATCTCCCTCGCCGCATCTCTCTTCCTCCCCTCGTACTCCTTCCTCTCCTCCATGGCCGCCCGCGCCATCCATCTCCTCGCCGCCAGGTCTCCCGCATCTCTCGGCCCCCCCTTCCGTCCTCCTTTGCATGCCTCGCCAGGAGCTGCGGCGCCTGAGCCCCATCTCCCCCTCTCGCTCCTTCCCTCGTTTCCCCATCTCTTCCAGCGCCTTGGCCCTCTTCCTCTCCTTCATGGCGCCTCTGCTCGAGCTTCTCCATGGCGCCCGATCGCGCGGTGCCAGCGCTCATCTCCCTCCTCCTCGTCGTGGAGGCCGCCGCCCGCCATGTGCCGCCCATGAGGCCGCCGCCACCAGATCGTCGCCCGCGCCTGTCCTCCTCCGCGTCGCTGTGAGCAGGGGAAACTCTCCCATGTGCGACCCAAGTTCTTCCACGGCGCCCGAACGTCTACAGGAGACTGCCAAGTACCTCTACGCACGTATAACGTCAAGTACCTGAAGACTATTTTGGCACCGAGTACATCTACTGTCGCAAGAACCGAGACCGGCAAGTTCGAAGACCCCAAGTACCACGACTACCCTCGAGGACGGTGGCACCGTCAAGTTCGACTACACGATGTGATGCCAAGTACCACGACGAAAAACGTGTACGACTACATCCGAGGTGGATTTCGTCAAGTACCCCTTCGGATGCGCCAAGTTCGACTACATGGTCCGCCAAGTACCTCTACCGTCGACCCCGAAGAATTCGTGGAACGTCTACTTCCCCTACGCCGTGTACGACTACTTCCCTCGACGTTCATCGCGAGAACGACTACTTCCTCTACTTCCCTCGAAGAACGTGAACCACTACTTCCATCTACTTCCCTCGACAACTCGACCCGTCCCGATTGCTCGCTTCGGAGGTATAACCCGAGTTGACCGACCGTGTCCGAATCATCCTTGCGATGCCCCTCTTTTGCCATGCCATCGTTCCGTGGGAACCCGGTATCCGGGATCACCCCACCATCTTGCATGACTCGCTTCCGTCACGCTTTCCTTTGTACCGATATCTCAATCGAGTTATCGGAACCGATATGTTGCCGTGGCATCATTTTCGGATTCGTTGCCGTGGCACCCCTTTCTTCCCCCACGGTGACATAATGCTTCATATCATGCTCTTGTCAACATTTTCATAAATATTGCATAAAACTTGCACATGTCATCCGCATCATGATAACCACAATTTAAATGTTTATAATTTGTTGTTTGCATTAATTTGCTTATATGCCATGCTAAAATGATTTATTTCATAACTAAATAACCGTAGCTCCATTTTAAATAATTTATATATGTAAATGGGGTAGAAAAATGCATAGATTAACATGGTAGCATTACTTTGCATGTTTAACAACTCTAAAATATGCTTTAGGTCAGATCTGTTCCGAATCCATAATATGCATATGGGGATTTTCGGAATTGTTGTTCGTTGTTTCGGCCTCATTTAAACTTGCCTAGATAGGTAGTTTCTATATGCTTCACCTCTTGCCATGTTTAACAACCTTTAATATTGTTGAGTACCTAATCGAGAGAGAACTAAATAATTGTTGTGGTGTTTTGTCAATATGCAACCCGTTGCATATTGAGCTCCACTAACTTGTAGTGTTGTTTGTGCATATTGCCATGCCATGCTATTTTTAAACGGACATGCATCATACTTGATTGTGCATCATGCCATGTTTATGTGATGGTTGTTTACTATGTTGTTTGCTTCTTTCGGTTTGCTTCTCTCGTTAGCTTCGGTTCCGTTCGGAGTTGTGAGGATTCATTCGACTTCGTCCGTTTGTCTTCTTCATGGATTCGTTCTTCTTCCTTGCGGGATTTCAGGCAAGATGACCATACCCTCGAAATCACTTCTATCTTTGCTTGCTAGATGCTCGCTCTTTTGCTATGCCTATGCTCGATGCCTACCACTTGCTATATCATGCCACCCACATTGCCATGTCAAACCTCTAACCATCCTTTCCTAGCAAACCGTTGTTTGGCTATGTTACCGCTTTGCTCAGCCCCTCTTATAGCGTTGTTAGTTGCAGGTGAAGATGAAGTTTGTTCCTTGTTGGAACATGGAGATGATTGTTCCTTGTTGGAACATGTTTACTTGTTGGGATATCACAATATATCTTATTTAATTAATGCATCTATATACTTGGTAAAGGGTGGAAGGCTCGGCCTTATGCCTGGTGTTTTGTTCCACTCTTGCCGCCCTAGTTTCCGTCATATCGGTGTTATGTTCCCGGATTTTTGCGTCCCTAACGCGGTCGGGTGATTTATGGGACCCCCTTGACAGTTCGCTTTGAATAAGACTTTTCCAGCAAGGCCCAACATTGGTTTTACCATTTGCCTCACCTATGCCCTTTTCCCTTGGGTTTCCGGAGCCCGAGGGTCATCTTTATTTTAGCCCCCGGGCCAGTTCTCCTTTGAGTGCTGGTCCAAACCGAGCGATGTCCGCCCCTCAGGCAATCAGGGTTTATGCCAACCCGACGTCTTGCTCATCCGGTGTGCCACGAGACCGAGATATGTGCAGCTCCTATCAGGATTTGTCGGCACATCCGGCGGCTTTGCTGGTCTTGTTTTATTGCTGTGAAATGTCTTGTAGCGGGTTTCGAGACTGATCGGGTCTTCCGGGAGAAGGAATATCCTTCGTTGATCGCGAGAGCTTATCATGGGCTAAGTTGGGACACCCTGCAGGGTTTGAACTTTCAAAGCCGTGCCAGCGGTTATGTGGCAGATGGGAATTTGTTAATGTCGGTTGTAGAAAACCGAAGTGGATCTTAATTAAAATACACCAACGCGTGTGTAACCGTGATGGTCTCTTCTCGGCGGAGTCCGGGAAGTGAACACGGTGTTGGAGTTATGGTTGACGTAAGTAGTTTCAGGATCACTTCTTGATCATAGTTATTCGACCGTGCTTTGCCTTCTCTTCTCGCTCTCTTTTGCGTATGTTAGCTACCATATATGCTAGTCGCTTGCTGCAGCTCCACCTCACTACCCTGTCCTACCTTTAAGCTTAAATAGTCTTGATCTCGCGGGTGTGAGATTGCTGAGTCCCCGTGACTCACAGATACTTCCAAAACCAGTTTGCAGGTGCCGATGAACCCGTGCAGGTGATGCACCTGAGCTCAAGGAGGAGCTCGATGAAGATCTTGTTCATTGTGTTGTTTCGTTTCAGCTGATCAGTAGTGGAGCCAGTTGGGACGATCGGGATCTGTGTAGCATTTGGGGTAGTCTTCTTTTATTTTGGTTCCGTAGTCGGACCTTGATTGTATCTGTATGATGTAATGTTTTACTCATGTATTGTGTGAAGTGGCGATTGTAAGCCAACTATGTATCTTTTTCCCTTATGTATTACATGGGTTGTGTGAAGATTACCTCACTTGCAACATTGCTTTCAATGCGGTTATGCCTCTAAGTCGTGCTTCGACACGTGGGAGATATAGCCGCATCGGGGCGTTTCACCGGGCCTGTGCCAGGAACACTGGACAGTCACGATGAGCACGGCTTAGACCTGCTGTCGGACAATGCTCGGGAAATCACCCCTGCACTAGCCCGGGACCTAAATCCGGAGCAGACTGCGTGGCCCAAGGACGGGTGGGTAGACCCCGCCCCGTGGGCCGTACACTCATCGACGGTAGAGCCGAACCCAGGCCTTACCTCTAAGGAAGCCTGCAACACCGAACCCCCGGACTCGTATCCGGCTGTAGGTTCCAGTCCATGCACTCCCGAGCCCGCCAAGCATGGTTGGCCTCTGGTAATGGATTTTACCGCCACGGACATCTTCCAGCACTCGCCCTTTGGCAACATGCTGAACTCGTTAAAATCCCTCTCTTTGACAGGAGACTCTCGGCCGAACTATGTACGTCTCGAGTGGGAAGCAGGCAACCAAGGAATTCGTCGCCCACCCACCACCCACTTCATTGCCACGGTCGATGAATTACCCGACGTGCTTGACTTCGACTCCGAAGACATCGACAGTATGGACGACGATGCAGGAGAAGAATAGGAACCACCGCTCACTCGGCAGTGGACAGCCACCCCGTCATACGATATATACATGGTGGATACGCCTAAGGAGGACGACGTCGACAATCCGGAAGATAAAACCCCTGGGAAAAAACCAAAACGACGTCACAGACGCCGCTCCAAGTCCAGCAATAGTAAAAATAGCGACAAGACCGCCACAAAGATCGACACCCTAGTCAACCCCGAAGGCAACAACGACCATACGGACCCAGCGATGGAGCAGGATGAGCCAGGTCATGCCAAACACAGCTTGGAGCAGACGCCCGACCACAATGATCCCGATGGACGAATTAATCAAACCGCCCCAGGACAAGAACATAGTCCGGACGATGATGCATTCATCGTCCTGGAAACACGCGGGGAACGAGATAACCTCCACAGAAGGCTCATGGCCACCGCGAGAAGTCTGAAGAAGCAGAAGCAAAGGCTACATGCCGAACAGGAAACGCTCAATCGCAGATGGAATAAAGTGCTAGACACTGAAGAATGATACGGCGACGATCGCCATACAAAGAGCTATCCAAAACGCAAGCTGCTGCCAGAATTCGACGACGAGGCCATTCCACCAAAGAACAACACGACCAGGAGGCAAGACGAACCACTTCATAACCGCGACAGAGCAGCTACCGACACCGCGCACGATCTACGTGAGCACCTGGATAAGAAAGCAGGCGCGGCTAGGTCCATCTACAGATCTAAAGTACACACCCCTGTGCGGGACTATGGTCATCAAAATGATGATCATACCGATCAGATACCAGTTCGGCACAAACACCGGACACAAGAACAGCCGACGGCATGCCACAGCACATCCAGATACAGAGGGGCTGCTCACCCCCTGTGCTTCACCGAAGAAGTACTGGACCATGAATTTCCACAGGGTTTTAAACCTGTGAACATAGAGGCATACGACGGAACGACAGACCCAGGGGATGACCTCCACGCTATCAAATTTTATCCTTCATCCTCAAGCTGAAGGGACCAGCTCGACACTGGTTGAAAAGTCTCCCCGAAAATTCAATTGGGAGTTGGGAGGAACTCGAGGACGCTTTCGGGGCCAATTTCCAAGGGACTTATGTCCGGACTCCGGATGCGGACGATTTAAGTCACATAATCCAACAGCCTGGAGTGTCCGCCCGCAAACTATGGAACAGATTCCTCACTAAGAAGAATCAAATCGTCGATTGTCCAGACGCTGAAGCCTTAGCGGCATTCAAGCACAGCATCCGCGACGAGTGGCTCGCCAGACACCTCGGCCAAGAAAATCCAAGGACAATGGCAGCCTTAACAAGCCTTATGACCCGCTTTTGCGCGAGTGAAGATAGCTGGTTGGCCCGTAAAGGCATCAACGACCCAAGCACATCCGAAATAAGGGATGGCAATGGAAAACCACGATGTAATAAAAACAAACGTCAAAACAAGAAGTGAGCCCGGACAGCACAATGGTCAACACCGGATTCAGGGGCTCTCGACCCGATCAGCAAAAGAAGCCATCTAAAGGCGGTAAGAGGACCGTCCGGTGCGAGCGAGTCTGGACAGATCGTGCCAAATTCATGGCACCCCGACAAACCCATGACGACACTCACAGAGAGTGCTGGGTCTTCAAGCAGGCCGGCAAATTAAATGCCGAACACAAGGGAAGGGAAACACCAAGTGAAGACGAGGATGAACCTCGCCAGCCGAACACTGGGGGATAGAAAAAATTCCCACCAGAGGTTAAAACAGTAAACATGATCCACGTGACTCACACATCCACGAGAAGGCACAAACGCGCGCTTAGAGACGCGTACACTATAGAGCCCATCATACCCACACCTAACCACTGGTTGACTTGTCCGATCACCTTCGATCACACGGACTGCCTGACTAGTATTCGGCGTGGAGGATCAGAGGCCTTGGTGCTTGACCCAATAATCGACGGATACCATCTTAGCCATGTCCTCATGGACAGCGGCTGTAGTCTCAATTTAATATAACAGGACACTGTCCGCAGGATGGGGATAGATCCATCCAGAATTATCCAAAGCAACACCACCTTTGAAGGGGTAATACCAGGCGTCGAAGCCTACGGTAGGGGCTCCGTCATACTGGAAGTAACATTCGGTTCCCCAGGAAACTCCAGAAGCGAAGAACTACTCTTCACCATTGCACCCTTCCAAAGCGGCTACCACGCATTACTTGGAAGAACGGCCTTCGTCCGCTTCAAAGCAGTACCGCACTATGCCTACCTTACACTCAAAATGCCCGGTCCACGTGGCGTCACCACCGTTAGCGGAAACATAGAGCGCTCTTCACGCGCGGAGGAATACGCGATGGCTCTAGCGGCCGGATCCTAAGCGGCCTCCAACACCAGAAAGCATGACTGGTTGTTAAGACCACAGACACGGTTAGACGAGTCCGACAGTCCGGATGAAACTGATCCAGGGTGCCATGTACATAATCCCATAGAGGACACCAGGGGCTATAGATATTTAATACGGCCCCACCCTTGGCTCAACCTTATTGGGAGGCCAATGTTTTACATTTCTACTATCAATCGCATGCTTACATGAGTTTTCTTTTTACTGAGACAACATTAAATGCGATACCCTTCGAGACACGGCTGCTTGAGACAAAGGCGCAAACGTGCAGCAGGGCCCCGCTCAAAGGTTTCTCCTTAGATTAAGCCCCTATGTAAACCTTTTCTATTGCCTCTTGTTGTTTACACATCCCATGGGTGCTATAACCACAGAGGGCATTGCCGTTATTGGCATTTCGCCACGACGGACTAATGCACGTACCTGGAAATACAGGGTTTATAACTAAAGGGCGTTCTTCAACCTATTTTCTGTCATAAAGTCCGAATACCTTCGGGAGTGTTCGGCGTCACGAGTTTGGCCTTATATGCATCAGCTCCGAATCATGTCTTTGGTCAAATGTTGGGTTTGCCCGGCTGCTGGGTTTGCCACCTTATGTTCCGTTCTTATCGGCTAAGGCGGCCAAAGGAGAACTACTACGATTGTGCCCTGGTTATTCCGGATGAGCACCTCAGTAGAGAAAGCCGAAAACTGGCTGTCATGATACAGCAAGAGACTGTTCAACCACTCGAAGACTTACCGAAATCTTTAGAATTCCTCCGCATTAACGAAGGACCATTTCCCGGTCATGTACACACGCGCCCGTATTCGGATGCACGCAAAAGTACCAGGGGCTACATAGTAGCCCCACCGTCAAACTCTTATGGCTAAGTGAAAGTGTTACAACTATATAGTCCGGTTGCCTAGTTCGACGTGCGATCACCTCCTTAATGGACCAATACGTTGGATCAAGTGTGATTATGCATATTTTCTTCGCGAACACCTCCGCATTGTATGCGTGGGGGCTGAAGCCAACGACTGCTAACTTTCAGAATTACATATATACATAAAAACGGCCGCACAGGAGGTACAAATAATACTTTTGGGCACAAAGTATAAATATAGCCTCATAATCAAAATAACATTGTTTTTACAATGACACGATTTTTCATTCGAACATGACATTCTTCGAGCACTGAGCATCTATTAAGCGAGGACCTTCTGTTACCTGCTCCAAGTAGTTCTCGACCGGATCCTGGCCTCCCGCCGGACTCTGGGTCGCAATGAGGGTGGCCTCCATATTTGTCCAATATTCTTTAACGCGGGCAAGTGCCATCCGTGCACCCTCTATACACGCCGACCTCCTCATGGCATCTCCTTGGCCGCATTAAGTGCCTTGTTCAGGTTAGCCAAATTAACCCGATTCTCCTTTTCAAGGAGCTCATACCGGTCGGCGGCATTTTTCAACTCCACAACCATTTCGGCTATCTTGTCTTCGCTTCGGCGATGAGCAACCCGTTCGGCTCTCAACTCTTCGGCTGCCTTTAGGGCAGCCGCATCGCTAGGCCGAGCTTGTTCCTTGGCCTGGGCAAGTTCCGCCCTGAGGGCTTCACGGCAGCAGCACCGTCTGCAGTCCAAGCATGTCGAATTAATATTATGCCCCCCTCATATTTTCCTATACAACATAATAAGGAAAGCAGAGCACATACCTTGTGGCTCGTTCAGCCGTTCATTCACCAACGTGATATCAACATCAATAGATCTAATTTGCCTCCTTAGTTCGGCAACCTCAACGGAATGTTCGGCGGCCGGATCCTTAGATACCTGCGCATATGTACAGCGCAATCAGTACTTACACAATATGATCCTCCGTCTGCCACATAGGGCGGGCAACCAGAGTCTCAGGGGCTACTATCCATATGGAATACACCTAGCGCGTGCCTCACAACCAAAAAATTGTGTATTTTTCATACATACCTCAAAGCCTTTGAGCAGGCTCGTAAATGCTTCATTCAAACCACTTGTGGCGGATGAAATCTTCTTGAGCACCGTGCTCATTAATGAGCGGTGCTCCTCCGAGAGCGCAGCTCGCTCCAGAAGGCCCGTCAGTATGTCCGGCCGGACACCGAACTGTGCCGGACCCTTCTCATCGCCCCCCGTGGGAGCCAAATGCTCCGGGCTTAGGGCGGCGGACGGATTAGCCTCTGGCTTCGGCAAATCCGAACTCGTCCGTGAGGACACCTCGGTGTCGCCCGCCTCAGGAGACGGAGAGGCTGGTGGGGTCTCACTCACCCTCATCTCCGGAGGAAGATCCCCCGAAGACGAACTCTGTTGAGAAGAGCTGCTAGTCGGGCTGCACAGAATGGATCCTGGTTAGTGAACTCGGAGAAAGGTAGTACCTTCGAATTTACGGTTAACTTACAGCTCGTTGGAGGGCTGGCCCGTTGGCGGGCATGACGCGGTGAGGGTGCCCGTCGGGGCAGAGCCCCATGGTGATACCTTTTTCCCTTGCTTGGGCATCTCCGTATCCAAGTCTTCGGAGGCGGCCCTCTTCTTCCCGTGCGGGGAGGAGGCTTTAGACTACCGTCCCTGACTATCCACCTTAGGGGAGGTAGCAAATCCCCCGGTTTGGATGCACAGTGTGTGAAGTTCGTCTTCTTTGTTCTTCCCTTCGTCTTTCCCTGAGGGCATTTTGCTGAGCACACGGCCAAGCATCTTGGCAATGGTTGGGCTAGGCGAGCCTTCGGGAAGTGGCGCCGGACACCTGATTCTCTTCGGTTTGCTGAGCCATTCCTGGCCATGGAGGATTTTCAGAATAATGACTATCACAAATTTGAACGATGTGTCTGGTTTTAAAGTTACTTACTTGGGTATCTAGGCGATTGCAACTTAGGCCTGCATCCTCAGTGGTATCCGGACACTTTACTTGCTGTCCAAAGAATAATTTACACATCCCTTTGAGCTTTAGGCCGAAGAAGTGCTTAATAGTCCACGGACCCTCTGGATTGAACTCCCACATCCGGAGGCCGGCGTTTGCACGGCAACATCCGTCGGATTAGCATTACTTGAATTATGCTGACAAGGTTAATGTCCTTCTCAAGAAGCTCCCGGATACGGCTCTACAGTATTGGTACATCACTAGCGGGCCCCCAATTCCTTCCAACATCGGTCCACGACGCCAATTGTGACGGAGGGCCCGAGCGGAACTCGGGAGCTGCCACCTACTTTGTGCCTCTGGGAGCCATGACATAAAACCACCTCCGCTGCGATACATCGGATAATTCTAGGAAAGAACCCTCTGGCCATGGGGCATCGGCGTTCCTGCTTAGTATGGCACCTCTGCACTCTGCATTTCGCCCCGCGATCATCTTCGGCGTCACATTGAAGGTCTTGAGCCATAAGCCGAAGTGTGGAGTGACGTGGAGAAAAGGCTCGCACACGATGATGAACGACGAGATATGGAGTATAGCGTCCGGGGCTAGATCATGAAAATCTAGCCCGTAATAGAACATGAGCCCCCTCACAAAAGGATCAAGGGTGAGGCCCAAACCGTGGAGGAAGTGAGGAACAAATATGACGCTCTCATTGGGCTCCGGTGTAGGGATGACCTGCCCTGGAGCGGGAAGCATGTGCTGGATGTCGGCGGTCAGATATTCGACCTCCCTAAGCCTCACAATGTCCTCCTCTTGGATTGAGGAGGCCACCCACCGGCCTTGAGGGTTGGATCCGGAAATATTGGAGAATCTGGGGTGTTTGAGCTTGGGTCTCGGGTGTTAGAACTCGAGGTGCGAAAAGGCACAAGGGTAGTGGAAAAGAGGTATAGGCCTCGGCCCTTTATAAGGGGTGACTATCAAGAGTCCTCAGCGTGACCGCTTGAGACTTATCTAAAAAACACTCGGAGTGATACCAACAGTCGTCGTGGGGTGGTGCACGCCCGTATTGATGGAAGATCCCGTAATAAGGGAAACAGGATCTCTGCTTTGGCGGGGCGTGCCAATAAAACCGCCTCGCAACACGGGTTGAGGTGGGCCAAGAAACCCCAGCCCGTGTTGGGCCGGGCCACGATGCAGGGGCACAACATACGAAAATTGTCAGCAGATCAGATTTGTGTTATGCCTCCTACGATGGCTTGTGAAGATCATTTTGCAGATCCGGACATGATTCCAGTGTTCGATAATTACTTTGGAGTATTCGGAGATGGAACCCGCCTTGCAATGCCGAAGACAAGACTGCGCGCCGGACTCATCGCCATTGAAGCTTGGTTAGGGAGCTCTTGAGGAGTCTGGATTAGGGGTATCCGGACAGCGGACTATATGCTTTATGCGGACTATTGGGCGTGAAGATACAAGACTCAAGACTCCATCCCGTGTCCGGATGGGACTCTCCTTTGCGTGGAAGACAAGCTTGGCGATCCGGATAATATATTTCCTTCCCTTAACCGACTCCATGTAAACCCTAGCCCTCTCCGGTGTCTATATAAACCGGAGAGGATGGTTCATAGAAGGCCGATCACGACCACAACCATAATCATCATAGGCTAGCTTCTAGGGTTTAGCCTCTACGATCTCGTGGTAGATCTACTCTTGTACTACTCATATCATCAATATTAATCAAGCAGGAAGTAGGGTTTTACCTCCATCGAGAGGGCCCAAACCTAGGTAAATATTGTGTCCCTTGCTTTCTGTTACCATCAGCCTAAGACGCACAGATCGGGACCCCCTACCTGAGATCCGCCGGTTTTTACACCGACAACTACCATTACCGGAGGGCTGATCAAGTATCACTTGAGATCTTGAAACACCAGGTCGGCCTCCGGGGTCCACTCGAACGGGCCCTTCTTCTTCATCAGCTTGAAGAATAGCAGGGCGCGCTACCCCATCTTAGAGATGAAATGCCCTAGAGACATCACGCAGCCCGCGAGCTTCTGCATTTCCTTGAGAGTTTGCGGTGGACTCATGTCTTCTATTGCCTTGACCTTCTCCGGTTTGGCCTCAATCCCCCTGTGCAACACAAGGAAGCCCAGTAGCTTGCCGGAGGGGACACTGTCGGTGTCAAAACCGGCGGATCTCGGGTAGGGGGTCCCGAACTGTGCGTCTAGGCGGATGGTAACAGGAGACAAGGGACACGATGTTTTTAACCAGGTTGGGCCCTCTCGATGGAGGTAATACCCTACTCCTGCTTGATTAATATTGATGATATGGGTAGTACAAGAGTAGATCTACCACGAGATCAAGGAGGCTAAACCCTAGAAGCTAGCCTATGGTATGATTGTTGTTAGCCCTCTGGACTAAAACCCTTGGTTTATATAGACACCGAATAGGGTTAGGGTTACACAGAGTCGGTTACAATGGTAGGAGATCTACATATCCGTATCGCCAAGCTTGCCTTCCACGCCAAGGAAAGTCCCATCTGGACATGGGACAAAGTCTTCAATCTTGTATCTTCATAGTCCAGGAGTCCGGCCAACGGCGATAGTTCGGCTATCCGGACACCCCCTAATCCAGGACTCTCTCAGTAGCCCCCCAACCAGGCTTCAATGGCGATGAGTCCGGCGCATTGATTGTCTTCGGCATTGCGAGGCGGGTTCTTCTCCAAATTCCATATACTTGTCGAATAGTGTCCGGCTTACGATAAATGCTGCGCTCCTTGGCTTCTCGCCCAATAATGGCCATCTTCCCGTGTTTGAATGAATCACGAAAAGCCAGGGTATTTTACTCTTACCCCTAGCTGCGCAAATGAGCCGCCTATAAAAGGGGCGAGATCTAGATCTAATTCACCCCCCTTGAGCTTTCATCGGGCGCCTCGACAAAAACCAGTCCATCATGGACGGTCGGCAGCTCCTCCTCTCGCGCTCCCGGACCTCAGCACAGAAAGTGGGAGAGTTGCCCAGTCCGCATAGCGAGCTAGTTATACTCCAAACCAAAGGATTCCTTCCCCGGCCTTCATGGTTCCGATTCGAGCGGACTTGCCACCTACAAGGCGGAAAGCAAGTGGAGACTGTCCCCGATCCCTCTAAAGGGGCGGGTGTGCTTTTTCTCTTATCTAGTAAGAGGACTCGGATTTCCAATTCATCCGTTTCTCCGGGGCTCTTGGAGTTCTCGGACCTCCAGTTGCACCACCTTACGCCTGCCTCCATTCTGCACATTGCGGGCTTCGTGGCCCTTTGCGAACTGTTCTTGGGCATCGAGGCTCATTTTTTGCTGTGGAAGAGATTATTCTGCCTAGTACCCCGTTCTCATGAGGGGTCAATATATCAAGTGGCGGAGCGAACTATAGCGCATCGCCGGACCGGATATCTATCCGGAACCCGAAGAAGGCGTCCAAGACTAGCCTTCGGAATGGTTTTACATGGAGGGCGTCCGCTGCGGATCTGTTGGATCGGCCTTAGGAGTTTAGAAATGCTCCTCTGAAGAAGCGCCTAAGCTGGCGCCCATGAGCCCTGGAGGAAAATGGCCGGGGCGTCCTTTACTTGATGAGGCGAATAAGATTTATGACTCATGCGGATTGACCATGATTGGAGTCATGGCAATCTGCATTATGAGGGAGTGTAGCCGCCCAATATAGGGGCCACCCATGTGGGACTTCAGCGGGAGGGCGATGCCACCGCCATGGCGCAAAGGGCGGGATCGGTCACCGAACTGGTGAAGACCTTGTCCACCATGTACAAAGGGAACAGGAGGATTTTCTCCGCGTCGATCCATTGGCGGGTTTTCTTGAATAATCCTCGAATTTGGGTAAGCAAATATCTTTCTGGCCTGTCCGATCCATGTTCCCGTGGTTAAATATATCATTTCATGGTTTCTACGCAGGAACTGCGCCGGGCCGTGGAGAAGATACACAGCCCGCCCCCACAACCCGAGGATCCGGAACGATCCCTCGATCCGGCCTCCAAAGAGGACCCGGATATAAAGGTGGAGATGATCGACGGGGTGTTCCACCAAAGTAGCATCGACAATGCTTTGGTTGCCATTACGGCCGACTACCCCGGATTATTTCCGGCCTCCCAGGTAACCGTGACCGAAGTCCGGATACCATGACCCACCCGTGCTTTACTTCTAATCATCACATATTTTATGGTGTTTCGTAGGGGGTGCCTTCGAGGCAGGAGGCCGAGCCCGCGGCAGCTAGCCAACAAGAGGCAGTACGGCCCCGCAGGCTAAAAAGAAGTGCGGTCCGGATCGAAACTCTATCGCAATGGTATGGCGCGTCACCATATTCCCAGGATTGATTCCTGGAAGGCGTACTAACGCTGGTGCTCTTTTCAGGAAAAAGAGCGCTCGCCGGACCGAGTCCGGAGAGGTTGCCAATCAAACCTCCGCCAGCCCGGGCTCCAAAGCGGGTCGAAGCGGAGGCGAGCACGAGGCGTCGTCGGATGCTCCTCCGATAGAGGATGCCGACAGATTGTCCGCCACCAACTCCGAGTGGAGGCGCCATGAATCCTGGCGCCGCTGACAGTTCTTCGTGGCGCATGTTTCTCCCAAGAGGCCTTGAATGCCTTCAATTGGAGATCGCACCTCCGTGCCGCTCAAGATGGTCTAGCGAGCCACGGAGCAATATGTAAGGACATCTGGTGAGAAATTTGTGATTATATATGCCAGTAGCCCCGAGACTTAAAGTAGTTAGAATAACTCATTTAAGGATCATTTGTTATGCATGATCTTACAAAAAAGAATACCCGACTGTCCTAGGAGCTCAAAGAATGCAAGGCCCAACTTGAGGCCGCACTAGCCGCTATAGGGGGAGCCACAGACACCCCCTCTGGTAATATATGCCTCAAAAGATAAATAGTTTATGAAGTGCGGCGTGTCTGTAAATCTGACAATAATATTGCAGATGGCGCTGGACTAGATCGGGACAAGCAGCAGCTCTTGCGCCGGTTGAAGGCGGCGAGGCGTGTTCTGAGGGTGCGGCGGAGAAAAATAACCTCAAGATGCCAACACCCAACTGGGTGAGGAACTAAAGGATGTTCGTGCCCGGTTATGCGACTCCGTAAAGGAGAATCGGCAACCGTCGCGGCATTTGCGATAAGTGCTTGAGCGAACTTTAAAGAGTTCGGTGAGGAAGGCGACTAACATAAACATGTATGTAGGTTTTCTCACAGGTCGTCTGAGGAGGAGATGCCCAGTTCTTGGTGATCTTCTTCCCGAACTCGTCGGCTACCTGCGAACGAGTTCGGCGGGTGATGAAAAGCGTCGCCAGGCTTTGTGGCCATCTATCTCCCCTGCCGAAGGCATTGGGAGCTGGCGGAGCGGCTTAGAGAGCGCGGTGGCGCTTCCGACTATGGAAGATATTGGCCTGCCGTCAAAGGCGCCGAGGAGGCTGGGCCATGGTAAAGGCAGCGGTACACGGTTGGCTGACCCAAACCACATGGCGAGGTCGGACTGTGGGGCCTGATGGGAAGGAGATCCTGTAAGCTTAGTGTGCGGCCAAGTAGAATTGGCGCCAAGTATTCCTAGCAAGATTGTAAATTAGATAGCCTATTAGATGGCATTAAGGAGGAATACAATTAGTCGAGTTGACTATGTAATTGAATATGACATGAAAAATGTCTTCTAGCGGATTGTAGATCGTTTGTCATAGCGGACCTTTTAAGCCGACCTCGGGACCCAATAGTCGGAGTGTGTCGAATACCCTCGTGGTTATGTAAGAACGGGGCATGCATGGAGACAAAGGCGTAGGGGTCATTATTGCTGTATCGGACAAGTGCCCAACTAGTTATGTTATATTACATGGGTAGTAAGAAACATCTTCCGGGAGAATAGTTCGTTAAGGGTTCCTTTCCACAGGAGGCATACCCTAAAGTGCATGTCAAACTGCTAAGAAAGCAGAAAATCATCTGGGGCAAATGGATAAATAATTAAAATCATCTTTCAGTTCACCGACCAAATATTCCCTTAAGAACGCTAGCTTTCGGCTTCACCGGTCGAGGTACACATCCGGCTGACCAGCGGTAACAATCGCAGAGGTGCTCCTTTACCACCTAGCGAACAATCGGGAGCGTAGGGGTAAGCACAGGAGGCGAGCAACCCAGCTTGGCCAAAACTTAAGTCATATCGATGCATATAATGGTGAGTAAAAGGTACATGCGGAAGTTTGACACATGTGTTGGGCATAAAGCCCGTATAAATAAGCTTCATAAAGAAGCCCCGAAGTATAATGGCGCGGACAGCGCGTCAAGTATGTGTGAAACAAAGCGCAAACGAGCTTCTAAAGGCTTCAAGAAGAAGGAGGGGGAAGGAGAGAAATAAAAGACAACAAAAAATAGAAAATGTGGACGAAGGAAGGAGACGAACTTGGAGTCCGGCGCTTAGGCGTAGAATCTTCGTAGATAGGCTGCGTTCCATGGGTTCGGCTCGAGTCGGTTATCCGATGCGTTCGTGAGCGGTATGCTCCTTGATCGGGACCTGGTCGATGATGAAGGACCTTCCCATTTGGGCTTGAGTTTGTCCTTTTTCTTGTCCGGCGGGCATAGAACTAGTTCGCCAGCGTTGTAAGCTTTGGCCGTACTTCCTGCTTTGATATCTTGAGCCTGCTGTTGATAAAATGCGGAGCGAGCTTTTGCCATGTCGCGCTCCTCCTCCAATCGTCCAAGCGATCCTGCCGATCAAGCTCAGCTTCTCTTTCTTCATACATGCGCACGCGAGGTGAGTCATGCATTATGTCATGAGGCAAGACTGCCTCTCGCCGTACACCATAAAAATGGTGTGAATCCGGTAATACGATTGGCGTGATCCGCAGCCCCAGTGCGGGTCGAGCTCCTCAACCCGGTCGTGTTAGATTCCTTGAGGACCGCACTAGTCTGGGTTTAATGCCGCTCATGATTAGACCATTTGCTCGATCGACTTGACCATTGGTTTGAGGGTGATAGGCGAGGCGTAATCAAGCTTGATGCCCATGTTTTGCACCATAATTTGACCTCATCGGCCGTGAAGTTGGTGCCGTTATCGGTGATAATCTTGTGGGGGCGCCGTAACGATTGCACTACCCTGATATGAAGTCTATCACCGCCCGGATTGGCCGTTTTAACGAGCTTGGCCTCTATCCATTTGGTGAATTTATCCACCATGACCAATAGGTATTTTTGCTTGTGGGTTCCTCCTTAAGGGTCCAACCATGTCAAGCCCCGGACCGTGAGCGGCCAGGTGATGGGTATAGTTTTGAGGGCGGTGGGTGGCATGCGGCTTTGGTTAGCAAAAAGCTGGCAACCAACGCATCGTTGGACTAAATCCTGCGCATCTGCCCAGGCCGTCGGCCAATAAAATCCTGTACGGAAGGCCTTGCCTACAAGGGCCCGGGCTGCGGCATGGTGCCCACCCAGTCCGGCATGAATTTCAGCCACGAGGTTTCGCCCTTCCTCTTCGGAGATACACCTTTGAAGGACTCCTGTTGTGCTTTTCTTATAAAGCTCTCCCTCATGGACTTCATAGGCTTTGGATCATCGTACTATGCAGCGAGCCTCATTTTGGTCTTCGGGGAGTTCCTGCCTAGTTAGGTAGGCTAGGAATGGCTCCGTCCACGGGGCGATAACCACCATTATTTCGTGGGCGGAGGGTGTTATCTCGGTGGCAGAGCCTCCGATTGTGTCAGAGTGTTTGGTGTCAGGCAGTGCGGTTGGGTCCGGATTGTTATTTCCGGACTCCACTTCCCATAGTACGGATGGCTTGAACAGCCGTTCCAGGAAGATGTTGGGCGGGACGGCATCGCGTTTTGCGCCGATGCGTGCCAATATGTCCGCCACCTGGTTGTTATCCCGCGCTATATGATGAAATTCGAGCCATTCGAACCGTGCTTACATTTTAGGACCGCATTGCGATGCGCTGCCATTCGGATCTTTGGCATCAAAGTCTCCGTTTATTTGAGATATCGCGAGGTTCGAATCCCCGCGCACCTCTAGGCGTTTAATTCCCATGGAGACTGCCATCCGGAGGCCGTGCAGAAGGGCCTCGTATTCGGCTGCATTGTTGGAGTCCGTATACAATATCTGAAGGACATACTGGACTGTGTCCCCGGTTGGGGACGTCAGGACGACGCCAGTCCCCAGGCCGGCCAACATTTTGGAGCCGTCAAAGTGCATGATCCAATTGGAGTATGCGCCGTACTCTTTAGGGAGTTTGGCTTTGGTCCATTCGGCCATGAAGTCGGCCAAAACCTGCGACTTAATTGCTTGTCGTGGCTTATAGGTTATGTCGAATGGAAGGAGCGCTATGGCCCATTTAGCAATACGGCCCGTCGCTTCGCAGTTGTTTATAATGTCGTTAAGAGGTACTTCGGAGGCTACCGTTATCGAACACTCTTGAAAGTAGTGTCGCAGCTTCCGGGATGCCATGAACACCGCGTATGCTATCTTTTGATAATGTGGGTACCGGGACTTGCATGGAGTTAGGACAGTGGACACATAGTAAACCGGTTTTTGAAGAGGGAGTCGGTGTCCGTCCATTTCTCGTTCGACGACGAGCACCCTACCGACAACTTGATGTGTTGCGGCGATATATAATAGCATTGGTTATACGTTGGCGCGGCCAGAACGGTTGTTCCCAATATGGCTTTTATTTCTTGAGTCCGGCCGTGGCGCATCCGTCCACTGGAAGTGTTCGATCTTGCCGGAGGAGGCGGTAAAGGGTAACGCCTTTTCTCGAAATGGGAAATAAAGCGGTTTAGAGCCGCACGCATCCGATCAATTTTGTATTTGTTTTAGGTCTTTTGGAATATCCAATTGTGTGAGCTCCGATCTTGGCTGGGTTTGCTTGATTCCTCTACGGACACAATGAAGCCAGGAGCTTTCGGCTGGAGCGCCGAAGACACATTTTTCCGGATTGAGCTTAATGTCATATTTTCGGAGATTGTCGAATGTGAGCCTCAAGTCGTCTACTAGAGTTTCGACATGCTTGGATTTGACGACCACGTCATCTACATATGCTTCCACTATTTTGTCGATCTGGTTTGCGCTGATATGTTGCGCCGGCGTTTTTGAGCCCGAAGGGCATTGTGTTGAAGAAGAATGGGCCGTATGGAGTGATGAATGCTGTTGCTTCTTGGTCTAGCTCCGCCATCTTGATTTGGTGGTAGCCGGAGTACGCTTCGAGGAAGCACAATGAGTCGTGTCCTGCTGTAGTGTCGATAATTTGATCAATGAGAGGGAGGGGGAAGGGATCTTTTGGGCAAGCCTTATTAAGGTCTTTGAAATCAACACATAGGCGCCAGGATTAATCCTTCTTTGGTACCATCACCAGATTTGCTAGCCAGTCCGGATGTTTTATATCTCTGATGAATCTGGCTTCTAGAAGTTTGGCTAGCTCCTCTCCCATGGCCTGTCTTTTGGGTTCGGAAAAGCGCCGAAGAGCCTGTTTGACTGGCTTGAATCCATTTAGGATATTTAGGCTGTGCTCGGCCAGCCGGCGTGGGATTCTGGCATGTCGAAGGGTGCGAGCAAAAATGTCGATTTTCTCGTAGAAATTCTCGTAGTCTGGCGTCTACATCAGGGTTTAATTATGCCCCAATGGAGGCCGTCTTTGCAGGTCCGTTGGGTGGACTTGGAATTTGACTATTTCATCCGCTGGTTTAAAAGAGGTGGACTTGGATCTTTTATCAAGTATCATATCGTCCCTGTTCACCGTGGAGCGCATCATGATAAGTTCCTCGGCCGCTAGGGCTTCGAGATAGTGCCTCGAGGGCTAGTGCGGCTATCTTGTTTTGGCGGAGTGCTATGTTCGGATCACTAGCGAGAGTGATGATTCGTTAGGTCCGGGCATTTTAAGCTTCATGTACCCATAATGGGGTATAGCTTGAAAATTGTAAATGCCTCTCGCCCTAATAAAGCGTGATATCCGCTGCTGAGCAGGGCCACTTGAAATGTGACCTCCTCGGACCTGTAATTGTCCGTGAGCGAACACTACGTCGATGTGATTTTTCCTGTGCAACATGCTTACTGGCTAGGGATTATTCCTCTAAAGGTTGTGCTGCTTCGCTCAATGCGGTTCCAGTCTATTTCCATTTTTCGGAGGGTTTCCTCGTAGATGAGGTTTAGTCTGCTGCCGCCATCCATGAGTACCTTAGTAAGGCGAAAGCCATCCACTATTGGACTGAGGACCAATGCGGCTGGTGCTCGGGTTGTTCGGAATTTGGGTTCGTCACTGGCATTAAAGGTAATAGCCGTGTCACTCCATGGATTTATTGTTGCTACTTGGTAGACTTCGGCAAGCTTGCGGAGTGTTCATTTCCGCATGTTATTTGATGCGAAAGTCATGAAGACTGTTAATACCGTACTGGTGTTGCTGGGCTGGGATTCTGAGGCTAGAAGCTCTTCGCCACTTTTGGCCACCTGCCATAGTATCCAACATGCTCGAAGGCTATGAGTTGGAGTGGCGCCCTCTGTGCTATGAATTTTGCAGGGTCCGTTTAGCCAACCCTCCAGTACGGTTCCGTGCCCTTTAGGGGGTTTTTGTTTTTTGATGTTTAAACCAGGTGCTTGGTGATGATGCACCCTTTTATTCCGGACTAGGGCTGTATTCGGGGCCGGATTATCCCAAAATTTACTTTCGGTTTTCCAAGTACTCGCCATCGCACAGTACTTTTGTACTATGGTTGCCAAGTCAGCAAAGCATGTAATTTCGCGACGACTTATGGCGTTTAGGATTCCCTTGTCCGTGCAATTATTGCAGAAAAGTGAGATTGCGTCCTTCTCTCGGCAGTCCTTTATCCTGTCCATAACCAGGAGGAATCTGGCCCAGTAATGATGTACTGTTTCAGCGGGCTCTTGCCGAATTCGGGATAGATCGCTAATGTTTGGGTGGGCGGGTGTAACTAGATCCGGAACCCTGTCCAATTTAAGACTCAGGGGCCGAGAAGTTTCCGAACTTGGAAGTTTGGATTTTTGAATGCTATCCAATGAATCCAACCCGCCGCCTGACTTTAAGTTCAGGGCTTGATCGACATCCGTCCCTCTGCGGGAATCCGGTATGGAGGGATCGGGAATCCGGACGTAGCTAGTCCTTAAGATAGAAGAAGAGTCACCGTATTGCTCCTCTATCACAGCAACATGATGGGTAGCCTGGGGAGAGTTGATCTCTCTCAGATCGGTTTTAGGCCCGATCTGGTCGTAGTCTGTGGCGACTCCTAGGGCGGCGATGCAATCCAAGAGCTCGTTTACGGAGGAGAGCTCAATTAGATCTAACTACTCGGCAAGTTCCTAGTTAACGTGAAGATTGGTTTCGATGACTCAAGAAGTCATCGTCGGCGCGGTGGCCGAACTGGCGGTCATAAGGAAACCACCTAGCCGAAGAGTCTGACCAGTGGCCAAGGCTCCTTTGGCGTTAGTATCGTCTTTAAATACGGGATGAGGCATCCTTCCTGACGGCGACGGCACAGAGGAACTCTTAATGAAAGCACCAATGTCGGTGTCAAAACCGGCGGATCTCGGGTAGGGGGTCCCGAACTGTGCGTCTAGGCGGATGGTAACAGGAGACAAGGGACACGATGTTTTTACCCAGGTTCGGGCCCTCTCGATGGAGGTAATACCCTACTCCTGCTTGATTAATATTGATGATATGGGTAGTACAAGAGTAGATCTACCATGAGATCAAGGGGCTAAACCCTAGAAGCTAGCCTATGGTATGATTGTTGTTAGTCCACGGACTAAAACCCTTCGGTTTATATAGACACCGAATAGGGTTAGGGTTACCTGAGTCGGTTACAATGGTAGGAGATCTACATATCCGTATCGCCAAGCTTGCCTTCCACGCCAAGGAAAGTCCCATCCGGACACGGGACGAAGTCTTCAATCTTGTATCTTCATAGTCCAGGAGTCCGGCCAACGGTGATAGTTCGGCTATCCGGACACCCCCTAATCCAGGACTCCCTCAGACACCAAACATGCATTTCTCCGGGTTGAGCCGCAGGTCCACCTGCCGCAGGCTGGTGAAAGTCTCCTCCAGGTCCTGGATGAGGGTTCTTGCCTCCCGAGATTTTACCATGATGTTGTCGATGTAGGCTTCAGCGTTTCTCCCTAGCTGCTAGCCCAGGGCGACGTGCATCAGCCGCTGGAAGGTCGCCCCGGCATTGCGTAGCCCGAACGTCATGTCGGTGTAGCAGTATACCCCACACGGGGTCAGAAGGCCGTCTTCTCCACGTCCTCCACTGCCATCTTGATCTGGTGGTAACCCGAGAATGCGTCCAGGAAACATAGCAGGTCGCACTCGGCGGTGGAGTCGACGATCTGGTCGATGCACGGATGCGGGAACGGGTCTTGGGGGCAGGCTTTGTTGAGGTTGGTGAAGTCGACACACATGTGTTCCTTCCCGCCTTTCTTGGGCACGACAACGGGGTTCGCCAGCCGTTTCGGGTACCGGACCTCGCGAATGACGCCTGCCGCTTCTAGTTTGCGAGTTTCCTGGATGGTGAAGGACTGCTTCTCCGTGGACTATCGCCGCGCCTTATGCTTCACAGGGCGCACATTGGGGCACACCCTTAAGTGATGTTCGATTACCCCCCGGGGACCCCTACCATCTGCTTGGACTTCACCAGCGAATCCTCTTGGTCCAGGTCGAGGCTGGCGCCTATGCTGAAAGTGGCTCCCGAGGATCCATCCTCCTTGACCGGCACTTGCTTCATTTCGGCCTGATCCTGAGTGAACAACTGCTTCTTTTTCACCTCGGCGGCCCCCGGGGCGGCTTCGTCCCCCGTGTGCGTCGCTGAGGCAGCCTTGAAGGCCAGCATGAGGAGCGTCAGGGCCTCCTTGGTGTCTCCAGCCACAGTGAGGATTTCGCGGCTGCCCGACATCTTCATGAGGTTGTAGGCCGGATGGGTCGCTGCCATGAACTTAGCCAGGGCAGGGTACCCGAGGATAGCATTGTATGGGAGGCCGGTGCAGGCGATGTCGAAGTCGATCAGCTCGGTGCGGTAGTTGTCCCGGGTGCCGAAGGTGACCGGGAGGCGTATTTGCCCCAGGGGGCTGGTCGATCCGCTACTGACTCCGGAGAAAGGCTTGGTGGGGCAGAGCCGTCCGTACGGCACATGAAGCAAGCCGAAAGCTTCCACGGAGAGCACGTTGAGGCCCGCTCCGCCGTCGATGAGGGTCTTGGTCATGGCGACATTGCAGATGGTGGGTGTGCAGAGCATTGGGAGCGCGCCTGAGTTAGCAGTGGTAGCGGGGTGGTCCCCTGAGTCAAAGGTGAGGTCAGCCTTGAGTGTCGCCCATCCCAGAGGGGCTCCCTTCCTCACAGAGGCGGCACCGATCTGGCGGAAGAATTTCTTGGCATGACGGTCCGAGGGTGGCACCTTCTAGCCGCCGAGGAGGTCCACGACAGCGATAGGCGCCGGTGCTACGAAGCGTGCGACGAAAAGGCCGTGCAGCTCTTCCCAAGAATCCATGGAGGATCCTGGCAGGTTGAGCAGCCAGGCGCGCGGCGTGCCAGCGAGGGCCATGGGGAACCAGTTGGCCATGACCTTGTCGTCGCCTCCAACCTCCAGAACGGCCTCCTCGTATGCCAGCAGGAAGGCTGACGGATCCGCCGCGCTGTCATAGCGGGGTGGCATCTCCGGCCTAAACTTGTGCGGCCACTACACCCGCCGTAAGGCAGGGA
This sequence comes from Aegilops longissima, assembly GCA_021605205.1. NCBI lineage: Eukaryota > Viridiplantae > Streptophyta > Magnoliopsida > Poales > Poaceae > Aegilops > Aegilops longissima. The sequence goes on along the minus strand of CM038681.1, from coordinate 266,561,788 downwards.
TGAGGGCCCCGAGCCCCATGGTGTCATCGCGGCCGTCCGTTGGTCCAGTCGGAGGAGCGCCGCCGACCATGGGGGCCGAACGGAGAGGTGAAGCCGGTGGAGGAGCAAAGCTTTGGCACTCCCCTACCTGGCGCGCCGAATGTCAGATTACGGGTTCCGGCTGAGGTTCGAACACTGGGGTGCGCACGAAGATCTCTCTCTCCCTAGCTCGCTCTCGCAACGATCTCAGAGCCTAGTTCGACGAACCCAAATAACAAGAGACACGAGAGTTTATACTGGTTCAGGTTACCGTTGTGGTGTAATACCCTACTCCAGTGTGGTGTGGTGGATTGCCTTGTAGGCTGAGGATGAACTAGTACAAGGGATGAACAACCTCCTGAGGAGAGGTGTTCTTGAGCTCGTTGAACTTGTGTGTGCGAGGATGGTTTGAATGATCCGTCCCCCTGCTAGGGTGGTGGCTAGTCCTATTTATAGAAGCCCTGGTCCTCTTCCCAAATGTTAGGCGGGAAGGGATCCCACAACGACCAATTTTGAAGGCAGACAACTAGTAGAAGCTATCCTGACAAAAGGTGGTCTTCGCCTGCCAAAGGCTCTGGTGGTGACGCTGCTGTGGGCTCTGCGATGAGTTTCGTCCTGCCGTCCCACTCGTCTTGGTCTTGTTGCACCGATATGGAAACCTTTGTCTGATGCCTTGGGACTCCTCACCTGCGCTTGCCCCTTTAGCACCAAAGAGGCAACTTGTACACTGCGCCCACTGGCGCCCACCTAGCTTCGGTCGTCACAGCTCACGTCACCTAAACCTCGTGAGGTGCCCCTTGCATAGGTATCTCTGCTCCTCGGAAGCCAGCCTAGTGAGGCCGCCCCTTAGGAGGTCTTGGTGTCGTCCGCCTTGAGAGGCTTGGCCCCTCGCGAAGGTCTTGAGTGGTTGCTGCTGAAGATGGGCTGTACCAGGCCGTTGGTGGAGCCGCATACGGGGGCATGACGAGCAAGTCTGAGTACCCCGTTCGGGGCCTTGACGAGAGGAACCGAGCAATTGGACTATCTTGACTTTATGAATTTCACTTAGCCATAGGAGCTTGACTGCGGGGGCTGGTAACTAGCCCCAAGTGTGAGGAGAGGCGCGGAGAACCCGAGGGCTAGGCATCTAGCACGTGGTTTGTGGAAGGACAAATCCTTTGTGTTACATGGTCTAATCACCAACGATTTTGGGTTTGATACCAGTCATTGGATCACTGACCAGTTCTCGGCTATTATGACAATCAGTTTTCGCCTTATTCCAGTGAGGTACTTAACCAAACAAGGCGCAAGTACAATCGCAGTGGTTCTCCCTTTACCTTCTTAGATGAGCATGTGGAACATAAGAAGGTAAGCACGAGAGTGGGGCAACCCAACTATTGACCCAAGACATAAGTCGGAACCGATGCATATATTGCAATATCCGAGACGTCGGACGCGTTAGAAAGTAGGGTGCCGAACTTAGCATGCGGGGCAAGCGTTATGGTCGAGCCCCCAATCTATTACCCGGTTAGCATGTGAGGGTGCATATATGCCATACAGGTTCAAGACAAGATCGAATAGAGGGGAAAAAGAGCGTAGTATGAATAAATGTATAAGGACCTGAAAAGGCTTGCATTATTTCCCATAGGCTCATGATGTTTAGTCATACAATTCGAACTGCTGAACAATGCGTCAGAAGGATATGTTCTTTCAAAAAAGAAGAGGAGATGAAAGGTTTACGTAGGGCCTTGATGTGTGGGTTAATTCCCGAATTGTGCCCTACTGCATGTCCGCGCCTTTGCTTCTGTTGGAAGGAGCAACATCATGGGGTGGTTGTCCGGCGGCGGGTCCTTGAAAAGGAGTTTTTGAGAGATCGCTCCATTGGTGAGGCTTTATGCCGCATAGGTCCTAGATGGTACATGTTTCTTGTTCGAAGACGCATTGTGCCATGGTACGGTTGAACCGAACTCTTGGTGATTAAGCCCCATAGCTGCCCATGGTATTTTGAGCACGAAATTGTGATATCGAGGCACGTAGTGTGCTGCTGGGTAGGGCAGGCCACGGGGACATATTCCTATGTATGCCGAATGTAGGGAGGGCCCTTGGCTAGAGATACGGCCCATGCTCACTTGTTCGCCTCTCGCACCTTGACGGCAACTTATACTTCGGTCCTCCGTATTCAGCCACCAAGGCCGCGATATATTCCTCTGTCCGAAGAGAGTGCTCCGAGTTACCATTGACTATGATGACGCCTCTTGGTCTGGTCATCTTCAGTTTGAGGTAGGCATAGTGGGGGACGGTGTTCAGATGAGTGAACGTCGTTTGGCCTAGGAGGGCATGATAGCCGCTGTGGAAAGTGGTGATGTCGAAGATCAAGTCTTTGCTCCAGAAATTGTCCGGAGAGCTGAATACAACTTCCAAAGTGAGGGTGCCTGAAAAATGGGCTTCGATGCTGGGGACGACCCTCATGAAGGTGGTGTTACTGGGTTTGATCCTTGACTGGTCAATTCCCATTTTCAGGATTGTATCTTCATAGATCAGGTTGAGGCTGCTGCCTCCGTCCATGAGGACTCTGGTAAGGTGGTATCAATCGATAATAGGATCTAGGACCAGGGCCGCTGATCCTCCATGATGGATACTAGTCGTGTGGTCCTTCTGATCTAAGGTGATCAGATTTGCTGACCATGGGTTGAATTTTAGGGCTACATGCTCTATGGCATAAACATCCCAAAGTGTGCGCTTCCACTCCTTCTCGGGTATATGACTGGAATAGTTCATGTTCACTATTTTAGCCTCCAGAGGGAATTGTTTCTGGCCTCCATTGTTCGGCCTGCGAGGTTCCTCATCGTCCTTGTTGTGGGGGCTTTTGCCCATGTCTTCGGATGTGAGCTTGCCGACCTTCTTAATTACTCAACAGTTACGGTTGGTGTGGTTGGCAGGCTTGTCCGTGATGCCATGTATATGGCACGACCTGTCCAGGATAACATCCAATTTAGTGGGGCCGTCCTGGTTTCCTTTAGAGGGCTTCTTTCGCGGCCCTGACTTGGAATTATGGAATCTGGCATTTACTGTCATGTCGTCGGCCTCTGCGCTGTTATGTCGACACTTATTCTTATTGCGTCGTGGCTTTTCGTTGCCATCCCGAACTTCCAAAGTGTCAGGGTCTTCTGGGTTGGTGCTTCTACGAGCCAACCAACTATCTTCTCCCCTGCAAAAGCGGGTGATGAGGGATGTGATAGCCACCATTGTCTTCGGCTTATCCTGGCCGAGCTGGCATGCAAGTCATTTGTCCCAGATATTGTCTATAAATGCGGCTATGGCTTTGGTGTCTGGGCAGTCGACTATCTAGTGCTTTTTGGTCAAAAACTGGTTCCAGAATTGTCGGGCCGGCTCACCGGACTGTTGGGCTACGTGGCTCAAGTCGTCGGTCCGGGGGCCGGACAAAGGTGCCTTGAAAGTTAGCTCGAAAAGCATTCTCGAGCTCTTCCCAGCTCCCTCTGGAGTATTCGGGGAGGCTGTTCAACCAATGTCGGGCTGGTCCTTTGAGCTTTAATGGCAGATATTTGATGGTGTGGAGGTCATCTCCCCTTGCCATATGAATGTGGAGAAGAAAGTCCTCAATCCAGACGGTCGGATCCGTAGTTCCATCGTACGGCTCAATGTTCACGGGTTTGAACCCTTCTAGGAATTGGTGTTGCATGACATCATCGGTGAAGCACATTAGGTGAGTGGCGCCTATTATTCGGGCTACATCACGTCGAACTACGGATTCCATTCTGGCCTGGCGTTGATCTCGAACTCTATTCACTACAGGAATCAACTGTTTTGCCGTCTACCATGGTAGATGGCAAAGGACCAGTTAGGGACGGCAAAGGTCTTTGTTGTCAGCCACGGACGACAAACGTGTTTGGCGCTGTAAACTCTGGCAAAGAGCTTCTTTGCCATCTGCTTTCCGATAGTAGATGGCAAAGACATTTTGCCGTCGGTGGCAGACGACAAAGATGGGGGACAACAAAAATGGTCGTTAGCCACATTAGGTGGCTAACAGGACGCTTTTTCGTCTACCTTGTGATGTCAGCAGGCGCGTCACTTCACCTAGGTCATTGCCGTCCTCCACCAACGGCAAACAACCCAGGGCTTTGCCGTCTTCCACAGACTGCAAACTGACCAAATGGGTCAGCTCCCAGGTTGCACAGGTTGCTGCCATGTGGCCATTTTGCCGTCTGTGGTAGACGGCAAAGAGCCCTTTGCTGTCGGTGGCAGACCGCAAAGACCTTTATTGTTACTGTTTTTTCTGTTTTCTATTATATCCCTGCATTTTCAAAATACATATAGTTTCAACCTCAAACATAGTCCATGTATCCAACATCTAGCAGTCCATCAATGCAACAGAACACATAGGATTTTAAAATGTCCAATACATACATAGTTTCACTGAGTTCATCAGCATACATACGAAGTTTCACAGAGTTCTTTAACATACATTGTTCATCAACACAAAATCAAAACAGAAACTAAAACTAGCAGTCCATCAATGCCAGCTTCCATGAAGTGAATCAAATCTGCAAAAATGGGAGTAAGCAAGTTAGAAGAAGAAGAACCAGAATAAGAAGAGAAGAAGAAGTAGAATACTAGAAGAAGAAGAAGATGATGATGAAGAAGAAGAAGAAGAAGAAGACTAGAAGAAGAAGGTTTTTACCCTTTTCCTTCTCATTCTTCTTTTATTCTTCTCTTTTCTTCTTCTATTCTTTCCTTTTCTCCTCTTCCTTGTTTTTCTTCTTATTATTCGTTATTTGTGTAATTTTAGAGCTTACATAGGTAATTATGCCATTTTTAGCTAACTAAGCTTATTATGTCAGTTTGGAGGAAAATAAGGTAAGTATAGGTCATTTTTGTGCAAACCTAAGTAATTATGCCATTTTTTAGCTAAACTAGGTAAAATGGACCATTTTGGAGCTAACTTGGGTAAAATGGATCATTTTGGAGCTAACTAGGTAAAATGGATCATTTATGAGCTAACCTAGGTAAAATGGATCATTTGTGAGCTAACTTAGGTAAAATGAATCATTTATGAGCTAACTTAGCTAAAATGGATCATTTTGGAGATAGCTTAGGTAAAATGGATCATTTTGGAGCTAACCTATGTAAAATGGATCATTTTGGAGCTCACCTAGGTAAAATTGATCATTTATGAGCTAACTTAGCTAAAATGGATCATTTTGGAGGAAATAAAGCTAAGTCTAGGTCATTATGCATTTGTTAATTAAGCAAAACACTGGAGAAAACTTACCATCATCACGAAGCGTAAGCACCGGGGTCGCTCGTGCCGGCACCATCTCGAGAAGGACCGTGCGATGCTTATCTTGAGTTATGCTGCACCAAAGATCATTTGCAATCTCTCGTCAGCATGATGACACTAAAATGTTAAGACTAGTAACTAATGACCATTCAAATGAAACTCATAGTGGTCCCCGGAGCAATGACAGGCATGGACGGAGGGGTCTGACCGCTCTTCTCGCACACAGACTACATATTTTGTTTTGACGAGTCAGTCATATTAGTTAGTAATGAAACGAACATTACATGCATGATTTGGCTAATATGCAGAAGAAAGTTACTACAAGGGGCTCGTACATGACCCGATTCTGCATGTCATTGCATGCCCTCTCCTGCTCCAACATCCTAGTCGTCCTCTCCTCCAACTCCCGCTCCTTCTCCTGCCCGTCCCTCTCCGCCAGTCGCGCTTTGGTTGTATTTCTCTCTCTCTCTCTCTCTCTCAAGAGCAGCCTGTAACACCACTCCTCGTTAGCATTGTAATCATCGATGGCTGCACACACAATGTAATGCATGAAAGAAATCTGAGTATGTACAACTAACCTCGAAGGCGAGCTTGATTGGCCGTGGACAAGGCCTTATCTCCAATGGCTATTGAGCCATGGGACCTCCCGCCACCAGATTTCATCACCAGCTCCAGATCAAACTGTCCACTCGGGCTAAAGCCCTCCGCTTTCCTCGCCTTTCCAACATCTCTGTACTTCAAGAGCTTGTTGTGGGAGGAGATGTTGGTGAAGTTCTCTGGATGATCGAGGTCGGACACACAGAATGCCTTGGCCTCCTTGAACGGGGCAGTATGGGCCATGGCATAGAGGTCGACCAGTTTTGGAACCGGTGCCAAATTGTATCCCGCCTAGAAGAGGGGAACAGAGTATTAGTAATTAAAGGGCTCTGTCGGATGTCGGGTTCCGGCAGACCCTTGAGGTTCGAACACTGGGGTGCGCGCGGAAATCTCACCCTCTACCTACCTGCACCCCGCCGCCTCGCTAGGATATAACTACGAAAGAGAGAACACAAGAGACACAAGGTTTATACTAGTTTGGGCCACCATTGTGGTGTAATACCCTACTCTAGTTTGTGGTGTGGTGGATTGCCTCTTGGGCTGATGGTGATGAACAATACAAGGAAGAACAGCCTAGCGAGGGCTCTGTTCTTGGCTGGTGCGATGAACTGTTAGGGGGAGTTCAGTCACTCTCTCTCTCTCTCTGATTCCAGCTTGCCTCTAGCTACCGATTCCGACCCCCCTACCTTGTGGGTGGCTAGTCCTATTTATATGCAAAGGCCCTGGGCCTCTTCCCAAATATTAAGCGGGAAGAGGCGCCAACAATTAGCCATTTGAAGGGAACATCTGGTACACTTATCCTTACTAAAGTTGGTCCTCGCTTTGTCAAAGGCTCACGGTGGTGGCCTTGACTTGGGCTCCTAATGACTTCCTTCCTGCCGTTGGACTGGTCTTGGTCTTGTTGCACGAAATGGACACCTTTGCTTGATGCTCTCGCCTCGCTTGCTCCTTTGCACCAAAGAGGAAAGGAGGACAACTGCTGACTGGCGCCCTTTGGCGCCCTTGGTCATCATGGCTTGCGTCATGGGCACCACGTGAGGTACCCGCCTTGATCTCTCCGCCTCCTCGTGAGCCAGCTGACGAGGCCGTGCACGAGAAGCTCCTGTCGTCCGCCCAGCAATCTGGCCCCTCATGAGGTTTTGAGCTTAATATTGATTTAGATGGGCCGTGATGGGCCCCCTTTGAAACCACGCCGCAGTCCATGGCGAGGCAAATCTGAGGATCACCGTTCCCGAAGGCCAGGCAGTAGCCCGGGCCCAAAGCGCGCCGGACTTAGCGGCGAGGCGAAGGGCAAGTCTGGCGCTGCGGGCCCCTAACAGCTGCGGCCATAGGCGCCAGCGTGGCGGTTGATTGGGCGTGGGCGCCTCCACTTCCCCGATGCCTCGGCAAGCTGCGAATTGACAAGTCGCTGCATACCAGCGAGTCATGATTACCTGCGTTCGTGGAGGTGGCGGTTGGCCTCCTCGGCCTTAAGTCTGAAGCGATGGCGCTCCTCTGGTCCATTTCTGCTTGCATCTTCTTCCGGTTCTTGCTCCGTCTTGCTTCAATGGCTCCGATCCGCCCGATTCTCCGGCGAGAGAAGGAAGAGCTCTGCGAGAGGTCTGACCGCTCCGCTGAAAAAGCAGCTAACCCTCGCCATCGGAATGAGGTGCCCACCAGGTGGTGTCGAGGCCACAGTGCGGCGGCCACCAGGGGTTCCACTTCCTTATGCGCCCGGATCGAGGGCTCTGAAGGGGTTGATGCGAGCATACAGGCGGCCCGCCCGTCGGCGTCGGCCGGAATCCTGAGTCTGCGTCGTTCCCCACAGGTCCGCCGAGGCTCCTCCGGGAGTTGTACTCCATGCCGCCATGTCTCCTCGGTCTTGGATTCGCCTTCCTCCTTCTTCGCCTCTGCGATTCCACAGGGAGGACCCTGGAGCCTCTGGCTGCAGCCACGCCGGCTCACAACACCCTACCATAACCGGGCAGAGGTTGAGGTCGTTGCCCAGGCGAGGTCTTCAAGACTCGAGGCTGGGGCGAGATTGCCGGAGTCTCTGGGACAAGGCGCCCTCGCGATCCACAGAATCTGACGGCGCCGGTCATGCTCTTCAAAGGTCTTGATCACGGAAGGCGCCCGGCTGGAGAGCTGCCCGGGAGGGTGATCGAGGCCTGCCTTGGCGAGGCTAGGCTCGCCGGCCGCTCCTCGGTGGCTCCTCGGGTGGTGGCGGCGTCGGAGGATCCAGCGACTCATGAGCTCTTGAGCGACTCGGAGATGGCGGCAGCTCTGAGCCCCGAGCTGCGCCCGCTCTCGGGCAGGCGGGCTCGGCAGCCGTCGCCGCCTGATCTGGATGGGGTTGGCGCCCGGTGCCCGGCGGCCCACTGTTGATGATGGCGTCTTTTGCGGGGCGGCGTGTAGTTAAGCGTCCTTTAGGATCTGCTCCCTGCGAGGAATCAAAAGCGGCGCCCGTGGGGGCTTGTAAGGTGCTGTGGTCCTGTTTGTAAATATGATCGTTGTTGTGAAACAAGCGAGTTACTCATTCCGCCTTAGCTCGGTTCTCCTTCCGAACCTGCGAGGCTTGATGCTCTGCCGATAGGTCCAGTCCCAAAGGCAAGCTTCAGCCGTGTTGGTATGCGGTCGCGATGCAATGGTCAAAGGCCGGAGGTGGCGGCCGGGGGGTCGGTAAGAGCCCCGATTACGTGATGCTCGGGAGGTCCCCTTAAGCGCTCAAGCAGCCATCGTTCAGCGAGAAAGAGAGCGGCGTTGCTAACTTCGGGATTGCGTTTGGTGCGGAGCGGTGCGTGTTAGTTAATGCTTCGGAGGTGACTTATCTCGAGAGTGGGAGTTGCTTCACAGTGCGTTGCTTAGGGTCCTTACATCGGCGAGCGAGGGTTGCTGGCGAGGTCCTCCGTGTCCCTCCCTCTCGCCTTTGCTCCCCTTTCGCTCTCGTCCTCGGGTCCGGCCCTCGGCGAGTCTAAGCCGTCGCTGGTATGCCAGGTCATGATGCCGTGGACAAGGCTAGAGGGTGAGGGCGGGAGGCGATGGGAGCCACGAGTCACGATGCTCGAGGCACCCCTTTAGCGTGCAAGCGAGTTCGGCGTGGGTGAGAGTGAAGGAGAACCTTGTGGGGGCCTACTTTGACGCTGCTCCTTGAAGAGATCATGCGAGGCTCAACACAGGAAAGAACAAAAGTTCACCGTCACGACCGACGGTCGGCCGTTGGTTGCCGGAGAATGACGAAACCTTGAAAAGCAGCGAGTAGCGCTATCTTGGGGCTGCAGCGGCGAGCTCAGCCATTCGGGTTTGTCGGCGTTGCGAGGATGAACCCATGCATAGCGCCGTGCCGTTAAGGGAGCAGCTCCATTAGTTGGTGTCGGTTGAGCGGCAACTAGGTCAAGCATGTTAATCACGAAGCAGCAAGTCCATTTAGATAAAGCGCAAAGAAGGCGAACATCGCGGTCGGACCCGGCGACACGGGGATGATGCAGCCGAGGGCACCGCCGGCAAGGTAAACTAGGAACATGAAGTAAAGGGATACCGCGCGAGGGAGCGGACCAGCGGCCTAGGAATAATGCAGCCACAGGCGCTCCAGTTGGAGATGAAACTTGAAAGATGTCACTGATAGCATTGAAGGCGAAAGGGTGTTGATCACGGCGGACTCGGTGGGCTGCGGGGCCGATCCTCACGAGCCCCAGGCTCGGGGCCTCGGGGAGGCTCAGAGCTGGTGGCTCCTCGTGGACCATCTCCATCGTGCGGGCTGCGGGCGCTGGCCTCTTGAGCCTCAGGATGCTCCTCATGAGGCGCTGGTACATGGCAGCAGCGTTAGGCAAGCCGCAAGGCATGCGAATGTAGGCGTGGGGTGGACCTTGGCGCGCCCCGAGAGAGAGAGGGCAGGCGCTCTAAGAGGCGGCTCGGTTGAGCCTGGTATGTTGATCAGAGAGCGCAGCCACCATCCTCGCTTTGGATGGGAGCCACGGCGGTGGCGGTGGCTGCCCTCATGACTCTTGACTCCTGCAGCTCTGAGATGGCCATGCAGGCGAACTCCTGAGGTTTGGCCCTCCTTGCCTTGCTCCTTCTTGAGAAGCGTGCTTGAAACCGCCTCCAAGTGGTGCCCAAGCGCCTCCCTCATGACCTTAGCAAGGTCGGTGGCCCTCGGGGAGGAGCCCCAAGCCACTGAGGAGGCGCGGGCGCCTTTCCTATCACGATAGAAGGAGGTTCCCCCTGACGGCGTGGACCACGAGGGCTTGCCTCTGAGGGGCGGGCAGACGATGTCTTCTTCTTCTTAAGGCGGTCTCGGGAAGCCTCCTGCTTCCATGATTCAGTCTTCGATGATCGGCTGAAAGGCTCCTCCGAGGGCACTGCTGCGTCTTTCTCTTCGCGAGGCACCGTGATAGCTCCGCCACTTCCTAGCATCTTGAGGGCGTTGTAGCCGTGGTGGAGTTCTGACCATGAACTTAGCCGGCGCCCGGTACCGAGGATGGCATTGTATGGCGGCGAATCGAAGGCGGCGTCGAAGTCGATGAGCTCGGTCAGTAGTTATCCGCGTCTTGAGAAGGTGAAGGAGAGCGACGTGCCCGATCGGGGCTATGGAGCCATCGGTGACCCGGAGAAAGGCTTGGTTGGCTGAAGCTTATTGTAAGAGCACTTGGAGATTGTTGAGCGTTTCCACGGACGGGACTTTGAGCCTGCACGCCATCGATGAGGTCTTGGTGACTAGCCGTTGTTGATGATTGGGGAACAAAGCATTGGGAGGACTCGGCTGTGGCACACTTGAAGCTGATCCGTGAGCTGAGCGTGATGGTGCCGCCGACCACTGAGGCGTGTGGTTTCGAGCTTAGGGAGGACTGCATTCGCCAGGCGGGAACTGCCTTGAAGATCGTTGAGAGGCTGGGGCTTGAGCTCCGCCCGGGATCTGAGCGATCGCGTCCGGCTCTGGAATCCCCAGGCCCCTCGTCTGATGATGGTCTTCATTTCTCCTTAGCTCTGTGGCGAGAGGAGGAGGTCCTCGTTTCCTTGCGGGCGGTCCTCCTGGCTGATCCCTCCGGCCTCCCTCGCGGTAGGTCTTGCGGCCGATCCTCGCGAGGTTAGTCACGCCACCCTTGGCGTGGGCCACGGTCTTCACAGCGTCCTGCGTTCCTTCCTCCTCGGCCGTAGCCCCGGTCGCTGCGGTCGGGACGTCGGCCGATCCTCCCTTCCCGCACGGCTCGAAGCTCTTGACATTCGCTGGCATTGTGGGTGTGGAGGTCATGGTACCGCAGTGCCGGTTGCCCTTGGAAGACTCGGGCTGATCTCTGCCCGCTTGGTGTCGGTTACGCGCGAGCACGGCAGCCCCTGCGCTTCCGTCCTTGGCCTTGGATTTCTTCTCTTACGGAGTGCATGGCACGCGCGCTTCGAGGAGGAGACACCCTTCCTCGGCCTGGCGCGCAGTGTGCCAAGTTGAACAGCTCAAGAAGTGCCGAGATCTTCATGCGCCATGACTCCTCCTTCATCTTGGCGTCGCGCACACGTCGGAGAAAGCGGAGATGATGGCCTCCTCGGTCACCTTAGGAATCTTGAGGCGTGCGTTGTTGAAGCTGGATGTATACGAGGGGTCTCTCAATTGCTGCTTGATGCGGTGCCGTCGCTCACGGCGGGTGGCGATCCGAGTACCTTGGAAGTTGGCGGCAAGCGGGTATGCATCTCGTCGGGGAGGAGATCGTGCACAGGGCCAGTCGAAGAGGCAGTGCGGGCCCGTCCTTAGCGCCATGAAACCAGTTCGCCATGACCTTCTCGTCTGCGTTGGCGGCGATGCCCGGCTTCGTAGAACTGGAGGAACTTCTTGAAGCGGCTGTACTGCGTCGTGGCGAAGGCGAACCGGCTTGAACTTGCGGAGCCCGCCTTGACGCCTGCGCCTTCGAGGTGAAAACCACGACAACTCTTTGTGGCCCGCAGGGGCCTTGGGTGGCGAAGATCTCGGTCTTGCGAGTCCCCATGCTTTGCAGGCTGGGAGCAGCGAGGGTCTTCAGCGTCTTGGGAAGCGGGGCGTGGTCGCGGCAGGCTGGGCGGGGAGCACTTTCGGGTAGCTTCTTGCAGGCGAGGACCTCCTGCTAGCTCTGCTCTTGCCCCGCGCCGTCGGCTGGGCGGAGGGTTCCATGAGACCCAGCGCCTTGGGGCAGGCGCCTTCTTGAGGGGGAGGCGGCAGGCGCCCGGGACCGTTGCCCATGCAGGGGCGGGGTGCGGTGCAGCGGGACCAGGCGGCTGCAGGAGGCCCTGCGGCCCGGACGAGCTTCGGTGGCGGTCGAGCCACTCTTCGTGAACGTCGTCGGCAGGGCCGATGCGAGAGCTCGTTTGCGCGATGGCGCCTTTCGAGCCTCCATGGGCACGCGGAATGTCGCGAGGCGAAGAACCAGCCGAGGCGGCGAGGGTAGCGATGCGGCCGTTTTGCCTCATGGAGGATCTTTGGGATGATGCTTGCTGCTTGTTCCCCCGCCGGGCCGGTGGCGGCGTTAATGGCGGCGGCGGGGAGCGACGAGCGCATGCGGCAGGAACCGTCTGGCGGCGTGGGAAGCAGGCGGCTCCGGCTCGGCGCGGGCCGGCAGCGTCGGAACATGGATCACGAAGTCGGCGGAGAAACAGGGTGGCGGAAGACGAATTCCGGCGCACCCCTACCTGGCGCGCCAAATGTCGGATGTCGGGTTCCGGCAGACCCTTGAGGTTCGAACACTGGGGTGCGCGTGGAAATCTCGCCCTCTACCTACCTGCACCCCGCCGCCTCGCTAGGATCTAACTACGAAAGAAACAACACAAGAGACACAAGGTTTATGCTAGTTCGGGCCACTATTGTGGTGTAATACCCTACTCTAGGTTGTGGTGTGGTGGATTGCCTCTTGGGCTGATGGTGATGAACAATACAAGGAAGAACAGCCTCGCGAGGGCTCTGTTCTTGGCTGGTGCGATGAACTGTTAGGGGGGGTTCAGTCGCTCTCTCTCTGGTTCCAGCTTGCCTCTAGCTACCGATTCCGACCCCCCTACCTTGTGGGTGGCTAGTCCTATTTATATGCAAAGGCCCTGGGCCTCTTCCCAAATATTGAGCGGGAAGGGCGCCAACAATTAGCCATTTGAAGGGAACATCTGGTACACTTATCTGACTAAAGTTGGTCCTCGCTTTGTCAAATGCTCGGTGGTGGCCTTGGCTTGGGCTCCACAATGACTTCCTTCCTGCCGTTGGACTGGTCTTGGTCTTGTTGCACGAAATGGACACCTTTTCTTGATGCTCTACTGCGCTTGCTCCCTTTGCACCAAGAGGAAGGAGGACACTGCTTTGGGCTGGCGCCCTTGGCGCCCTTGGTCATCATGGCTTGCGTCATGGGCACCTCGTGAGGTACCCGCCTTGATCTCTCCGCCTCCTCGCGAGCCAGCTGTGAGGCCGTGCACAGGAAGCTCCTGTAAATCCGCCCAGCAATCTGGCCCCTAAAGGGTCTTGAGCTTGTGTTGATGAAGATGGGCCGTGATGGGCCCCCCTTTGAGCCACGCTGCAGGCCGCAGGCAGGCAAGTCTGGGGACCCCCGTTCCCAGAACGCCGACAGGCTCAAGCTAGCATGACAGAATGAATTGCACGAATCATGAAGCAAACCATATACCCAGTTCCGCCTGTACTGATATAAGTTGGCGCTGCCTTGATGGTGTGGCACACCTTTCATTTGGGCACACCGGTCCTTGGTATTGTTGTGTATGGCTAGCCATGCGTCTGAGCACCACTCATCCACCAATATCTCCCAACAATCCATCTTATCCGCACACCATATCGTGGGCACCTAAGTTAGTAAAGAGAAACTTCAGCGCTATGCCTATGAATCAAATCAACGGAACTAAGAACAATGCCTTAAGAATATAGGCAATTACCGTCATGTACTACTCCTTGTTCAGAAACTTTCCGCGGCACTTCTTCTTGGGCTTCCTAACACCACGCGAGGTGAAGTAGTCTCGAACAGCCTGCACCCAAGCCTCGTGCCATAAGTTTTGTAGTAGGCGCCTACACTCGGCATCGATAACTCGTGCACAGGCCTCCTCGTATCCCACCTCACACATGTAGAAGGTCTGCAATCAAATGAGACAACATTGATTAGTACAATAACTAGCTATTTGAGGATTTTTAATTGTGTAAAGGAGAAATTAAGAAAAACATTCTGATCACCATGTAGGCCCTCGTGTGGCACAAGACACCGTTGATCATATCCTCTGGCAGGGCCGGGGCAGCCAAGTAGTGCACCCAGCTCAATCCTAGCTACCAAGGACTTGGGTGGACCTGCGGACATCACGAGTGTGGTCCGAACCCCTGAAGTATGACAAGGCCAACGCATTAGATATTTGAAGAAACATGATGGCAAAAGGTACAAATAGAGTAAATGCACTTACCTCTGCCCATCAGGCCAAATCAACCACCTCTGCTCGCGGGCCGCCGGTAGGGACGGGAGCCGTGTACTACCACACTAGTAGATGGTGGCCCCCTCAACCACATCACCCTCGCTGCTATCAGAAATCTAATGCGCGCCACCATCAGCATGGCCACTCAGCCCCTCAGGCGGATCCTGCCAGGTACCCCATCCAGACGTCTCCTCAGACGTAGCCTGGTCCGGAGTCACGTGGGCCCAAGTCTCCTAGCCTGAAGTCTCATGAGCCGAAGGCCCTTCAACCTGAGGCTTGTGGACCGGAGTCCGTGTAGCCTCCTCCTCAGATGGGTCCCCCTAGCAGTCATGTGCTCGGTTGAATCAGCTGGGGGTTGCGGCGAGGAAGGCGTAGCAGCCTGCCTACCTCTCCTGCGGGCACATCCTAATCTACCTCCTCTCTTCTTCCCTCCCCGATCTCATCTCCCGGTGGGCAACAATGCCGACAAAGAAGCGCCCACCGGTGTCCCCAAATTGTCTAACAACGCTCTACGGAGAGGTGCAGGTGGAATGGAAGAACCCCTCCCACCATGCTCTGGACCTGCGCCCACCATCTTTCAACACCTGCCATGACAGAAGAGTAAACGGAATTATTACAACATAAAAAAAATGAATACCGACATGAATAATAAAATGTATATTCATTAGTTAATAGGTAAAGATAGGTCCATCAACATGTATATTCATCAGTTAATACATTTTGTCAATTTTGAAACTTCACACAACCAAACTGACTCGTGACAAAAAATTAGAGCGTAGAAAGAGAAACAAAAGATGGAATAGTACATAGTGAGAGGTTGTGCAACTAGGATGATTTTTTGTACCAGCTTTTTTAATGAATTGAAGAGGATGATGGCGAAGAACTCGAAAGCCATTAGTGTGTTGTGGTCATTGGTTGTAGTAGTATGTATGGAAACAACCGCAAGACACCAATGGCTTTCGAGTTCTTCACCATCATCCTCTCAAATTCTAGTTGCACAACCTCTCATTCTAGTTGCACAACCTCTCATTCAAGTTGTCTTCTCCTTCTTCTTCTTCTTCTTCTTCTTCTTCTTCTTCTTCTTCTTATTATTATTATTATTATTATTATTATTATTATTCTTATTCTTATTCTTATTCTTATTATTATTATTATTATTATTATTATTATTATTATTATTATTATTTTCTCCTCCTCCTCCTCCTCTTCTTCTTCTTCTCCTTCTTTTCTTCTTCTTCTTCCTCCTATTTTTCTAATTATTCTTATTTTCTCCTTCTTTTTTCAGAACTAAACCTAAAACTAAACTAAACTAAACGTAAACATAAAACTAAACCTAAAATTGAAAATAAAACTAAATTTAAACTAAACATAAACCTAGAACTAAAAAACAGAAAAAAAAGAGGAGGAGGAGGCTCACAGCGAGGAGGGTGGCAGTGGAGGAGGCGGCCGGTGGAGGTCCGCCGTAGGGAGGCGCGCGCGGCCTTCCTCCGGCGGGGCTCGGTGACCGCGCCTTGAGCGAGGCGTCGTGGCCGGCGATTGCAGTGGGGTGGGAGCAGGCGGTGGGTAAGGGTGGCGGGCGGTGAGGCGGTGGGGCCATGGCGAAGCGGTGGGGGTAGGCGGTGGGGGGTCGGGGAGGCGGCGTTGTCGGTGGTGAGCCAGATAGGGGTCGGAGCAGGTGGCAGGGCGGCGGGGGGCGTGAGACCTGGAGGTCGGTGGCGGGGCTGCGGAGGGTCTGCGGGGGCAGGGGCATGGTGGCGGTTGGGGGCGGGGCGGTGGTCGGCGGTGGGGCTCGGTGCGGTTGGGTCGGACAAGGAGAGGGAGAGACAAGAGAGAGAGGCGTGGGGGTGCGCCGTTAAAAGCCGTTAGGTATTAACCTCTTTTCCATCTGCTAACGGATAGCAAAGAAGATTTGTCGTCCGCTAGCAGACGACAAAGAGGTGGGGGTGGTGGGCCGTTACAGCAATGTCGTCAACTGGACCCCACCCAGCTCATTGACATCTGCTAGCAGACAGCAATGAATCTTTGTCGTCTGCTAGCGGACGACAATAAACTGGCCGATGGCAAATAGTATCTTTGCCATCAGCAGTTCTTTGTCGTCTGTTTTTTTGTAAGGAGACGAAAAAGACCTTCTTTGCCATCAGCTAGCAGATGGCAAAGAAATGGCTGATGGAAAATTCCCTGATTCCAGTAGTGATTGCTTTGGTCGAGCTATGCCTGGTATCCGTCTCTATTATCGGGAGGATAACTTCTTGATCCATAGATGGACCTTGATTGGCCGGCTCTAGCAGCCAGGTCGTGTCGAAGATCGTATTGATATTCTGGCTCTATAACCTCCTTGCCTTTACAGCGAGGAGGGGCAGGTGGGTATTTGGCCGCGCCATCCGTTCTGTCCCGTCCTCGAGGGGGAAATCGGGCTGGTTTCCTTGAGTTTGTCTGGGTGGTGTGGGATCGAGGGCCTCATCGTCGAATTGCGGCAACAATTTGCGTTTGGGGTAGCTCTTTGTTTCCCGTTCATAGACGTACCTTTCTTCAGCTGCTAGGACCTTGGTCCATCTATTGGTGAGGGTGTCTTGTTCAGCTTTTATCCTTTGTTGCTGCTTCTTTAAGCTTCGCACAGTGGCTATGAGCTGTCGCTTGAAGCGCTCTTGTTCCAGTGGATCTTCTAGGACGATAAAATCTTCAGCTGCAAGGTTGACCTCTTCTTCAGAGCGGCATGTAGTTGCTGTCTTCAGAATCATTGTGGTCCTCAGGGTTGTACTAATCCTCATGCCCCTTTGAGCCATCGTCCTGGTGCTCGGGGGCGGGGTCGACGAGGTCTTCAGCATTATCCGGAGTGTCGCCTTCTCCGGTGCCCGTGTTGCTTTCGCTGCTATGTCCCCCCTTAGACCATCGGCGTTGTCTTCGACATTTTGGGGGATCCTCTCCGAGCTTGTTACCATCCCTTCTGGGGGTGGCGTCCCCATTAGTGTCGTCACCGTCGTCTTTGGGGGTGCCACCTTGAAGATTTTGTAGGTGGATGTGGTCGTCCATCGGCAGGTGACGGGAGGGGCGTCGTCCGTGTGGGCTGTGGCCTCGTTGTCGTCGGCCTCGTCGGAGGCATAGTCCAGCATATCTGTTAAGTCTTCGACAATGGATATCAAGTGGGTGGTGGGTGGGACGTAAAATTCATTGTGGTCTACCTCGAGGCTCCGTTGAGCCTGAGCCGAGGATGGGCCATCGACAATAGTCATCATCCGGATCCGGTCAAGCGCCTCGTTCAACAAGGCGAGGCTGGCTAGACCAGCGTATGAGGTTTCTTCAGAGCTGACCTCCGTTGCAACGGTGGGGTGAGGCATGGGTCCGGCAGGGCAAAACGTAGGTCTTCGGACATCATACTTGCATCAAGGCTCAAGGCCGAATCTATGGTGAGAATCGCGAGTCTGGCGAGGGTTGACTCTGTCGGCGTGCAGGAGCAGGGGTGCAGGACTTGCACTGCCTGCTGACCTCTGGCGTGGCTCAAGGGTGTGATGCGGCCCATCTTCATCAACACAAGCTCAAGACCCTAGCGAGGCCAAGCCTCATGAGGCGGGCGACAAGCTTCCTCGGGCACGGCCTCGTCGGGCTGGCTCGCATGAGGCGGAGAGATCAAGCGGGGTACCTCACGAGGTGCCCATGGCATAAGCCATGACGATCAAGAAGCGCCGGCGGGTGCCAGCCGTGCGGTGTCCTCATTTCCCCTTTGGTGCAAAGGAGGCAGCGCAGGCCAAGGGTATCAAGCAAAGGCAACCATTTGATTGCAACAAGACCAACACCAGACAAAGCGGCGGGAGGGAGGTCATCGTGGAGCCCAAGCCGGCGTCACCGTCGAGAGTCTTTGGTGGCGGACCGACTTTAGTCAGGATAAGTGTACTAGATGTTCCCCTTCAAAATGGCCAATTGTTGGCGCCTTCCGCTCAATATTTGGGAAGGGCCGGGGCCTCCCACTATAAATAGAGCTAGCCACCACCAAGGCAGGGGATGGATCGAGAAGGATAGAGGAGAGGCGAGACCAGATCTAGAGGATCGGCATCTAGAGAGAGAGAAAGAAGCGGTGAACTCCCTAGCAGTTCATCGCACCAGCTTAGAACAGTCCCTCATGAGGCTGTTCTTCCCTTGTATTATTCATCATCAGCCCAGAGGCAATCCACCACACCACTGCTTTGGGTAGGGTATTACATCACAATGGTGGCTGAACCGATATAAACTTACGTGTCCTTGTGTTGTTCTTTGTGTAATTTAGATCCTTGCAAGGTGACGAGGCGTGGTAGGTTGGAGGTGTGATTTCGCGTGCACCCCAAAGTTGAACCTAGAGGTGGAACCGAAATCCAACATTTGGCGCGCCCGGGTAAGTGCCGGAATCCGCCTTCCGCCGCCCTGCTCTTCGCCCGTCGCATCCATGTCGGAGCGCTCGTCAGGCCCGCCTGAGCCTTGAGCACGCTCTTGCTGCTCGCGTCGTGAGCGGCTCCGTCGGCGGCCGCCCATTGTCGGTGTCAAAACCGGCGGATCTCGGGTAGGGGTCCCGAACTGTGCATCTAGGCGGATGGTAACGGGAGACAAGGGACACGATGTTTTACGAGTTCGGGCCCTCTTGATGGAGGTAAAACCCTACGTCCTGCTGATTGATATTGATATTGTGGATGTTTACAAGAGTGGATCTACCACGAGATCAAGGAGGCTAAACCTAGAAGCTAGCCTATGGTATGATTGTAAGGGTTGTTGATGATGTGGTCCTCGGACTAGAGCCATCCGGTTTATATAGACACAGGAGAGGGCTAGGGTTACATAGAGTCGGTTACAATGGTAGGAGATCTACATATCCGTATCGCCAAGCTTGCCTTCCACGCCAAGGAAAGTCTCATCCGGACACGGGGAGAAGTCTTCAATCTTGTATCTTCATAGTCTTGGAGTCCGGTCGATGATGATGGTCCGGCAGATGATAGTTCGGCTGATGATGGTAGTCGGCTATCCGGACACCCCTAATCGAGGACTCCTCGGTAGCCCTGAACCAGGCTTCAATGGCGATAAGTCCGGTGCGTATATTGCTTGGCATTGCAAGGCGGTTCCTCCTCCGAATGATAGAAGATTGTGAACACCGGGATAGTGTCGGCTCGCAAAATAAATTCCACATTCCGTAGAGAGAATAATAATATATACACAAGTTCAATCTCTTGGCGTTTTTGTGGCATGGCGTCACACCACTACCAAGCCATTACTTGAAATGTTTTTACTCTACCACCTCGGTGCATTTAGCGGCGGTTTCTTTGTACGTCTTGTCGAGCAGAGATCGTGTTTCCCTTAATCCGGATTCTCATCAATACGGACGTGGGTAACCCAACGCGCCATTGATGGTGGCGCGCAGGAGATAGCGAGTTTTACCAGGCGGTTGGGGGCGCGTGAACTTAGCCCACCCATATAAGGGATAAGATTCACCTTCTCACCTCGCCTTCTTCCTCCTTTGCTTATCCATCTCCGCTTTTCGAGCTCCAGCGCCCAAGTTCGCATCTCGTCTCAACCTTCTCCGACCATGTCGGGCGGGAGGTAAATGGTTGGCCTCCACCGTTAAGGAGGAGCACATCGCCAAACTGCTTGGCGCGGATACCTCTCGGCGACATCGCCGGCTGCCCGACGAGGGCAGCTCATCCCCACCCAGGCCCCATGAGAGGTCGTCTTTCTTCCCCACTTCCTCCATGGACTGGGCTTTCCACTTCACCCCTTTGTCAGGGGCTCATGTTCTACTACGGCCTGGATTTCCATGATCGGCGCCGAACTTCATCCTCAACATCTCGGCGTTTATTGTCATGTGCGAGGCCTTCCTCTGCATCCAGCCCCACTTGACTTGTGGCTCAAGACCTTCAATGTCAAGCGAAGGTAGTGAAGGGCACTCGGTAGTCTTGGGCGCCATGTTGGGCAAGATGCCCAACGTCCTTTAGTTCAAAGGGCCTTCGTGGAATCCGTCAAGGGGTGGCAATCGGGGTGGTTCTATATCACCGAGCAGCGTGACCCTACATGGGCGGCCCCGAGTTTAGATCTGGTATCCCCGCAGCTCACCTCACGGAAAAGAAGGGCTTCTTTGTGGGGTAGTTGAAGGAGTGGCGGGACTCCAAGCACTGTATCGAAGCTGGTGAAGAAGCTCGGGCTGGTTAACGTGGTCCAAGTCATGCTCGTCGCGGATTCTCCCATGCCAAGGCGGGCATTCAATCTGTGGGAGTTCGATCCGGAACAGCACCGGCGCTGAGTGGGCTCTTGACCTGACGTCTGAAGGCGCTGGAGGTGCTGTTCAAGGCGCGAAGCCCCGCATCCATGTTGAAGATCGCGGATTTCGCTTCATGCGCCTTGAGCCGACGAGGTAAGTGATTCTACCCCTTCTGGGACACTTGTTTTCATAGTTTGACTCTATCGGGTTTTAATTTCCCCTTTCCTTTGACAGGACTGGATTACCTGCCCGGCTCCTATGCGAGAAAATCCGATGGGCCTTCGTCTAGCGAGGCTGCTGGTTCGGCACCTGCGTGGTCTGCGGAGAAAGAACCAGAAGGAGGCCACGGGTGCTCGAAAGAGCTCCGTTTTCAGGTGTCCAAGCGACTCCGGCGGACTCCTCCCGAAAATGAGGAGGAGAAGAGGACTCTCTCGGAGGAGGAGAGAGGAAGGAAGGCTTCCCCAACAGGGGAGGCGAAGGGTCAGAGGGAAGGACTATTCCCCGGACAGCTCCGCCAACATCAGCGTTGGCGAGGAAGAATAGCCTTCAAGGGCCAGGCCTCGGCGAGATCGTAAGTATCCAGATTTCTGAATGATTTATAATTTCTTTTTTGCGTCACATAGTGTCATTACGATGCGCATGCTTTTGTAGTCCGGCCGGTGATGATCTCCCGCTTCATCGGCGGGTCGTTGGCTCCGTCGGATGTAGACTCCATCGACCGCCTCCACCCCTCGCGACACCGAGGGCGCGGTGGGATCCCAAAAGGACCCATCGGGGGAGGCTCGGGCGCCACAAGGCGTCCTCCGGACTTTGCCCGGACTCCACGCCGAAACCGCAGTGGTTCGGAGTCCGGCGGCCTACCGAGCGAAGGGCAAGACCGTGGCGCCGGCGGCTTCCGTCCAACGGGCGCCGGGCAATTTGTTGGGCGCTGCAGGCGCTTCCATCGAGGAAGAACACCGCACTATTATGAGTGCGGTGATTCGAAAGTGCAGCTTCGCCAGGCGGGCTGACGAAGCCTGCGATAGCCTTCTATCGGGCTTTGAGGTAAGAAGTTAAAAATATGCAATGTAATACCGCATAGACGGTAGCCCTGATGCTCGGTTCGGTGTTGGAAAGAAAAGCGGATGAGGATCTGAAAAAAAGATATCGTGGGGTTGCTAAAAATTATGTCAATATGGGTTGCAGGCTCTTTGCTGACCTCTGCCGCCTTGGCTGCGGAGGTCGGTGCCTTGAAGCGAGGCTCGGCGGTCGAGCAAGAGCTCGGCCGCGCCGAAGCAGCTCGGGACAAAGAAGGTGAGTAACACCACTTTGAACTTGTACCTTCTGAGAAAAGGATTTAGGTTGCAACAAAAATAACAAGGATAACATGGTATGCTGCGGGGCCCCGAGCGAGGTGGCGACCACGAAGGAGGCGTGTCCGTGGCGAACGTAATCATGACCACGGGCAGGCAAGCGAGAAAAGCAGGAGGGCGGGTGGCGGTGGTTCAGGAAGAGCTCCAGGCTCTCATGGAAAAGCATGAGAGTTTGGGCGTGACTCAAAGACTCGAGAGTCGAGCTTGCCTCGGCTCTCGAAAGTGCAAAACTGCCAAGGCCGATGCCCATAAGTCCCTGAGGAGATTGAGTTGATGAGGAAGATAGCGGCGGGTAAGGCATTTTTCATGCAAAGCAAGCATGTGAATGTAAATTACGTGTTACTTACCCGAATTTGGAGCTCTCCAGGGGCGTTTGCAGATCTGCCTCGCGGCGTGTCTGATGCCGCCGCATTCTACCGAGCCGAGGAGGGGAGCTCAACGGAGAAGGTCTTCTGGTCTCAGTATGCTGAGGCCGGCCATCCGGTGCCCCCTAGCGACCAGCTGAAGCAGCTGGTCGAGCTTCACAAGGTGGCGAGCAGGCCATGAAGGGCCTCATAGTCGGGTGTGGCTGGAGAGGCCATGCACAGGAGCTTACCGGCCTCGTCTGACGGCTGGTGGATCGTGCCCTGGGTGGAGGTTATCAAGCGCTCCGCTTTGTATTGAAGGTGCTCGTCGGGCCCTTGCCAGCGCAAAGGTGCATTAGGGCAAGCTGGATGCGGAGAAGCTAATCAGCGGCAGCACCGGCGGGCAAGAATATCGTCGCCGAAATGTACTATAAGACTGTCTGAAGGGTGCCCATAAGATTGCGGATGAGTGCCCAGGGGATGTAATTTTGAGTAAATTCGCAATGTGTTATCACATGCGCTGAAAACTTTGTTCATATCGCTAAGCAGCGCTTGTTAATTTAAAATATTACCTTACATGCGGCCGTTTATTAAATCGAGAGATGGCAAGTCGTCGTAAACTCAGCCCCCATGCCACAGTCTTTGGGGTGTTGGGATAAACTTGGCGCTCTAGTTCCCATTTTGGGTCCATCGGGGGCGCTCAACACAGCGAACAAGGCAACGGACTTATAGTGCTTGAACACTCTCACTTAGCCATAGAATTCTATAATTTTAAATTTGGTGAAGCCCCTAGTATTGGAGGACGAATTAGAGGCGCTATCCACGCTATCGTCGGACATTATCCGAACTTCGCTCGAGCGGCGTAGGTCTTTAAGGACCGAAAGGACCTCTCGAACAGCGACCAGTCTCTCGCCTTATCATGACAGTCAGTTTTAGCTTTCTCCTTGAGGCGTTAACCCGGCTCAACAGGCGCAATCGCAGTGGTTCTCCAGTGCTACCCGATAGAGCGGGCGTAAGGTGCCAAACATGGGGCAGGAAAACCCAACTATTGACCCAAGACATGATTGAACCGATTCATATAATGCTATAAGTTGAGTGCCGCACTTGTGAAAGTGTTAGGACTTTATCACACCATAATCGGAGAACATCAGCCCACAGGTGTATTTAGCGTACCAAAATGTATGGGTGCAACATGTAGTAAATGAACATATATATATATATATATATATATATATATATATATATATATATATATATATATATATATATATATATATATATATATATATATATATATATATATATATATAGCATATAATGCAATTATGGGCAAAAAGTGCTGCATTTTATTAGAGAAGATATGGTATGAGTGCGGAATGATACAAATAGTGTGGAAAGAAAAGTTGGGCGAATTAAAGGCGTCTCCCTCGAGGTAGGCAGCGGAATGTTGTATTTAACAAATTTAATGCTCGTGATGGAGACCACACTGAGTGTTAAATCGCATGGCCTTTGTCCTTCCTGGCTGTTGCATCATGAGTTGGTAGGGTGCGCGGACGAGTTCTGTATAAAAAGAAAAATAAAAAAAAAAAAGCGACACACTTAGGGCCCTGGTGTGGTCGAACCGCACTCTGGAGTCTGTTGTGGTTGTGCCTTTCCCCTATGCCCATGGTATCTCCAAGGCGTAATTATGTATCGGAGAGTTTGTCTTACAATTTTGCGAGGGCTGGGGTTGAGGCCGCATTGCTATCTCGTGCTCGGGCGTGCCGGTGGTCTTGGTTGATGTTGCTCGGGCGCGTTTGGTCGTGTCCGGTCGTTTAACGGCGGACTCGAAATTGCTTAAAGGCTGCTCTGTACTGCGCGAGAGCCGTTGTATGTCCCTCCGTTCGGAGGGGCGTTCCGATGTTTCCATTGACCGTGATGACTCCACGAGGGCTGGCATCTTGAGCTTAAGGTATGCATAATGCGGCACGCGTTGAATTTTGCAAACACGGTTCGTCCGAGCAGAGCATGATAGCGCTGCGGAATGGGACTATATCGAAGATTAACTCCTCGCCGGAAATTATCCGGGATCCGAAGACCACTTCGAGTGTGGCGAGCTGTACAATTGGCCTCGACACCTGGTATGGCGCCTTTGAAGGTTGTCTTTGTAGGTTTAATCCTTGAAGGGTCTATGCCCATCTTGCGCTGTATCACGATAAAGCGAGTTCAGGCTCTGCCGCCGTCCATCAGGACTCTTGTGAGTGAAATCCATCGATGATTGGGTCTAAAACCAATGCGGCGAATCCGCCATGGCGGATCTTGGTCGGATGGTCTCTTCGATCGAAAGTGATCGGGCAAGAGGACCATGGGTTGAATTTTAGGCGGCGGCTCCATCAGCGTATCGTCCCTTAGTGCGCTTCCGCTCCCTCTTGGGAATATCGTTGCGTATATCATGTTTACCGTCCGAACTTGAGGGGAATCCCTTTTGTCCTCTGTTGTTCGGGCGGCGGGTCTCTTCCTCATCATCGCTGTGTAGCCCTTGTCACTGATTTGGCGATTAATTTTCCTGCTGCTTAATACCCAACAATCTCTGTTGGTGTGGTTAGCTGGCTTTTGAGTTCCATGTATTTGACAGGGCGGTCGAGTATCGGTCCAAATTGGGCCGGGCCGGAGTGGTTCTTTTAAATGGCTTCTTCCGTTGACGGGCTTGGAGCCTCGGAATCCGGCGTTATTGCCGTATCCTCATTCTTGCTCGCCGTTAATGCGGCGTTTGTTTTTGTTTCGGCGCAACCTGCCATTGCGGTCCTTGGTATCCGGACTGCCAGCGTTTTTGCTGAGGTTGTTGCTGCGAGCTAGCCAGCTATCCTCTCCCGCGAAGCGGGTCATGAGTGAAGTGAGGGCTGCCATGGATTTGGCTTCTCTGTCCTAGGTGTCGGGCCAGCCACTCGTCGCGGATGTTGTGTTTGAAGGGCGAGGGCCTCTGCATCCGGACGATCGGCGATTTGATTTTTCTTTGTTAAGAACCGTGTCGAGAATTGCACGGCGATTAAATGCAGCTGCTGGATTATGTGGCTTAGGTCATCTGCGTCGGTGGTCGCTTTACTCGTGCCACAGGAAGTTGTCGAGGAATGCGGCTTCCAGGTCTTCCCAACATCAATTGACTCTGCGGGCAGGCTGTTAAGCCAATGCCAAGCTGGTCCTTTAAGCAAGCGGGAGATATTTGATGGCGTGAAGATCGTCGCATGGGCCATATGTATATGGAGAGATAATCCTCAATCCAAACCGCGGGTCTGTTGTGCCATCGTAGGATTCGATATTACGGGTTTAAACCCTTGAGGATTTGATGATCCATTACTTCGTCGGTGAAGCATAGTGGGTGTGTGGCGCCTCTGTATTGAGCAATATCGCGGCGTAGCTCGAGAGGCGTTATCTGCTGTGTTCGGCCCGGCGGAGTAGTTGTATCGGTGCGACAATATTAAATGCCGTGGGTCTTGGGGCGCCCACGTGATCCATAGATAGATCTGGATTGTCTTGCCTTGTCCTCCAATATATCCCATAAGTCCGGTAGCGTTCCCCGTGGCTTCATGCTTTTGAGCGATGCCGAATGCGGTTTTGGTGGAGGGCTTGCATGCCTCTCTGTCGCGGCCACGAGGTGGCCGGTCTGCCGTATTGTGCGCTGGTGATGCAGGTTTGTATGCCTCCTCCTCTAATCGGGGGAGCAACTTGCGTTTTGGGTAACTTTTGGAGGGGCATTCGAGTTCATACTCTTCGGCCGCGAGGACCTCGGTCCATCTGTCGGCCAGTAGGTCTTGATCAGCTTGAAGCTGTTGCTGCTTTTTCTTTAGGCTGTTTGCCGTGGCCATTAGCCTGCATCTGAAACGCTCTTGTTCGACGGGATCCTCGGGCATGACGAATTAAATTAAATCGTCGAGGCTTGCCTCGTCTCGGAGGAGGTAAGTAATTGTCATCCTCGACCTCTTAAATCGCCGCCTCTCGTGAGGGCTTGCTTCTGCCTCCTCTGCGCTGGATCGTCTTTGGAGGGAGTTGTCTTCGGCACTACGGGGTGTTATTATCTCTGTGCGGAATCTCCATTCTTGCCATGGCGGGTTTTAAGCGGCGCCGCTGGCGTCGGCGCTTGGGCTGCTTCTTTATGGAATCGGCCTCCGCTGCTTCTTTAGCGTCCCCATCTTTTGGGGTGTCCACCATGTATATGTTGTATGGTGAGGTGGTCTTCCGGTGTCACTGTAGGCCTTGGTTCTTAGTAGTCTCGGCATCGTCGTCCATACCGTCGATGTCTTGGATCGTGGTCGAGTACGTCGGTTAAATCGTCGACGGTGGCTACGAAGTGGGTGGTGGGTGGGATCTGAATTTCTTCGTCGTCTGCGTCCCAACCATCCTGGCGTGGTTGGCCGGGGCTCTCCGGATAGCGAGAGATGCTTGATGAATTTATGATATCGCCCGAAGGCGAGTGCTGAAAGATGTCCGCAGCGGTGAATTCCATGATCGGCGGGACAAGGTAAGTGTTCGGCTCCATCGCCGTAGAAGTTGCAGCTCCTGAGGCGGTGTCCAGCCATCCGTCCTCGATCCGAGCGATCGGCTCGGACTATAGGTCGGGCGGATTAGTGTCTGACCTCAAGGTGCTGTCCGCGGCGAGTTAAGTCATGCCCATCGTGACAGCGCGGCATGCTCGGCTGTGGCTCAGATCCATCGAAGATCAAGTCCCCGGATATCGGCTGTGAAGTTTAGGCTTCAAACCTGACTGACGGCCGGGGCGTAGCTTCGATCTGCTCTAGATGTCCAAGTGAGTTGGCCCTTGATGCGAAAGCCGCCGAATCTGAAGATCTGCCGGAAGAAAAGTCTCACCCAGGACTGCGTCGTTGTTGATTGAAGAGGCCATCAAGCCTATCGGTGGCGACAGAGGAACTCTCAATAAGCACCAATGTCGGTGTCAAAACTGGCGGATCTCGGGTAGGGGGTCCCGAGCTGTGCGTCTAGGCGGATGGTAACAGGAGACAAGGGACACGATGTTTTACCCGGTTGGGCCCTCTTGATGGAGGTAAAACCCTCGTCCTGCTTGATTGATATTGATATTGTGGATGTTTACAAGAGTGGATCTACCACGAGATCAAGGAGGCTAAACCCTAGAAGCTAGCCTATGGTATGATTGTAAGGGTTGTTGATGATGTGGTCCTACGGACTAGAGCCATCCGGTTTATATAGAAACCGGAGAGGGCTAGGGTTACATAGAGTCGGTTACAATGGTAGGAGATCTACATATCCATATCGCCAAGCTTGCCTTCCACGCCAAGGAAAGTCCCATCCGGACACAGGGAGAAGTCTTCAATCTTGTATCTTCATAGTCTTGGAGTCCGGTCGATGATGATAGTCCGGCAGATGATAGTTCGGCTGATGATGGTAGTCTGGCTATCCGGACACCCCCTAATCCAGGACTCCCTCACCAGCCGTTCCCCGTCGCCTGCCGTCAACGCCGCCACCGGCCCGGCGGGGAACAAGCAGCAGGCATTGTCCCTGCACCCTTCGGTACGGCTAGGGCTGGACCAAAAGCTTGTAGCTCGCGAGCTTAATGAGCGCTCAATAGTTTGGCTCATTAAGCTCGTAGCTCGCTTCTTAATGAACAGAGCCAATCACTGATTTTAGCTCGTTAAGCTTAACAAGCTTAACGAGCGAGCTAACAAGTTTCAAGAGTAGCTCGTTAAGCTCGTTAGTAACAACACAACACATATTTCATATTACGTGACAAACTTTTTGTAGCATCTCAGCCCATCTATTTAATCAAATCGACATATGAGGCAACAAACTACTTTATTTCTTTTTGTAGTCACCATATTTCATCTTGAAAACCATACCTACACATTCATCATGTATATGGTAACACATTATAATCTATTAACGAACACTCGCGAGCGCTCACGAGCTTAACGAGCTTCAAACGAGCTGAGCCGAGCAAGGTTTTCTGCTCGTTAATCTTAACGAGCTTAACAAACCGAGCCTTAACAAGCACGAGCTTAACGAGTACGAGCTTAACGAGCTGAGCTGCTCGTTAGTCCAGCCTAGAATGCGGCGAGAAGGCGCACCGCCACCCGTCGCTGGCTCCAGCAGTTCTTTGTCCACGCCCGTCGCGCTGCTGACGCGCCGCGCCTCGTGCTCCTCGCTGAGGAACTTTTGCATTACCGTCCCGTCGGCGACCTCTCTGACCAGTGGCTCGCCCGCATCACCGAGCTCGTCGGCGCCCGCTAAGGCTCCCTGCGCCATCCTCTCGCTGCACGCGCCCGTCTTGCAGGCGATGAAACTCGAGGCGCCTCGGCCGCCCTCCCCTCAAGGCGCCTTGGCCCCTAGGCGCGTGGCTCCTGGGCGAAACCCACTCCGTCCGGCACCAGCATAGCAAGAGAAGAGCTGCCAAGAAGTCCCTCGTCCCGAAGAAGCTGCCTGGCTGCTCCCCGCACCGGCCCGTCATGACTGCGCTCCTGCTCCAGTGCGCCAAGACCCCGCGCTGCTCCCGGCGGCAGCGCGCGGAGACCTCCAGGATCAAGCCCTCCATCACCAAAGGCCTCCCGTGGCCACTACAGGTTGTCGTGCCTTCACCGCCGAGCTGCGCAGCGTGGCCTGGCCGGGCAAGTTAAAGCCAGACTTGCCACCACGCTACGATGGCACGGCTGACCCTGCGGAGTTCCTCCAGCTCTATGAGCTGGGCATCGAAGCCGCCAACGGAGATGAGAAGGTCATGGCGAACTGGTTTCCCGTGGCGCTCAAGGACGGTGCCCGCACCTGGCTCCTGAACCTGGCTCCTGGCACGATTTCCTCCTGGAACAAGATGCGCACCCGATTCATCGCCAACTTCCAAGGCACCCGCGATCGGCCCCCGGCCATGAGTGACTTGCGCCGCATCAAGCAGCAGTCAGGGGAGACCCTGCAAAAGTTCATCCAACGTTTCAACAACGCTCGCCTTAAGATCCCCATTGTGTCTGAGGAGGCCATCATGTCAGCCTTCTCCGACGGTGTGCGTTACGTCAAGATGAAGGAAGAGCTCGCGATCCATGAAGACATGTGCACATCCCTGGAGCTGTTCAACTTGGCGACCAAGTGCGCCAGGGCTGAGGAAGGACGCCTTTCCCTTCTCGAGCTGCCGGCTGCCAACCTAGAAGAGAAGAAGCCCAAGGTCAAGGACATGAAGCGCAAGGGGCTGCCGTGCTTGCGTGAGCCGGACACCTGGCGAGGAAGGACTAGCTGAGTCATCAAAGGCGATCGGTACTGCATGTACCATGACCTCCACACCTAACACCTGTGAATGCCAAGAGCTCAGGGCGTGCGAGGCGTGCGTGCGGCGGCGCCGGCGCAGCGACCGGGGCTATGGCGAGAAGAGGAAGAGGTGGAGGGCGATGGGAAGACCGTGGCCCTCGCCAAGGGTGGCGTGACCGACCTCGCGAGGACCGCTGGCGGATTAGTCTCGTGAGGGAGGTTGGAGGGACCCGCCTCGCGAGGAGGCTCGAGGATCAGCCTCGCGAGGATCACCCACAAGGCAGCATGAGGCCTCCCTCCTCTGCCACCGCAGCCAAGGAGAAATGAAGACCATCATCAGGGGCGAGGGGCTGGGGCTTCCGAGAGCAGCGCAATTGCTTGCATCTGGGCGAGCTCAAGCCCAGCCTCTCGGCACATCTTCAAGTAGTTCTCCTTGAAGTGAATGCAGTCCTCCGGGCTCGAAGCCACCGCCCCTCGGGTGATCAGCGTGCGCCATCACATTCAGCTCGGCAGGTCAGCTCAAGTCGCAGCCCTGGCGGAGTCCTCCCGATGCTTTGTTCTCCAATCATCAGCAATGTGCAGGTCACCAGGACCCTCATCGATGGCGGAGCAGGGCTCAATGTCATGTCCGTCGAGACATTCAACAATCTCCAAGTGCCATACAATCAGCTTCAGCCAACCAAGCCTTTCTCCGGAGTCACTGATGGTTCCACAGTTCCGTTAGGGCAGGTCCGCCTTCCTGTCACCTTCGGGACGCGCGGCAACTACCGCACCAAGCTCATTGAATTCGACGTTGCTCACATTCGCCTGTCGTACAATGCCATCCTCGGGTATCCAGCCCTGGCCAAGTTCATGGCCGTGACCCATCATGGCTACAATGTCCTCAAGATGCTAGGAAGCGGTGGAGTCATCACGGTGCCTTGTGCAGAGAGAGATGCAGTGTGTTCCCTGGAGCGTGCTTTCCAAGCCGCGTAAATCGAAGACCCAGATCACAGGAGCGGGAGGCTTCCCGAGGCTGCTCCTAAGAAGAAGACATCGCCTGGCCCGACCCCTCGGGAGGCAGGCCCCTCAGTCCCGCTTTGTTTGAGGGCACCTCCTTTGTCGCATAGGAAGGCGGCGGCGCCTCCTCGAGCAAGGCTCGGGGCTCTCTCTGGAGGGCCACCGACTTTGCTAAGATCACGAGGGCGCTTGGGCATCACCCAGGCGTGTTTCAAAACACGTTTCCCTCGAGGAAGAAGCAAAGGCAGGAGGCCAAACTCTCGGGAGTTCGTCGGCAAGATCATTCAGGAGCTGCAGGAGTCAAGAGTCCTGAGTGGCAGCCGCCGCTTACCTGCCGTAGCTCCCCATCCAGGCGAGGATAGTGGGCTGCACGTCTGCATCGACATACCAGGGCTCAACCGAGCCGCCTCTCAGGAGCACCTCTGGCCCTCACACGTGGGGCACTGTGAAGGTCCACCCCACAGCTATGTTCGCATGCCTTACGGCTTGCGAGCGGCTGCCTTGGCGGCGCCTCATGAGGAGCATCACGGAGGCTCAAGTGGCCAACCGTTCCGCAGTCTGGCGGAGATGGAGATGGTCGCGAGGAGCCACCAGCGCCTCGGAGCCTCGAGGCTCACAGGCCTAGGGGTTCGTGAAGTCGGCTTCGCTTGCGCCGCGGCGTCCGTTACTTCGGCATCCCTTCATCTCCAACATCACCAGGTGACATCCTTCGAGTTTCATTTTCTGCTGGGAGCGCCCCCAGGGCTGCATCATTAGCAGGCCGCGTGGGTCCGTCCCTGCAGCATGTATCCCTTTTGATTCATGTTTCTAGTTTACTTTATTGGGAGCGCCCCTCGGGCTGCGTCATCCCCAAGTCGCTCGGGCCCGACCCAGCGATGTTCGCCTTCTCTGCACCTATCTAAATGGATTTGCTCCTTCGTGATTAACCTGTTTGACCTAATCGCCCTTTCGATTAACACCAACTGATGGAGCTGCTCCCTAATAGCACGGCAGCTTGCGCATGGGTCCGTCCACCAGCGTCGCCAAACCTGAATGGCTGAGCTCGGCGTGGCAGCCCTCAAGCGCCACCTCATCAAACCTTCGGTGCCTCGTCACCCCTCGAGCAACCAGCGGCTGGTAGCCGATTCTCATGGCGAACTCTCGTTCTTCTTGTGATGAGCCTGCAGGATCTCTTCAAGGAGCAGCATCGGCGAGGCCTTCACGGCGTCTTCTTCACTCTCGTCCGTTGTGAACGCTTGCGTTAAAGGGGGTACACGAGCATCGCGACTCATGGACTCCAACTAGCTCTCCATCCCTCACCTCCTGGCCTTGTCCACGACATCGCGACCTGGCATACCAGCGACGGCTGAGCTCGCTCGAGGGCCGGGACCCGAGGACGTAGAGCAGAAAGGGGAGTAAAGGCGAGAGGGAAGAGGCACAGGGGGACCTCGCCGGGGAACTCCTCAGCTGCCGATGCGCGGACCTAACGCCGCACCAAGTGGTGGTTCCTGACTCCCGAGATAAGTCATCCTCCAGAAATACTAGCTATCGCAGCACTGACCTCGCACCTAATGCAATCCCGTGTTGGCGACGTCGTGCTCCTAATGCAATCCCGTGTTGGCCCTGTGGTGGCTGCTTGAGCGCTAAAGGGGACCTCCTGAGCATCGCGACTCAGGGGCTTTTACTGGACCCCGGGACGCTCACCTCCTGGCCTTGACCACGGCATCACGACCTGGCATACCAGCGACGGCTGAAGCCTGCCTTGGGACCGGGACCTGTCGGTGCAGAGCATCAAGCCCTCGCGAGGTTCAAAAGGAGGAACTGAGCTAAGATGGGATGAGCATCTCACACCACTTCACGACAATGATCATATTAACAAACGGAGCCGCAGGCACCTTACAAGCCCCCACGGGGTGTGTTCTTCAATTCCTCGCAGGGAACAAAAGGAGAAGATCCTAAAAACGCTAACTACGCGCCTCTGAAAAGCGCCATCATCAGCGGTGGGCGTCGGGCACCGGCGCCAACCCCATCGGATCGATGGCGGTGGCGGCTGGCGAGCCATCTACTCTCGAGGCGATACAAGCTCGGGGGCTCGTAGTTGTCGTCGCTCGTCTCCGGAGTCGCTGTCACATCCCTAGAGTTTGCTTGTAACTAGTGGCATTGCATCCATGCATCATGTTTAAATTTCGTGAAACTTGAAATGGTGATTGTTGAAACCCTAGCACCGAATGAATTCAACTAGGTTCAATATAAAAAATATATTTTCAATGATCCCAAATGCCCTTTAGAAAAGTTCATGATTTTTGTCAAAGGTGAAAACCTCTGCCAAAAGTCATGCACATATTTCTAGGCCATTCTGGATTTCTGAATTAAATCATATAGTATTTGCATTTGGGCATTTAAATGCTATAAAATATTTTAAATGCACAAATAACTCTGAAAATAAGTGTGGACTGTTGGAAATAATCTAAGCAGAGCCCAGTTATTTTCAGGATTTTTAAAGATGCCTAAGTATTTTAATAAAGCCACACAATTGCAGAAAAATAAGCAGAAACAAATAAGCGAAGAGAGAGCCACGACTTACGGCAGCCCACAGGCGCAGCCCTCCGCTGGCCCAGCCCAGCGGCCAGCGGTCGTCCTCAACCTTGCCCGGTGGCGGGCGTGTCGCCAGCAGTGCTGCGCCTCAGCCACCTCCTGCTTCCTCCCGGCCCTCTAGCGGCGCCACAGAGATGCCCGTGGCCCTCGCCCCTCTCCTCACTCTGCTCTCTCCTTCGCCCTCTAGTTTCTTCCCAGCCTTGACCGAGCATGATCGTCGCGCCGCCCGAAGCTCCCCACGGCCACAGCCACCTCCGAGCCCTCCGCCGCGCCCCAGGCTCCGCCCGTGATGCCCCTTCCTCTCCACGAGGCGCGCCCTGCGGAAGCCTGCAGCATCGTCCACGGCATCGTCTTCAACCTCTGGCCGCCGGCGAACTCTTCGGGGATTGGTGAGCTCCAGTCCCTCCCCGGCCTCGCCGTTGCCTCTACCGGATTCGCCGTGAGCCCCTGCCTTTTTCCCCTCTAACCCCATGCTCGTCCGCGCCTTCTAGCCACCATAGCCGCCGGGCCGGTGCTCCTAAATGCCGCCATGTCGCCACCGCAGCTACGGCCGTGCAAGCACGCGTCCAAGCTTACCACTGAGCTCACCGCACCCCCGCGAGTCGAACACGACCGTCCACGGCTCCTCACGTGCCTCGCACCGCCCACACCGTTGTTGCCCGAACTCTGGCCGCCGGCACGACCTCGACTCCGGCGAGCTCTCTCCACCCCAGCTCCTCCGACTTGCACTACCATATGCGCGCGACCCCCAGCTACACGTAGAACCAATCCGCCGTCCAAATGATCGCCTGTGGGCGAAACCCGACGCGCTCTGCCGCCACTGACCTCGCCGGCGATGAGCCGTCGGCCTAATTCCGGTTTAGATAGCCACTAATGACCCAGCTAAACCACCCCTAGTGCCACTGCCATGTGGGCCCTCTGCCTGTTTAGTTTAATTTAATTTTCTGTTTAGATTAGTTCATAACCCACTGGGACCCACACTTCAGCATTGACTTTCTTGTGTGACGTTGATTGGTCCCACATGTCATCCACCCAAACCAGCCTGTTACCTTGACCCGTGGGTCCCGGCCGTCGAGTTTGACTGGGCTGGCGCCTTTGACCTCTTGGCGTCACCTTGGCGCAATGCCGACGCACTAATTCAATTACTGGAATTATTCTTATACAGGAAATTCTAGAAAATAGTACAAACTTCTAAAAATCATAGAAAATCAACCGTAACACCAAATGAAACAAATTATATGTGAAAAATGATCAAAAAATCCAATATATCCATCTGCACTGGCTTCCTGCATGTTAGAAAACTTTAACCTTGCTGTTTAGGTGAAACAAGTTAATGCACTAATATGACCTCTTAAAATGGGTTTGCATTTGAATCTTTGGTTCAAATGGACTCATCTCAATCTGTTCTAGCTTGCATTAGCCCAAAACACATTCATATTGCCATGTCATAGCATGCATCATCTTGTGCATTGCATTGATCGTGTTTCTTCTCGTTTGCGGTGTTGTTCCCCTCGGTGAGCGTTGTACAAGCGTTTTGATCGTTCTGATGATGAAGAATCAATGCTATCTTCAGAAGTGCCAGGCAAGCAAAACCCCCTTGTTCATTCCGATACAATCCCACTCTCTCACTCCTGCCAGGCAAACTGCATTAGGACAACAACGATTCATTTGTTACTTGCTGTGGTAGTTGAACCCCTTTATCCTCTGCATGACCTGTCATTTCCACAGTAAATAGATGAAACCCACTAGCATGAGTAGGAGTTGTTTGAGTCTGATGTGCCTACTCATTCATGCTTGTTTGTCATGCCTGCTACTGCTTAGAGTTGAGTCAGGTCTGATTCATCGGGGATGAATCGGAGGTGTGTAAATATGTCCTACTGTGTGTGAGCTAAGTGTGTGAACACGATTTGGTAAAGGTAGCGGTGAGAGGCCATGTAGGAGTACATGGTGGGTTGTCTCATTGAAACCGTGCTCAGGAACTGAGTTCTGTGTTTGTGATCCATGAACAGTTACTACCACACATTGGGATCCTTAATTGACTCTCTCGGCTTCTTAACCACCCTTTTTCTCTGTCCAGGAGTTGCAACTAGTTTCTGGTGTTTGTAGGATATGTGTTGGAGGCCGTGCGTAGCGCTGACCCTAGGGGTGGGCTATGATGCGGTAGATACACCATGGCACGGTGTACCGGGCGCCCGTTTGGTGTCTCGAGAACCCTGCTCACATCGTTCGGGGCCGTATGTGGAAACCTCGGCCGGACTCCCTGCGGATGGAACCTGAATAGGCGATAAACCTGGACTAGAGACTTGAGTGTTTAGGTACGCCGTTGCCGGCACCCTCGTTGGGCTTCCGCTTGAAGGTTGCCGAGTACATGTCGTGTAAACGGCGGTAAGTGGTGAGAGCGTGTGTGAAGAAGTACACCCCTACAGGGTTAACATCATCTATTCGAATAGCCGTGTCCGCGGTAAAGGACTTCTGGGGTTCCTATATCGGTTCATAGACAAGTGAAAGTGGATACTCTAAAACGCGCAAGATAAGCGTGAGTGCTATGGATGGTGTTCTCGTAGGGAGACGGGAGCGGATCCATAGTGGTGTATTGATATGGTGAATATGTCGACTCGTGTGCGCCACCTCAAAAGAGTTACTTGCAGTCGTAGTTTAGGATTGCAACCGAGTCAAAGCTGGCTTGCTGCAGTTAAACTCCACCACCCCTTTATTGATACCGATGCATATGTAGATAGTTCTGATGTAAGTCTTGCTGGGTACATTTGTACTCACGTTTGCCTATTTTATGTTTTTGCAGAGAGACTTCCGTCTCACTAGTAGTTCCGCGTGGACTTCGACATTTAGCTTGTTACCTCAACTACGATCTTGTGCCCTCGGCAGGATCTGGTAGATAGTCAGGCTTCTCAGCCTTTTTCATTTGTAGATGTCTGTACTCAGACATGTTAAGCTTCCGCATGTGCTTTGACTTGTATGCTTTGAATGTTGGGTCATGAGACCCATGTTTGTAATATCTTCGCTCCTCGGAGCCTAATGAATAAATACTTGAGTCGTAGAGTTATGTTGTGATGCCATGTTGTATTTACACATATCGAGCATATTGTGTGTATGATTGAAATGCTTGGTATGTGTGGGATCCGACAATCTAGTTATTTATCCTTGGCAGCCTCTCTTATGGGGAAATGTAGTCTAGTGCTTCCTTGAGCCATAGTAGTCCGCTACAGCCCGGTTCACCGGAGTCCTGCTAGCCCAGCACTACTGCTCAGGACACTTGACTGACCGGCATGTGTTTCACGTCGTTCCTGTGTTTGTCCCTTCGGGGAAATGTCACGCAGTGACATCCGGAGTCCTGCCTAGCGTGCTACAGCCCGGGTTCCCGGAGTCCTGTTAGCCCAGTGCTACAGCCAGGATTCACACGTTGCTGACCGACATGCTCGATGTGATTCATGTATGCCTGTCCCCATGGGTTAGTGCCGCTTTGGGTTCATGACTAGCCATGTCGGCCCGGGTTCTCTGCCATATGGATGCTAGCGACACAATCGTATCGTGAGCCAAAAGGCTAAACGGTCCCGGGCCATGGTAAGGCGACACCGTGGGAATACCGTGCGTGAGGCCGCAAAGTGATATGAGGTGTTACCGGCTAGATCGATGTGACTTGGAACCGGGTCTGACAGCTTTGGTATCGAGCCTGTTGCTGAGGATTACCAAGCCAAACCGGTGAAGTTGTGTCTAGAAATGCTTTAGTTATGTAAGGAATTGATTGTGGAAGGAGCGTAAGGCTCTTTTTACTCCTTATACCTCATGGTCTTCTAATCTGAGTCATCCTCTTCTCTTCTACGGGGATTAAGAACTAGGCCTTCTCATCTATCTATCAGGATGGCGTGTTACTAATCCATAGACTTATAGAATTGATAGTTTCAAATCTCAGTTCAGTTTTACTACTTCCGTATGTTCATAGCTGGTCTCAGAACCTTGATATTGCGATGTTGAGTGGTCATGCCACTATTTTGCAGGATGTCTCAAATCATTTTGAGCATTTACAGCCGTTATGCTGTCCGAGTCATCCCAGATTTCTAAATAGTCTGATGATTTGCAAATTCCTTCTCTCCATTTCTAATGTTCATTTGGGCCAGATTAATCACACAAATTAGTGTGTTGAGCTACTCCGCTGCCTCGACATATATGTTGGAGCTATTATTATGAACCTAGGTGTTCTAGGGAGTCACCTAGTAATCTAGCCATGTTTTGTGTTCCCGGTGTGATGATTCTGGCCATTATTCTCGAGGGCATCCTGTGATGCCATTTAGTAGTAGGTATTCTATTCCTGGGTTCTTGAACCCGAGATTCACCCTACTTACCTCCTGTTGATAGTGTTTGCTAGTTCCTTTAGGATATTAGTAACTTTGCGATAGTCCTCGAGGACCGTGGTATTTCCTTCTTCCAAATACTATGAACCGCTTATGGCAGAAGTTTCTCGCTGAACCGAAGGATCGCAATCAGAGTACTCTTGAGGAGTTCTCCATCCATAATTGTGAATCTGCCAGTTCTACCCTTTCTGCATGGGTTATCCGGATGAAATGTTGAGCTTCGCTCGACATACTAATCTATGCATCCACAACTCAGAAAAAAAACATATGTTCCTTTGAGTTGTCTCTCTTTAGTTGTCTTTTGACCTTCATCTATCAATTGATAGTCAAGAGTATGCGTGCCTTCATTCATTGATGCCTATTACTCTTGTGGTCCGTCAAGCCATTCTATTCCGGAATGACTAGGAGAAACAAACTCCAGTACCTCATCCATATCCAGGATTGGGTCAAAGCAGTTGTAATCTGCAGATCAAATGCAATCAAGCTTTTGATTCTGTTCTATCCTGAAGTATTACCCACTTTATGTCAGGAACATCATGAGAATTGCACCTTCTCTTATGAATTCTTGGTGCAGTAATACTCTCGCCATCATCGTTCATTCCTCGGTCCCGTGTTGTTGCAACCGGAATGCCGACAAGTGAACCATGATGTGTGAAATTTATACTCCTAGCAACCGTGTTGCTTGGTAGTTCATGGACAATATTCTCATTCTTAGCGTGTTGATTATTGAATCATCACCCTAAGGTTGATCGTGCCACCTAGTCCATTTTCCTGGTGCACACTTCGACTGATGAGTTAGGATCTTGTCAAGTCCTCGCTCATTTGATCATATCATCTTGCCCTCAAAAGCAAGATTGTTCTCGAGCTTAGTAACATACCGGTGGTTCGTGATTTCCGAATATCTTCTCGGAAGTATTACCTGGTTGACCCCTGACTTTTATGTTGAGCTCGTGATCAAGTTGGTTTTCCTCTAAACCAGCCATTCTCCAAGAATCTGTGTTGGATACCCCTGAGCTAGTTGGTTAAGCTAAACAACAACTTGGAGAGTTGGAAGATGAAAGCTTGTCTGACTTAGGTCATCACTAAGGGATATACTTGTGTGTGTGTGTGTGTGTTGAAGAAAGATGATATCTTCATCGATTGGTCCCTGTGATCAGTTGTTGGATATATTATCTTAAACAATCTTTGATTTGAGCATGGGCTATTGTCAGGTCAAATCATAACCAACGATATTCGTAATGTTGTCTTACTCGTGGTTGATTCCTCGAGCATACACCATTATACCCTTTGCGTCTGACCAATGCTATCACCTTGTTCACATGATGGTGGAAGTCCAGTGATATGGAAATTCCGATGAGTTGCTGTTGAGCCCATCAGCAGCATCTTGTCTCCCCCATGATTCATGTTGAACATCAAGCTAGTGTTGGAAACTTTTATAAGCATTATCCTCATGTCCCTTTCATGAAGCATATGTTCGGATGAAAGAAGTGACTTCCTCTAACACATGTGCATTTGATGCAAGTTGCAGCCGTGAATTCGAAAAAGTTAATGTTGCTTCTCTGGAATCATCACAAGTCAGTTATGCATGTGCGAAGTATACATTGGTTTGTGAGATTAGCTACCTCCATTCCAAATGTATTTCCTAGCACGCCAAGCCACTGATTGAATATTTCAAGGATAATAAGTTCTAAGTGCTAGTCCTGAAGGTACCAGACAGATTTGTACAGGATTCCGTTATCCTCGATGATGGTTCCCAACTAGAACTCGGTAGTGTTTTATTATAAGACTACCATGTGGTCATGCTAGTCTAGGACAATGTGTTCACAGGTGTGTAGCAGAACCAGCTCATGTTTTGGAGCTTGCTATCATAGTTCATCTCCCGAGAGTCTCGCAACATTATCTCATCGATTTGTGTTGCAACTTTTCTTTTCAGACATGTGAGTCTGAAGTATCCTGTTTCTAACCAGATCTGAATCTCAGGCAGATATGATGGTTGGAACATTCCCAACATTTGCATTTTGTTCCTAGCTTGCATCCCATCGTGCCAATTTCCCATGGGCTGTCCTTCTCAACAGTTGCTGTCCAGGATCATTTTCAAAAGTGGTCCTGTCATGGGTCCCATCCATCTCCGGTGATAAGCAAAAATCATCCATTGCTTTGTCTTCAACAAGGTAGTCCACATCATCCATTCTAGTCGGAATATGCCATTCTTCCGAGCTCCTTCAAGTAATCGATTGCAAATTGCCTTGGGCTGGTATGAAGATTTTCAATGATCTCTGTATCAAAAGTAATTCTTTTTGCCACTTAAGGAATAATTCTACGAGTCACCTTCTCTGAGGTGCCCCGTTATGGGTCATGGCAATTTTTCCTCGCTACCTTGTCACCTCGTCAAATGTTTTATTCTGTCCCTCCTAATGCATGTTTTGCCTCTCAGCTCCAGAGATGTTTCTACGTCTCATTCCGTGAGTTGATCTTGTGATCCTTGTGATGATCCTAAGTTGCTCGAACCTCAAGAAGATCGATTCTTCTAAAATTCTCCCTTTCCTCTCGTTGTCATATTGGATGAAGTTCTCAAAGCAAGATGTCAAGATTAAGATGATGATCGAATCAACGTTCTTACAAAGTGCAAGTTGGATCATGAAGATCGTGTTAGCTTCGTGTCCCCTTTGTCTTCTTACCTCACGTCTTGAATCTTGGGACGAGATTCTTGTTTAGTGGGGGTGAGTTGTCACATCCCTAGAGTTTGCTTGTAACTAGTGGCATTGCATCCATGCATCATGTTTAAATTTCATGAAACTTGAAATGGGGATTGTTGAAAACCTAGCACCAAATGAATTCAACTAGGTTCAATAAAAAATATATTTTCAATGATCCCAAATGCCCTTTAGAAAATTTCATGATTTTTGTCAAAGGTGAAAACCTCTGCCAAAAGTCATGCACATATTTCTAGGCCATACTGGATTTCTGAATTAAATCATATAGTATTTGTATTTGGACATTTAAATGTTATAAAATATTTTAAATGCCCAAATAACTCTGAAAATAAGTGTGGACTGTTGGAAATAATCTAAACAGAGCCCCAGATTATTTTCAGGATTTTTAAAGATGCCTAAGTATTTTTAATAAAGCCACAGAGTTGAA
This sequence comes from Aegilops longissima, assembly GCA_021605205.1. Lineage (NCBI taxonomy): Eukaryota > Viridiplantae > Streptophyta > Magnoliopsida > Poales > Poaceae > Aegilops > Aegilops longissima. The sequence goes on along the minus strand of CM038681.1, from coordinate 266,521,292 downwards.
GAAAAATAGAAAACAGAAACAAATAAACGAAGAGAGGGAGACCCACCTGACTTACCTGGCAGCCCACCTGGCCCAGCCCCTCAAGCTGGCCTAGCCCACTGGCCAAAGCGGTCGTCCTCAACCTCTGCCAGTAGGCAGAGCCGTGTCGCCCGCGCGCGCGCTCGCCCCTGGCCACCTCCTGCTTCCTCCCCGGGCCCTCTAGCGACGCCACGGAGACGCCCCGTAGCCCCTTGCCCCTCTCCCTCACTCTCTCCTCTCTCCTTCGCCCTCTAGTTTCTTCCCTGAGCGCGACCGAACGCAGCCGTCGCCGCCAACGAGCTCCCCCATGGCCACAGCCATCTCCGAGCCCCTCCAACGCGCCCCCGAGCTCCGCCGTGATGTCCCCTTCCTCTCCACCGAGCCGCGCCTCGCCGGAAGCCCTGCAGCATCGTCCACGGCATCTTCTTCAACCTCTGGCCACCGGCGAACTCTTCGGGGATTCGTGAGCTCCAGTCCCTCCCCGGCCTCGCCGTTGCCTCTACCGGATTCGCCGTGAGCCCCTGCCTTTTTCCCCTCTAACCCCATGCTCGTCCGCGCCTTCTAGCCACCATGGCCATCGGAGCCGATTGCTCCTCACCGCCGGCCATGTCGCCACCGCGGCTATGGCCGTGCAAGCATGCGTCCGAGCTTACCACTGAGCTCACCGCACCCCCGCGAGTCAAACACGACCGTCCACGGGTCCTCCCGTGCCTCGCACCGCCCACACCATTGTTGCCCGAACTCCGGCCGCCGCCACGAGCTCGACTCCAGCGAGCTCGCTCCACCCCAGCTCCTCCCACTTGCACTACCAGATGCGCGCGACCCCCAGCTACGGGTAGCACCAATCCGCCGTCCAAATGATCGCATGTGGGCGAAACCCGACGTGCTCCGCCGCCACTGACCTCGCCGGCGACGAGACGTCGGCCTAATTCCGGTTTAGTTAGCCACTAATGACCTAGCTAAACCACCCCTAGTGCCACTGCCATGTGGGCCCTGTGCCTGTTTAGTTTAATTTAATTTTCTATTTAGATTAGTTCATAACCCACAAGGACCCACACGTCAGCATTGACTTTGCTGACGCGGCCGTTGACTGGTCCCACATGTCATCCACCCAAACCAGCCCTGTTACACTGACCCGTGGGTCCTAGCCGTCAGGTTTGACCTGGGCTGGCGCCTTTGACCTGCTGACATCACCCTGACGCATTAATTCAATTACTGGAATTATTCTTATACAGGAAATTCCAGAAAATAGTACAAACTTCTAAAAATCATAGAAAATCAACCGTAACTCCAAATGAAACAAATTATATAAGAAAAATTCAAAAAAAATCCAATCTATCCATCTGTACTGGTTTCATGCATGTTAGAACACGTTAACCTTGCTGTTTAGGTGAAACAAGTTAATGCACTAATATGACCTCTTAAAATGGGTTTGCATTTGAATCTTTGGTTCAAATGGACTCATCTCAATCTGTTCTAGCTTGCATTAGCCCAAAACACATTAATATTGCCATGTCATAGCATGCATCATATTGTGCATTGCATTGATCGTGTTTCTTCTCTGTTTGCCGGTGTTGTTCCCCCTCGGTAGACGTTGTACCGACGTTGTGATCGTTGACAATGATGAAGACTCAATGTTATCTTCAGTAGTGCCAGGCAAGCAAAACCCCCTTGTTCATTCCGATACAATCCCACTCTCTCACTCCTACTCTCTTTTACTGCATTAGGACAACAACGATTCATTTGTTACTTGCTGCGGTAGTTGAACCCCTTTATCCTCTGCGTGACCTGTCATCTCCACAGTAAATAGATGAAACCCACTATCATGAGTAGGAGTTGTTTGAGCCTGATGTGCCTACTCATTCATGCTTGTTTGTCATGCCTGCTACTGCTTAGAGTTGAGTCAGGTCTGATTCATCGGGGATGAATCGGAGGTGTGTAAACATGTCCTACTGTGTGTGAGCTAAGTGTGTGAACACGATTTGGTAAAGGTAGCAGTGAGAGGCCATGTAGGAGTACATGGTGGGTTGTCTCATTGAAACCGTCCTCAGGAACTGAGTTCTGTGTTTGTGATCCATGAACAGTTACTACCACACATTGGGATCCTTAGTTGACTCTCTCGGCTTCTTAACCACCCTTGTTCTCTGTCCAGGAGTTGCAACTAGTTTCTGGTGTTTGTAGGATATGTGTTAGAGGCCGTGCGTAGCGCAGACCCTAGGGGTGGGCTATGATGCGGTAGATACACCGTGGCACGGTGTACCGGGTGCCCATTTGGTGTCTCGGGAACCCTGCTCACATCGTTCGGGGCCGTATGTGGAAACCTCGGCCGGACTCCCTGCGGATGGAACCTGAATAGGCGATAAACCTGGACTAGAGACTTGAGTGTTTAGGTAGGCCGTGGCCGACACCCTCGTTGGGCTTCCGCTTGAAGGTTGCAGAGTACATGTCGTGTAAACGACGGTAATGGTGAGAGCGCGTGTGAAGAAGTACACCCCTGCAGGGTTTACATCATCTATTCGAATAGCCGTGTCCGTGGTAAAGGACTTCTGGGTTGCCTATATTAGTTCATAGACAAGTGAAAGTGGATACTCTAAAACGCGCAAGATAAGCGTGAGTGCTATGGATGGCGTTCTCGTAGGGAGACGGGAGCAGATCCATAGTGGTGTATTGATATGGTGAATATGTGGACTCGTGTGCGCCACCTCAAAAGAGTTACTTGCAGTCGTAGTTTAGGATAGCCACCGAGTCAAAGCTGGCTTGCTGCAGTTAAACTCCACCACCCCTTTATTGATACCGATGCATATGTAGATAATTCTGATGTAAGTCTTGCTGGGTACATTTGTACTCACGTTTGCCTATTTTTTGTTTTTGCAGAGAGACTTCCGCCTCACTAGTAGTTCCGCGTGGACTTCGACGTTTATCTTGTTACCTCAACTACGATCTTGTGCCCTCGGCAGGATCTGGTAGATAGTCAGGCTTCTCAGCCTTTTTCATTTATAGATGTCTGTACTCAGACATGTTAAGCTTCCGCATGTGCTTTGACTTGTATGCTTTGAATGTTGGGTCATGAGAGCCATGTTTGTAATATCTTCACTCCTCGGAGCCTAATGAATAAATACTTGAGTCATAGAGTTATGTTGTGATGCCATGTTGTATTTACACATATCGAGCATATTGTGTGTATGATTGAAATGCTTGGTATGTGTGGGATCCGACAATCTAGTTGTTTATCCTTGGCAGCCTCTCTTATGGGGAAATGTAGTCTAGTGCTTCCTTGAGCCATAGTAGTCCGCTACAGCCGGTTCACGAGTCCTGCTAGCCCAGCACTCTGCTCAGGTCACTTGATCTGGCGGCATGTATTTCACTTCGTTCTGTGTCGTCCCCGGAAATGTCGGCGGTGACATCCGAGTCCTGCCTAGCCTGCTACAGCCCGGGTTCCCGGAGTCCTGTTAGCACAGTGCTACAGCCGGGATTCACATGCTGCTGACCGACATGCTCGATGTGACTCATGTATGACTGTCCCCATGGGTTAGTGCCGCTTTGGGTTCACGACTAGCCATGTCGGCCCGGGTTCTCTGTCATATGGATGCTAGCGACACTATCATATACGTAGCCAAAAGGCGCAAACGGTCCCGGGCCATGGTAAGGCGACACCTGTGAGAATACTGTGCGTGAGGCCGCAAAGTGATATGAGGTGTTACCGGCTAGATCGATGTGACTTGGAATCGGGGTCCTGACAGTCGCGAAGATCTCGGCGGAGTCGCTGGATCCTCCGACGCCTCCGCTGCCTGAGGACCTGCTGGGGGAGCGGTCGGTGAGCCTAGTCCTCGCCACGGCATGGCCCCGACCACCTCTCTCAGGGCAGCACTCCAGCCGGCGTCCTTCCGCATCGAAGACCTTGAAGAACATCACGGAAGCGCCATCGTACTCCACGTGGATCACGAGGGCGCCCCTCTTCCGGCAGACCCGGGAGATCTCGCCCCAGCCTCGGGTCATGAAGACCCTGCCCGGAGCGACGACCGCAACCTCCGCTTCGGTCGCAGGGGTGCTGCATCCGGCATGCTGCAACCAGAGCTCCAGAGAGCCCCTCTACGGAATCACGAAGGCGAAGGAGGTAGGAAGGCGAATCCAAGTCTTAGGAGGCATGGCGGCGTGGAGCACAAGTTCTCGGGAGGAGCCATCGGCATGGACTCCGGGCGGAACAACGCGCACCGCCGTGACCCGCCGACGCCGACGGCGGCGTCGCACGTGGCGCTCGGCGTCAACTCCTTCAGGGCCCTCAATGCGGGCGTACAAAGGCAGCGGGAACCCTGGCGGTGGCCGATCATACTAGGGCTTCGACACCTCCTGCCGGGCGCCCTCATCTCGGCGGCAGAGGGCTAGCCGTTTCTTCGGCGGAAGCGGATCGGGACCCTCTCGGGGCTTCCTTTCTCTTCCGGGGAGAACCGACGGATCGGAGCCATTGTCGCAATGTGGAGCAAGGGCAAGGATGGAGAAGAAGGAGAAGCAAGAAGAGATGGATTGGAAGCTTTTCACTGCCGTTCATTACATATAGCCGGGAGGCCAACCGTCGACCTCCACGATCACGGTAATCATGACCCGCTTTGCATGCGAGGACTTGTCAATTCGTGGAGTTGACAAGGCGTCGTAAAGGAAGCGAGGGCGCCCGTGTCCAATCAACGCCCGCCACGGCGCCCAAGGTCCGTGGGCTGTTGGGGCCAGCGCCGCCTGACTGCCCCTTCTTCTGCTAAGCCAAGTCCAGCGCGCCTTGGGCACAGGGGCTCTTGTCACCTTCTAGGGCAGGGGTACCCAGACTTTGCACTGCGGTGTGGCTCAAGGGGTGGCCCAAGACGGCTCATCTTCATCAACAAAGCTCAAGACCCTCACGAGGCCAAGCCTCGTGGGGGACGACTGAAAGCTTCCTCGAGCACGACCTCGTCAGCTGGCTCGCGAGGCGCAGAGATCAAGGCGGGGTACCTCACGAGGTGCCCATGACGCAAGCCATGACGACCAAGGGCGCCAGGCGGGCGCCATCCCGCGCAGTGTCCTCATTTCCCCTTTGGTGCAAAGGAGGCAAGCGCAGGCCAACGGTATCAAGCAAAGGCAACCATTTCGGTGCAACAAGACCAAGACCAGCAGAATGGCAGGAATGAGGTCACCGTGGAGCCCAAGCCGGCGTCACCATCAGAGTCTTTGGCAGGCGAGGACCGACTTTAGTCAGGATAAGTGTACTAGATGTTCCTCTTCAAAATGGCCAATTGTTGGCGCCCTTCCCGCTCAATATTTGGGAAGAGGCCCAGGGCCTCCCACTATAAATAGAGCTAGCCACCACCAAGGCAGGGGACGGATCGAGAAGGATAGAGGGAGAGAGCGAGACCAGATCTAGAGGATCGGCATCTAGAGAGAGAGAAAGAGAGGCGACTGAACTCCCCTAGCAGTTCATTGCACCAGCTCAAGAACAGTCCCTCGCGAGGCTGTTCTTTCCTTGTATTGTTCATCATCAGCCCCAGAGGCAATCCACCACACCACACACTGGAGTAGGGTATTACACCACAATGGTGGCCTGAACCAGTATAAACCTCGTGTCCCTTGTGTTGTTCTTTGTGTAGTTTAGATCCTTGCGAGGCGACGAGACGTAGGTAGGTTTAAGTATATGATGTAATTTTTGGCCTCGTGAAGGAAAAAGCATCGCTCAAGCTTGGGGAAGGCTTAAGTATATGATGTAATCATCCCCCATTTATGAGCTCTCAAGGGAAATTATATTATAGAACTTTTATGATTGGCTTTCTCATGTTAATCAAACCATCCTTGATTTTTCCTCGACTATCTCTTTTATGAAGAAAATTATTGAATTTAGGTGGGACCTTCTTGAAAGAATTAAATGCAACTCTGAAGATTGTGAACTCGACAAAGGTAATGAGTCTGGTATAACACTTAAGTTCGATTGTGTTAAATCTTTTATGGATACCGATGCTTTTCACAAGTTCAGCACTAAATATGGACTTGACTCTGAGATAGTAGCCTCTTTTTGTGAATCATTTTCTACTCATGTTATCTCCCTAAGGAGAAGTGGTTTTAATATCACCCCCCTATTTGTCGGCGTTAAGGGGAACAGGGGTCCCTGACTTGCTCTGCTCTGCGCCTGGCGTGGCTCAAAGGAGGCCAGGACGGCCCATCTTCATCTACATAAACTCAAGACCCTCGCGAGGGGCCAAGCCTCATGGGCGGACGACCAGGAGCTTCTCGAGCACGGCCTCGTCAAGCTGGCTCATGAGGAGGCGGAGAGTTCAAGGCAGGGTACTCGCGAGGTGCCCATGACGCAAGCCGTGGCGACCAAAGGCGCCCGATCGGGCGCCAGCCAGCAAGCAGCGTCCTCCTTCCTCATTGGTGCAAAGGGAGCAAGCGCAGCGAGAGCATCGAGCAAAGGCATCCGTTTGGTGCAACAAGACCAAGACCAGCCCCAGCGGATGGAAGGAGTCATCGTGGAGCCCAAGCAAAGGCCGTCATCACGAGCCTTTGACAAAGCGAGGACCAACTTTAGTCAGGATAAGTGTACCCGCTGTTCCCCTTCAAAATGGCCAATTGTTGGCTCCCTTCCCGCTCAATATTTGGGAAGAGGCCCAGGGCCTTCGCCTATATAAGTAGAGCTAGCCACCATAGTAGAAGAGATCCGGCATTTGGAATCCAGAGAGAGATAGAAGCCCGATCCTCAAGCTAGGGCGACGAGACACCACCTAGCAGTTCATCACACCCACCAAGGACAGACCCTCGCGAGGCTGTTCTTCCCTGTACTGTTCTTCATCAGCCCAAGAGGCAATCCACCACACCACAACCTAGAGTAGGGTATTACACCACAACGGTGGCCCGAACTAGTATAAATCTTGTGTCTCTTGTGCTGTTCTTCTTAGTAGTTTAGGTCCCTGCGATTCGGCGAGGTACGAGACGGTGGAGGGTTGGATCTCCGCGCGCACCCGAGTTGAACCTTAAGGGTCTTAGGAACCCGAAATCCGACATCTGGCGTGCGGTAAGTGCGCCGAATCTGCTTTCGTCGCGTCGTTCTTCCCGACCACCGCAACCATGTTCGACTTCGCGGGCTGCGCGCCGAAGCGCCGAGCCGCTTCGCCTGCCATGTCGCCAGACGGCTCCCGTCGGCGGGCGTCCTCGTCGTTCCCCATCACTGCCGTCAACGCCGCCACCGCCCGGCGGGAACGAGCAGCAGCGTCGCCCCAGCAACCGTCCATGAGGCGGGACGGCTGCACCGCCACGCCTTTCGCCCCTGCTGGTTTTCGTCACGCGCGCTTGCTGCGGCCATGGAGGCCCGAGCTGCGCCATCGCGCTAACGAGCTCCTGCGCTACCGCCCGTCGGCGAGCGTCTACGAAGAATGGCTCGTCGAGTCGCCGAGCTTCGTCCGCGCTGCAGAGGCGACCCGCCGTCCGTCTCGCTGCACCGCACCGCGCCGCTGGGCGATGAAACTCCGGCGCCTCAGCCGCCTCCTCCTCAAGACGGCGCCCTGGCCCCAAGGCGCACGGCCCCTGGGCGGAACCCGTTTCGCCAGGCGCCGGCGCAGCAAGAGCAGAGCTGCAAAGAAGTTCCTCGCCCGCAAGAAGCTGCCCGAGCGCTCCCCGCTCCAGCATGTCAAGACCCTGCGCTGCCCCCAGCCGTGGCGCAAGGAGGCCTGCAAGACCAAGCTCTCTGCCATCCGAGGCCCCCCGCGGACACGGCGGGCTGCCGCGCCTTCAGCTCCGAGCTGCGCAGCGTCGCGTGGCCGGCCAAGTTCAAGCCAAACCTGCCTCCTCGCTACGACGGCACAGCTGACCATACGGAGTTCCTCCAGCTCTACGAGCTGGGCATCGAGGCTGCCAACGGGGATGAAAAGGTCATGGCGAACTGGTTTCCCATGGCTCTCAAGGACGGGGCCCGCACCTGGCTCCTGAATCTGGCCCCAGGCACGATCTCTTCCTGGGTCGAGATGCGCACCCGCTTCATCGCCAACTTCCAAGGTACTCGCGACCGGCCACCCACCGTGACCGACATGCGCCGAATCAAGCCGCAGCCAGGGGAAACCCTGCAAAAGTACATCCAGCGCTTCAACAACGCGCCTCAAGATCCCTGTGGTAACGGAGGAGGCCATCATCTCGCCTTCTCCGGCGGGCGGCTAACGTCAAGATGAAGGAGGAGCTGGCGATGCACGAAGATCTGTGCACCTCCCTGGAGCTGTTCAACTTGGTGACCAAGTGCGCCAGGGCTGAGGAGGGGCACCTCTCCCTCCTCGAGCTGCCTGCCGCGGATCCCGAAGAGAAGAAGTCCAAGGCCAAGGATGTGAAGCACAAGGGGGCTGCCGTGCTCGCAGCCGAACCAGACACCAAGCAAGGCAGAGATCAGCCCGAGTCCTCCAAGGGCAGCCGGTACTGCGTGTACCACGACCTCCACACCCACAACACCAATGAATTTCAAGAGCTCCGGCCGCGCGCTGAGGAAGGGTCGGCAGCGCCTGAGCGCAGCGACCGGGCTACGGCCGAGGAGGAGGAAGGAATGCAGACGCTGGAAGATCGCGGCCCGCGCCAAGGGTGGCGCGACCAACCTCGCGAGGACCGCTGGTAAGACCCACCTCGCGAGGGGGGCTGGAGGGATCAGCCTCGTGAGGATCGTCCGCAAGGGAACGCAGGCCTACCTCCGCTGCCGCCGCCACCAAGGAGAGTCGAAGACCGTCATCAGGACGAGGGGGCTGGGGGCTTCCAGGAAGCACGTGCGATCGCCTGCATCCTGGGCGGAGCTCAAGCCCCAGCCTCTCAGCGCATCTTCAAGCAGTTCGCCCGTGAAGTGAATGCAGTCCTCCCCAAGCTCGAGTCCACGCGCCCTCTCAGGTGGTCGGCGTGCGCCATCATGTTCAGCTCAGCGGATCAGCTCAAGTGCGCAGCCACAGCCGGAGTTCTCCCGATGCTTTGCTCCCCAATCATCAGCAACGTGCTTGTCACCAAGACCCTCATCGACGGTGGAGCATGGCTCAACGTCCTGTCCGTGTAGACATTCAACAATCTTCAAGTGCCTTACAGCCAGCTTCAGCCAACCAAGCCTTTCTCCGGGGTCACCGACGGCTCCACGGTCCCGATCGGGCAGGTCCGCCTTCCTGTCACCTTCGGGGCCCGCGACAACTACCACACCGAGCTCATCGACTTCGACGTCGCCCACATTCGCCTGCCGTACAACGCCATCCTTGGGTACCCGGCGTTGGCCAAATTCATGGCCATAACCCACCATGGCTACAACATCCTCAAGAGGCTAGGAAGCGACGGGGTCATCACGGTGCCCTGTGAAGAGAGGGACGTAGTGTGCTGCCTGGAGCGAGCTTTTCAGGCCGCATCGCTGGAAGACCCAGACCACAGCAGCAGGAGGCCTCCCGAGGCCGCACCCAAGAAGAAGAAGACATCGACCGGCCCGGCTCTTCAAGAGACAGGCCCCTCAGGGCCCGACATCGGGCCAGGGGGAGCCTCCTTCCATCGCATAGGAAAGCGCGCCCGGCGCCCTCCTCAGGCAGGGCTCGGGGGCTCTCCCCTGGAGGGCCGCCGACCTCGCCAAGGTCTCGAGGGAGGCGCTTGGGCACCACGTGGAGGCGTGTTTCGAAGCACGTTTCCCGCAAGCAGGAGCAAGACCAGGAGGACAGAACCCTCAAGAGTTCATCAGCAAGGCCATTCAGGAGCTACAGGAGTCAAGGGTCATGAGGGGCAGCCGCCGCCTACCCGTTGTGGCCCCCCATCCAGGCGAGGATGGTGGGCTGCGCGTCTGCATCGACATACCAGGGCTCAACCGAGCCGCATCTCAAGAGCGCCTTTGGCCCTCGCGAGTGGGACGTTGCGAGGGTCCGCCCCACAGCTACGTACTCATGCCTTATGGCCTGCCAAACGCGGCTGCCGCATACCAGCGTCTCGTGAGGACCATCCTGGAGGCTCAAGAGGTCAGGCACGCCGCAGCCTGGCGGAGATGGAGATGGCCCATGAGGAGCCGCCGGCGCCTCAGAGCCTCCGAGGCCCCGGCCCGGGGCTCGTGAGGATCGGCTCCCGCAGCCCACCGAGTCTACTACATCAACAACCCTTCATCCCCAACATAACCAGGTGACATCTTTAAGTTTTATTTCCGGCTGGGAGCGCCTTCAGGGCCGCATTATTCCTAGGCCGTGTGGGTCCGTCCCTGCGGCATGTACCCCTTTTATTTCATGTATTTAGCTTATCCTGCTGGGGGCACCCCTCGGGTTGCATCATCCCCAAGCCGCTCGGGCCAGTCCCAGCGGCATGTATCCTTCATGCGTTTTCCTTAGGATTATGCTCTCGTTCCACCATGCTTGTTATTTGGTGCCTTTTCCTGGGTGGCGGAATCTTGCACGTTAAAGGGGGGGTGCCTGAGCATCGCGACTCAGGGCTCCTACCGGCTCTCCAGCCCTCACCCTCTGGCATCGCGACCTGGCTTGCCAGCGACGGCTGAGACCAGCCCGAGAGCCAGGACCCGAGGACGTAGAGTTGCGTCATCTAACCTAGCTTGCGCGTTAAAGGGGGGGTGCCTGACCATCGCGACTCAGGGCTCCTACCGGCTCTCGGGCCCTCACCCTCTGGTCTTGTACATGGCATCGCGACCTGGCTTGTCACCGACAATTTGAGACCAGCCCGAGCCGGGACCAAGACGAGAGCACCGCATCCGCCAAATTTGCAGGAACACACTCGAAGAAAAGGCCCAGAGCCAGGCGCAACCCGCCTTGAGGTAGGGCCTGGTGAGTCCCGCGCTGGCTCACGGGTGCCCCGACACACCTCGCGAGGCCTCTCATGCCTCTCCAAAGCAACTAACGGCAGGACTAACGATCGCCACGGCGAGCTCTTGTTCCTTTTGTGGTGAACCTGCAGGGTCCCTCCAAGGAGCACGAAGCGACCTTGCCACGCAATCTCTCGCCGGCCAAGGCACGGACCTGGCGCCGCACCAGGAAGCATTGTCTTGACCCTCGAGATAAGTCAGCCTCCGGACACACTAGTCATCGCAATACCATCCCCACACTCAATGCAACACCGTGTTAGCAACGTCGCTCTCCTTTCTCACCGAATGATGGCTGCTTGAGCGCCAAGGGGGACCCCCTGAGCATCGCGACTCAGAGGCTCTTACCGGACCTCGGGCCGCTCAGCTCTTGGCCTTGACCACGGCATCGCGACCTGGCATACCAGCGACGGCTGAAGCCGCCTTGGGACTGGGACCTGTCGGCGCAGAGCACCAAGCCCTCACGAGGTCTGAAAGGAAGAAACTGAGCTAGAACGGAATGAGCATCCCGCATTGCCTCACAATAAGGATCATATTGACAAACGAAGCTACAAACATCTTACAAGCCCCTGCGGGGTACATTCTTGCCTCCTCGTAGGAACAAAAGACGCGAATCCTAAGGAGCCCTATCTACAGGGACCACCGCGGCAGATGCCATCATCAACGGTGGGCCACCCGGTCCGGAGCCAACCCCATCCAGATCAGGGGCGGCGACGACCTGACGAGCTCGCCCTGCTTCGGGAGCGGCGCAGGCTCGGGGGCTCGTAGCTGTCGTCACTCGTCTCCGGCGTCGCGAAGAGCTCGGCGGAGTCGCTGGATCCTCCGGCGCCTTCGTCGCCTAAGAAGCTGCCAAGGGAGTGGTCGGTTGGCCTCCGCCTCACCGCAGCAGGACCCCGACCACCTCTCCCGGGGCAGCACTCCAGCCGACGACCCTCTGCGTCGAAGACCTTGAAGGACACCACCGAAGCACCATCGTACTCCAGGTGAATCGAAGGGAGCCCCTCGTCCTGCAGACCTAGGCGACCTCGTCCCAGCCTCGAGTCATGAAGACCTCGCCCAGGGCAACTACCGCAACCTCTGCCCCGGTCGCGAGGGTGCTGCAGCCGGCGTGCTGCAGCCAGAGTCCCAGGGGCTCCCCCTGCCGGACGACGGAGGCGAAGAAAGAAGGAAGACGAATCCAAGACTTAGGAGGCGCGGCGACGCGAAGCACGAACTCCCGACAGGAGCCCTCGGCGTGGACTCCAGGGGGGAAGACGCACACCTTCGTGACCCGCCGGCGTCGTCGGCGGCGCCGCTCGTGGCGCCCGCGTCACCTCCTTCAGGGCCACCAATTTGCACGTACAAGGGAAGAGGAAACCCTGGTGGCGGCCGCACGCACCAGGGCACGGGCGCCTCCTCGCGTGCTCCTGCCCTGACACCAGAGGGCAAGCCGCTTCTTTGGGGGGAGCGGGTCAGGATCCTCTTGAGGAGCCTTTCCCTTCTCTTCCCCGGAGAACCGACGGATCGGAGCCATGGCAACCAGACGAGACGAGGAAGAGGAGAAGCGTAGGATAGACCGAGGGAGCGCGCTTCCCAGATTTATAGCGGCGAAGGCCAACCGCCGCCTCCACGATCACCGATCATCATGCCCAACTCGCATGCAGGGACTGTCGAATCCGGGCGGTTACCAAAGGCGTCGTGGGGAGCAAGCGCGCACGCCCAATCAACCGCCACATCGTCGCCCAAGGCCGCAGGCTGTTAGGGCCCTTGACGCGCGCAGACTTGCCCTTTGCCTCTCTGCTCGGCCAAGTTCGGCGCGCCGTGGGCCGGGGCTCTGTCGGCGTTGCTCGGGAGCGGGGTCCCAGACTTGCCGCTGCGGCCTGCGGCGTGGCTCAAAGGAGGCCCAGGATGGCCCATCTTCATCTACGCAAACTCAAGACCCTCGCGAGGGGACAAGCCTTGCGGGGCGGACGACCAGGACTTCCTCAGGCACGGCCTCGTCAAGCTGGCTCATGAGGAGGCGGAGAGTTCAAGGCAGGGTACCTCGCAAGGTGCCCATGATGCAAGCCATGACGACCAAGGGCACCAGTCGGGCGCCAGCCCGCGAAGCGTCCTCCTTTCCTCTTTGGTGCAAAGGGAGCAAGCGCAGGCGAGAGCATCAGGCAAATGCATCCGTTTCGGTGCAACAAGACCAAGACCAGCCCCAACAGCTAGAAGGGAGTCATCGTGGAGCCCAAGCACGCGTCATCACCAGAGCCATTGACGGGCGAGGACCAACTTTAGTCAGGATAAGTGTACCCGCTGTTCCCCTTCAAAATGGCCAATTGTTGGCGCCCTTCCCGCTCAATATTTGGGAAGAGGCCCAGGGCCTTTGCCTATATAAGTAGAGCTAGCCACCATAGTAGAAGAGATCCGGCATTTGGAATCCAGAGAGAGAGATAGAGGCCCGATCCTCAAGCTAGAGCGACGGGACACCACCTAGCAGTTCATCACACCCACCAAGGACAGACCCTCGCGAGGCTGTTCTTCCCTGTACTGTTCTTCATCAGCCCAAGAGGCAATCCACCACACCACAAACTAGAGTATGGTATTACACCACAACGGTGGCCCGAACTAGTATAAATCTTGCGTCTCTTGTGCTGTTCTTCTTAGTAGTTTAGGTCCCTGCGATTCAGCGAGGTACGAGACGGTGGAGGGTTTGATCTCCGCGCGCACCCCAGAGTTTGAACCTTAAGGGTCTGCCGGAACCCGAAATCTGACACTATTAAAGAAAAGATTGAGGAGCTAGTTGTAGTTGATGCAGTTGTGCCTACTGCTTATATTGAAAAACCACCTTTCCCTGCTAGGATAAAGGAACATGATAAGGTTTCAACTGTGGTTAACAATAGTAATATTAGAGCACCTAGACCCTGTGAACAAATTAAAGTAGAACCTAGTATTGCTATGGTTAAAGATCTCTTGGTTGATAATATAGATGGGCATGTTATTTACTTCTGTGATGAAGCTGCTAGAATTGCCAAACCAGATACTAAAGATAAGAATAAACCCGTTGTTCGCATGCCTGTTGTCTCGGTTAAAATAGGAGATCATTGTTATCATGGCTTATGTGATATGGGTGCTAGTGTCAGTGCTATCCCTTTTACTTTATACCAAGAAATTATGAATGATATTGCACCTGCTGAAATAGAAGATATTGATGTTACTATTAGACTTGCTAATAGAAACACTGTCACACCACTTGGGATTGTTAGAGATATTGAATTCTTGTGTGGAAAAATAAAATATCCTACTAATTTTCTAGTTCTTGGTTCTCCACAAGATGAGTTTTGTCCCATTATATTTGGTAGACATTTCTTGAACACTGTTAATGCTAAGATAGATTGCAATAAAGAAACTGAAAGTGTTAATTTTGGTAATGTGTCTCGTGAGTTTAATTTCTCTAAGTTTTGTAGGAAACCTCATGATCAAGAATTTCCTAGTAAGGATGAAATAGTTGGTCTTGCTTCTATTGTGTACCTCCTACTAATCCACTAGAATAATATTTGCTTGACCATCAAAATGATATGCACTTGCATGAAATATATGAAATAGATAGGATGTTCTTTGATCAACAACCTATTATTAAACATAATTTGCTTGTTGAAACTCTAGGAGGCCCTCCTCCACCTAAGGGTGATCCTATGTTTGAATAGAAGCAATTTCCTGATACTTTGAAATATGCTTATCTTGATGAGCAGAAGATATATCATGTTATTACTAGTGCTATCCTTAAATACCATGAAGAAAAGAGATTATTAAAAACTCTGAAGAAGCACCGAGCCATTATTCGATACACTCTTGATGATCTTAAGGGCATCAGTACCACTCTCTGTCAGCACAAGATTAATATGGAACTCGATGCTAAACTGGTTGTTGGATCATCAGTGACAATTAAATCCTAAGATGAAGGATATGGTAAGAACTGAAATATTAAATCTTATGGAAGAAGGTATAATTTATCCTATAGCTGATAGTAGATGGGTAAGTCATGTTCATTGTGTCCCTAAGAAAGGAGGTATTACTGTTGTTCTCACTACCAAAAAAATACACTTTCGTGATGATACGTGTTTGTCATAGTAGGTCATGTTTTCTATCATGCATGTAAATCCATGACGATTTTATGATAGAACCAAGATAGTCATACCTATGCTGTCGTAGAAGTGTTCCATGACAATACCAAAATTATCATCACGGAAGTGTCCACTTCCATGACGATAAATGGCGCGTCATGGAAGTGATTTCTTCAAGGGTGACCGACACGTGGCATCCATCGTAATGGGTCGTCGTTAAGCTGTCAGGTTCCGGTTTGGATCCGATAACCAGTTAACAGCCCCGTCCAATGGGGAATTTCCAAATGTAAAATCATCATTGGCTGGAGGAAACACGTGTCGGCTCACCGTTGGGACAGATGTCATCCACTCATTGGACCGAGGGCACCTATGATACGTTGACACATGGCATGGCCCAACAGAGGGCCTTTCTTGTGAAAAGGCCAGCCTGTTTGACTTGGTCAAAAGCTAGCGGGCCGGCCCAAAGAAAGCATGTTAACGGTCTGTTCGCATATAGCCCATTTACAGCCCACTAACTAAGGGACTGTTACGGCCTATCCGAATTAGACCCAGTAGCATCATTTGGGCTGCCCAATATGATTCCAGTCCATTGTAACTTCCGTCCCATGTATGGCCCATGATGTATTTCAGCCCATATGAGGCCCTTTGTAACTCTTGGCCCATTAACGGCCCGTGGTGAAACTGGACCATAATGAATAGTGTATCGCTTTATACCCAATAACGGCCCATTATTCCATTGGGTCGTTTCTAGCTCGTGTTATCTTTCGGCCTTCTCAGGGGCCATTTAATCTTGGGCTCATTTCCAGCATTAGGTTATTTACACTCCGTTACTGGCCTTTTCTGCTTGTGGGCCAAATTCAGCCCGTGGTTACAATCGATCCATTTATGGCCCGTTAATCCGTTGGGCTGTTTTCATAGCGTCATAAATTACGTACTATTAATGACGACCCGTTATGGTCGGCCCATGAACGTACGATTCCAACTCTAGCTCGTTTACGGCCCATAATGTGGTCCGTTATTGGCCCATGTTTGGCCAATCGATTATACAGCCCGTAGAAGGCCCATTGTTTCTACGGCCCATAGAAGGCCCATTGTTTCTATGGCCCGTAGGAGGCCCAGGCTCACTACAGTAAATATGTAGCCCATGGTTATTGTGGCCTAGTTTTAAAAAATAGGTTATTGTGGCCTAGTTTGAAAAAATAGGTTATTGTGACCTAGTTTGAAAAAATAGGTTATTGTGGCCACTAGCAAACCGTGGAAAAAAACTTCACTAACTACAAGCAAACAAATAAAGAAGAAAACAAGTAAATAAATAAGCAAGCAACTTACGCTATGCCATCACGACTATTACACATATTACATCCACTGGGCATCAAAGTTCGCCACCAGTGCAAATATAGGGAACAAAGCAACATATCACATACACTGGTTGTCAAATTTGGCGACCAGTGCACTTAAAGGTCGCAGCAAAACAAGTCAAGAACTGAAACCACTTCAGAAGAGCTCAATAAACAATATCTTGGTTACCCATAATGCTGGAAAGATGCTTAGCAAGCTTATTAACTTTCTCTTGTTTGGCGCTTAAATCCTCCAGCGCTTGTTGTTGCACCAGAGAGTATGCATCTGAATTCTGCAGGGACTTCCTTAGTCCTTCAGCTTCTTGCCGCAGCACAGCTGACTGATGCCTTTTAGCTTATAGCTTAGACTGAAGAAGCCGAATTTATTCAGGAAGCGAGTTCGAAGAGCTTGTGCCAGCGGTACTGGCCAGTAACTCGAACACTACATCAACGCAGGACTATGGGGTTGTCTATGTCTACAAGAGTTTTTATCACCTTTCTTGGAGACCAACAGGGTTGTCTCACTATCTTGAACCTTATCTGCATTACTTTCTCTACCATTGCATAGTGGGGTGCTCTTCTCCAATATTCTGTTCACATTCTACAGGAGAAACAAGCAGACACATCATAGGTTTAGCATGTAGTATACGAAACTCATTTTGGTAAAACGGTTCAGTAGTAAGGTGGACGGGATAACAACATGAAACAAACATATATCTATGTACTATGGTCACTGTATTGTCCATATCATTATAGTTTATGTTGCCAAATCAAGATAGAGACATAGTTTAAATAATATATTTTTAAGACACAACAACATAGACAGAATATAATTGTGAGAAACTACACAGCATTGGAAACACTTGTAATGTGCATCACATGAGAACCTAACTATTCATACAACTGAAACTGAAATCACCATAGAGCAAGAAGTTAGAATGACAATCTAGTTAGAGAAATAGGTTTAAAACATACCTGTTGCGCCATTGGAGTTTCAATTGGACCCTTCAAATTACAGTGATGCAACAACAAAGGAGTATGGACCATAGCTACGGAATCTGACTTGAGAACAGTTGCTCTTCTACTTTAAATGTGGAGTGTGGGTTCGCTGTGGTGGTCTTCATGCTTTGGGCACTGCAGTTGTCGGTGTCAAAACCGGCGGATCTCGGGTAGGGGGTCCCGAACTGTGCGTCTAAGGTCGATGGTAAGAGGAGACGGGGGACACAATTTTTACCCAGGTTCGGGCCCTCTCTATGGAGGTAATACCCTACTTCTTGCTTGATTGATCTTGATGAATATGAGTATTACAAGAGTTGATCTACCACGAGATCGTAATGGCTAAAACCCTAGAAGTCTAGCCTGTATGACTGTATCCGTTTCCGAACTAAGCCCTCCGGTCTATATAGACATCGGAGGGGACTAGGGTTGTACAAACTCGGTTAAAGAGAAAGGAATCTTCATATTTGGTCGCCAAGCTTGCCTTCCACGCCAAGGAGAGTCCCATCCAGACACGGGAGAGAGTCTTTGGTCTTGTATCTTCACAGCCCATTAGTCCGGCCTATGTCCAACAGGCAGGACGCCCGAGGACCCCTTAGTCCAGGACTCCCTCAATAGCCCCTGAACCAGGCTTCAATGACGAGGTGTCCGACGCGTAGATTGTTTCCGGCATTGCAAGGAGGGTTCTCCTTTCCGAATACTCCAAGATAGTCTTCGGACGCAACGAACGTGTCCAGATCTGCAACACAAGTACCACACAAACTGCCGTAGAGAGTATAATATTTCACGAGTCCCATCCGCTGACAACTTTTTGCAAGATGACATCACGCCTGCCCGGTCATTATTTCGAACCATTTTCATATGTCGTTCCGCGTTTCGAGATGCGGTTTCCACTGGCACGTGTTGTCAAAGCAGAGATCGTGTCCCCTTATTGCGGGATTCTCATCAATACGGGCGTGGCTAATCCAACCGTGTTGTTTACACAACCCTTGGGAATAGGCGAGTTTTAAGACGAATGGGGAGGCATTTGATTTTCACTGCCTTTATAAGGTGATAAGGAATCCCTTTTCTTTACCCACGCCTTCTTTCTTCCTCGGCCCTTCCATTCTCGAGCTCCAGCACCCAAGTTCTTGTCTTTTCCACTCTGAGCAAGCTCTCAACCATGTCCGGATCCAGAGGTCAAGGCAAGTGGATGGTTTCCTCCGTCAAGGAGAAGGACATCACCCAGCTTCGGGCGGCCGGGTATCTGGCGAAAGGAATCGCCCACCGTCTGCCAACCAAGGGGAAAATCATACCCACCCCGAAGCCTACTGAGAGGGTGGACTTCCTTCCTTACTTTGTCCATGGGTTAGGGTTTCCACTCCACCCTTTCGTCCGTGGAGTGATGTTCTATTACGGGCTATATTTCCATGATCTGGCCCCAAACTCCTTCATCAACATATCGGCATTCATCATCGTGTCCGAGGCTTTCCTCCGCATCCATCCCCACTTCGGATTATGGCTCAAGATCTTCAACGTGAAGCCGAAGGTGGTGGATGGTCAGCACGCGGAGTGCGGAGGCGCCATGGTGAGCAAGATTCCCTACGTTACATGGCCCACGGGCACCTTTGTGGAGACTGTCAAAGAGTGGAAGAAGCAGTGGTTGTACATCACTGAGCCATGCGGCGCCACTTGGACGGCGGATCTCGAATTCAAGGCCGGAGCCCCAATGCGGCTCACCTCCTGGATGGAGAAGGGCCCCAACTGGTCTTTGTCAGACGAGCTGATAGCGCTGCAAACGCGCATTCAGAGCATGGTAGATAAAAACATCAAGCTCGTCAACGTGATCCAGGTGATGCTGATTCGCCGGATCCTCCCCTGCCAAAGCAAAAGCTTCCCTTTATGGGAATTCGATCCAGAGAAGCACCTAACCCTGGAGAGGCTCTTCGGAACTAGTCACGAAGATGCCTAGAAGTTGCTCTTCAAGGGCAACGAGAAGCCGCCGGTTATAGATTCGGACCGCGGGCATGATCATACCCATCCCGCTAGTGCGGTAAGTCCCTCACCTCTCAAGGTGTACCCTCTACTTGCTTGTCCAAGGAGGATGTTTAACTTTTACTATATTATTTCAGGTATGAACGGAGAGAGCGGAGCGGATCCAGTGTTCGGCCCCGCTGCCTGAAGAGCCAGTCATCGCACTCCTGGCGAAGATGATGGTTCCGGCGCCCTATCAGCCGCCGGAGAAGAAAGCCAAGGGGGACAAAGGTGGTCCCCATCGCAATGGTGCCTCCCCCTGATGGGGGAAAGAGGAAGACGGCGGCCTCCACGAACCATTAGGTGGAGACGTCCAAGAAGGGGAAGGGCTCCCTTGTGAATAACTCCGCGTGGGATGTCGATAGCAGTCCGGAGCGACGCCCCCGAACCAAGCCCCTGGCCGCATCGTAAGTGCTAAAACTCGTACATGTCCATATATCCAGCCTCTCCTCCTCATTGTATTGAAATGGTTATTTATGCTTATTGCAGTCCGGCCCACGACAGCTCCTAGCGATCCTCATCAAGTGGTTCGTTGGATTCAAAGGCGATGGCAAGTGAGTCACCGCCGGCCGCTCACTATCCCAAGGCCAAGGGTGACGCCAAGGTGCTGTCCTGAAGGACTTTCCCAGGCTGGGGAGAGGTTCAGGAGTCGCCAGAAGGCGAAACCTCCATCGCCGGACACCAGGGGGAGAGAATTCCCATGGAGACTGGCGGTGAGGGCCATATTCGGTTTGGCCCTCAGCCGAATACAATTCCAGAGACCAATACGGCTCCGGAATCCGGTGTGCAACCTCCTCCAAAAGAAGGGGGTATGCCCATTCCGCCGGCGACCCCTGTCCAACCAGGGGCATCAGATAATCTACTAGAAGCGCTATGAGGCGTTTCCATTGTGGATGAGCACCGTATCCTTATGGGTATGGTGATTGGGAGGGTTCAGTCCGCCAAGAGCGGACTAACCGAAGCCTACAGCAGTCTACTGACAGGTTTTGAGGTAAGCGACGCAAAAAAGAGAAACTCCCCATGTAGACAGTAGCCCCTGAGACGCTGTCCAGTGTTCGAAAAGGAAGGTCGGACGGGGGATCAATCCATTATTGTAGGAGATTGACTAATTATGTCTTTTATGAATAAGTAGGCATTGCTGCTGGCCGCCGGCTCACACACTGCTGAAGTCCCCGGACTGAAGCAGAGACTGGAGGAGGCTGAGGAGGAGCTCGGCCAGATGAGGAGGCAGCTCCAAGAGAAACAAGGTATGTAATGACTCGATGTATATTCAGAAAGCATAAGTGATGTATACTGACCGTAGTGCCCTGATCTATGTAGGGGCGGCGTCCGAGGTCGAGGGCCTTAAGAAGGCACTGGCCGAGGCCGAGGAGAAAGCCGCTAAGGAGCAAGTCTCCCGCAAAAACTCATGAGATCCAGCAAGAGCTGCATGACGCTGTAAAAAGGTGCTTGACCTTGGAGCGCGATGCTTCGGCTCAAGAGATCGAACTCTCCAAGGCTCGCCTTTCGGATCATGGGTTCCGGCAAAACCCTTAAGGTTCGAACTCTGGGGTGCGCGCGAAGTTCTTTTCCCCCTACCGATCCACGCCCTAGCTTGCTAAGATCTCGAAGACGAACCCAATGAACTCAAAACACAAGAGACACAAGATTTATACTAGTTCAGGCCACCGTTGTGGTGTAATACCCTACTTCAGTGTGTTGGTGGATTGCCTCTTGGGCTGATGATGAACAGTACAAGGGGAAGAACAGCCTCCTGAGGTTGAGGTGTTCTTGTGCTTGGCGAACTTGTGTGTGTGGATTCGCTTAGCTCGGGCTTGCTTGTGAGCTCCGAACTCGGTGCCTCCTACGGTGGTGGCTGGTTCTACTTATAGAGGCCCTGGTCCTCTCCCCAAATATTGAGCGGGAAGGGATCCAACAACGCCCAATTTGAAAGGGGACAACTAGTACAGCTTATCCTAACAAAAGCGGTCTTCGCCTGCAAAAGGCTCTGGTGGTGATGCCTCCTTGGGCTCCATGGTGACCTCCGTCTTGCCGTCCTGCTGGTCTTGGTCTTGTTGCACCGATATGGAAGCCTTTGCTCTACGCCTCGGTACTCTGCGCCTTCGCTTGCTTCCTTAGCACCAAAGGGGAAACAAGGACACTGGGCGCGCTGGCGCCCGCCTGGTCTCGATCTTCATGGCTCACATTTACGAGAACCTCGCGAGGTTTGCCTTGCCTTGATCTCTCCGCACCCCGCGAGCTAACCTGGTGAGGCCGCTCCTGAGGAGGTCTTGCGTCGTCCGCCTCACGAGGCTTGGCCCATCACAAGGGTCCTGGATGCCTTGTTGATGAAGACGGGTCGTACAGGCCTGCTAGCACAGCCACGCCGTGGGCCGCAGGCAGCCCAGAACGCCGACAGTAGCCCCCGAGCCCAAGGCGCGCTCGGGCTTGGCTTCAAGGCGAAGCCAAAGGTCAAGTGCGGAGCGCCACAGGCCCCAAAAGCCTGCGGCCTTGGTCGACGCGTGGTGGTTGATTGGACGTGGGCGTCTCCGCTTCCCCACGCTGCCTCGGCATCTGCCCGACTTGACAAGTCCCTGCGACATGCAAAGGAAAACCATCAATACCTGTGATCATGGGAGGCGCCGGTTGGCCTGCTCTCGCTATAAATGGGGTGGGGGGCAGAGCCCCCGTCGCCATTTCTCCCCATCCTGTTTGCTTCTTCCTCCTTGATCCTCTGCTAGTAGCAATGGCGCCCATCCAAAGGTTTTCTGCTGCAGAGAAGGGAAAGACTCCCCTCGACGTGTCGGCGCCGCTCCCGCCGAAGAAGAGGTCGGTTCACCTCCGTGACGCAGCGGCGATGCAGGTGGTGATGAGACCTTAGTGCGAGCGGCCTCCTCCTGGGTATCCGCTACCCCTGTACGCCCAAGCCGGGGGCTGAGGAGGAAGGAGCGACGAGCAGCGGCGCCCGCGGTGTGACCGCGGCCTCTGCGTGATGGCGATATGCGCCATCGCCCTGGAACCCATGCTGCGGACTCCTCTCGCGAGCTTGTGCTGTTGGCGGCGACGCCCCCAAGCACCTGGATCCGCTTCCCGTGGTTCTTCTCCAACGTGATGCCGCCGAGGGGACCCCTCGAGCTCTAGTTTCAGCATGCTGACTACAACGCCCCAGCGACCGGAGCAGAGGTTGAAGTGGTCTCCTCCGGCAAGATCTTCATGACCAACGACTGGGATGAGGTTGCGCGGGTTTGCCGTGCTGAGGGCGCCCTCGCGATCCACTTCGACTATGACGGCGCCTCCACGGTGTTCTTCAAGGTCTTCGATGTGGAGGGCCGTGATACGTCTCCGTCGTATATATAATTTTTGATTGTTCCATGCCAATATTATTCACTTTCATATACTTTTTGGCAACTTTTTATATTATTTTGGGACTAACATATTGATCCGAGGCTCAAAGTGCAGTTCACTCTGCATTGCATGTTTTATGGTTCGCAGAATATCCATATCAAACGGAGTCCAAATGGGATAAAAACGGACGGAGCTTATTTTTGGAAAATATGGAAAATTCCGGAAGAAAAATCCACGCGAGACGGTGCCCGAGGTGGTCACGAGGTAGGGGGGCATGCCTGACCCCCCTAGGCAAGCCCCCTACCCTCATGAGCCCACCGTAAGGCGGTTGATGTTCTTCTTTTGCCTCAAGAAAGCTAATATTCGGAAAATAATCACGGCGAAGGTTTCAGGCAAATCGGAGTTACGGATCTCCATATATACGCGAAACGGTGAAACAGAGCCAGAACAGAACGCAGAAACAGAGAGATAGATCCAATCTCGGAGGGGCTCTCGCCCCTCCCAAGCCATTCGAGCCTAGGACCAGAGGGGAAACCCTTCTCCCATCTAGGGAGGAGGTCAAGGAAGAAGAAGAAGAAGAAGGGGTCCTCTCTCCCCCTTGCTTCCGGTGGTGCCGGAGCGCTGCCGGGGGCCATCATCATCACCGCGATCTTCACCAACACCGCCGTCATCTTCACCAACATATCCATCACCTTCCCCCTTCTATATTCAGCAGTCCACTCTCCCGCAACCCGTTGTACCCTCTACTTGAACATGGTGCTTTATGCTTCATATTATTATCCAATGATGTTTTGCCATCCTATGATGTCTGAGTAGATTTTCGTTGTCCTATTGGTGGTTGATAAATTGCTATGATTGATTTAATTTGCTTGTGGTTATGTTGCTGTCCTTTGGTGCCCATCATATGAGCACGCGCGTGGATCACACCTTAGGGTTAGTTGTATGTTGATAGGACTATGTATTGGAGGGCAAGAGTGACAGAAGCTTCAACCTAGCATAGAAATTGATGCATACAGGATTGAAGGGGGGCCAATATATCTTAATGCTATGGTTTTATTTTACCTTAATGAACGTTAGTAGTTGCGGATGCTTGCTAATAGTTCCAATCATGAGTGCATATAATTCCAAGTAAGGGATGACATGCTAGCAGTGGCCTCACCCACATAAAACTTGCTATCGGTCTAGTAAAGTAGTCAATTGCTTAAGGGACAATTTCGCCACACCTACCATCACTCTTCCACACTCACTATATTTAATTTAGTTGTGTCTTTACTTAAACAGCCCCTAGTTTTATTTTCGTGCTCTTTACTTTCTTGCAAGCTTACCCGAAAACACCTACAAAGTACTTCTAGTTTTATACTTGTTCTAGGTAAAGCAAATGTTAATCGTGCGTAGAGTTGTATCGGTGGTCGATAGAACTTTAGGGAATATTTGTTCTACCTTTAGCTCCTCGTTGGGTTCGACACTCTTACTTATCGGAAACTGTTGCGATCCCCTATACTTGTGGGTTATCAAGACCTTTTTCTGGCGCCGTTGCCGGGGAGCAGTAGCGTGGGGTGAATATTCTCGTGTGTGCTTGTTTGCTTTATCACTAAGTGATTTTTATTTTCTGTTCTTAGTTGTTCTCTATCTTTAGTTATGGATATGGAACGAAAACTATCAAAAAAATTAGCTGTACTTGCTACTCATGAGGATGGGGTAACTCCTAAAACCCTCGATTCTCATCATGAGAAAATATTTTGTACTACTTTGATAAGCCTGAGAAAACCCCATTCAACTTTATAATGGGAGTAACGTTGGATCAACATGAATACTTTAGGGATTATCGCTCGACACAAAATGGGAAACTATTATGGGATCAAATTAATATGTTGTATTGGTATGCTAGACAACTATGCTCGAAATATGATTATACTTGTTGCTCTAGGATGAATGCTCCACACCTTCCCTTTTCATGCGAATTTAATGATAATGAAACCTTGGCTTCTTATGCTAGAGGTATATATGATTACTATGATGTGGAACAAATAGAAGAATTTGTTGCTTTTATGGGTGCTTATGAAATTGAATCCATGTTTAAAGAGTTTGAGGATTTTGATGATGCTTGTTATAGATCTGAAAATTTAACTATCCTTAAATATTGTTATGAGAATGATGAATACAATTACAATATTAATGCTTTTATGAAGAAAGTTAACGCTGTCTAAGAAGAGACTTATATTTTGCAGGAAGCTATGGAAGAAGAAATTGATGAAACTGTGAGCTCATTGGATGAAAAAGATGATGAGGAGAGCGAAGAACAAAGGGAGAAAGAGCAGATTAGCTACCCGTGCCCACCTTCTAATGAGAGTAACCCTCCAACTCATACATTATTTAATTCCCCTTCGTGCATACCGAAGGATGATTGCTATGATGATTGTTATGATCCCGTTGATTCTTTTGAAATATCACTTTTTGATGATGCTTGCTATGCTTGTGGCCAAGATGCCAATATGAATTATGCTTATGGAGATGAACTTGCTATAGTTCCTTATGTTATGAATGAAATTGTTGCTATTGCACCCACGCATGATAGTCCTATTATCTTTTTAAATTCTCCCGATTATACTATATCGGAGAAGTTTGCACTTATTAAGGATTATATTGATGGGTTGCCTTTTACCGTCGCACATGACGATTTTGATAGATATAATATGCATGTGCTTTCTGCTCCTACTTGCAATTATTATGAGAGAGGAACTATATCTCCACCTCTCTATGTTTCCCATAAGAAAAAATTGCAAGAAACTGTTTATACTATGCATTGGCCTTTACTATGTGTGCATGAATTGTTCTTTTATGATATGCCGATGCATAGGAAGAGAGTTAGACTTCGTCATTACATGATATATGTTAATTTTTGCTCACTACTAAATTACAAATCATTGTTAATTAAAATTGGCTTTGATATACCTTGGGATCCGGGTGGATTCACTACTTGAGCACTATATGCCTAGCTTAATGGCTTTAAAGAAAGCGCTGCCAGGGAGACAACCCGGAAGTTTTAGAGAGTCATTTATTTCTATTGAGTGCTTTCATATAGTTTAAAAACAACAAAAATAAATAGGGGAACCCAAAAGTTTTTCAAAAAGAAAAGTGAAAGTGAGAGAGACGAGCATTGTGAAAGTGTGGGACGTCCTTGAACTTTGTTCATGCCCATGGGAACTTTGTGAATCTTAATTACAGAAACTTTTCAATAAAAATAATTATCCCCTTGTACAATTACATTGTATTATAAAAATAATGTGCCAAGGTTTGCCTTTAGGATGTTTACAATGCGTGTTGGTTTGTGCGGTGCAGGACAGAAACTTTGGCTGTAGTGCGCGAATTTTAGTGTTTTACTGGAATGTCAAATGGTTCTGATTATTTTTTCACTGTCTTTCTGTACAAATTTTTTATTTTTCCTAATTTTGGCAGAATTTTTCAAGTACCATAAGTATGGTGAATGTTCAGATTGCTACAGATTGTTCTGTTTTAGACAGATTCTGTTTTTGATGCATAGTTTGCTTGTTTTGATGAAACTATCAATTTCTATCAGTGGATTAAGCCATGAAAAAGATATATTACAGTAGACACAATGCAAAAATAAAATATGAATTGGTTTGCAACAGTACTTAGAGTAGTGATTTGCTTTATTATACTAACGGATCTTACCGAGTTTTCTGTTGGAGTTTTGTGTGGATGAAGTGTTCGATGATCGAGAAGGTCTCGATGTGAGAAGAAGGATGAGAGGCAAGAGCTCAAGCTTGGGGATGCCCGAGGCACCCCAAGTAAATATTCAACGAGACTCAAGCGTCTAATCTTGGGGATGCTGGGAAGGCATCCCCTCTTTCTTCAATAGATATCGGCATGTTTTCATATTTGTTTCATTTATGCATTATGTGCAAGTCTTGGAGCGTCTTTTGCAATTAGGTTTTTATTTTTCTTTTCTGCACCATGCTGGTATGAGATGGTCCTTGGATGATTTACAGAATGCTCTTTGCACTTCACTTATATCTTTTGAGTATGGCTTTATAGAATGCTTCATGTGCTTCACTTATATCATTTGAAGCTTGGATTGCCTGTTTCTCTTTACATAGACAACCTCCATTTGTAGAATGCTCTTTTGCTTCACTTATATTTGTTCGAGCCTGGGCATATCTTTTGTAGAAAGACTTAAACTCTCTTGCTTCACTTATATCTATTTAGAGAGATGATAGGAACTGGTCATTCACATGGTTAGTCATAAAATCCTACATAAACTTGTAGATCGCTAAATATGATATGTTTGATTCCTCGCAATAGTTTTGAGATATAAAGGTGGTGATATTAGAGTCTTGCTAGTTGAGTAATTGTGAAATTGAGAAATACTTGTGTTGAGGTTTGCAAGTCCCGTAGCATGCACGTATGGTGAACCGTTATGTAACAAAGTCGGAGCATGAGGTGTTTATTGATTGCCTTCCTTATGAGTGGTAGTCGGGGACGAGCGATGGTCTTTTCCTACCAATCTATCCCCCTAGGAGCATGCGCATAGTACTTTGTTTCGATGAATAATAGATTTTTGCAATAAGTATGTGAGGTCTTTATGACTAATGTTGAGTCCATGGATTATACGCACTCTCACCCTTCCATCATTGCTAGCCTCTTCGGTACCGTGTATTGCCCTTTCTCACCTCGAGAGTTGGTGCAAACTTCGCTGGTGCATCCAAACCCCGTGACACGATACGCTCTGTCACACATAAGCCTCATTATATCTTCCTCAAAACAGCCACCATACCTACCTATCATGGCATTTCCATAGCCATTCCGAGATATATTGCCATGCAACTTCCATCATCATCATATACATGACTTGAGCATTTTTTGTCATATTGCTTTGCATGATCGTAAGATAGCTAGCATGATGTTATCATGGCTTGTCCATTTTTTGATGTCATTGCTACACTAGATCATTGCACATCCCGCACATCACGGAGGCATTCAGATAGAGTCATATCTTTGTTTTAGATATCGAGTTGTAATATTGAGTTGTAAGTAAATAAAAGTGTGATGATCATCATTATTAGAGCATTGCCCTAGTGAGGAAAGGATGATGGAGACTATGATTCCCCCACAAGTCGGGATGAGACTCCGGACGAAAAAAAAGAAAGAGAAAGGCCAAAGAAAAAGAGAAGGCCCAAAAAAAAGAAAATAAAAAAATGAGAGAAAAAGAGAGAAGGGGCAATGTTACTATCCTTTTACCACACTTGTGCTTCAAAGTAGCACCATGTTCTTCATATAGAGATTCTCTTGAGTTATCACTTTCATATACTAGTGGGAATTTTCATTATAGAACTTGGCTTGTATATTCCAACGATGGGCTTCCTCAAATGCCCTAGGTCTTCATGAGCAAGCAAGTTGGATGCACACCCACTTAGTTTCTTTTGTTGAGCTTTCATACACTTATAGCTCTTAGTGCATCTGTTGCATGGCAATCCCTACTCCTCACATTGATATATATTAATGGGCATCTTCATAGCCCGTTGATACGCCTAGTTGATGTGAGACTTTCTCCTTTTTTTGTCTTCTCCACATAACCCCCACCATTATATTCGATTCCACCTATAGTGCTATGTCCATGGCTCACTCTCATGTATTGCGTGAACGTTGAAAAGGTTTGAGAAACGTCAAAAGTATGAAACAATTGCTTGGCTTGTCAACGGGGTTGTGCATGATGTGAATATTTTGTGTGGTGAAGATGGAGCATAGCCAGACTATATGATTTTGTAGGGATGAGCTTTCTTTGGCTATGTTACTTCAATAAGACATAATTGCTTGGTTGGTATGCTTGAAGTATTATTGTCTTAAATGTCAAATGATAGATTATTGCTTTGAATCACTCGTGTCTTAATATTCATGCCATGATTAGACATATGATCAAGATTTTGCTAGGTAGCATTCCCCATCAAAAAATATTCTTTCTTTATCATTTACCTACTCGAGGACGAGCAGGAATTAAGCTTGGGGATGCTGATACGTCTCTGTCGTATCTATATTTTTTGATTGTTCCATGCCAATATTATTCACTTTCATATACTTTTTGGCAACTTGTTATATTATTTTTGGGACTAACATATTGATCTAGTGCCCAGTGCCAGTTCCTGTCTGTTGCATGTTTTATGTTTCGCAGAATATCCATATCAAACGGAGTCCAAATGGGATAAAAACGGACGGAGCTTATTTTTGGAAAATATGGAACCGGAAGAAAAATCCATGCGAGACGGTGCCCTAGGTGGTCACGAGGTAGGGGGCGCGCCTGACCCCCCTGGGCACGCCCCCTACCCTCGTGAGCCCACCGTAAGGAGGTTGATGCTCTTCTTTTGCCGCAAGAAAGCTAATATTCGGAAAAAAATCACGGCGAAGGTTTCAGGCCAATCGGAGTTACGGATCTCCATATATACGCAAAACGGTGAAACAGAGCCAGAACAGAACGCAGAAACAGAGAGATAGATCCAATCTCGGAGGGGCTCTCGCCCCTCCCAAGCCGTGTGAGCCAAGGACCAGAGGGGAAACCCTTCTCCCATCTAGGGTGGAGGTCAAGGAAGAAGAAAAAGAAGGGGGCCTCTCTCCCCCTTGCTTCCAGTGGCGCCGGAGCGTTGCCGGGGGCCATCATCATCACCGCTATCTTCACCAACACCGCCGTCATCTTCACCAACATCTCCATCACCTTCCCCCTTCTATATTCAGCGGTCCACTCTCCCGCAACCAGCTGTACCCTCTACTTGAACATGGTGCTTTATGCTTCATATTATTATCCAATGATGTGTTGCCATCCTATGATGTCTGAGTAGATTTTCGTTGTCCTATTGGTGGTTGATAAATTGCTATGATTGATTTAATTTGCTTGTGGTTATGTTGTTGTCCTTTGGTGCCCATCATATGAGCGCGTGCGTGGATCACACCTTAGGGTTAGTTGTATGTTGATAGGACTATGTATTGGAGGGCAAGAGTGACAGAAGCTTCAACCTAGCATAGAAATTGATGCATACGGGATTGAAGGGGGACCAATATATCTTAATGCTATGGTTGGGTTTTACCTTAATGAACGTTAGTAGTTGCGGATTCTTGCTAATATTTCCAATCATAAGTGCATATAATTCCAAGTAAGGGATGACATGCTAGCAGTGTCCTCTCCCACATAAAACTTGCTATCGGTCTAGTAAAGTAGTCAATTGCTTAAGGGACAATTTCGCCACACCTACCATCACTCTTCCACACTCGCTATATTTAATTTAGTTCTGTCTTTACTTAAAAAGTCCCTAGTTTTATTTTCGTGCTCTTTACTTTCTTGCAAGCTTACCCGAAAACACCTACAAAGTACTTCTAGTTTTATACTTGTCCTAGGTAAAGCGAACGTTAAGCGTGCATAGAGTTGTATCGATGGTCGATAGAACTTTAGGGAATATTTGTTCTACCTTTAGCTCCTCGTTGGGTTCGAAACTCTTACTTATCGAAAACTGTTGCGATCCCCTATACTTGTGGGTTATCAGGCCGCCGCCTGGAATGCTGCCCTGGAGGGTGCGCCAGGACGATGCGTGCCTGGCCTGCGGCACCTCCACCAGCAGCGACTCTTGGGCGTCCAGCGGTTCTCCTGAGCTCTACGAGACTCTGGAGACGAGCGACGACAGCTACGTGCCCCCGATCTCTCGCCATGCACGGAGCAGGGCTGCAGCGTCCAGCCGCCGCAGTCGCTGATTTGGATGGGGTTGGCGCCGGCCTCCCGCGGCCCACTGTTGATGATGGCGTCGGCCACAGGAGGGTGTAGATAGGATTCCCCTAAGTTCTCATCTTTTGTTCCCTGCGAGGAATCAAGAAGTACCCCGCGGTGGTGTGTAAAGGGCATGTAATGTCTTTTGTTGATACTATCCTTGTTATGAAAATTTGCGATATCTGGTCTGTTTTGGCTCGGTCTCCCCTTTCCAACCTCGCGACGGCTTGTTGCTCTACGCTGACAGGTCCCGGTCCCCAGGAAAGCTGCAGTCGTCGCTGGTATGCCAGGTCACATGCCGTGGTCAAGGCCAGGAGTTGAGTTGCCCGAGGTCCAGTAAGAGCCCTTGAGGCGTGATGCTCAAGAGGTCCCCTTTAGCGCTCAAGCAGGCATGGTAAGGTAAGAAAGGGAGGCGACATTGACCGCAACAGGGCTGTGGCGAGCGTGACCCTTAGGCTCCAACGATTAGCCAATCTGAGCGCGAGACTTATCTTGGCGGTTTGAGGTCGATTCCTTGCGATGCGCCGCGCTAATGGGTAGCTAGGCCAGGTCCATGCGAGCTTCCCCCTCTTCTCCACGCTCTCCTTTATGCTCTATGTCCTCAGGTCCCGGCCCTCGAGCGAGCTCAGCCGACGCTGGTATGCCAGATCGCGTGCCGTGGTCAAGGCCAGGGGGTGAGGGCTGGAGAGCCAGTAGGAGCTCCTGAGTCCCTATGCTCAGGAGCCCCCCTTTTAATGCGCAAGCGGATTGCATGGGAGAAGAGGGAGCTCGCGGTGCCGCCTGCTATGATTCTCTTGAGATTCCTGCGAGCCAGAACAAGGAGAAACACAGTTTGCCATTATGGTCGCCAGTCCGCCGCCGACTGCTTCGTGAGGAGACAAAGGCACTGAGGGCCTGGTGAGGTGACGTGCGCTGGGTGTGCCATGAGCCAGAGCTCAGCCGCTCAGGTTTGTCGACGTTGCAGGGACAGACCCATGCACAAGCGTCGTGCCAGCGCGAGCAGCCCCCGTGGGAGGCGGGAGTCAAACAGGTGATAGTCACAGGTAGATTAGGCATGGGAAGCATACTGGCTTAAGTAAATGCAGGGAAGATACATGCCACCGGGTCAAGCCCGAGCGGCTTGGGGATGATGCAGCCCGAGGGGCGCCCCAGCAAGGTAAGCTAAAGACATAAGAAAAAGGGGTACATGCCACAGGGACAGACCCACGCGGCCTAGGAATGATGCAGCCCGAGGGGCGCTCCCAGCTAAATAAACTTGGAAAATGTCACCTTGTTCTGTTGATGAAGGGATGTCGGGGCAGCTGAAGGTAGCGGCGAAGGAGTTACTCCTCATGAGCCACCGAGGCACTGAGCCTCAGGAGGCTCTGGGGGTCTAGGCGGTTCCTTCAGGACCGTCTCCATCTCCATCAGGACAGCGTGATGCCTGGCCTCCTGAGCTGCCAGGACGCGACGCAAGTTGCGCTGATAGGCAGACGACACGCTCGGCAGGCCAAAAGGCATGCGAACGTAGCTGTGCGGTGGACCCTCACAGCGGCCCATGCGCGAATTCCAGAAGGGCTCTTGAGATGCGGCCCTGTTGAGCCCTGGGACGTCGATGCAGATGCGCAGCCCAGCATCCTCGCCTGGATGGGGAGCTGCACTTCATGAGCGGTGGTCGCTGCGCATGGCCCTTGCGTCTTGCAGTTCCTGAGTGGTCTTGGTGATGAACTCCTGAGCGGTGGGCGCTCCTCGCCCTGTGTTCTCCTGAGGGAAACGTGTCATGAAGCACGCCTCCAAGTGGTGCTCAAGCGCCTCCCTCGTGATATTGGCAAGGTCTGAGGCCCTCCAGAAGAGATACCCCGATCCCTACCCGAGGAGGGCACCGGGCGCGCCTTCCTATGCGATGGAGGGAGGCGCCCCTGGCGCGGGCGCTGATCCTGACGAGGTTCCAGTTGCGACGCCACCCTCCTGAGGTCCCGCACGGCGCAGCTGCTTCTTCTTCTTGGGGGTGGCCTCAGGAGGGCACTCACCCTTGCTGTCGGGGTAGTTGATTGCTGCAGCTTGAAAGGCACGCTCAAGGGAGCACACCACATCTCTTTCTTCGCATGGGATCGTGATGATTCCGCCGCTTCCCGGCATCTTGAGGACATTGTAGCCGTGATGGGTCACTGCCATGAACTTGGCCAGGGCTGGGTACACGAGGATGGCATTGTACGGCAGACAGATGTGCACGACGTCGAAGTCGATGAGTTTGATGTGGTAGTTCTTGCATTCTCCTAAGGTGACGGGAAGGCGGACTTGCCCGATTGGGGTAGTGGAGCCGTCGGTCACTCCTGAGAAAGGCTTGGTGGGCTGAAGCTGATCATACGGCACTTGGAGGTTGTCGAACGTGTCGACGGATAGGACGTTGAGCCCTGCGCCGCCGTCGATGAGGGTCTTGGTAACCTGCATGTTGCTGATGACTGGGAAGCAGAGCATCAGGAGGGTGCCTGCGGTAGCCGCGCACTTGAGCTGATCCACCGAACTAAAGGTGATGGCGCACTTGGACCACCTGAGCGGGTGTGTGGCCTCAAGCTTGGGGAGGACTGCATTCACTTCACGAGCAAACTGTTTGAAGATACGGTGCGAGGCTGGGGCCTGAGCTCCGCCCAAGATGCAGGCGATAACACGTGGCTCCTGGAAGCCCCCAGACCCCTCGTCTTGATGGTGGTCGTCATTCCTTCTTGGTGGCGGCAGCAGTGGAGGAAGACTGGCGTTGCCTTGAGGAAGATCCTCGCGAGGCTGATCCCTCCAGGCGCCCTCGCGAGGCTGATCTCGCCCCGGTCCTCACGAGGCCGGGCCGATCACTCCCGGCACGGGCCACGGTCGTCCCAAAGATCCGCCACCGCGTGCTCCTCCTCGGCCGTAGCCCGATCGCCAAGGCGCCGGGCGCCGACTCAAGCCGCCCTTCTCGGATGGCTCGAGCTCTTGGACCGATCGGCCGGTGTTGTGGGTATGCAGGTTATGGAAGGCGCAGAACGGTCGGCTGCTCTTGGATGACTCGGGTTGGTCTCTGCCGCGCTTGGTGTCCGGCTCTGCCGCAAGCACGACAACTCCCTTGCGCTTCACGTCCTTGGCCTTGGCTTTCTTCTCCTCCGGGTCTGCAGCCGGGAGCTCAAGGAGGGAGAGGCGCTCTTCCTCAGCTCCAGGGATGTGCATAGCTCCTCGTGGATAGCGAGCTCCTCCTTCATCTTAACGTCACGGACGCCATCAGAGAACGCGGAGATGATGGCCCCATCCGTCACCCTTGGGATCTTGAGGCAAACATTGTTGAAATGCTGGATGTACTTCTAGAGGGTCTCTCCTGGTTGTTGCTTGACGCGGCGCAGGTCACCCGCGGCCTGCGAGCGGTCGCGAGTGCCCTGGAAGTTGGCGACGAAGCGGTCGCGCATCTCGTCCTAGGAGGAGATCGAGCCCGGAGGCAGGTTCAGGAGCCACGAACGAGCGCCGTCTTTGAGCACCATAGGGAACCAGTTCGCCATGACTTTCTCGTCGCCATTGGCCGCCTTGATGCTCAGCTCGTAGAGCTGCAGGAAATCCGTGAGGTCGGGGGTGCTGTCATAGCGAGGAGGCAAATTTGGCACGAACTTGCGTGGCCAGGCGACGCTACACAGCTCGGTGGTGAAGGAGCGGCAGCCGGCCGTGGTCACCGGGGCCCATCTTGGAGGTGGAGCTTGGTCTTGACGCCCGCGCGCCGCTACGGCAAGCGGCGTGGGGCCTTGCCGCAGCAAACGATCCTGGCGCGGCAGTGCGAGGAGTGGCAGAGCGTTCTCTTACGGTCGAGGGACATCTTGACAGCTTCTTTCTTCACGCGCGGGTGCTGGACGCGGTGGGTCGCGCTGCGGAGCCGCACGCCTTTGCGCCAGGGCATCGTCTTGGTGCAGAGGTGGTGGATGCGCTCCGTGAGCTACGTCGCCCGTAGCTGGCGGAGGGCGAGGCAGTGAGAGGGACGGCGCAGGGGAGCCCCATGCGGTGCTGACGAGCTCGGCGATGCGGTCGAGCCTGTCCTCATAGAGGTCGTCGACCGGGCGGTAGCGCGGGAGCTCGTGCGCCATGAGGAGCGCGGCCCGTGCATCCATGGGAGCGCGGCGAGCGTGAGGAGACGAACCAGCGGGAGTCGGCGATGGAGTGGCGGTGCGGCCGTCCTGTCGCACCGAGGGGTGCAATGAGGATGCTTGCTGCTCGTTCCCCACCGGGCCGGTGGCGGCGTTGGCGGAAGGTGACGGAGAGCGACGGGGTGGCCCGCCGATAGGGGCCGTCTGAGCAATGCGGGTGGCTAGGGCAGCCCGGCGCTCGACGCGGGCGCGGCGTGCGTCCGCCATGGAGGGACGGAAGGGAAGCTTCGTGCCCACCCCTACCTGGCACACCAAATGTCAGATCACGGGTTCTGGCAAAACCCTTAAGGTTCGAACTCTGGGGTGCGCGCGAAGTACTTTCCCCCCTATCGATCCACTCCCTAGCTTTCTAAGATCTCGAAGACAAACTCAACGAACTCACAACACAAGAGACACAAGATTTATACTGGTACGGGCCACCGTTGTGTTGTAATACCCTACTCCAGTGTGGTGGTGGATTGCCTCTTGGGCTGATGATGAACAGTACAAGGGGAAGAACAGCCTCCTGAGGTTGAGGTGTTCTTATGCTTCGCGAACTTGTGTGTGTGGATTTGCTCAGCTCAGGCTTGCTTGTGAGCTCCGAACTCGGTGCCTTCTACGGTGGTGGCTGGTTCTACTTATAGAGGCCCTGGTCCTCTTCCCAAATATTGAGCAGGAAGGGATCCAACAACGGCCAATTTGAAAGGGGACAACTAGTACAGCTTATCCTGACAAAAGCGGTCTTTGCCTGCAAAAGGCTCTGGTGGTGACGCCGCCTTGGGCTCCATGGGACCTCCGTCTTGCCGTCCTGCTGGTCTTTGTCTCATAGCACCGATATGGAAACCTTTGCTTGACGCCTTGGTACTCTACGCCTGCGCTTGCTTCCTTAGCACCGAAGGGGAAACAAGGACTCTGCACGTGCTGGCGCCCCCCTGGTCTCGATCGTCATGCTCACGTCACGTGAACCTCGCGAGGCTTGCCTTGCCTTGATCTCTCCGCCCCTCGCGAGCCAACCCCGTGAAGCCGCTCCTGAGGAGGTCTTGCATCGTCCGCATCGCGAGGCTTGGCCCCTCGCGAGGGTCTTGGATGCCTTGTTGATGAAGACGGGCCGTACAGGCCTGCTAGCACAGCCACGCCATGGGCCGCAGGCAGTTAAGTCTGGGGACCCCCTTTCCCAGAACGCCGAAGCGCAGAGGCTTGCTGGGTTGAAGCCCAGGGCGCCCTCCAGGAGATCCAGGAGGCCAGGAAGATCGCGGCGGGTAAGGCATTTAGTATGCAAAGCAAGTATGTGAAGAAGAAGTATCTTTTTCTAACCTGGATTTTGTGTTCTCAAGGGGCTTTTGTGTATCTGCCGCGCAGTGTGTCTGACGCTGCGGAGTTCTTCCGAGCTGAACAAGGGAGCTCAACGGAGAAGCTGTTCTGGTCGCAATATCTTGCGCCAGAACATCCAGTTCCCTTTAGCGACCAGCTAAAGCAGCTGGTCGAGCTGCATAGGGTGGCCGAACTGGCCATGAAGGATCTAATAATCCGGCTGTGGCCTGCCAAAGCTATACCCAGCAGCTAGTTCAGCCTCGTGAAGCGGCTGGTGAGTGCCTGCCCTCGGCTGGACGTTGTCAAGCAATCAGTCTGCATCAAGGGAGCGCGGATGGCCTTCGCACGAGTCAAGGTGTGGTGGGCGAAGATGGACGCCAAGCTTGTGACTGAGGGGCCGCCCGAGGGCAAGGAGCACCGCACACCCGAGCAGTATTTTGGAGACGTCCTGGAGGGGTCTCGAATTGTAGCGACGCAGTGTTTGCAAGACATTATCTTTGAATGAATATACTCAAGTTGTCTGTGCCTTATATGATAAAACAAAGTTGTTATGTAATATAATTTATGTTATGTTTAAACAATTTTACCTCCTGTGTGGCCGTTTTGTATGAAATCTGAGAGTTGGCTAGTCATCGGCTTCTGCCCCCACATAGGTAGTACGGCGGTGTTCGGGATGGAATCTAAACACTCTTGATCCAATTGTTTGGTCCTTGAAGGAGGTGTTTAGCGCAACGAACCAGGCAATCAGACTATGCGGCTTTAGCACTCTCACTTATCCATAGGAGTTTGACAATAAAAATGTAGGCACAGCCCCTAGTATCCGAACTAGAATGATATAGGCACCTGACCGGGTAATTACCGATCCTTCGCGTAATGCGGAAAAAATCTCTATCGATTTCAAAACCTCCGAGGTGCTCCGCCACATCATGACAATCAGTTTTCGGCTTTCTCTACTGAGGTGCTCCTTCAGGTAAACCAGGGCACAATCATAGTAGTGCTCCCTTTACTACCTTAGTCGATACAGCGGAACGTAAGGTAGCAAGCACACGACCCGGGCAACCCAACTATTGACCAAAGTCATGATTCGGAGCCAATGCATATAGTGCTAAATTCGGGGTGCCGAACTATACTGTGAAAAGTGTTCAGAATTTGTTGCCATAGTGCGGGGCGCTATGAAGCCCCTGGCAAATTGAAATGTACCACATTGTATGGGTGCTATCTGATAAGCTTATTAATTGTAAAAAAGAAAAACAGAAAAGGAGTAAAAGCAATAAGCAGGGGCCCTAAATTTTGGGACGCAAATTGTTTCCAATATGATTTGATTAATACGTCAAAGCGCATTGATACGACTAGTGTGATAAGAAATGGGCTATTTGACATGCCATGAACAAGGGAGAGCTGCGTGTGGGACCCTGGAGATAGGTAGAGTGGTTGTTTAAGAAACCACTTTGAAATTCCCCGCTACGTCCAAGCTGACTGCGGCTTGCTGTACTTGTCCTTTGAAATGACCTGGGATCAAGTCGTCAGGGAAGGCCTCTGGAAAAGAAACCTGAAAAGCAGAAAAGAAATAGGGAAAGTATATGTGTTCGAGAGCGGTCAAGCCGTATTGTGGATCACATGCTAGTTATGCCTCCGCCTGTTCCCATGGTATTTTGAGTGTGTAGTTATGTACGCGCGGTGCGAATGCCGCTACTTCATCGGGACTGGGATGGAGGCCGAATTGCTAGTCGAGCTCTTAACGAGCCGGGCTGTCATGCTGCAGAGTAGTCTGGACCCTCTTGATAGTGTCCGGGGGCTCGGCTGCCGAATTAAGGCCTTGCTTGAAAAGGCCGCTCTGTACTTCTACCGCTAAGGCAGCGATGTGCTCCTCGATACGGAGGCAGCATTCCGTACTTCCATTAACTGTTATGACGCCGCGTGGTCCGGTCATCTTGAGCTTGTGGTAAGCGTAATGAGGGACCGCATTGAATCGAGCGAATGCGGTTCGTCCGAGCAGTGCGTGGTAGCCGCTGCAAAAAGGGACGATATTGAAGATTAACTCTTCGCTTCGGAAGTTGCCCGGAGATCCAAAGACAACCTCTAGCGTAATTGAGCCTGTACAACGGGCCCCTAACCCTAGTTGACTCCTTTAAAGGTAGTCTTTGTGGGTTTGATCCGTGATGGGTTAATGCCCATTTTGCAAACTATATCCTGATAGAGCAGGTTTAGGCTGCTGCCGCCGCACATATGGACTCGTGTCAGGTGGAATCCGTCAATTATTGGGTCAAGGACCAATACGGTTGAACCGCCATGACGGATACTGGTCGGATGATCCCATCGATAAAAAGTGATCGACCATGACGACCATGGATTAAATTTTGGGGCGACTGGCTCTATCGCATAGACGTCCCTGAGCGTGCGCTTGCGCTCTCTCTTGGGGATGTGTGTAGCATATATCATGTTCACCGTTTTGACCTGGGGGGAAACTTCTTTTGTCCCCCTGTGTTTGGTTTCCGGGGCTCCATGTCATCGTCCTCACTTTGCGATCCCTTTTCTTTGCTCTCGGTATTTAACTTGGCGGCCTGGTTGAAAACCCAACAATCTCTGTTGGTATGATTGGCTGGTTTATCTGGGGTGCCATGGATCTGGCACGGACGGTCGAGTATGCGGTCCAGGCTAGATGGTCTCTGATTGTTTCTTTTATATGGCTTCTTCCGCTGACCGGACTTAGAGCCACTCAATTCGGCGTTGACTGTCGTGTCATCGGTGTTGTCACTATTGCTTTGACGTTTATGTCTACTGCGTCGGAGCTTGCTATTGCTATTTTTTACCTCGGTGGTGCCCGTTTTGCTTTCTATGTTCTTGCTACGGGCCAGCCAACTATCCTCACCCGCACAAAAGCGGGTCATGAGTGCCGTGAGGGACGCCATGGACTTCGGATTTTCCTGGACGAGGTGACGGATGAGCCATTCGTCATGAATGCTATGTTTAAAGGCTGCTAGGGCTTCGGCATCCGGACAGTCGACAATCTAGTTCTTTTTAGTTAGGAACCTAGTCCAGAATTTCCTGGCTGACTCTCCAGGTTGTTGAACTATGTGACTTAAGTCATCGGCGTTTGGTGGATGGACATATATACCTTGGAAGTTGTCAAGGAAGGCTTCTTCCAAGTCCTCCCAACTGCCAATAGAATTTTCAGGAAGACTGTTTAACCAGTGCCGAGCTGGCCCTTTTATTTTTACTTGGAGGTATTAGATGGCGTGAAGATCATCTTCGCGGGCCATATGGATGTGGAGAATAAAATCCTCGATCCATACCACGGGATCGGTTGTTCCATCGTATGATTCGATGTTTACGGGTTTAAACCCTTCTAGGAATTCATGATCCATTACTTCGTCGGTGAAGCAGAGAGGGTGTGCGGCACCTCTATATCGAGCCGCATCGCGACGTAGTTCCGATGGAGTCCGTCTGCGGTTTTTGGCCCGGGCGTGACTAGGTTTGTCAAGTATGAATAGGTAGCCATCGTCGCTTGTCAAGGCATGTCCTCGCGATCCATAGATCGATCTTGTGTGTCATGTTCTACTATCCAGGTCCTGCCGAAGGTCAAATGTGTAACCCCAAGCTGTTTTGTCCCTGCCTTTACGGCGAGGTAAGGCGCTGGTGTTCGATTTGAGTTGCTGCTTTATCCCGACCGCGTGGTGGTAGGTCAGCCGCATTGCGCGATGATGGTACGGGCTCCGGCGCCTCGTCATCGAACTAAGGTAGCATTTTGTCCTTCAGGTAACTTTTGGCTGGGCGCTTAAGGTCATATTCTTCGGCTGTCAGGACATCAGTCCATCTATCGTTGAGCAGATCTTGATCAGCTTGAAGCTGCTGCTGCTTCTTTTTCAGGATCCTCGCAGTGGCTATTAGCTGGCGCTTAAAGCGCTCTTGCTCGAGAGGTTCCTCCGGCACGATGAAATCCTCGTTGCCAAGGCTCACCTCATCCTCGAAGGGTGGAAGATAAGTGTTGCCCTCCGAGTTGTCGTCTATGGCCTGTTCGTTAGGGCTAACTTGCACATCTTCCCGATCATCATGTTCGGCCGTTAGTTCATCGGGATCTTTTCCGTCTTCAGCACCCTCCAGAATGTGATCTTCTCCTGTGCCGGTGTTGCTGTCCTTGCTGTGGCGGGATTTAGAGCGGCGCCGCTGACGCCGACGCTTTGGTTGTGTCCTGAGAGGCTCGTCCTCAGCTGGCTTTTCCTTTTCCTCGCCGTTATTCTCTTTGGGTGTATCCAGCATGTATACGTTGTATGAAGAAGTGGTCGTCCAGCATCCGGTAAACGGTGGATTTTGGCCATGCTCCTCATCTGCATCGTCGTGCATACCGTCGATGTCCTCGGAGCCGTAATCGAGCATGTCAGTTAAGTCCTCGACAGTGGCTATGTAGTGGGTGGCGGGTGGGAATCGAAATTCCCCACTATCAGCCTCCAGTTCAAACCGGACATAGTTCGGCTGTGAGCCCTTCGCTAAGGATAGATCTCTTAATGAGTTTAACACATCGCCTAAAGGCGAGTGCCGGAAGATATCTGTGGCGCTGAATTCGAAGATCGATAACTGATCAAGCTCAGCGTCTGCGGATGCACATGGATCGGAGCTTATACCCGGAGACGAGTCCGGAGTTCCGATGACACAGATATCACATGAGGTTAAGTCTGTGTGCGGCTCCAACGCCGCGGATTCTGTGGCCTCTGTGGCGTGGTTGAGCTTCCCGTCCTCGGATGGCGCAGTCTGCTCTGGATCTAAGGCCGGAGCGGTTACAGTGCAATTTCCTGAGTATAGTCCCATGATAGATTTAAATCATGTTCATCGTAGGGATAGGCAGCGGCTGTCGTGGTCTCGAATCCGTCGAAGATAAAGTCTCCGCGGATGTCCTTGATGTAGTTCAAGCTCCCAAATCTGACCTGATGGCCAGGGGCATAGCTGTCGATCTGCTCCAGATGGCCAAGCGAGTTGGCCAATAGTGCGAAGCGGCCGAACACGAAGATCTGTCAGGTGAGGAAGGTTTCCCCTTGGACAGCATCATTGTTGATGTTTGTAGAAGCCATCAAACCTTTTAGGGACGGCACAGTGGAACTCTCAATGAAAGCACCAATGTCGGTCTCAAAACCGGCAGATCTTGGTTAGGGGGTCCCGAACTGTGCGTCTAAGTTCAATGGTAACAGGAGACGGGGGACACAATGTTTACCCAGGTTCGGTCCCTCTCTATGGAGGTAATACCCTACTTCTTGCTTGATTTATCTTGATGAATATGAGTATTACAAGATTTGATCTACCACGATATCGTAATGGCTAAAACCCTAGAAGTCTAGCCTGTATGACTGTATCCGTTTCCGGACTAAGCCCTCCGGTTTATATAGACACCGGAGGGGACTAGGGTTGTACAAAGTCGGTTACTGATAAAGGAATCTTCATATTTGGTCGCCAAGCTTGCCTTCCATGCCAAGGAGAGTCCCATCCGGACACGAGAGAGAGTCTTTGCTCTTGTATCTTCATAGCCCATTAGTCCAGCCTATGCCCAACAGGCCGGACGCCCGAGGACCCCTTAGTCCAGGACTCCTTAGCAGTTGCTTTACAAACTGCTCGTGTGGGGGTACTCTGTGGTGGATGTGGTGCTGTGTCAACTAGAAGTGGGTTACTATCCGCTGGGGTTGGGGTTAGATGGGTTGTATCTAGTTCTCTGTCGAACGGTGTAAGTGTGCAATCTGGAAGAGTCTCGATTATGTGTGATGGGGCTAGTTCGTGGGCCAGTACAACCATGGTTCTATCTGCATCGACGGGTAGCACCATCTTTTGTGAAGAACGTTTTTTTGCTCCCTTAGATACTGTCATCACCCCCTCCAATTCAAATGGCTGATAAACAAGAAAAGAAATTGAACATACAGACATTGTATGATAGACAGATGTGGTAATTCACATATATGGTGTCTAACCAAACAGGACAGCATGACACAATTTCACATATATGATGGCTAACTAAACAGGATAGCATGACATATTTTCAGATATATGATGGATAACTTAATAGGATATAGTGGCATAATTCAACATATGATGAGTATCTAAACAGGATGGCATGACAAAACTATATGATGTGTTTCTAAAATAGGTTGGGATGAAATAATTCACATACATGTTGTCTAAGTATACCGGATGGCATCATATAATTGACATAATTGATTCATATACTAAGCAGCTGGTACTCGCATGTATGATCTCTAAACTAAGCAGATCAAATTCAATATTGTGCATAAAATGTCTAAACTAAGCAACGCAAGACACCATATTCATGATATGAGAAATATAAACATTGCAACTTAGAGCATACAACTCGGGTGGGATATAGGAATGTTCATTTGTCTCTGAATCCTCCTCTGAGGAGCTACCTGTAACCATCGAGATATATGCTTCAACGGGTACCGTTCCCTTCTCTGAAGACCTTGTTTTCATTCCAGATTTTCCCTTAACCGGCTCAAATGGCTAATACACATGAAGAGTAGTTCAATATACATACATAGAATGTCGACAAATGGAATACATAATGAAAAAAAGATGGCATGAGATAATTCACACATATGATAACTGGCTGAAAAACATGGCATTGCATAATTGACATATCTGATATAGAAAGAAAATAGGAGGCATTCACACAAAGCATGTCTAATCTAAGCAGATGGCATGGCAATGCAAGACAACATATGCATGATATGAGCAATATAACCCTGACAAGTTAGAGCATGCACCTCGGGGCGGATACGATCGTCATCTGTCTTTGAATCCTCCTTTGAGGAGCTATTTGTAACCAGCACGAAATCTGCATCAACAGGTAGCACTGAGTGCTTACAAGGCCTTATTTTCACTCCAGATTTTCCCATGACCGACTCAAATGGCTGATACACAGGAAGAGTAGATGAATGTACAAAAATTGTTGACAAATGGAATACATTATGAAAAAATATATGGCATGATACACATCACATATACGATGACTGGCTAAATAGGATGGCATTGCATGATTCACGTATATGATGTCTGGCTAAAGAAGATGGCATTACATAATTCCCATATACTCTCTCCGTTCTTAAATATTTGTCTTTTTAGAGATTTCAAATGAAATACCACATATGGATGTATATAGACATATTTTAGAGTGTAGATTCACTCATTTTTCTCCATATGTAGTCACTTGTTGAAATCTCCAAAAGACAAATAATTAGGAACGGTGGGAGTATGATATAGAAACCAAACAGGTGGCATTCACACAAAGCAAAACTAAACTAAGATGATGACATATAATATGTATAATGTAGGCAATGTGAGGCGACATATGCATGATATGACCAACATCAGCATGCCAGGTTAGAGCAAACACCTCAGGGGGTAAACAGGAGTGGTCGGCTCCCTCTGAATCCCCACTGCCAGATCCCTAGCAACGGTCTTCTCTTTTTCTCACAGGAGGGGGAGCCCACTTCGCCCACCATGGAGCGGCGTCTGCATGACATTATATTCCCACGCAACGGTCTTCTCTTTTTCTCTACATGTTTTT
The DNA here is from genome assembly GCA_021605205.1 of Aegilops longissima. Taxonomy (NCBI): domain Eukaryota; kingdom Viridiplantae; phylum Streptophyta; class Magnoliopsida; order Poales; family Poaceae; genus Aegilops; species Aegilops longissima. Next base: position 266,477,972 of record CM038681.1, on the reverse strand, counting down.
TTGACCAGGAACAGTAGGAAAAAGCTCCTATTGTGTTAATATATAATAAATAAAGGGGGGCACTGTACAATGGATTATTTACATGGTGTTTGTCTCAGCCACTCTGTGGCAGGAGAGAAGAAAAGCTAGCTTAGAGTACTATGAAAGGGTGTTTCAAAGATAAGTATCAAAGGCCTATCTGCCTCTTTGACCCTGTGTTGAAGTAGCTCAAAGTCCCTCTTGAATCTATCTAGCCAGGACTGAAAGGAGGGAGGTATAGCTCTGAAATGTTTATTGTTCCTCTCCTTCCTGATACTCTAGGCTGCCACAATGAATTTTTCAAGGAAAAAAGGTGACGGGTGGGCCTTTTTTGTCTTGAATAGCTTGCCGATGACCAGGGAAAGGCTCCCAGTGAATATCTAGCTTGTCCCAGCATTGATTGCTGAAGGAACATGTGAAGATCATGTGTTCAACAGTTTCCTCAATGTTTTGATCATAGAGTAGGCAGTTGTGGTCGTCCCCAATGTTGTAGTGCCTTCTCTTAAGCATATTGCGCGTGTTGAGCCTATTGTGGAACAACAGCCAAGCAAACACTTTTAGTTTCATCATGCATTTTGATTTCCATATCCAACCGAAAGCTTGATGGGAGTGAATTTCTCTGAAAAAGAATCGGTAGTAATCCGTAGATTTGAAGTTCATTTTGCCCCAGATGTAATGCCACACATCCAAAGTTGTCGTCGATGGTTGCAATTCTGCAGCAATGGTTTGCATGTGCCGAACCTCTGCATCGGCTTGGGGTGTTAGAGGGAGGTGGAACGCCTCGTCCAGTGTCGTGATCCCCAAGAAATCTTTGACCGAGACATCCTCGTTCAGAGAGTGGGAGAAAGCACGTGGATGTGAGTCTTGGAGAAGCTGATCTGCCCAGAGATCCTTCCAGAACAGAGTTGTGGTGCCACACATGATATTGACACGAGAGATCCCTCTGAACTTAGGAGATAGTTTGATAATGTCATGCCACCAGAAGGATCCAATGGGATCAGACGCATGTGCTATCTTCTCAGCATAATATGAATCCCAAGTCAATTGCACCCAAGGAATATTCATCTTATTGTAAAATTTGTGCAGAAATTTGAGGAGCATAGCTTCATTCTGAATACGTAGGTTGATTACCCCTAGTCCACCTTTATTTTTGGGCTTACACACCATATCCCAGGCTGCCAGAGAGTTGCATTTGTCCCCTTGCTCTGTTTTCCTTATCCACAAGCATCTCCATCTGATTTTATCAAGCATTTCAATAAGCTTGGGTGGGAAATGAAGTGTGCACATTGCATAAATGAGGAGGGACGTGATGGTCGAGTTAAGCAGGGTGAACTTCCCTGCATGTGACATGAGCGAGAGCGTCGAGGAAAGACTCCTCTCAGTAGAACTAACCAGTGGCATGAAATCTTGGATGGTGGGACGAGAAGTGCCCAAAGGAAGGCCTAGGTATGTGCAGGGTATGGCACCAATCGAGCATTCAAAGATCGCAGCAATTTGTGAGAAAAGATCATCTTCCAAGTTAATAGGAATGAGCGTTGATTTATGAAAGTTTATCTTCAAGCCGATGGATTGGGCATAGTTTTTGAGCATATTCCTAATAATCATCACTTGACGAGGGCAGACAGGCATGAGAAGAATTGTATCATCGGCGTATTGAACAATCGGATAGTCCATTTGGCCATTGTCTGGGAAGGGCAGGTGGATCAACCCTTTTTGATATGCATCATTAATGGCAGATTGGAGGAGATCAGCCGCAAGAACAAAGATGAGGGACGAGAGAGGGTCACCCTGATGAACCCCTCGTCGACAATGAAACTGTCTGCCCGGTACGCCATTAAGGAGAATGGATGATCTCCCCGAAGAGAATATGGAGTTAATCCAAGAAAGCCATTTGTCATTGAAGCCCATGTGTTTCATGATGTTGATCATTGGGTCATGTTCAATGGTGTCGAAAGCTTTTGGCGAAATCTAATTTGAGCAGCACGATGGGTCGTTTTGAAGCTTGACATTGATGGATATATTGGAAAGTCCATGCAAGACAGTCCTAGATAGATCTCCCGCATATGAATCTGTATTGATTGCGATGCACAATTTTCAAAATGACTTTTTGTAGGCGATTAGCCAGCAGCTTAGTGATGAGCTTGAGGCAGAAATTGAGCAGTGTGATCGGACGATAATCATTGACAGTAGATGGAGACACATTTTTTGGGATAAGTGTAATTATCCCATCGTTAAAGATCTGGAGATTAAGAGTGCCATCATGGAACTGATTGCATAACATGTAGAAATCTGCCTTGATGATAGGCCAACAAGCTTTAAGAAAGATCCCACTAAAACCATCCGGCCCAGGTGCCCGATCTCCTGGCATCTCATTGGTGACAGAGTCAATTTCCACATGGGTAAAAGCTAGAGTGAGGTGATCAAGGTTTTCACGTGGCTTGATTAAAGACCGAAGATCAAACTGCATTTGCGTGGGGTTTGAGGTGCCTAGCCTTTCAGTGTAGGCTAGAAAGAGGAGGGCCTCTTTACCAGTGTGATCCTCAACCATGAGCCCCTCCAGTGGTTGCAAATTGGCAATGTTGTTTCTATGATATCTCTCCGTCGCCATTGCCTGAAAAAATTTGAATTTTCATCCCCAAATTTGACCCAACGAGTGGTGCAACGTTTCTTCCCATATTGCTTCTGATAATCCAGCAATCTGAGCACATGGTTCTTGATGATCTTGCAGAAGTTACCCTACGGAAGTGTGAGTGGATGAAGGTTCTCCAGAGCATCCAAATCAGCTAGGGTTTTGTTAGTGTTTTCAATTGCAATTCAAAGTCAAGAGATATTTTTATTTCAAGCTTTAAGCTCCTGCCTGAAGAACTTTAATTAATGACACAAAAATGTGGATGCATTGGCTGAGTTGACAGGTCGGTCCCAAACCTTTTTAACCACGTCCATAAAACCAGGATGAAGAAGCCAATAAGACTCAAATCGAAAAAGTTTGGCACGTGGAATTTTAGTCTCTATTGTTACAACGCAAGGTGTGTGATCAGACGTTGGTTTCAGAGGGGTTTTACCAAGGTATTGGGGTATGCATGCATCCAATGAATAGAATTGAAGAACCAGTCAAGTTGCTCGAGAAGGGGGTCTTGTTGCATCTTACTCCACGTATACATCCTGCCTTTAATGGGTAATTCAATGAGATTGTGCTTGCGGATAATATCATTGAAAGTTGACATGTCATTAATATCGCCACCTGGTTTATTACAGTTTTCAAGGCCATGGATATAATTAAAGTCTCCAAGGAAGAGGCAATCTTCTTCCGCAGGTATGTCCCTATCATAAAGCCATTGGGTGAACGTATCACGGTCAGGGACAGAGCATGGGCCATAAATGTTGTACAGTTTCCAAGCCTGCATTGATAGCGTGCTGGTGAAGTGAATATCAAGAGCAAAATCCTCCTGAATAATAACAGTGCCAGAAAAAATGGAGCTATTCCAAATAGTGAGCAGGCTTCCCGAAGCACCACGAGAACGGACATAAGAAAATTTATCAAAGCGCTTGGGACAACAAGACTTAACAAAAGCTAGATCGACGCAAGGTTTTTTAGTTTCCTGCAAACACACGATAGCACAACCGCTAACTGAAATTGCATTAGAAAGAGCTAGAAGTTTTTTGTCTGAATTCCAACACAGGACATCCCAATTACACAAAAGGGGCATCGAAGGGAGCCAAGTTACGCAGAAGCAGAAGAATCCTCCTAGAAGCTTGCAGATTTGACGACCAAGTCGTCCGATGCCATAACTGCAGCATACATGAGCTCCTAAGGCGGAACTGCACAACGAGTAGTGCCAATGTCCTGCATGACACGAAGAGGGGTCGGTGGTGGTGGTGGTTGATCCATTGGAGTAGAAGACCCAGGCGCAGCAGCAGAAGGAATCACCCTTGGCTTGACTTTAGAGGAGGTGACAGGCACGTCAGTAATTTGAGGCACTCTGAAGCCATCAAACCTTGTGGATCTGGTGCTGCGATGGACCTCGGTGGTCAGAAATGGAGCTTTGCACTTGGAGCGGGATGGGCGAGCAGTCGAGGGACCAGGCACATCAGAGAGCACTTGGGCCAGGCCCAAATCAGGGTCACCTACTGTGGGCTCAAGCAGAGAGTGTGGAGGCCCATCATTCGAACTATCTATTGGTGCCAGAATGGAGCTCTCATCAGCAGCAGTTGGGACACCATCAGAAGAGATTAAATTAACTCCAATATCACTGGCAACAGTCACTGATGAAGGGCTACTAACTTCATTGTGCATCAGTGGAGGCAGCACCAAAGCTGAGTCTTCAGTAGCAATTTCAGAAATCTGAACCGAGGAGGTGGACTCAGGGTTGCAGATGCTAGCAGAAAAACACACCAGATGTGTAGCATGATTGTCCACCACCTGAATATATGATCTAGGTGAAGCTACCTACAACTCCAAAGGTGGTAAACCATAGCCAGCACTCCAAGGACCATAGGCAGCAACAACAGAAAGAATTGATCTGGATAAGTATTCAGTGAAGATATTGCGTGGAATCAGATCAGAAGCCAGTACAGTGGTGAGTTCATTGCCTTCAATAGATATGCTCACAAGCATAGAATCAGCATTGATGGACACATCCACATTGATAGGATTCTAGGGCAAAGGAGGCGCCACAAACAGGGTGCTGATCTGCTGATTGTTCATGGGGGAGGAGCCACGTGTGCTTTGGAGCTAGAATCCAACCAAGCTGAATTAAGACTGTCAGACAAGTTATCCTCAGGAAGAATCCCATCTTGCACATGAAGGCCTTGAGCTGCAAGCCAAGCTTGGAAGTTAACCAAAGCAGGAGGAATTTGTGGAACTGGGGGCTGTGGCCAAGGATCCCACTGAGCATTCTGAGGTCCATCCTATTGAGGGGCATTGTGTGGAGCCTGATCATTACCCACACAATTCTGAAGAAGCCAGTTTTGTAGTTGCTGCAGATAAAGTTGTTTGGCGGTGAGGCCATCGCCAAACGTAGGGTGCGGGATACCATTAGCTGGAGGTGGCTCCTCATCAGCCGTGGGAACCTCTGGATCATGAGCGTTCCAGTCAGTGCCACGCAGAATATACACCGAGGCAGTCCAGCAAGCTCTGTCCCCTCCTAACTGACGCACTACAATGCTCTTGGGGATCAGACGCATATGAATAACTTGAACTTTGATGAGCACCACACTACGATCCAAGTTAGGGCTATTCCAAGTGACCAATCTACCATAATCATCAACTGAGCGCTTGAGAAAAAAATCAGTCTGATAGTCATCTAGAAACCCAATATACATCAACCAAACTTCAGGGCCATTGTCAGGACCCCGATTCTAGGTCACACAGATCTAGCCTGTAACACCTCATATCACTTTGCGGCCTCACGCACGGTATTCCCACGGTGTCGCTTACCATGGCCCGGGACCGCTTTGCCTTTTGGCTCACGATATGATAGTGTCGCTAGCATCCATATGACAGAGAACCCGGGCCGACATTACTAGTCATGAACCCAAAGTGACACTAACTTACGGGGACAGGCATACATGAATCAACATCGAGCATGTCGGTCGACAGCGTGCGAATCCGGCTGTAGCACTGGCTAACAGGACTCGGGAACCCGGCTGTAGTAGGCTAGCCAGACTCGGATGTCACCGTGACATTTCCCAAAGGACAGACATATAGCAAGTGAATCACATGCCGGCCAGTCAAGTGTTCCGGAGCAGTAGTGCTGGGCTAGCAGGACTCCTGTGAACTGGGCTGTAGCGGACTACTATGGCTCATGGAAGCACAATACTACATTTCCCCATAAGAAAGGCTACCAAGGATAAACAACTAGGTTGTCGGATCCCACACATACCAAGCATTTCAATCACACACACAGTATGCTCGATATGTGTAAATACAACATGGCATCACAACATAACTCTACGACACAAGTATTTATTCAATAGGCTCCGAGGAGCGAGATATTACAAACATGGGTCTCATGACCCAACATTCAGAGCATAAAAGTCAAAGCACATGCGGAAGCTTAACATGTCTGAGTATAGACATCTACAAATGAAAAAGGCCGAGAAGCCTGACTGTCTACCAGATCCTGCTGAGGGCACAAGATCGTAGCTGAGGTAACAAGCTAGACGTCGAAGTCCATGCGGAACTACTAGCGAGATTGACGCCTCTCTGCAAAACATAAAAATAGGCAAACGTGAGTACAGATGTACCCAGCAAGACTTACATCAGAACTATCTACATATGCATCAGTATCAACAAAGGGGGGGTGGTGGAGTTTGACTGCAGCAAGCCAGCTTTGACGCGGTGGCTATCCTGAACTACTACTGCAAGTAACTCTTTTGAGGTGGCGCACACGAGTCCACATATTCACCATATCAATACACCACTATGGATCCGCTCCCGTCTCCCTACGAGAAGGCCATCCGTAGCACTCACGCTATCTTGTGAGTTTTAGAGAATCCACTTTCACTTGTCTATGAACTGTACAGGCAACGCAAAAGTCCTTTACCGCGGACACGACTATTCGAGTAGATCATTTATAACCCTGCAGGGGTGTACTTCTTCACACACGCTCTCGCGACTTACCACCATGTACACGTCGTGTATGTCGGGAACCTTCAAGCGGAAGCCTGGCGAGGGAGTCTGCCACGACCTGACTAACCACACAAGTATCTACTCCAGGTTTATCGCCTATTCAGGTTCCATCCGTGAGAAGATCCGGCCGGGGTTTCGCTCACAGCCCCAAACGATGTGTGCAGGGTTCCCGAGACACCAAACGGGCGCTCGGTACACCGGGCCACGGTGTATCTACCGCATCATAGCCCACCCCTAGGGTCAGCGCTATGCACGGCCTCCAACACATATCCTACAAACACCAGAAACTAGTTGCAACTCCAGGACAGAGGGCAAGGGCAGTTAATAAGTCGAGAGGGTCCATTGGTTTCGGGCCCAATGCATGGTAGTAGCTGATCATGGATCACAAACACAGAACTCAGTTCCTGAGGACGGTTTCAATGAGACAACCCACCATGTACCCCTACATGGCCTCTCACCGCTACCTTCACCAAATCATGTTCACACACTTAGCTCACACACAGTAGGACATGTTCATCACCATTTCAATTCATCCCTGATGAATCAGACCTGACTCTACTCTAAGCAGTAGCAGGCATGACAAACAAGCATGAATGAGTAGGCACATCAGGGCTCAAACAACTCCTACTCATGCTAGTGGGTTTCATCTATTTACTGTGGCAATGACAGGTCATGCAGAGGAAAGGGGTTCAACTACCGCAGCATGTAACAGTTGAATCGTTGTTGTCCTACTGCAGTAAAAGAGAGCAGGAGCGTGAGAGTGGGATTGTATCGGAATGAACAAGGGGGTTTTGCTTGCCTGGAACTTCTGAAGATAATATAGTTCTTCATCGGTGTCATCGAACTCACGTCTATCGAGAGGGAACAACCACCGGCAACAGAGAAGGAGAACACAATCAATGCAATGCACAATATGATGCATGATCATGACATGTCAATATGCTGTGTTTTGAGCTAATGCAACTAGCAACATGTTAAATGGAGTTGGTTTGAACCCTAGGTTCAAATTCAAACTCCATATGTGAGAGTTTAATTGCCATTTATATGATTTTTCCTAAACATCAGCTATAAGTTGTTCTAACATGCATGAAAGTGGTGTAGATGGATAGATTGAATTTTTCTGATCATTTTTCATATATAAATTATTTCATTCTGAGCTACGGTTGATTTTCTATGATTTTTAGAAGTTTTGGCTATTTTCTGGATTTCCTGTAAAAGAATAAATCTAGAAAAAGAATTACCGCGTCAGCACTGCGTCACTGTGACGTCAGTAGGTCAACGGGGCGGTCCAGGTCAAACTGACCATTGGGTCCCGCGTGTCAGGGTAATTAGCCTAGCTAATTTTTGGTTAGCACTAAAACTAATTTAATTAGCAGACGGGCCCCACCTGTCATGGACACAGGGGGAAATCAACCTGGGGCCACACGGAGTCAACCTGGGTCAAGCGCGGTTAAACTCGCCGGCGTTTTGCCGCCGGCGAGGCCAGACGCGGCGGTGGGAGTGCAGATTCGGGCTCCGACGACCAAAACAACGGCGGAGCACGTCTACGCGATGCGGGGAGCGAGCCGCATCGTTTGGTGGCAGTGGTGGAGATCGGGGTGGCCGGGAACGTCGCCGGTGACGGGTTTTGCGGCCGCCGGAGTCGGATGAGGTCGAGCTCGTCGTTAGGCGGCACGGCGAGGCGCGTGGAGTGGTGCTACGGACTCCTCTCGATGCGGTGAGTGTGTTGGACATGGTGGTGTGGCCGGTGGGTGGCCGGAGTCACGTCGGCGACGAGCTCAGCGGCGGCGCGTGCGGTGATGCTTCATGCAGTCGCTAGGGTGCTCGAGAGAGAGAGAACGAAGAGGATGGGCAGGTGCAGCAGCTCACGGCGATCACGTAGGAGCAGACGGCGCGGTCGGGGACGAACTGTTGCGGCGGTGATGGCGAAAGGGATCATTGGCGGTGCTCGGTGAAGTCGAGCTCGGAGAGGATGAAGCAGGGCGCGCGAGCGCTCGGGGCTCGGGCTGATCGACGGAGACGACGACGGTGACACTGTTGGACATGGTAGCGCGGCACGGGGACGACGGCGGACGCGGGTTTCACTGTGGCGCGGGCGCGGCAACATAGGCCATGGTGGGGGAGAGCGAGGGGGAGAGGCAGGGGGCATGTGAGGTGTCCGCGGGGTCGGGGCGGCGACGTGGAGCCTGTCCAGGTGTCCAGGGGCGCGGGCGGCAAGCAGCTGACGCCGTGGCGAGCTCGTGCTCGCCCGTGTCACCACTGTGCCTGCCTGGCCGGGAAGAAGCAGCTGGCTGGCATGGGCCAGCACAGCGCTGGGCCGCCAGGTGGGCCGGCTGGTGGCTGCGGCCAGGTAAGTTCCCTCCCTCTCATTTAATTTTCCGTTTTCCTATTTTTCTGTAAGTTTTGGGCTTTATTAAAAAATAGTTAGACACTTACAAAAATCCTGGAAATAATCATAGGCTCTGCTTAGATTATTTCCAACAGCCCACACTTATTTCCAGATTATTTGAGCATTTACAATATTTCATAGCATTTAAATGCCCAAATGCAAATAGGTAATGATTTAATCCAATGACCTTATGTGTCCTAGAAAAATGTGAACCAATTTTGGCAAAGGTTCTAACCCAAGGCAAAACTGATGGACATTTTAGAAGGGCATCTCAGGTTCATTGAAAATGATTTTATGTTGAACCTATTTGATTTGATCTGGTGCTAGGGTTTGATCAATCCCCATTTCAAATTCAAAAGAATTAACATGATGCAGCACTCTAATGCAAGCACTAAGCATTACCAGAACTAGGGATGTGACAGTCGTAAGTAGTGTTGCGCATGTTCAGAGCAGCATTATGGCGGACAAACGAGACTACCAAATCCTCATCATCTAACTGAAAGGTAGTATTGACTGCAGTATCTCTGATGAATGAGTTGGCAAAAGCAAACATACCAATACCGTGCGGATGGTCAGATGACTCTGTAGTGTGGAGGCCAGATTCGTGCAGCAACCCCTCGATGGTGTTGCGGAGCCCCTCCCGCAGATGTAGAGGAACAAATCTGCTGGCTTCCGCAATGGCTAGGAAGCTATTGTTGAGAGGGGGGATTGGATTGACCACCATGTCCGCGTGAACCTCTCTGTCAGCAGGTCCTGGCTCGATAGACCATCCCGCTGGGAGGAAGGGGATCGGATTCACTAGATAGTTGGCCATGGGGGAGGCGAGGGCGGTGGTGCGAGGAGGTTCAGTACAATTGTGTACAATAACTGACATGCATAATAAAAAATATAGTTAGATTATGTAAGGCCTAAGGGGTGCATTCATAAATCAAGACTATTGGTAGCAAACAAGTGGATAGATCCAAAACTAATGATAGCAGGTAGATTATAGCTTTAGTTTAAAAAGATAGACAATGGATCATCTACTGTTTGTTAGCCACCCAACATGAACCACATAGAAGACCCCAGATGAACCAGATAGTAGAAAGATAATATTCGTTGCTGCATCGATATTTGCCCCACGGGCATTTTAAAACTCAAGTTTGAACGATAAAGTAGCAGGTAATAATAATCAAAGTATAACCTAAGTAGACACAAAAGAGTGCGACCTCTCTTCCGGAACTGTGTAGTCCTCAGGTTCATCTGCTCAGTCGATGATGGTAATGCAGTTGGGGTGGCTGCCGGCAACGAGGAAGATGATCTGAGGTGGCGAAAAAAATGTTTGCAGGCGTAATCTCTGCTACAGTGAACACTTCCATCGATGGTGCACCTCAGGTGGGGTGGATGATGGCACGGTAGGAGTAGGACATAATACACAGAGTTTTCTTTGACGCCTATCTGAAAAATGAAGTAAATCTGTAAGGGCTCCTTTGAATTGTAGAATTCCATAAACACAGGGACAGGAAAAAACATAGGAATAGGATAGGAACGCATGTGCAAAATAGAGCATTTGCAAACATAGGATTTCTGTCAACCTGGGTGTTTGGTTCACATGAATTGGAAGACTACAGGAATGGAGAAACATGGTCAAATTAAACTCAAACCACGTGACAATGACAAAATAAGAATCTTAATTATCATACCAGTAATGCAATTAGTCATGTTCTTCATGCATATTAATTTGAAAAGGACGTCCAAGTGGATATTAAAATTCCTACGTTTTTCTTTGAAAGAGACACCAACGGAAAAAAATCCTCCTGTTTTGCTTTGCTCCACTCCTTCTAACCAAATGCACGAATAGTGGTACCATAGTAGTTCCATAGAAAACGATCCCTGAGGGATCGACATGATTGCAGAGTAACAAAGTCATTCGACGAATGTACAACCTCCTTGGCATAGCCTTGTCGACCTCAGCATCATTGGGTTGGACATGGAGGATGGTGATTGATACGTCCATTTTGCATCATGCTTTTATATAGATATTTATCGCATTATGGGTTGTTATTTCACGTTATGTCACAATACTTATGGCTATTCTCTTTTATTTTACAAGGTTTACATGAAGAGGGAGAATGCCCGCAGGTGGAATTCTGGGCTGAAAAAGGAGCAAATATTGGAGACCTATTCTATGCAACTCCAAAATTCGTGAAACTCCACGGAATATCTTAAAATAAATAAAGAAAAATCATCGCCAAAGATGAAGTCCAGGGGGCCCACAACCTGCTCACGAGGGTGGGGGGCGCCCCCCCTGGGGCGCACCCGCCTACCTCGTGGGCCCCCTGGTGGCTCTCCGACACCCATCTTCTCCTGTATGAAGTCTTTCGATGAGAAAAAATAAGAAGGAACCTTTCGGAACGAAACTCCGCCTCCACGAGGCGGAACCTTGACGGAACCAATCTAGGGCTCCGGCAAAGCTGTTCTACCGGGGACACTTCCCTCCGGGAGGGGGAAATCATCGTCATCATCATCACCAACGCTCCTCTCATCGGGAGAGGGCAATCTCCATCAACATCTTCACCAGCACCATCTCATCTCCAAACCCTAGTTCATGTCTTGTATCCAATTCCTGTCTCCAAGTGCGGGATTGGTGCTAGTAGGTTGCTAGTAGTATTGATTACTTCCTGTAGTTGATGCTAGTTGGTTTATTTTGTGGAGGATCATATGTTCAGATCCTTTATGCATATTATTACCCCTCTGATTATGAATATGAGTATGCTTTGTGAGTAGTTACGTTTGTTCCAGAGGACAAGGGAGAAGTCTTGCTATTAGTAGTCATGTGAATTTGGTATTCGTTTGATATTTTGATGAGATGTATGTTGTCTAGCCTCTAGTGGTGTTATGTGAATGTCGAATACATAACAATTCACCATTATTTGGGCCTAGAGGAAGGCATTGGGAAGTAATAAGTAGATGATGGGTTGCTAGAGTGACAGAAACTTAAACCCTAGTTTATGCGCTGCTTCGTAAGGGGCTGATTTGGATCCATATGTTTCATGCTATGGTTAGGTTTACCTTAATACTTTTGTTGTAGTTGCGGATGCTTGAAATGGAGGTTAATCATAAGTGGGATGCTTGTTCAAGTAAGAACAGCACCCAAGCACCGGTCCACCCACATATCAAATTATCAAAGTACCGAACGCGAATCATAGGAACGTGGTGAAAACTAGCTTGACGATATTCCCATGTGTCCTCGGGAGCGCTTTTCCTATTATAAGAGTTTGTCCAGGCTTGTCCTTTTCTACAAAAAGGATTGGGCCACCTTGCTACACTTCATTTACTCTTGTTACTTGTTGTTCATTACAATTTATCTTATCACAAAACTATCTGTTACCACTTATTTCAGTACATGCAGAGAATACCTTGCTGAAAACTGCTTATCATTTCCTTCTGCTCCTCGTTGGGTTTGACACTCTTACTTACCGAAAGGACTACGATAGATCCCCTATACTTGTTGGTCATCAAGACTCTTTTCTGGCGCCGTTGCCGGGGAGTGTAGCGCCTTTGGTAGGTGGAATTTGGTAAGGAAAAATTTATATAGTGTGCTGAAATTTACTGTCACTTGTTACTATGGAAAGTAATTCTCTGAGGGGCTTGTTTGGGGTATCTTCACCCTGTCCAGTAGAGCAAAGAGTTGCTCCTCAACCTACTGAACTTATTGAAAATGCAACTCCTTTTGAATTTCCTTCGGGTATGATGGAAAAACTGCTAGCTAATCCTTTTGCAGGAGATGGAACAAAGCATCCTGATGAGCACTTAATATATGTGGATGAAGTTTGTGGATTATTTAAGCTTGCAGGTATACCCGATGACGTTGCTAAGAAGAAGGTCTTCCCTTTATCTTTGATGGGAGACGCATTGATATGGTATAGGCTATGTGATGATAGGAGATCATGGAACTACAAAAGATTGAAATTGGAATTTCATCAAAAGTATTACCCTATGCATCTTGTTCACCGTGATCGCAATTATATATATAATTTTTGGCCTCGCGAAGGACAAAGCATCGCTCAAGCTTGGGGGAGGCTTAAATCAATGTTATATTCATGCCCCAATCATGAGCTCCCAAGAGAAATAATTATTCAAAGTTTTTATGCTCGGCTTTCTGATAACAATCGCACCATGCTCGATACTTCTTGTGCTGGCTCTTTTATGATGAATACTATTGAATTCAGATGGAATTTATTGGATAGAATTAAATGCAACTCTGAAGATTGGGACCTCGACGAAGGTAAGGAGTCAGGTATGACACCTAAGTTTGATTGTGTTAAATCTTTTATGGACCGATGTTTTCCGTAAGTTTAGCACTAAATATGGACTTGACTCTGAGATAGTAGCTTCTTTCTGTGAATCTTTTGCTACTTATGTTGATCTCCCCAAGGAGAAGGGGTTTAAATATCATCCTCCCATATAAGTAAAAGTAGCTGCACCTATTAAAGTTGAAGAAAAGACTGTCACTTATAATGATCGTATTATTCCCACTTCTTATGTCGAGAAACCACCTTTCCCTGTTAGAATAAAGGATCATGCTAAAGCTTCAACTGTGGTTCGTAAAAGCAATATTATAACTTATACACCTCCTGAGCAAGTCAAAGTAGAACCTAATATTGCTATTGTTAAAGATCTCTTGTCTGATAATATTGATGGGCATGTTATTCAGTTCAATGGTGAAACTGCTAGAATTGCTAAACCTTGTGCTAAAAGATAAACATAGACCTGTGGTAGGCGTGCCTGTTATTTCTATTAAAATAGGAGATCATTTTTATCATGGCTTATGTGATATGGGTGCTAGTGCTAGTGTTATACCTTATGATTTATATAAAGAAATTAAGCATGAAGTTGCACCTGCTGAGTTAGAAGATATTGATGTTACAATTAAACTTGCCAATAGAGATACTATATCTGCAATGGGAATTGTTAGAGATGTTGAAGTCTTGTGTGGGAAAACTAAATATCCTGCTGATTTTCTTGTTCTCAGTTCTCCACAAGATAGCTTTTGTCCCATTATATTTGGTAGACCCTTTTTGAACACTGTTAATGCTAATATATACTGCAAAAAGAATGTTGTTACTATTGGCTTGGATGATATGGTTCGTGAGTTTAAATTCTCTAAATTTAGTAAACAACATCGTGAGGAAGAATTGCCTAGTAAAGATGAAATTATTGGTCTTGCTTCTATAGCCGTACCTCCTAGTGATCCTTTAGAACACTATTTGCTAGACCATGAAAATGATATGTTCATGAATGAAAGAAGGGAAATAGATGAAGTATTCTTCAAACAGAACCTATTCTACGCAACACAATTTGCTGTTGAAACCTAGGGATCCTCCTCCACCCAAGGGTGATCCGTGTTTGAGCTTAAACCGTTGCTCGATAATCTTAAATATGCTTATCTTGATGAAAAGAAAATATATCCTGTTATTATTAGTGCTAACCTTTCAGAGCATGAAGAAGAAAGATTATTGAAAACTCTGAAGAAGCACCGTGCCGCTATTGGATATACTCTTGATGATCTTAAGGGCATTAGTCCCACTATATGTCAACATAAAATAAATTTGGAAGCGGATGTGTGACGCCCGGATAATCAAGCTACAGTAACCTCTGTTAATGATGCCACATCACCACTCTTATTGCTGCTAACCTCGCCATGATCCGAAACCTTTTTAAATTCAAATTCAAATTAATGTCAAGCGACAAAGTTTTCAAAATATTAAACTAAAATGTTCGGAGTGTGCAGTAAAATGCCTAGGTGATTATAGTGCAACAAACACACTTTTTGAAAATGTCTAAATATATTAAAATGAAATAAAACAGAAAGTGAAATAAACAAAAGGAAAAGACAAATCTAACTAAAAATAAAAAGAGGCACCCCCCACTGGGCCATCTGTGGCCCAGCTGGCCAGCCCAACTGGGCAAAGGCCCAGCCGGCCGACCCACCCCCTCCATATCCCCACCAGGGAGGAAACCCTAGCCCACGACCACTACTTCCCCCGCACGATCGCCCGATCCACCCCCTCCTTCCCCGATCTGGATCGAACCCCCCTCCTCCTCCTAACGCGCCAGCGCCCAAAGGCCGCCGCCAGCCGGTGCGACCTCCGCCCTCGCGCCGCCGCTGACTGGCGCCTGCCTTCCCCGTCCCCCTGGCCAAGCTGTGGCCATGCCCCGGCGAGCGCACCCGCGCTTGAGGACTGCCGCAACTTCGCCGTCTCCCCTCGCTCCGGCGAGCCATGGAGCCATCGCCTCCGCCCAGCGACTCCTCCCTCCGTCCTTCGGCGGCCGGCCTCGCTCTGAGTGGATCTGGATCGGGGCAACCGACGCCCCGACCCATCGCGCGCCATCGCCCCTCCACCCCGACGTCCCAGAGCACCTTCGCCGGACCTCCTCGCCGGACTGCCTCCCCGTCGCGCGCCGTCTCCGTCCTCCTCCTCACGCCCCGCTGCCCCGAACCCTACAATCCCCCTGTGAGGCCCTCTCCTCCTCTCTCCCTCGCGCCACGCACCTCCGCCTGGCCCATCGCGGGCCAGGCCGTGCCACACGCCACCCAGGCCGCGCGCGCGCGCGCCCAGCAGCTCGCCCTTGCTCCTCACGGCGCCGCACCACGCCGCCGCCCGTGCCCTCGCCTTTGCTCGCGCCACCACGGCCACAACCGTTCCCGCCGACCACGTGTGCGCCCGTGCGCACCTCTCGCGACCTGCCCTTCCGCGGCGTCCCACTCGGTGACCGCCACACTGCACCGGTCGACCACGCGCCCGGCGTCGGCGCCCCTCTGCGTTCGCTCGGCCCTCTCCTGAGACAGGCGCCCGCAGCGCCTAGAGCCCGCACCTGCGGCGCCCGTAGCACCCGAACCCACTATGGCCCTAGGGCCAATGACAAAGGGGGCCCACGCCCCAGAACCTAAAAAAATAAAAATAAAAATAATAAATAAAAATATTACTTAACCAATTAATTAACTAAATAATTAACTTAATTAATTCTATTTAAATTAACTAATTAAGATTAATTATCCTAATAACTAATTAACCTAACTAACTATTGACTGACAGGTGAGACCCACCTATCAGGTTGACCAGGTCAACGGTCAACGTTGACTGCTGACGCCATGGTGACGTCAGCAAACACTATTCTGGATAATGTTAATTTAATTAATAATTAATAAATTAGAAAATGATTTAAAACTTTAAAATCAATATACATTAAACCGTAACTCAGATGAAAATACTTTCTACATGAAAGTTGCTCAGAACGACGAGACGAATCCGGATACGCAGCCCGTTCGTCCGCCACGTGTCCCTAGCATAGTGAACCTGCAACATTTCACATCCAGTTCATCTGTCTGAAAACACGAAACACCGGGGATACTTTCCAAGATGTTTCCCCCCTTCACCGGTATCACCTCATACCGCGTTAGAACACGTCTAGCTCTGCTTGTTGTCCTGTTATGCACTTGCTTGCTATGTATTTACTGTTTCTCCCCCCTCTTCTCTCCGGTAGACTACGAGACCGACGCTGCTGCTGCCCAGTTCGACTACGGAGTTGACGACCCCTCTCTCTTGCCAGAGCAACCAGGCAAGCCCCCCTTTGATCACCAGATATCGCCTACTCTTCTCTATACTACTTGCATTAGAGTAGTGTAGCATGTTACTGCTTTCAGTTAATCCTATACTGCTGCATAGCTTGTCCTTGCTACTACTGTTGTTACCTTTACCTGCTATCCTCTCGCTTAGTGTAGGATGCTAGTGTTCCATCGGTGGCCCTACACTCTTGTCCGTCTGCCATGCTATACTATCGGGCTGTGATCACTTGGGAGGTGATCACGGGCATATACTATATACTTTACACTATTACATTACCCGTGATATCTGTTAGGAGATGGGGCTGAAAGGACAGGTAGCTCCATCCCAGTAGAGGTGGGCTGGGTTCCCACGGCCCCGACCGTTATTTGTGGCGGAGCGGCAGGGCAGGTTGAGACCACCTAGAGAGAGGTGGGCTGGCCTGGTCGGCGTTCGCGAATACTTAACACGCTTAACGAGATCTTGGTATTTGATCTGAGTCTGGCCATTTGGTCTATACGCACTAACCAACTATGCAGGAACAGTTATGGGCACTCGACATCGTGGTATCAGCCGAAGCACTTCGTGACGCCAGCGACTGAGCGGCGCGCGCCGGATTGTAACGTAAGCCTGCTCTTGTATTAAGGGGGCTAGTTCTGCTTCCTGCCGCGTTCGCAACGTGCAGGTGTGCTAAGGGCGATGGGCCCAGACCCCTGTGCGCTTAGGTTTAGACTGGCGTGATGGCCTCTCTGTTGTGCCTAGGTGGGGCTGCGACGTGTTGATCTTCCGCGGCCGGGCATGACCCAGAAAAGTGTGTCCGGCCAAATTGGATCAAGCGTGTTGGGTTATGTGGTGCACCCTACAGGAAGTTAATCTATTGAATAGCCGTGATCTTGATAACAGGACGACTTGGAGTTGTACCTTGACCTTATGACAACTAGAACCGGATACTTAATAAAACACACCCTTCCAAGTGCAGATACAACCCGTGGTCGCTCTCTCTCGTGGTTACGAGGAGGGATCGCCAGTAGGATTATTGCTATGCGATGCTACTTGGAGGACTTGAGACTACTCGCTACATGCTGCAAGACGAGGCTGCCGAGGCGTAGTCTTGACGAGGATTAGCTATCCCCTCTTATTACGGCATTCTGCAGTTCAGTCCACCGATATGGCCCTTTACACATATATCCATGCATATGTAGTGTAGCTCCTTGCTTGCAGTACTTTGGATGAGTACTCACGGTTGCCTTGTCCCCCTTTTCCCCTTTCTTTACCGGTTGCTGCGACTGCACGATGGAGCCCAGGAGCGACGCCACCGTCGATGGCGACTACTACCCCGGAGGTGCCTACTACTACGTGCAGCCCGGCGGCGGCGACCGGGGAGTAGTTAGGAGGATCCCAGGCGGGAGGCCTGCGCCTCCTTCGATCTGTATCCCAGTTTGTGCTAGCCTTCTTAAGGCAAACTTGTTTAACTTATGTCTATACTCAGATATTGTTGCTTCCGCTGACTCGTCTATGATCGAGCACTTGTATTAGAGCCCTCGAGGCCCCTGGCTTGTATTATGATGCTTGTATGACTTATTTATGTTTTAGAGTTGTGTTGTGATATCTTCCCGTGAGTCCCTGATCTTGATCGTACACGTTTGCGTGCCATGCCTTTGTTTGCCATGATAAGTTCCTGTAACATGTTGTTTGATAGCTTTAAACATGTTAACCTGATGTTATTTCTGCCATGTCCTGTGAATTCTGCTAAGTCTGAAACTGTTATTATTTGCAATCTTTCCATGTGTTTTTGAGCATGTTCTAGTTGTTTCTGGAGATAGCTCAGTGTTCATGTTTTGTCATGCTTTACCTGTACTTCATGCCCATGCCTTTTGTTTTCATATTGAGGTGTTGTAGCATATTGTTTTGATGCTTGTAATATGCCTACTTGCTGTTATGGACAGATTGTTGTCATGACTTGTATAGAGTGTATGTGTTGAACCGTTGCTCCGTTTTGAGTGTGCTCTATATGAAACTTGCTTGATTTTGCATGTAGTTTCATATTATCATGTTCCATCCTTGTTTTGAGGTGTTTGTTTGATGTTTGGATGCATTTTGCATCAATGCCATGTTTAACTTGTTTTGCTCATATCTTCTAGGCCGTAGCTCCGATTTAAATGAACTTTATATGTAACTTGACTAGAATTTCGTGTAGATCATCGTGGTGCATCTTAACTTGCTGTTTAACAACTTGAATATAAGGTTTATTCATATCTGGACCAATTTCGAAATATGCATATGAGGACTTACCGGAATTGTTATATGTTGTTTCCGGCCTCATTTAAAATTGCTTTGATGTGTTGTTCTTGTTTGCATCATCTCTTGCCATGAGTAGCTTCATGTAGTCTTGTCATGCATCATGCTTGTTTGTGCATCATGCCTTGTTCATATGTGGTGTGTTTACTATGTTGTGTGCTTCTTCTTGTTAGTTCCTGTTTCGTTGCGATCGTGAGGATTCGTTCGTCTACGCTTGGTTCGGCTTCATCCGTTCGTCTTCTTCATGGACTCGTTCTTCTTCCTTGCGGGATTTCAGGAAAGATGACCGCTACCCTGGATCTCACTACTATCATTGCTATGCTAGTTGCTTCGTCCTATCGCTATGCTGTCTTACCTACCACCTGCTGCTCAAGCCTCCCAATTTGCCATGTCAGCCTCTAACCTTTTGCACCCTTCCTAGCAAACCGTTGTTTGGCTATGTTACCGCTTTGCTCAGCCCCTCTTATAGCGTTGTTAGTTGCAGGTGAAGATGAAGTTTGTTCCTTGTTGGAACATGGAGATGGTGTTCCTTGTTGGAACATGTTTACTTGTTTGGATATCACAATATATCTTATTTAATTAATGCATCTATATACTTGGTAAAGGGTGGAAGGCTCGGCCTTATGCATGGTGTTTTGTTCCACTCTTGCCGCCCTAGTTTCCGTCATGTCGGTATTATGTTCCCGGATTTTGCGTCCCTAACGCGGTCGGGTGATTTATGGGACCCCCTTGACAGTTCACTTTGAATAAGACTTTTCGGCAAGGCCCAACATTGGTTTTACCATTTGCCTCACCTATGCCCTTTTTCCCTTGGGTTTCGGAGCCCAAGGGTCATCTTTATTTTAGCCCCGGGCGGTGCTCCTTCGAGTGTTGGTCCGAACCGAGCAACCTCAGAGGGCCACCACAGGGCAACTCGTGGGTTGGTTTTACTCGTAGCTTGACTTATCCGGTGTGCCACGAGAGCGAGTACGCTGTGACTCCTATCGGGATTTGTCGGCACATCCAGGCGGCTTTGTTGGTCTTGTTTTATTGCTATCGAAATGTCTTGTGGCAGGATTCCAAGACTGATCGGGTCTTCCGGGAGAAGGAATATCCTTCGTTGATCGCGAGAGCTTATCATGGGCTAAGTTGGGACACCCTGCAGGGTATAAACTTTCGAGAGGCCGTGCCCATGGTTATGTGGAAGATGGGAATTTGTTAATATCCGGTTGTAGTAAATTTGAAGTAAACTCTTCTAAAATACACCAACCGTAATGCGTAACGTGAGTGTCTTTTTGGGGTTGATCGAGAGGAGAACACGGTTTACGGGTTATGTCGGCGTAAGTAGGAGTTCAGGATCACTTCTTGATCATTACTAGTTGACGACCATTCCTTTGTTTCTCTTCTCGCTCTCATTTGCGTATGTTAGCCACCATACATGCTTAGTCGCTGCTGCAACCTCACCACTTTACCCCGTCCTTTCCCATTAAGATTTGCTAGTCTTGATACCCATGGTAATGGGATTGCTGAGTCCTCGTGGCTCACAGATGTCACGCCCAATATGCGACCCTATCCAAAAGGAACTCGACGGTCCCACCAAGGATAGACCCGCATATTGAAACGCTTTGCAAGGTGGATATCATTACATCAACATTACATAATAGATGGGGATACATACATAAGGCACGAGTGCCGCAAGAATACATCAACATCATATACAAGATCAACATCCGACTACGGATGAAACATAAACAGAAACTCAAACAACATCCACCCTGCTAGCCCAGGCTGCCGACCTGGAACCTATCCCCTGATCGAAGAAGAACTCCAACACAAGCAGACATCGCTCTCACGTCATGATCATCACATAACCTGTACCTGCAACTGGTGGTGTAGTAATCTGTGAGCCACGAGGACTCAGCAATCCCATTACCATGGGTATCAAGACTAGCAAAGCTTAAGGGAAAGAAATGGGTAAAGTGGTGAGGTTGCAGCAGCGGCTAAGCATATATGGTGGCTAACATACGCAAATGAGAGCGAGAAGAGAAACAAAGGAACGGTCGTCAACTAGTAATGATCAAGAAGTGATCCTGAACTCCTACTTACGTCAGACATAACCCAAGAAACCGTGTTCTCCTCTCGATCAACCCCGAAAAGAGACACTCATGGTTACGCACACGGTTGGTGTATTTTAGAAGAGTTTGCTTCAAGTTTACTACAACCGGATATTAACAAATTCCGTCGCCACATAACCGCTGGCACGGCTCTCGAAAGTTTATACCTGCAGGGTGTCCCAACTTAGCCCATGATAAGCTCTCGTGATCAACGAAGGATATTCCTTCTCCCCGGGAAGACCCGATCAGTCTCGGAATCCCGGCTACAAGACATTTCGACACCAATAAAACAAGACCAGCAAGACCGCCCGATGCACCGACAATCCCGATAGGAGCTGCACATATCTCGTTCTCAAGGCAACACCGGATGAGACAGGCTACGAGTAAAACCAATCCTCAAGTTGCCCCAAGGTGGCCCCGCAGGCGGCTCGGTTCGAACCAGCACTTAGAGAAGCACTGGCCCGGGGGGGGCTAAATAAAGATGACCCTCGAGAGAGCGACTCCCAAGGGAAAAGTAGGTGGTGGTGAGGCAAATGGTAAAATCAATGTTGGGCCTTGCCGGAAAAGTCTTATTCAAAGCGAACTGTCAAGGGGGTCCCATAAATCACCCGACCGCATTAGGGACGCAAAATCCGGGAACATAATACCGATATGACGAAAACTAGGGCGGCAAGAGTGGAACAAAACACCAGGCATAAGGCCGAGCCTTCCACCCTTTACCAACTATATAGATGCATTAATTAAATAAGATATATTGTGATATCCCAACAAGTAAACATGTTCCAACAAGGAACAACACCTCCATGTTCCCACAAGGAACAAACTTCATCTTCACCTGCAACTAGCAACGCTATAAGAGGGGCTGAGCAAAGCGGTAACATAGCCAAACAATGGTTTGCTAGGAAGGGTGCAAAAGGTTAGAGGCTGACATGTCAATATGGGATGGCTGGATAAACAGGTAATAGGTAGCGCAGCATAGCGATAGAACGAAGCAACTAGCACAGCAATGATAGTAGTGAGATCCAGGGTAGCGGTCATCTTGCCTGAAATCCCGCAAGGAAGAAGAACGAGTCCATGAAGAAGACGAACGGATGAAGCCGAACCAAGCGTAGGCGAACGAATCCTCACGATCGCAACGAAACGGGAACTAACAAGAAGAAGCACAAAACATAGTAAACACACCACACATGAACAAGACATGATGCACAACAAGCATGATGCATGATAAATCTAGATGAGGCTACTCATGGCAAGAGATGACGCAAACAAGAGCAACACATCAAAGCAAGTTTAAATGAGGCCGGAAACAACATAGAACAATTCCGGTAAGTCCTCATATGCAAATTTCGAAATTGGTCCAGATATGAATAACTTTATGTTCAAGTAGTTAAACAGCAAGTTAAGATGCACCACGATGATCTACACGAAATTCTAGTCAAGTTACATATAAAGTTCATTAGATTCGGAGCTACGGCCTAGAAGATATGAGCAAAACAAGATAAGCATGGCATTGATGCAAAATGCATACAAACATCAAGGAAACACCTCAAAACAAGGATGCAACATGATAATATGAAACTACATGCAAAATCAAGCAAGTTTCATATAGAGCACACTCAAAACGGAGCAACGGTTCAACACATACACATGAAACAAGGCATAACACCAATCTGTCCATAACAGCAAGTAGGCATATTGCAAGCATCAAAACAACAAGCTACAGCACCTCAACATGATAACAAAAGGCATGGGCATGATGTACAGGTAAAGCATGACAAAACATGAACACTGAGCTATCTCCATAAATCACTAGAACATGCTCAAAAACACATGGCAAGATTGCAAATAATAACAGTTTCAGACTAGCAGAAATAACATCAGGTTGCAATGTTTAGAGCTATCAAACAACATGTTACAGGAACTTATCATGACAAACAAAGGCATGGCATTAATCTACTAATTGCATATAACAAATGTACCTTACTGACCATGAGCCAAAAGGGATCAGAAAATATGATGGCACCCATGTAAACATGGCAAGTTATATTACAGATTCAAACATGGCAGGAACAACAGTAAGTAGGCATGTTGGTGAGCTTGAACCACTCACCACAGAGCAATACATGGCATGGCAAGGCAACCAACAGTAAGAAGACATGGCATAGAAGCTATACATGGAAAGAACAACATCATAGCATGCAAGGATCAACTACAACAACCTTGGCAAAATTGAATAACATGTAATCAATCTGCCAGGAACATTTTATAGCAAAAGTAGAGCTCGATTGACTCAAGCTATGGCACTCCATAATTTCAAACAAGGGCATTGATGGATAGAGCAAGACATGTATAACAAAACATCCTTAATGAAGTATCTCAAAATATGCATGGATCTCTCGGTAGCATCAAGTTAACATGGCATAAGAATATCAGCAAAACAGGGCTGAAATCAGCAACATCAAGACACCTAGTTTGCATGCTTGTGCTATTCACCACATTGATCACAAAAATACATGGCATACACCACTGGAAAGATGGCATGGCATATTACAAAACACATGTAGGACTCAAGTCCATAGGGTGCACACATCAATCATGGCAAAAATGACAAAAGTGCATGTTCTGATAAAAATCAGAAACTAACATCACATAGCACTCTTCCAACAGCATTTCGGCCAACAAGATGAGCTCAAATGAAAACGATGCAATGAGATGAAATGATCTACTCATCGAGACGAACATTTTGACATATTACACGCATGAAACGGAGCTATATGCAGAGAGTTATGGTATGATGAAAATGCAACAAAATATGCAACAATTTCGGGGACTTGGGCAGATTTGGGGGGGGGGGAAAGAAAGTCAACCGTCACGGAAACCGAGGCTCGCTGGAGCGGGGCTCGCCGGAGATGGCGGGGAAGGAGGCGAGGCTCGCCGGAGAGGGTCGGGGAGGGGCGGATCTGGTCCGGCCCGACCGGATCCGGCCGGCAGGGACGAGGGCGTGGCGGAGGAAGGTCGGGCTCCGGCCTCGGGAGCTTCGGGCGGCGGCGGGAGGCAGACGGGCGAGGTCGGCGGCGGTCGGCGGCGCACGCCGGGCGGCGAGGAGGCGGCTGCGAGGAGGGCGAAGCGCTGGCGGATCTGGCTTCGGGGCGCTGGGACCCGCCGGGCGGCGGCTCGGGCGGCGGGGCCAAGGCCGGACGGCGAGTGGCAGCGGCGGCGGGCACGCCTTGATGGCGGCGCGAGGCGGCTCGGCGGGCGCGGTGGTGTGGCGCTGGCGCCACGGGACTGGCGCCAGTTCGGCCGGCCCGGGCGGATCGGATCTGGCCGGCCGGCGTGTGGTGGGAGGTGAGAGGAGGTGAGGTGGCGCGCGCCGGTTGGCTGAGACGGCGGCGGCGATGATGTGGCGCTCCATGATTGGCCGGGGTGAGGTGTCCGGCGGACATGTCCGGGCGGCGGTGGACGTGTCCGTCGGCGGGAGGAGGAAGAAGCTAGGGTTAGACCTGAAATTTCGGAGGGAGACACATATTTATAGGTAGAGGGATCTAGGAGAATCCAAATGAGGTGCGGTTTTCGGCCACGCGATCGTGATCGAACGACCGAGAGCATGGAGGGGAGTTTGGTGGGTTTTGGGCCACTTTGGAAGGGTGTTGGGCTGCAAGGAGAAGGAGGCTCTTACGGTTACCTGGTTAACCGTTGGAGTACCAAACGACCTCCAAATGATCTGAAACTTGACAGGCGGTCTACCGGTGCTATACCAAGGCCGCTTGACAAACCTCGGTCCATTCCGAGACCGTTTAACACCCACACATGAAAAGAGGCAAAAGGGGGCGCCGGGAGACATAGGAGTACCGGATTGCAAAACGGACAACGGGGAAAATGCTCGGATGCATGAGACGAACACGTATGCAAAAGAAATGCACATGATGACATGATATGAAATGCATATGATGACATGGCAAAGTGCAACACGCAAGCAAATGACAAGGCAAATACGGTGAATAACTGGCGGACACCTGGCGCATCGAATCCGGGGCGTTACAACACTCCTCCACTAACAAGAGATCTCGTCCCGAGATCTTAGGACCGAGACTGAAGAGAAAAGGAAGAGGTGAAACAAAAACTCAAGAAAAGAAGCAACGAATTGAGAGCACTCGAGAATAAGAGAGAAACGACGAGAATGTGAAAATCGAAAGCTCACGGCATCAGATAGACTAAGAAACCACTCGTTCTAACCGGAGTGGTTAGAATGAGAAAAGAAACGGATAAGACTGAAAGGATTTAGGCAGCACACCGGTTGAACAAGGAAAGAATAGAACATGAGCTTCAGAAGATGGAATGACACTTGACGAGATAAACAACGCAATGCCTCCGGAAGAATTGAAAGAATTTGAATGAAAAGAACTTAGAAGGAAGGATTGAGTGGATTTGAATATCTGAGAAGAACAAAGAAATGCAGAACTCCAATTCTAAAGAATACGGAGAGTTAATTACACTTAGAGACGTGAGAAGAAAAGATACTTGAATTCCTCCAAAAGAATCTTGATGAACGCTTGAAGAATGAATTAAATCATGACGAGCCACCATGAAGAACTCTGGTAACAAAAGGATGATGAGATAAAATGAAGGGTGAAAGAATAAGATGAGCATTGCGATGATTCCGATGAAGGTTCCGACAAAATAGTCAATGAAATTGAACTCCGGAAAAGAAAAGATGAAAAGACTTGGAACTAGAATTTATTCCTCAAGAACAAACTCCGAAGGAAGGGATTAACACTTAGATGAAATAAGAATAAGATTTATTGTATACTTATCCTCCACCAATTAAATTGATGAGAAGCAACGGATTTGCATGCTACTTATTCTTCTTGAAAAAGGATTGAGAAGTGACATATCGCCAACTTGAGAAGGTCTTCATGAGTCACTGGTAGGTTGAAAAGAACGAATGGATTAATATGATAACAAAGGAAAAAGAATCTGAATGAACCACCGTAAGAATTCGGAAATGACTGATGAAAGAGAACGGATCACCGAGAAGAATTAGAAGAACAAATAAACTAGAGAGGATTTACATGTAAAAGAAGAAAGAGATCATGAGCTGATTAAAGAACACTTGAATGAAGCACCGGGATAATTGGATAACGGTAGCTGAAATGTGAGGACGGAGAATTCTTCTGGAATGATGGCCTCCGAAAAAAAACAACTCCTGACATACTCCGGATGGATGAGCAGAATTTGCATGATTGGAAACAATTAGATGGGATAACATCGAGCTAGCACCATGAACCTCCGGGAGAACGGACAAGATTTAAGAGAAACTCTACTTCGGTCTTCAAAAGACGACGATAAACAACACCAAAATTACTGAGGTACTCTGGGAGAAAGAAAAGCAAAGAGGTTGAGTCAACAATGAAATGATTTGAAATCGATCTTGGAAAAGGCATGTGACTAGTGAAATTCATTCTTACGTCAGACTCCGAAAAGAATTGAGAATAGCTCCGGGGAAATTAAAAGAGTCAGATAAGATCCTGGGAAAGACCTGTGGGTTAGGGCCCACTAAAAGAAAGCACCGTTGGAAAGGATGTTGAATAGATAGGTGATGCACCGGAATAATTGAAATATTTGAGTGAGGTGACAACCTCAAATTAAATCAAACACAGACAAGTCTCCTGAGATGTCTTGAGCTCCGGAATGATAGAATGGCGAGAGGCAAACAAGCAAGGAGAACACTTGATCCAAGGAAAAGAATATGATCAACACCGAAAAAACTTGAATTGAGTGCACCGGAAAAAGAAAGGGATGAAGAATGACGAACAAGACGAGAATTCACCAGTTGAAATAAATGAGAGAAGACTGAAGAGGCTCCGTACGAATGAAATAGCTGGTCGGAAGAAACTCGAACTCCGGGAATAATAGGGTGGGAGGGCGGGAAAAACAAAGGCAACTGGAAGGGGGAATCGATGAATATCTTGAAGAGAAA
The DNA here is from genome assembly GCA_021605205.1 of Aegilops longissima. Taxonomy (NCBI): domain Eukaryota; kingdom Viridiplantae; phylum Streptophyta; class Magnoliopsida; order Poales; family Poaceae; genus Aegilops; species Aegilops longissima. Next base: position 266,450,980 of record CM038681.1, on the reverse strand, counting down.
AACACCGGTTGAAATCATTGAGGAAAGAAAGCAAAAACTTCGCATGAGTAGAATGGATACTCGATTACGGACTCCGGTTCCGAGAAGAAGAAGTGTGGGCGGGCGGGAAAACAAAGACAACTTGGAAGGGGGGAATGAACGAATATTTTGAAGAGAAAACACCGGTTGAAATCATTGAGGAAAGAAAGCAAAGACTTCGCGCGAGTAGAATGGATACTCAATTACAGACTCCGGTTCCAATAAGAAGAAGGGTGGGCGGGTGGGAAAAGAAAAACAACTGAGGATTGAACTTGACAACGATGAGGCTCGAGTCAACTTGACGAGAAATGCACCGGATGAAAAGAGTTGAGGAACAACTACCGAAAAACCAACTGCGTGATCCTAAAGAAAAATTTGAAGGGAAGAGAAGTAATTCAAAACACCTCGTCAAGATTCTGACCCGAGGCGGCGAAGGGCAGAGGAGTAAAAAGAATTCCTACCCTCCGATATAACTAGACTCTGAAAACGGTTTTATTCTAGACTCAACTGCGGCCAAACTACACGATCAATCAAGGGGGCTCCTAAGGTCGGTCGAGGCTCTGATACCAACTTGTCACGCCTAATATGCGACCCTATCCAAAAGGAACTCGACGGTCCCACCAAGGATAGACCCGCATATTGAAACGCTTTGCAAGGTGGATATCATTACATCAACATTACATAATAGATGGGGATACATACATAAGGCACGAGTGCCGCAAGAATACATCAACATCATATACAAGATCAACATCCGACTACGGATGAAACATAAACAGAAACTCAAACGACATCCACCCTGCTAGCCCAGGCTGCCGACCTGGAACCTATCCCCTGATCGAAGAAGAAGCAGAAGAAGAACTCCAACACAAGCAGACATCGCTCTCACGTCATGATCATCGCATAACCTGTACCTGCAACTGGTGGTGTAGTAATCTATGAGCCACGAGGACTCAGCAATCCCATTACCATGGATATCAAGACTAGCAAAGCTTAAGGGAAAGAAATGGGTAAAGTGGTGAGGTTGCAGCAGCGGCTAAGCATATATGGTGGCTAACATACGCAAATGAGAGCGAGAAGAGAAACAAAGGAACGGTCGTCAACTAGTAATGATCAAGAAGTGATCCTGAACTCCTACTTACGTCAGACATAACCCAAGAAACCGTGTTCTCCTCTCAATCAACCCCGAAAAGAGACACTCACGGTTCGCTTTACGGTTGGTGTATTTTAGAAGAGTTTGCTTCAAGTTTACTACAACGGATATTAACAAATTCCCATCTGCCACATAACATGGGCACGGCTCTCGAAATTTTATACCCTGCAGGGTGTCCCAACAAGCCCATGATAAGCTCTCGCGATCAACGAAGGATATTCCTTCTCCCGGAAGACCCGATCAGTCTCGGAATCCGGCTACAAGACATTCGACAGCAATAAAACAAGACCAGAAGACCGCCCGATCGCCGACAATCCCGATAGGAGCTGCACATATCTCGTTCTCGAGGCAACACCGGATGAGACAGACTACGAGTAAAACCAATCCTCAAGTTGCCCCAAGGTGGCCCATGAGCGGCTCGGTTCGAACCAGCACTTAGAGAAGCACCGGCCGGGGGGCTAAATAAAGATGACCCTCGAGAAGCGACTCCCAAGGGAAAAGTAGGTGGTGGTGAGGCAAATTGTAAAACCAATGTTGGGCCTTGCGGAAAAGTCTTATTCAAAGCGAACTGTCAAGGGGTCCCATAAATCACCCGACCGCGTTAGGGACGCAAAATCCGGGAACATAATACCGATATGCGGAAACTAGAGGCGGCAAGAGTGGAACAAAACACCAGGCATAAGGCCGAGCCTTCCACCCTTTACCAAGTATATAGATGCATTAATTAAATAAGATATATTGTGATATCCCAACAAGTAAACATGTTCCAACAAGGAACAACACCTCCATGTTCCCACAAGGAACAAACTTCATCTTCACCTGCAACTAGCAACGCTATAAGAGGGGCTGAGCAAAGCGGTAACATAGCCAAACAATGGTTTGCTAGGAAGGGTGCAAAAGGTTAGAGGCTGACATGTCAATATGGGATGGCTGGATAAACAGGTAATAGGTAGCGCAGCATAGCGATAGACCGAAGCAACTAGCATAGCAATGATAGTAGTGAGATCCAGGGTAGCGGTCATCTTGCCTGAAATCCCGCAAGGAAGAAGAACGAGTCCATGAAGAAGACGAACGGATGAAGCGAACCAAGCGTGGCGAACGAATCCTCACGATCGCATAGCAAGCGGAACTAACAAGAAGAAGCACACAACATAGTAAACACACCACACATGAACAAGACATGATGCACAACAAGCATGATGCATGATAAATCTAGATGAGGCTACTCATGGCAAGAGATGATGCAAACAAGAGCAACACATCAAAGCAAGTTTAAATGAGGCCGGAAACAACATAGAACAATTCCGGTAAGTCCTCATATGCAAATTTCGAAATTGGTCCAGATCTGAATAACTTTATGTTCAAGCAGTTAAACAGCAAGTTAAGATGCACCACGATGATCTACACGAAATTCTAGTCAAGTTACATATAAAGTTCATTAGATTCGCAGCTACGGCCTAGAAGATATGAGCAAAACAAGATAAGCATGGCATTGATGCATAATGCATACAAACATCAAGCGAACACCTCAAAACAAGGATGCAACATGATAATATGAAACTACATGCAAAATCAAGCAAGTTTCATATAGAGCACACTCAAAACGGAGCAACGGTTCAACACATACACATGAAACAAGGCATAACACCAATCTGTCCATAACAGCAAGTAGGCATATTGCAAGCATCAAAACAACAAGCTACAGCACCTCAACATGATAACAAAAGGCATGGACATGATGTACAGGTAAAGCATGACAAAACATGAAAACTGAGCTATCTCCATAAATCACTAGAACATGCTCAAAAACACATGGCAAGATTGCAAATAATAACAGTTTCAGACTCTAGCAGAAATAACATCAGGTTGCAATGTTTAGAGCTATCAAACAACATGTTACAGGAACTTATCATGACAAACAAAGGCATGGCATGAATCTACTAAATGCATATAACAAATGTACCTTACTGACCATGAGCCAAAAGGGATCAGAAAATATGATGGCACCCATGTAAACATGGCAAGTTATATTACAGATTCAAACATGGCAGGAACAACAGTAAGTAGGCATGTTGGTGAGCTTGAACCACTCACCACAGAGCAATACATGGCATGGCAAGGCAACCAACATTAATAAGACATGGCATAGAAGCTATACATGGCAAGAACAACATCATAGCATGCAAGGATCAACTACAACAACCTTGGCAAAATTGAATAACATGTAAACAATCTGCCAGGAACATTTTATAGCAAAAGTAGAGCTCGATTGACTCAAGCTATGGCACTCCATAATTTCAAACAAGGGCATGGATGGATAGAGCAAGACATTTATAACAAAACATCCTTAATGAAGTATCTCAAAAGATGCATGGATCTCTCGGTAGCATCAAGTTAACATGGCATAAGAATATCAGCAAAACAGGGCTGAAATCAGCAACATCAAGACACCTAGTTTGCATTCTTGTGCTAGTCACCACATTGATCACAAAAATACATGGCATACACCACTGGAAATATGGCATGGCATATTACAAAACACATGTAGGACTCAAGTCCATAGGGTGCACACATCAATCATGGCAAAAATGACAAAAGTGCATGTTCTGATAAAAATCAGAAACTAACATCACATAGCACTCTTCCAACAGCATTTTGGGCAACAAGATGAGCTCAAATGAAAACGATGCAATGAGATGAAATGATCTACTCATCGAGACGAACATTTTGACATATTACACGCACGAAACGGAGCTATATGCAGAGAGTTATGGCATGATGAAAATGCAACAAAATATGCAACAATTTCGGGGACTTGGGCAGATTTGGGGGAAAGAAAGTCAACCGTCACAGGAAGCCGAGGCTCGCGGAGCGGGCTCACGGAGATGGCGGGAAGGAGGCGAGGCTCGCCGGAGAGGGTCGGGAGGCGGATCGGTCCGCCCGACCGATCCGCCCGGCAGGACGAGGGCGCGCGGAGGAAGGTCGGGCTCCGGCCTCGGGAGCGGCGCGGGCAGGGGAGGCCGGACGGCGAGGTCGACGGCGGCCGGGCGAGGCGCACGTCGGCGGCGTGAGGAGGCGGCTGCGAGGAGGGCGAGCTTGGCGGATCTGGCGCTTCGGGGCGCAGGGACCGGACCAGGCGGCGGCTTCGGGCGGCGGGGCCAAGGCCGGACGGCAAAGGTGGCAGCGGCGGCGGGCACGCCGGCGGCGGCGCGAGGCGGCTCAATGGCGGGCGTGGTGGCGGCGCTGGCGCCACGGGCCCAGGCGCGCCAGTTTGGCCCGGGCGGGCGGATCTGAAACCCGCCGCGGCGCGTGAGTGGGAGGTGAGAGGAGGTGAGGTGGTGCGCACCGGTTGGCTGAGACGGCGGCGGCGATGACATGGCGCTCCATGATTGGCCGGGGTGAGGTGTCCGGCGGACATGTCCGGCGGCGGTGGGCGTGTCCGTCGGCGGGAGGAGGAAGAAGCTAAGGTTAGACCCGAAATTTGGAGGAGACACATATTTATAGGTAGAGGGAGCTAGGAGAATCCAAATGAGGTGCGGTTTTCGGCCACGCGATCGTGATCGAACGACCGAGAGCATGGAGGGGAGTTTGGTGGGTTTTGGGTCACTTTGGAAGGGTGTTGGGCTGCAAGGAGAAGGAGGCTCTTACGGTTACCCGGTTAACCGTTGGAGTACCAAACGACCTCCAAATGATCCGAAACTTGACAGGCGGTCTACCGGTGCTATACCAAGGCCGCTTGACAAACCTCGGTCCATTCCGAGACCGTTTAGCACCCACACATGAAAAGAGGCAAAAGGGGGCGCCGGGAGACATAGGAGTGCCGGATTGCAAAACGGACAACGGGGAAAATGCTCGGATGCATGAGACGAACACGTATGCAAAAGAAATGCACATGATGACATGATATGAAATGCATATGATGACATGGAAAAGTGCAACGCGCAAGCAAATGACAAGGCAAAGATGGCGAATAACTGGCGGACACCTGGCGCATCGAATCCGGGGCGTTACAACAGATTACTACACCAACAGTTGCAGGTACAGGTTCATGTGATGATCTTGACGCGAGAGCGATGTTTGCTTGTTTTGGAGTTCTTCTTCTGCTTCTTCTTCGATCAGGGGATAGGTTCCAGGTCGACAGCCTGGGCTAGCAGGGTGGATGTCGTTTGAGCTTCTGTTTATGTTTCATCCGTAGTCGAATGTTGATCTTGTATATGATGTTGTATTCATGTGGCATTGTATGTCTTGGTTGTATCCCTATGTATTATGTAATGTTGATGTAATGATATCCACCTTGCAAAAGCGTTTCAATATGCGGGTCTATCCTTGGTGGGACCTTCGAGTTCCTTTTGGATAGGGTCGCATGTTGGGCGTGACAGTACACCCTAGACAACACGCCTGACAACAGTGAGGCTGGAATACACCTCTTCATTGGTATAACCGCAAATGGCTTTCAGGATCCAACAGCCTAAGAACTCTGTTTTCCCAGTGCGTATATTCAGGTCGTCCGCCTCATAGCGAGTGACATACACAACCACAAAATCCTTGTCTGCATCAGGGCTCTAATTGAAACAGAAACAAATTCTGAATTACTTTTCAGTATAAGAAACACAAGTTATTTAAACCACTATGTATAGCATGGCATCGAAGCTAATAAAATTTTGCATTATTAATCACCACATACTTCCTTTTCTAAAAAAATCAGCACATACTTAGATGAAAAACCACAATCGAGATCGGCAAAGAAGGAAATCACCTTGGGCAGCTCAGCGGAGGGGGACACATCCTCGAAGGGGGAAAACTGCTCCTGCAGTGCCACGGGGGCTGTAACCTCAAACGGGGCGTTGACCATCTCAGTATCTGGGGTCGCCTCGGTGGTTGCCTCCATCTTCTTGGAGCTCTCTGTCTCGTGGGGATCAGCCTCCCGCGTCTGCTCCAATATCAGCAGATCTTTGCCTGGTTCTCCTTGGTCCATCATGAAACTGATGAATACTAGGATACCACTGAAAGGAAAACACAATCGCAATGACAATGAAACAAAAAAGAGAGTGAGGATCGGTTACTGCTTTGCAAGTTCTTTTTTTTCTCTGAACGAAAATATACCAACATCACGGATCCGATTACCTTCCCATCGTTGGGAGAGAAGAACAGTGGCAGATGCGTGTGTTGCCTTTCTTGAAGGCGGTGAGGAGAAGGGATTCAGCGAAGAGTGAAATGATGGTTGCTTCGTCATCAAACTTAGACTGCGGGGAGGTGGGGTTTTGTGATCTGCTGACTCATTCTTTGTCGTTACTCGACCGGGGTGACTCTCACTTTGCATACTGCCTTCTAATTTGGTGGATGGCATTTGGGGCCTTGGCTGCATGGCCCGCATGTCGGTGAACAAAAGTATAACGACATTCAAGAGAGGGAGACGTTTCAATGACCTTGGAGGAGCCAGAAGCGGTAGAGTGTCTCCACTGTACTAGTATTAATTGTTTTTCTGGGTAGCTGTAGAGTGTCTCCACTGTACTAGTAGTAATTGTTTCTCTAGGCGCTACCCACACCCAGCACACCGCCCCCCCTCCCCCCCAAAAAATCCTGGGTACCCTTCTTCCTCCTCGCTCCCACCCACCTCACGTCACCTAGCTCCACTCGTACCCCCAAATTCCTCACCTCACTCCTACAGAAAACCCCAGCTCCCCTTCTTCCTCACTCCTACAGAAAACCCCCAGCTCCCCTTCTTCTTCGCTTCACTTTACAACTAGGCTCGTCATTAGTTACTCTGCTCAAATCCGTGGCCTTGACGCGACGCCCTCAAGGAAAATGGAGTCGGCTGACCCCAGCGCCAAGAAGATGATGCTCCCTTGTGTGGCGACGCTTTGTGTAGATCCCACACCATGGCGTGGGAGAAGCGGCGACCCCGGCGACCCCGCCCCCACCGGATCTAAGGGACCCATAGAATCTCGGGTGGACCGCATTAGCAATCTCCCGGACGCCATCCTTGGTGAGATCATCTCGCTTCTCCCCACCAAGGATTGCTGCCGCACCCAAGTCCTCTCAATTCGGTGGCGCCCTCTATGGCGCGCCGTGCCCCTTAATCTCGACTGTCGTCAGCTATCTCTCTTCAATGATTTTGAAATCCCCAGAGCCATCTTCTCCTCCCACTAGGGCTCCGTTCAAAGCCTCTGCATCCTGTCATGCTACCTGAGCAAGCATACCATGCCCTGCACGGTGGACGCCTGGCTGAAATCCTCTGAATTCACAGAACTACAGCTGCTTGATTTCTACTATTCCCCTGGAAATCACATACCACATACCGAACGCCATGAACTTGTGCCCTCAACACTGATGTCCATCTCGCAGTTTTCCTCCTCTCTCCACACCGCCACCTTTGCGCTGTGCTACCTACCATACAATCTCGTACTAAACCTTCGACTCCCATTTCTCAAGAAACTTTCACTTGTGTGGGTTCGTATATTGGAGGCCTCATTGCACAGCATCATCCACTCCAGCTGCCCTGCGCTGGAGTGCTTGGTGCTTGTTTTCACAGTTAGAATCGGTTGTCGCCAAATAAAGTCGCCTAACCTTGTAAGAATTGGAATTTCTTTTGACGGAAGGCAGCTCATCATCCAAGATGCCCCTTCACTTCAAAGGTTGATCCTTGATTCTAGTTATTCACCATTGCAAATAACCATCCTCTCCGCGCCTAAACTGGAGACCTTGGGTGTAATACATGATCTCTATGCTCATTTCAATATGGTGTTTGGTTCCACAGTTCTTCAGGTACTTTATATTATCATCTACACTTGTAACCATAAGCTGCATTTAAATTTCTGCGCATAATTTATATATCATCTTGGAGTACACATTTTGTACTAATATTATGTTCTATGCTCAATGAAGAGTTTCTCCATGTATGGCCTATCAATGGTGCTGGATTTTGTCAAGATCTTATATATCCAAATGAATAGTTTTGATCTGAACAAGATTATTGGCTTCCTGCAATGCTTTCCATGTCTGGAGAAGTTGTATATAAAGGTGATAATTTCACGCACATTGGAAGCCTGCATATAGTGTACTAGAATTAACCGTTCAGCTGTTGCTCTTTCGACACTTTTCTTTTAGACCTTAACTGTTTTCAATCTTCATGTCTATTTAGGCAACAGGATGGGGTAAGAAAGTTATAACCAATCAGTGGATTCGTAAGCATCGGGATTTTCTCACTTCTCATGAGATTCGATTAAAGACAATAACGCTAGAACGATATGTAGCCAACCATGCAAACACAAGATTTGTCACATTCTTCCAGCTGAATGCGAGGTTACTATTGTCCATCAGGCTTAAGTTTATCAGCAGCATGGTTTTGACGGATGGGTATGTCGAAGAGCAAAAAAAGGAGTTACAGGTGGGCAAAAGAGCTTCTGAACGTGTCGGGCTTCTATTTACAACATATTGTGGTCATAATCCAGTAAATTTTATGACCCAGGATGTTCATTCTATTGACCTAACCGATCCATTTTACTGTGACTGCCGAAAACAGTATTGGAGTTAGATGTTGTTGCCATTTTCAATCTGGGTTTTTTTGTAAACCTGATGAACAATCAACCCTCGTGCTTTTGTACAGTTTGTAAGCTGGAGTTAGATGTTTCTGCCCTTTTCAACTCGGCTGTGACTGTCATATTTTATTTGAAACAAGGAAAATTGCTTGCCATTCGTTTAATTTAGAGTGAAATATTGTAACAAATCACAACCAAGGGAAATAACATCACTCACGCCGGCTGCTTGAGCTCACTGTGCATTACAGAAGCCAAGTGATTAGCCCCCACCACCACCCACAAACTTATTTTGAACTAGCACATCAAATGGGCTGTAAATTTTCATAGGAAAGGCTGCATGACCATGACAGATTTGGATTCTGAGATTTGGGACCCGCGAGGAAATAGCCTATCCAAGGTGGTGTCAACTTACTAGCCAGTCAACAAACGATTCTACCTACCAGCCGTTGGATTGACATCCAACATCTGTCGTGTATCTTCTATCTCTCGTCTTCTTCTTCCTCCAGCCGCCCAAACCAAACCACCTCGTCAGCTCCGCCTGCTCCCGCCTCCCATGGATGGCTGCGCCTCCGCCGCCCTACCGTACGTACCCTCCAACGTTGGCCAGTCCCTCCCTCTATTCCCCCACACGTCCTGTTATTCTCCGGCGACGTCCTCTTGCGTTGTCAACGTCGTCAAAAACCGAGAGGAACAAGGAGATGACTGTACGTCGAAGGATGATAGTAGGGACCCACCAGCGTCATGGCAGTACGCAAGCAAGTACCTCTATAGTACAAGCCCAAAATTAAGGTTCCTCCTAATGGTTGGACATCTGGGGCTCACGCCATTGTCAACGTAGTCAATAAATGAGAGAATTACACTACGAGCGGCTGACACCAGGGACCCAGCAAGTCGCGCAGTTTTTTTTTTTGAGGAACAAGGAGTTGCTATTTATACTAGTTTTAGCGACGGATCAGGGTAACAACGGGGCTGTGCGGGGGCTATGGCCCGTCTAGCCAGGGTTTTATTTATGTTTACCACATCATGAGCCCAGTTGTGTTTTTTTCTTGCTGAAAATGGCTAGCCCAGTTCTATTTTTTTTAAGAAATACCCAAACAAGGCCTACTTGCTTTATCGGCCCTGCTAGGCTGCAAATCTTTCAAGACGATGAGTGTTTCATTCGGTTTGCCCAGAAATGGCCTGTACTTTTTTAAAACACATCAAACCGGGAATTAGTTTCAATTTTTTTCATTACAAGATCTTAAATTCCATTGATTTTTATGCATGGAAAATTATTTGGATTTTATATTTATATAAATTATTTTTCAAAATAGTTTGAATGTGAATCGATATTTCTGGATTAAAACAGTTGACCGCTTTTGAAATATGCAAAATTTCGTATACTTTTTAACCGTGGCCACAATATGGGGTGTAATGCTAACAAAAATAAGATGGGCTCCAAAAAACCTTAAGAATTAGCAAATGGGCTGCACATTATTAGAAATAACGGCAGATGGGTTGTATGTTGTTTTCCACAGATTTGAGGCTGACTTGTGCGCCTACTACAGGTTGACGCGTATGCTTTCATAAGAAAAAGGTTGGCCTTTGCATACGCAACGCCTCGTCAACTTAGTCAACACACGAGAGCGATGATGTTGGATGTCCATCCAACGGCTGTCGTCTTCTTCAATCTCTGCTCTTCATGCTCGGCCGCTCAAACAAGCGCCGCGGGACTGCGGCTCCTCCTCCTCCTGCGACGGCTATGCTGCCAGCCTGAGCCTCACGGACCCACCGTACTCCAATCGCTGGCCTAGCCATCCCTCTACTCACCCACACATGCTGTTATTCTCTGACGATGGCAGACGAACAAGTAAACCCTCGCACTCCTCCGCGTGGGAAACAACTGTCGAGTATTCCTTGGCTCCGTGTCGTTCCCTTCCTAGGCCTCGCCGTCGTCCACCGCCCTAGTGCTCTCGGCGCGGCCTGGTCAATGTGGTCAATGAACGACATCCATAGGAAGTGGAATGTACGTGGAGAGGCTGACAGCTGGGTCCACGGCTGCACGCAAGGAAATGCCACCTTATTACGTGCAAAATAATGATTCCTCCACCTGACAACTAGGACCCACATGAAGGGCCTCTGTATTTCGCGAAAAAACATTCCCCCCGCTGACAGGTCGGACCCACCAGCTATATCTTCGCACGCAAGGAAGTGCCTCCTTATTACGCCCAAAAAAATGAATACCCCCTGCTAGCTGGGACCCACCATATTGTTGGGCTGACTTGTGGGCCTACTAAGTTGACGGGGACGAAGGGCTTTGTCAACTTAGTCAATACTCCAGTGACCGTATGATGTCCATCCAACGGCCATAGTGCTTCTTTAACCTCTGTTCTTCTTGCTCCAGCCGCCCAAAGCAGCGCCGGTCGTGCCGCCTGCTCCTGCCTCCCGTGGCCCGGCTCCGCATCGTCCCCTTCCTAGGCCTCGCCATCGTCCACCGCCGTGGTGCTCTCGGCGCGGCGTGGTCAATGTGGTCAACGAACGACTTCCATCGGAAGAGTACTGTACGTGGAGAGGCTGACAGCTGGGTCCACGGCAGCCGCAAGGAAGTGTCTCCTTATTATGCGGAAAATAATTATTCCTCCACCTGACAGCATGGACCCACCGGACGGGCCAACAGTATTTTGCGAAAAAAATTGTTTCCCCCTGACTGCTGGGACCCACCGGACGGGCCACCGTATTTCGCAAAAAAACGTTCCCCATTGTCAGCTCGGACCCACCGGAAGTGCCTCCTTATTACGCACAAAAAATGAATACTCCCCGGCTAGCTGGGACCCACCTTGGTGGGAGGCTGTCTTAATGGGCCTACTAAGTTGACGGGGATGAAGGGCTTTCTCAACTTAGTCAATATGAACGATTCTAGCTCCAGTGACCGTACGATGTCCATCCAACGGCCGTAGTGCTTCTTCAACTTCTGGTCTTCTTGCTCTAGCCAACCAAAGCAGCGCCGGTCGTGCCGCATGCTCCTGCCTCCCGTGGCGGCTGTGCTGCCGGAGGCCTCACCGCCCTACTATTCCCACCGCTGGCAGGCCTGCGGCGGCGGCAGCCTCACACCGCAGCCGAGCAGTGAACCTCGTACTCCTCTCATGCTGGCTTCCACTTGCCGTGTCTTCCCGGCTCCGCGTCGTCCCCTTCCTAGGCCTCGTCGCCGTCCACCTCCGTGGTGCTCTCCAGCGGGCGTGGTCAGCGTGGTCAAGGCGACTTCCATCGGAAGAGTCTGTGACGTGGAGAGGCCGACAGCTGGGTCCACGGCCACAACCCAGTTTTTTTGTGATTTGCCAAGTAAGTCGCTTTGTCAGGCCTGTTGGGCTGCAAATCTTTCAAGACGAGGAGAGCTTTCATTACGCTGGCCGAGAAAATGGCCCATTAGTAATGAGAAATGCGATGTACATTTTTAAAACACATCAAACCGGCAATTAGTTTCAAATATATTTTTTTCATTTCAAGATTTTAAATTACATTAATTTTTATGCGTGGAGAATTTGTTGGATTTTATATTGATATACATTTATTTTTAAAATCAGTTTGAATGTGAGTCAAAATTTCGGGATTAAAAACAGTTCGGACCGCACCGTAATATGCAAAATTTCGTATAATTTTTTAACCGTGGCCACAATATGGGATGTAATGCTAACAAAAAGAATATAGGCTCCAAAAAAAACCTTAAGAATTAGCAAATGGGCTGTAAATTATTAGAAATAATGGCAGATGGGTTGTATGTTGTTTTCCATAGATCTGAGGCTTTCCTAAAAAAAAGGTTGATGCACAAGCAGTGACGGTTGGATGTCCATCCAACGGCCGTCGTGCTTCTTCAATCTCTGCTCTTCCTGCTCCAGCCGCTCAAACAAGCACCGGCAGGACTGCTGCTCCCTCCTCCCATGACGGCTGTGCTTGCCGCCTGCAGCCTCACCGCCCCACCGTACTCCCATCGCTGGCCTAGCCATCCCTCTACTCACCCACACCTGCTGCTATTCTCCGGCGACGGCTGACGAACCAGTAAACCCTCGTACAGTCGTACTCCCCTCCGCGTGGGAAACAACTGCCGAGTCTTCCCTGCCTCCGTGTCGTCCCCTTCTTAGGCCTCGCCGTCGTCCACCGCCGTGGTGCTCTCGGCGCGGCGTGGTCAATGTGGTCAACGACCAACTTCCATCGGAAGAGTTTTGTGTGTGGAGAGGCTGACAGCTGGGTCCACGGCCGCAGCAAGGAAGTGCCTCCTTATTACGCGCAAAATTATTATTCCTCCACCAGACAGCGGGGACCCACCGGACGGGCCACCGTATTTCACGAAAAAAATAACGTTTCCCCCTGACTGCTGGGACCCACCAGCTACACCTTCACACGCAAGGAAGTGCGTCCAAGAAAAAAAAACGATTCGCCCCCCTGACTGCTGGGACCCACCAGCTACATCTTCGCACGCAAGAAAGTGCGTCCGGGCAAAAAAAACGATTCACCCCCCTGACTGCTGGGACCCACCAGCTGCATCTTCGAGCAAGGAAGTGCTCGATACGGGACCCACTGGTGAAGCGTACGTAGCGTTGTCATTCTGGTCACGAACGTCTACGTACATATATACTGGTGGATGTAGAGGCGCGCACGTGTCATAGTAGAGGCGCGCACGTAGCATGTACACGTACGTACAACGGCCAGGGTGCAAGAAAGAAAATACGGCCACGTATATGTACATATGGGCGGGGTCTCGAACACCTACTCGCGCATACGTACGGCGAGGGCTCGTGTACATGGCTAGGTCGGAACGGAGAAACAACGTCGTTGTCGTGTTCATGGGGAGGCACGGAATGCGTCGTGTTCACGGGGAGGCAACGGAATGCTCGTGTTCATCGGGAGGCAACGAAACGCATGGGAGCCAACCGGCTGGGTCGGAACGGAATGCGTGGTCGTGTTCATCGGGAGGGCTTGGACGGAACAGGCGATGGAAACGAGGCCTGGCATACCGCAGAACGGATGAAACGGACCTCCTATGTTCGGAACAGGGTCCTGTTGATCGGGAGGGGTGTGGTGTACAGCAAAACGGAGGAAACGGACCTCCTATGGTCGAAACGGGGGTCCTGTTGATCGGGAGGGGTGTGGTGTACCGCAAAATGGAGGAAACGGACCTCCTACGGTCGAAACGGGGGTCCTGTTGATCGGGAGGGGTGTGGCGTACCGCAAAAGGACGAAACGGACCTCCTACGGTCGAAACAGCGGTCCTGTTCATCGGGAGGGGTGTGGCGTACTGCAAAACGGGACTCCACGGGATACTATTCATCTCCACCGTCAACCTCCTCCAGCCTCCACGGGCTACCGTCGACCTCCTCCAGCCTCCACGGGCTACCGTCGACCTCCTCCAGCCTCCACGGGCTCGTGTTCATCCAGCCTCCACCGCGTGCTACTCCACCGGCTACTGTTCAACCACCCCTCCACGGGCACCCCTCCACCGTCTACTGTTCATCTAGCCCTCCACACCACGGGTCCTGTTCAACCACCCTCCACGGCCACCCTCCACCGTCTCTGTTCATCCAGCCCTCCACACCACGGGTCCTGTTCATCCAGAGGCAACGCCACCGCTCACCGTTAATCCACCCCCCAACATTCCTTTGTTCATCCAATCGATCGGCTTGATTAGCAGCAGCAGCGAAGAATCGCTCCATCGGTTCGATTAACAGCCATCGATCGATAGCTCGGTTCGATGAACGCGTAGCTCTGCAATGCAATCGCTTCGGGTTGATTAGAGCCCAACGCCTCGCTTCGGGTTGATTAGAGCCAACACCTCGCACACACGCAGCAGCGCACGAGAGAAAGCGCGCATCGCTCGGCCCTCGACCTCCCACCGTAACCGGCAACTCCCCAAAATGTTCCTCCCCCTCGCTTCTACCACAGTTTTTTCTGTCATGGACGGCCCAAAGAATGTCATGCAGCTGCGTCTCCGGCCCGCCCAGGACGAAAAGCCCATTTTCTGTCATGATTTTTTGTCATAGAAGTTGGAGCCCACCACATCTATGATGATACCGGGTTTTGTCACAATTATCGTCATAGAAGTGTCATATGTATGACAGAAAAAAAATTCGTTCGGCCCAAAATGTCACGGATGTGTCTTTTTTTTGTAGTGTATTGATCTTATTGAGAGTAATGACTTCACATAGAAAGAGTATGATGATTAAAAGTTGTTGAGAGTTGGCAAACATAGCTTTGGTAATCGTTGCAATTAATAGGAAGTAATAAGGAAACAGAGGTTTCACATATAGATATATTATCATTGACATCTTTTATGATTGGGAGCACTCACTAAAATATAACATGCTAAAGAGTTGATGTTGGACAAGAAAGACAACATGATGAGTTATGTTTTCTTATATCTGAGATAAAGTATGTTGTCATGGATCCTCTAACATGTTGAGCTTGCCTTTCCCCCTCATGCTAGCCAAATTCTCAGCACCAAGTAGAGATACTACTTGTGCTTCCAAATACCCTTAAACCAGTTTTGCCATGAGAGTCCACCATATCTACCTATGGATTGAGTAAGATCCTTCAAGTAACTTGTCATCGGTGCAAAGCAATAAATATTGCTCTAAAACATGTATGATTGATTGGTGTGGGAGAAATAAGCTTTATACGATCTTGTGATGTGGAAGTAATAAAAGCAACGGACTGCATAATAAAGGTTCATATCACAAGGGGCGATATAAAGTGACGTTCTTTTGCATTGAGATTTTGTGCATCCAACCATAAAAGCGCATGGCAACCTCTGCTTCCCTCTGCAAAGGCCCTATCTTTTATTATTATCCTCTACCTTATGCAAGAGTCACGGTGATCTTCACCTTTCCTTTTTCATTTTATCCTTTGGCAAGCCCAACATGTTGGAAAGAACATGATATATATATATATATATATATATCTAATTGGATATAGGGGAGCATGAATTATTATTGTTGACATTACCCTTGAGGTAAAAGGTTGTGGGGCAAAACTATAAGTCCCTATCTTTCTCTGTGTCCGATTAAAACTCCGTAACCACAAGTATTGCGTGAGTGTTAGTCATTATGAAGGACTCAATGATAGTTGAGTATGTGGACTTGATTTTAAGCTCTGACATAGACTCTTTCCGATGTTATGATAAATTGCAATTGCTTCAATGACTGAGGTTACAATTTGTTGGTGCTCAATAAGGTTTCTGATTCATACTTTTGCATTGTGAAAAGATCATCACTTGAACATAAGTAATCATATGACAAAATCTATATATGTTGCTGTTATGAGAATAATCATGATGCATTCATGTCCGTATTTTATTTTTATCGATGCCTCTACGTCTAAACATGAGGACATATTTATTGTTATCGGCTTTTTGCTTGAGGACAAGTGAGGTCTAAGCTTGGGGGAATTGATACGTCCATTTTGCATCATGCTTGTATATTGATATTTATCGCATTATGGGCTGTTGTTTCACGTTATGTCACAATACTTATGGCTATTCTCTTTTATTTTACAAGGTTTACATGAAGAGGGAGAATGCCGGCAGCTGGAATTCTGGGCTGGAAAAGGAGCAAATATTGGAGACCTATTCTGTGCAACTCCAAAAGTACTGAAACTCCACGGAATATCTTAAAATAAATAAAGAAAAAGCGTCGCCAAAGATGAAGGCTGGGGCCCACACCTGCTCACGAGGTGGGTGGCGCCCCGGGCGCGCGCCTACCTCGTGGCCCCCCGGTGGCTCTCCGACGCCCATCTTCTCCTATATGAAGTCTTCGATGAGAAAAAATAGGAAGGAACCTTTCGACGAAACTCCGCCGCCACGAGGCGGAACCTTGACGGAACCAATCTAGGGCTCCGCAGAGCTGTTCTGCCAGGGACACTTCCCCGGGGGGGGAAATCATCGTCATCATCATCACCAACGCTCCTCTCATCGGAGAGGGCAATCTCCATCAACATCTTCACCAGCACCATCTCATCTCCAAACCCTAGTTCCTCTCTTGTATCCAATTCTTGTCTCCAAGTCTGGGATTGGTGCTAGTAGGTTGCTAGTAGTGTTGATTACTCCTTGTAGTTGATGCTAGTTGGTTTATTTGGTGGAAGATCATATGTTCAGATCCTTTATGTATATTATTACCCCTCTGATTATGAATATGAATATGCTTTGTGAGTAGTTACGTTTGTTCCTGAGGACAAGGGAGAAGTCTTGCTATTAGTAGTCATGTGAATTCGGTATTCGTTTGATATTTTGATGAAATGTATGTTGTCTAGCCTCTAGCGGCTGAACGTCGACTACATAACACTTCACCATTATTTGGGCCTAGAGGAAGGCATTGGGAAGTAATAAGTAGATGATGGGTTGCTAGAGTGACAGAAGCTTAAACCCTAGTTTATGCGTTGCTTCGTAAGGGGCTGATTTGGATCCATATGTTTCATGTTATGGTTAGGTTTACCTTAATACTTTGTTGTAGTGGCGGATGCTTGCAATAGAGGTTAATCATAAGTGGGATGCTTGTTCAAGGAAGAACAGCACCCAAGCACCGGTCCACCCACATATCAAATTATCAAAGTACCGAACGCGAATCATAGGAACGTGATGAAAACTAGCTTGACGATATTCCCATGTGTCCTCGGGAGCGCTTTTCCTATTATAAGAGTTTGTCCAGGCTTGTCCATTGCTACAAAAAGGATTGGGCCACCTTGCTGCACTTTATTTACTCTTGCTACTTGTTGTTTGTTACAATTTATCTTATCAAAAAACTATCTGTTACCACTTATTTCAGTACTTGCTGAAAACTACTTATCATTTCCTTCTGCTCCTCGTTGGGTTCGACACTCTTACTTATCGAAAGGACTACGATAGATCCCCTATACTTGTGGGTCATCAGTGATGCTGGTGTGACTGTGGGAGGCGGTGAAGAAGATCTGAGGCCTATGGAAACGGTGTTGAGGGTACTCCTCCATTGTGATGGACGGTTCCGTCGTTGGAGCAGCTCTAGTGAGGTGTACGGCAGCGAGGCTGAAGCAGGACAAGACAGACAATGTTAATCTAAAGTGGGACTCTAATATCATCTGCAATAGATGATGTAAAGTACATCACCAAAAAGTGCTAGATGTAAAACGCATCAGCCACCCATGGCTGCTCCGACAGATGCTGTAAATACTGTTCACTATGAACTTAACTGAAGAAACTGAACTTTACAGTTGAAATTGAATTTTACTGTCGAAACTAATAGTAGTTTAGGGCGTTTGAGCACAAGTAGCAGAGAAGCAGTGATCTAAATCTACAGCCGCTCGAGAAGGGTACGCGAGTAAGTCATGCAGCAGCATCGCTAGCGAGTGCTAAAGCAGCAACTCCTGTAGCTGCCAGAGGTCGTGCAGCAGCAGGAGCAGTAGCGCGAGCGAGAGCAAGAGCAGAGCAACAGCACGAACGAGAGCAAGAGCGGAGCAGCAGCGCGACCGACAACAATAGCAGAGCAGAGCAGCAGCAGAACGAAAGCGAGAGCAGTGCAACAGTGCGACCGACAGCAAGAACAAAGCCGCAGCTCGAGCGAGAGCCGGATTAGCAACAACAGCAGCGCGAGCGAGAGTTGCAGCAGCTGCAGCTAGTGCCGGTGTGGAAGTCGCCGCTGAGGAAGCAACCACGTGGGGGAGAGACGTCGTGGATGAAGTTCCCGGCGATGGCGCTATCGATGGAGACCCGACATGGCTGCTTGGTATCGAGCACCGGCAGCCCCGTGAGATCAATAAAAGGTAAAATGCAGCGGTGAGCGCAGAACCTCCTTGGTGGTGCCGAGTAGGCCTCGGCTTCATCGGAGGATTGGAGAGGGTGTTGCGGTTCTGGTGGGGCAGGTCAAGACGGCGTTGTGGTGATGGAGGTGGCGCGATAGATGAGGCGAACGTCGGAGTAGCTCCTTGGAGGTGGGGGACGGGGCAGCTGATCCGGCGGGACGAAGAGATCAACGACGGATCCTCATCCAGTGCGGTGGATGAGGGACCGCGAGCTGTTGCGGTGGACGACATCGTCAGGGAAGAGTCTCCGGCTGCGCGGTGGTCGGGAGGCCTACGGAGGAGCGTGGGGTTTCACGGGTTTTGGCGGCCTCAATGTACGAATGGGAGGCGAAGGGGAAGGTAGGGGGAGGCATGGCCTAGGGACGCGCTTGTCTGAAATGTAGGGTAAGTTACGAATGTATTCCCACCGGTTTTGACCACGTGTGTCGGATCTCGGGTTCCGGCAAAACCCTTATGGTTCGAACTCTGGGGTGCGCGTGAAGATCTCTCCCTTACATATCACGCACTCACTCGCTTCGTGTTCTCTAGGCTAGCTCGATGAACTCACAACACAAGGGACACAAGATTTATACTGGTTCGGGCCACCGTTGTGGTGTAATACCCTACTCCAGTGTGGTGATGGTAGATTGCCTCTTGGGCTAGGGATGAACAGTACAAGGGGAAGAACAACCTCCTGAGGCGAGGTGTTCTTGTGCTTGGTGAA
Organism: Aegilops longissima; assembly: GCA_021605205.1. NCBI lineage: Eukaryota > Viridiplantae > Streptophyta > Magnoliopsida > Poales > Poaceae > Aegilops > Aegilops longissima. The sequence goes on along the minus strand of CM038681.1, from coordinate 266,431,773 downwards.
CTTGTGTGGGTGTGAGGATTGAATCAGCTCAGTCCTCATTGCCTCTACTATGGTGGTTAGCCCTATTTATAGAGGCCTTGGTCCTCTTCTCAAATATTGAGCGGGAAGGGATCCCACAATGGCCAATTTGAAAGGGGACAACTAGTATAGCTTATTGTAGGATCGAAAGTATGTCTAGAGGGGGGGGGGTGATTAGACTACTTGACCAAATAAAAACTTATCCTTTTCCCAATTTTAGTCTTAGTCAAATTTTAGCTATCTTAGCAAAAGTCAAGCAATCTTAACACAATTCAAGCAAGCATGCAAAGAGTATATGAGCAGTGAAAAGTAAAGCATGCAACTTGCAAGAATATAAAGGGGAAGGGTTTGGAGAATTCAAACGCAATTGGAGATACGGATGTTTTTGTCATGGTTCCGATAGGTGGTGCTATCGTGCATCCACGTTGATGGAGACTTCAACCCACAAAGGGTAACGGTTGTGCGAGTCCACGGAGGGCTCCACCCATGAAGGGTCCACGAAGAAGCAACCTTGTCTATCCCACCATGGCCGTCGCCCACGAAGGACTTGCCTCACTAGCGGTAGATCTTCACGAAGTAGGCGATCTCATTGCCCCTACAAACTCCTTGGTTCAACTCCACAATCTTGTCGGAGGCTCCCAAGTGACACCTAGCCAATCTAGGAGACACCACTCTCCAAGAAGTAACAAATGATGTGTTGATGATGAACTCCTTGATCTTGTGCTTCAAATGATAGTCTCCCCAACACTCAACTCTCTCTCACAGGATTTGGATTTGGTGGAAAGAAGATTTGAGTGGAAAGCAACTTGCGGAAGGCTAGATATCAAGATTCATATGGTAGGAATGGAATATCTTGGCCTCAACACAAGGGTAGGTGGTTCTCTCTCAGAAAATGTGTATTGGAAGTGTAGGTTCGTTCTGATGGCTCTCTCCATGAATGAAGAGTGGGTGGAGGGGTATATATACCCTCCACACAAAATCTAACCGTTACACACAACTTACCAATCTCGGTGGGTCCGAATCGAGAAACTCGGTCGGACCGATTTAGCAAATCTAGTGACCGTTAGGATTTTCGGTGGGACCGACATGCAACTCGGTAGGACTGATATGGTTAGGGTTAGGGCATAACGTAATCTCGGTGAGACCGATTACACAAACTCATTAGGATCGATTTTGGTAATAAGCTAACCAGAGAGTTGGTCAGGTAAACTCGGTGGGACCGGTTCGCTCATGTCGGTGGGACCGGAATGTTACGAAAAGGAAATAGAGAGTTTACATTGCAATCTCGGTGGGACCGAAACGTTACGAAGGGAAACTGAGAGATTACAATCCCATCTCGGTGCGACCGAGATCCCTATCGGTGAGACCGATTTGCCAAGGGTTTGTGCCAGTGGCTATGACATCTGAACTCGGTGGCGCCGGATAGAAAGAATCGGTAGGGCCGAGTTTGACTTTTGGTTTAGGTCATATGTGGATGTGGGAAAGTAGTTGAGGGTTTTGGAGCATATCACTAAGCACTTTGAGCAAGCAAGCCATTAAGCAACACCTCATCCCTCCTTGATAGTATTGGCTTTTCCTATAGACTCAATGTGATCTTGGATCACTAAAATATAAAATGTAGAGTCTTGAGCTTTCAGCTTGAGCCAATCCTTTTATCCTTAGTATTTTGAGGGGTCCACTTTCCTCATCCATGCCATGCCATTCATTGAGCTTTTCCTGAATATTTATCTTCGAATAATGTTAGCTCAATGAGCTATATATTGTTAGGAATTACCAAAACCACCCAGGGATAGTTGCACTTTCAATCTCCCCATTTTTGGTATTTGATGACAACATATAGATCAAAGCTTTGACAAATGTTAATAAGAGTGAAAAACATTGTCGCTTTGAGAAGTATGTGATAAGCAAGAGCTCCCCCTTAATTTGTGCATAGTGTAAGATTTGCTTCGGACTGCAAATGTACAAAGAGTTAGGCTAATGGGTTACTCTTCCATGTCACATACATCTTGGTGGAGCGCTCAAAATGATAACAATAGAGTACATACTCATCACCAAGCAAAGTGAATGATCATATAGAGATAAAAGGATAATGTCATCCAACAAGCATTAATGTAGCATATGATCATACACATGATCATCCAAGTATCACACAGACAGAAAGTATCTCAATCAAGAAAATAAAGTTCAACCACCAAAGCAAGAGAGAATAAAAAGCAACGCTCTCTCTCGAAGCCTATGATCTATACATTTTACTCCCCCTTTGGCAACAAGTTACCAAAAAGTTCATACAAAATGCATAGCACTAAATCGTCTCTCAGGCTTGATCTTCAGGTGGTGGTGTAGACAGAATGCCAAGGACGAAGGCATCAGTTGATGTAGATGGAGCTAGTGCAGTAGGTGCTGGAGCTGGTGGCACTGAAGCTGTAGCTGGTGCAGATGAAGCGGCTCTGGTGTCTGTCACTGGCACTGCAGCTGATCTCTGAGCTCTAGGCACTCTGGAAAAAGCCTTAGTGGTTGACTTGCCTTTCCTCTCCTGCATATCATCCTGAAGTTGCTCAACAACAGACTGGATCTCAGTTACCTTCACATCCATGTCATAGAACTTCTGCTTCATGATCCTCTCCAGGCTCTCCTGGTTTTGAGTCAAGGTGGCCAGCCCCTTCTCAATCCTCAGAGTGGATGCAATCAAGTAGCCAAGTTGATCCTGTTTGCTCTTCAAGAAGTACTGAGATGCCTCTTCCATTGTTGGCATCTTGGCAGCCTTCTCAGTCCTTGCCTTCTCCTTCTTCGCTTGTGCTTGCACAGAAGATGGTTCATCTTCATTCATAACCACTTGGTTGTCCTCAAAGTCTGGATAGATAGGCATGTGCTCCTTGTCCAACAAGTATGTGCCAGTGCCCATCTTGGAGTTAATCAGCTCCTAGATATGTGGGGCATACCCACAACTTATCTTTTGGTCAGCAGCTGTCCTCTTGATAGTTTCAACTATAAGACTCATGACTTTGAACTTTTGTGGCACATCAAATAGGTGTAGCAGATTTATTGCATGGACTCTGATCATGTTGTGATCACCTGACTTGGGCAAGAGAGTGTGCACGAGGATCCAGTTAATGGTTGGCAGTCTGATGAAGGTAATGTCTTGATCCAAACTTGTGTGATTCTACAAGCAGCTTCGGGATCTCCTTGTACATATGTGCCATAGTGTTGTGATCCATCTTCTTCTTGGCATAGACATCCAAGTCATCCTCTTCCTCCTTAGGTGCATTGATTATATTAGCCCATTCTTCAATTGATGATTTGTACCTAGTACCTTCAGACATCCATACTATCCTGCCATCTAAATAGAAGTGTGATGTGGAGTAGAATTGCATTATTAGCTCATCATTCCACTTTGTGAGCTTCTGCCCAACAAAGTCTACCACTCCACAAGCACTAAAGCTGTCATACACACCAGGATAGTGCTCTTCATTCTCCTTGATGTATTCCCAATTGACCCATCTCACGTCACACACTATTGGCTTCTTGTCCAGCAGAATTGTGTCATAGAAGTCCTGCTGTTCCTTTGTGTGGAACCTGTAGTCTACATCAGTTCTCCTTCTGGTGGCATATGGATCTGACTCTCTCCATAGCCTCAATCCTGAGTCCTTCCTGATATTCATGTTCTCAGCTAAAGGATGGGCATCATTATGATCTAGAATTTTAGGCTTCAATTTTGTCAAAACATGTGACTCATCATCTTCTTCTTTAGCAACAGTTTCAGGCACTGGGGCCTTGTTCTTCTCAGTAGTTGGAATGTTCCTGGTACTCCTCTTGGGTGCAGTCTTGGGTTTGGAGGTAGCCTTGGGTGCTACTTTGGGCTTTGATGAAGCAGCCCCTAACCTAATGGCATCACCCATAAGCTTTTGAGCTTTGGGTGTTGGTGCAGAATCCTCTTCTTCTTCCTCCTCTTCCATCATGGAAGGCTTTCCAATTACTCTGGCCATGGTCTTCTTGACCCTTTCCTTCCTCTTCTTCCCTTCTGCAGCATCCTCTTTGGGTTCAGCTTCCAAAGATGCTTGCGTGGAGGTTCTGGCTTTAGACATGGGTTGCCTTCCTACTGGCCTTTTGGTCTTCAGACCTGGCTTAGTTGCTGCAGCTGAGCCATATTATTTCTTGAGAACCTTCTTCTTGGAAGTGGCCTCATCATCAACTGCCGCATAGTCTTCATCCTCAAATTCTGAGGTTCTCTTCTTTCTGTCCCTGGTGGCAGCTTTGGGTAGGTTGCTTGGGGTTCTCCTGCTACCCTCATCATAGCTGCTAGAGGGACTAGTGCCCTCACTCATGTGAACCTACTCCTCTTCCCTGTTATGGTTGTCACTTTGATCAGACATATTGCAAACACTGACAACATACCCTGTGAGTAGATATAGATGAGATAGAGTGGATGAGCATCACAAAGTACAGAGGTTTTTGCAAAAGAATGAGTCAAAAACTTAGTTTTAGTTTTCCACAGAAAGCATTTCGGATCTACCGATTTGTAAACTTGGTGATACCGAAGCAGCTTTTGGAACCTAAACTAGTGAACTCGGTCAGACCGAGTCACAGTTTGGTGGCACCGAGACTGCTAGGGTTTCAGAAAGTCCTGAACTCGGTCACACCGATTTGCAATTCTCAGTCAGACCGAGAGTTACATCTGCAATGGCCTTAGCCGAATCGGTGGTACCGAGTTCCACAACTCGGTTGGTCCGAGATGGTTTTGGCGGAAACCTAACCCTAAATTTTCAATTCATCTCTAATCTACGGAGTGTTTTGACTGGATAAGATAGTTTTAATCATGGCAAGATTCATGGCGAACACAATGTGCTAGGAATCAGATAGGGATAGCACAGTGATCAAGTTCATACCCTAGTTCGGCGATGAACTCGCTACAGCGGCAACGGTGGGGATGATTCCCATTGACGGCGGCGGAGACCAGCGGCAGGAGGCAGCTGCTGACGAGGAGGACGATCCGGAGACCCTGGAGGCAGAGGGGCTGAGTGCGGGCGAAAGAGTTCGGAGAAAATTTCCAAAATTTTGCCTGTGGGTATATATAGCCCGACCCTGTCGGTGTGACCGAGTTGAACAACTCGGTGGCACCGAGATGCATAACTGCAAGCAGTTACAGCAACTCGGTGTGACCGAAAAGTTCAAATCGGTTGCACCAAGATTGAAAACCTAGATCGACTTAGTGATCTCGGTATGACCGAAATGGATGAATCGGTCAGACCGAAACGCACAAAGAAGTTTTGGAAGTTTAAGTCAATGACGAATCGGGGCTCTGAGTGCTCCTCACACAGAGTGGTTCGAATCTGACTTGATCAAATTTTGTGATGTATCATGAATAGAGTTTGAGACGAGAAAAGCATAGATAGCTAGAGAAGGTTCTTAGGCATTCTTGTCCATCCACTTGGCAAAAGAAAAATAAAACAATCAATCAAAACAACAAGTGGATGTCCTCCAATGAGTAAAATATGCAACCAACATGCTCACACAATAAAATGGAAAATGAAATATGTGGCGAAGCATGCACAACCAATTCTAGCATCTATCAAGCAATTGGCGATGACTAGGTCATCTATATATGAGTACATTGACTTAGGAGTCAAATGAGAACATTTGATCATAGGTCATACTCACCTTTTAAGCTCAAGTGGGGTTACCACTTTTACATAATGCATTGTTGTGTTCACACCATTAGAGTTGCTTTAGCTCAATTCTTAGACTAAAGCTCCCCCTAGATGTTAGATCCCCCCTTAGAGCGATGAACTAACCTTGGGTTTTGTCGATGATGACTTCATGTAGGTGTTGAAGATGTGGATGCGCAATGTTGATGTAGATCATTTGGAGCAATCCTTTGGAGTGAGTTGAACTTTCAATACCTACACGGGTTAGTCCCACAAGGAACACACAAGGATATCCATAGACATAGAGTGATGCACACACAAGATGATGTCTATGAGAGCATTAGGTTAGCTTGTCCCTTGTCTTGCCAACAAGAGGGTTTGTGACTCCTTGAACTACTGCAAGATGTGGAAGTTGATTGCACTTGTTCTCGCCAAAATGATATGAGTGAAATATGTTGGCGGAGTCACCCTCAAGAACTATCTAGTTCTTCTTCTTCGGGATCCACATCATCATGATGGGAATCCTCGGAGTTGTAGTCATACTTGATGAAGTGGAACTTGATGTAGTCTTGGGAACCCACTTGACCAAGGCCTTAGGAGCTTCTTCAAATGCATCAATTTCTTCTTGAAGCTTGTCCTTGCGTTTTTGCTTGTGGTCTTATGGTGGAAGGTCATCTTGTGCTTGTGTCCCTTTGAAAGAAGTAGGATCATACTTCTCTTGTTGGGGAACAAACTTCGTCTAGGGGTATTGATCTTCTTCCCACTCAACTCCATTGGCATTGAACTTTCGTTCAAAACCAACGCCTTGATTCTTCCGGTGCCTTCCTTGCTTGCGTACAATTTCCTCAAATTGCTTACTCTCGGCAAGGCTCTTGTAAACACCTTTCTCTATAATTCCCTTGAATAAGCTATTTTCTTGCTCAAGTGTAACTTGGCTACGAGAATCATTAGTGAAATCAAGAGAACTACTAGAAGCAACAACATTGGATTTAGCATGATTATTGTTACTACTAGAGGAAGAATCCTTCTTGTTCTTGTTACTAGACTTGACTTGAGGCATGTAAGTAGATAAGAGTAAACGCTTGGCAATGTAAGAAATTTTCTTGCGAAGATCATCATTGATTGCCTTTAAGAACTCATGCTCTTGCTCAAGGTTGAGCTTTTCAAAGCGTAACTTCTCATGAGTCCTTAAAAGTTCTCGATGATCTCCTAAGATAGTTTCATGAGCTAAGTTAAGAGTGTTTAGTTCTTTAGTTAGAAGCTCAATCTTCTCCTTATCATTGTCATTCGTTTTATATTGATTAGCATGATTAATTGACGTTCCATCATAGTATTGATCACTAGAGTTGTCAACAAGTAAATCATCATCACCTAACAAGTCATCTTCATCAATATTGAAATCAACATACTCGGGGTGTGTTACCTTTGGACCTTTGGCCATGAAGCATCTTCCAATTCCTTCGTTTGGTGAATCAAATATGTCGTAGGAGTTGGTTGACACAAGTGCTAGACCGGCAACACCTTCATCTTGAGTATATTCAGAGTCGGAGTGATAGGTTCTCTCGGAGTGATTTTCGGAGTCGGAGCCGGATACCCATTCACCAACATGAGCTTGATGTCTTTGCTTTGTGTAGCTCCTTGATGACTTGTCCTTCCTTTCCGAATCCTTGCTTCTCCGTGAGGGTCTTCGTTCATAACGATCATCTCTACTCCTTCTCTCTCTTGGTGGTGATTCTTCTCTTCTACTTCTTCTTTTTGGAGAATATTCTCTTCTTTTGTCGGGTGCCATACACTCATTGGAATAGTGTCCGGGTCTTCCACAATTGTAGCAATTACGCTCTCGACTTGCAGATCTTTTGTCATTGTAGGACCTTGACTTGGAGCTTCTCTCTTTGCTTCTACTCTTGTAGAATTTGTTGAAGTTCTTCACCATTAAGCTTAATTCTTCGTTGAAGGTTTGTTTCTCACTTGATGATGTGGGGGCTTCACATGAGGCTTTGTAAGCACCACTTGATTTGTTGTGAAGTTCCTCCTTATCCTTGAGTGACATCTCATGAGAAACAATTCTTCCAATGACTTCCGTTGGCTTGAGATCTTTGTAATTGGGCAACATTTGGATCAATGTGCACACGGTACCATATTTTCCATCCAAGGCTCTTAGGATCTTCTTGATGATCAATCTGTCGGTCATCTCTTCACTTCCTAAGATGGCAATCTCATTTGTGATAAGAGCAAGCCTAGAGTACATTTCAGCGACACCTTCACCATCCTTCATTTTGAACTTGTCAAGTTGACTTTGAAGCACATCCAACTTGGATTCCTTGACGGAGTCGGTACCTTCATGCATATCAATCAAAGTATCCCAAATTTCCTTTGCATTCTCAAGGCGGCTAATTTTGTTGAATTCTTCGGGGCACAATCCGTTGAAGAGGATATCACAAGCTTGAGCGTTGTATTGCAGCATCTTCAACTCTTCCGCGGTAGCTTCACGGTTCGGTTCTCTCCCATAAACGAATTCGCCTTGCAAGCCAATACACACAATAGCCCAAACGGCAGGGTTATGTCCAAGAATATGCATTTTCATCTTATGCTTCCAACTAGCAAAATTAGTACCATTAAAGTAAGGACCTCTACGGTGGTAATTTCCCTCGCTAGACGCCATACTCTCCTAGGTTGTGAAACCAAGGCTATGACCACCAAAAGATATGGAAATCAAATAAAATGGAGACCAAAGCTCTGATACCACTTGTAGGATCGAAAGTATGTCTAGAGGGGGGTGATTAGACTACTTGACCAAATAAAAACTTATCCTTTTCCCGATTTTAGTCTTAGGCAGATTTTAGCTATCTTATGTCACATCCCTAGTTCTAGTATGCTCAAGGCTAGCTAGCCATGTGTGCATCATGTTTAAATTTCATTTAATTTTGAAATGAGGATTTGTGAAACCCTCAGAATCATCTTTGGCATGGCCCAAATAAAAAAATTGCTCCAAAAGGGTCCAAGAAAATGCTCATGTTGCTCTCTGAAAATATTGGACAGATATAAGAATCAAACCAATATTTTTAGGAGCTCATAAGTATTTATTTTGGGCATTTGGAATTAATGCATAATTATTTGCATTGGATATATATATGTTATATATATATATAATATATGTCCAAAAATTATGCCATTTGTTGAGGAGTTCTGCAATAATACCACTAGCTCCTGCAAAAATTGGCATAAGAAAATAAAATGATTTAGTATTTTTATTAAATCAAAACAAATGTCAGAAAAATAGAAAACAGAAACAAAAGTGGAAAAAACGCTTACCTGCACCTACCTCCCTGTGCAGCCCGTCACTGTGCAGCCTAGCCTGGCCCAGTAGCCCAACAGGCCGGCCCAGCCGACTGGCAGCACCAGTCGTCGTCCACCTGGCGCCCGGGAGGACGAGAGGCACCTGCGCGCCGCTCACAGTGCATGGGCGCCACGCAACCTGCCTGCCTGGTCTCTCCCCCGGACGCTCTGGCCGTCCCGGACGACGCCATGCACCGCCCCGCACCTCTCTCCCTCTCCCTCGCTCTTCCTCCTTCCCTGGTTCTCTCCCTCACCCCGCGGCTGAGCGCTGCCGTCGCCAACGACCACCGTTGCCGTAGTTACCGCCGATCCCTCGCCCCTCCGTCATGCCCAGAAGCTCCACCACGTCGCCGGCTACCTCGTCGCCAACCCACGCGCCTCGGGAGGCCCTGGAGCGCCTCCATCGACGCCGTCTTCATCCCCGCCCACCGGAGGTCGTCATCGCCGCCCCGCAGTCTCCAGTGCATCCCCGAGCTTTCCGTCAAGGCCGTCGAGTCCGTTGTGAGCTTCTGCTCCGTTCCCCTCTCTCCGTTCGTCCGTTCTCGCGTCGTAGCTCCCTCTTCCACCCCAGCCGGAGCACCTCGCTGCCAGTAATGTCGCCGCCACGGCCACGGTCACTGCAGCCCATGCCCGAGCACACCAGTGTGCTCAGAACCTCCCCGCGCACCCGTAGCCACCCCCAGCTCCTCCTCCCGAACACCCTAGCGAGGAACTCGAGCACGGCCGAACTCCGGCCGCCGCTATCGAGCTCGCCGGCGTCGTTTCCGGCGTCCCCGTGTCCAACCACTTGCACCACTGGACGCGCGCGAGCGCCAGCTCTCTGTAGAACCAAACCCCGCCGCAAACCGCCGCCTGTAGTGCGAGCCCGAGCAACTCCGGCGTGCCTCCGCCGTTCCCGTGGTCGCCGCCCGCAGATCTCCGACGTGATGACGGGGCACATTTAATTAGAGGCTAATCACCCCGCTAACCAACCCCCTAGGCCACTGACACATGGACCCCACTCCCTAATTAACTCCAGTTTTATTTCCTGTTTAGATTAGTGTTAATCTTGCGGACCCCACGTGTTAGTTTGACTTTGGTCAAGTCAACGTTGGCCGGTCCCACTTGTCATACACCTAAACCAGCCTGAGACACTGACGTATGGGTCCCACTGGTCAGGTTTGACCTGGACCTGGCGTGTTGACCTGCTGATGTCACACTGATGTCATGCCGACGCAATAAGCTATTTTCTGGATTTATTTTAATACAGGAAATGCCAAAAATTAGTATAAACTTCTAAAAATCATAGAAATTCAACCGTAGCTCAATTTATACATGAAAAATGATCAGAAAAATCTAATCTATCCATCTGTTCCATTTTCATGCATGTTTGAACAACTTAAAGTTGCTGTATAAGACAATTTGAATAAATGGCATTTGAAATGCCTTACATGGATTTTGAATTTGAACCTAGGGTTCAAACCAACTCTATTTAACATGTTGCTAGTTGCATTAGCTCAAAACACAACATATTTCCATGTCATGATCATGCATCATATTGTTGCATTGCATTGATTGTGTTCTTCCTTGTTGCCGGTATTTGTCCCCTCTCAGTAGACGAGGTTCCGACGATGAGTTCGATGACACCGATGAAGAGCTATATTATCTTCAGAAGTGCCAGGCAAGCAAAACCCCCTTGTTCATTTCGATACAATCCCACTCTCTCGCTCCTGCTCTCTTTTACTGCATTAGGACAACAATGATTCAACTGTTACATGCTGCGGTAGTTGAACCCCTTTATCCTCTGCATGACCTGTCATTGCCACAGTCAATAGATGAAACCCACTAGCATGAGTAGGAGTTGTTTGAGCCCTATTGTTCCTACTCATTCATGCTTGTTTGTCATGCCTGCTACTGCTTAGAGTTGAGTCAGGTCTGATTCATCGAGGATGAATCCGAGGTGTGTGAACATGTCCTACTGTTGAGAGCTAAAGTGTGTGAACACGATTTGGTAAAGGTAGCGGTGAGAGGCCATGTAGGAGTACATGGTGGGTTGTCTCATTGCAGCCGTCCTCAGGAACTGAGTTCTGTGTTTGTGATCCATGAAACAGTTACTACCACACATTGGGTTCCGGTAACTCGACCCCTCTCGGCTTATTAATCGCCTCGATCTCCGTCCAGGAGTTGCAATTAGTTTCTGGTGTTTGTAGGATATGTGTTGGGGGCCGTGCGTAGCGCTGACCCTAGGGGTGGGCTATGTTGCGGTAGATACACCGTGGCCCGGTGTACCGAGCGCCCGTTTGGTGTCTCGGGAACCATGCACACATCGTTTGGGGCCGTGAGCGACACCCCGGCCGGATCTCCTCGAGGATGGAACCGAATAGGCGATAAACCTGGATTAGAGACTTGTGTGGTTAGTCAGGTCGTGGCCGACTCCCTCGCCAGGCTTCCGCTTGAAGGTTGGTGAGTGTCGGATTTCGGGTTTCGGCAGACCCTTAAGGTTCGAACTCTGGGGTGCGCGTGGAGATCCAACCCTCCACCGTCTCGTACCTCGCTGAATCGCTGGGACCTAAACTACTAGAAAGAACAGCACAAGAGACACGAGATTTATACTAGTTCGGGCCACCGTTGTGGTGTAATACCCTACTCTAGTTTGTGGTGTAGTGGATTGCCTCTTGGGCTGATGAGGAACAGTATAGGGAAGAACAGCCTTGCGAGGGTCTGTTCTTGGTGGGTGGGATGAACTGCTAGGTGGTGTTCCGTTTCTCTAGCTACTGGTTCCTTGGTGAGGATTCCGATCTCATACCGGGGGGTTGATCCTAGATCCCCCTCTCTGAGGTGGCTACCCCTATTTATAGGCGAAGGCCCTAGGCCTCTTCCCAAATATTGAGCGGGAAGGGCGCCAACAATTGGCCATTTTGAAGGGGAACAGCGGGTACACTTATCCTGACTAAAGTTTGTCCTCGCCGCCAAAGGCTCTGGTGATGGCGCTTGCTTGGGCTCCACGATGACTCCTTCCAGCCGTTGGGGCTGGTCTTGGTCTTGTTGCAATCAAACGGATGCCTTTGCATGATGCTCTCGCTGCGCTTGCCCCTTTGCACCAAAGAGGAAGGAGGACGCTCTTGGCTGGCTGGCGCCTCGATCGGCGCCCTTGGTAAATCATGGCTTGCGTCATGGGCACCTCGCGAGGTACCCTGCCTTGAACTCCCGCCTCCTCATGAGCCCACTGACGAGGCCATGCTTGTGGAAGCTCCCTGGTCGTCCACCCATGAGGCTTGGCCCCTCGCGAGGGTCTTGAGCTTGTGTTGATGAAGATGGGCCGCCTGGCCTCCCTTGAGCCACGCCGCGCAGGCGCAGGCGAGCAAGTCTGGGACCCCTGCCCTGAACGCAGACAGAGGGCCCGGGCCTGGCGCGCCCGAGCTTGGCAGGCAGAGGCGAAGGGCAAGGCGAGCGTCGCGGGCCCCTAACAGCCTGCGGCCTTGGGCGGCGCGTGGCGGTTGATTGGACGTATGCACTGTTCCCCACACCTCCTTATTTCGTGCCTTGCTAGGCGGACACGTTGCTGCACACATCCGTTCCCCTCTCTGCTGCTTGTGCGCTCCAGTCCTTCCCCCTCTCGAACTCTAGCTTCCGTTTCCAATCCAATCTCGAATCTCCCCCTCCCCCTTTCAATTGCCATGGCTCCGACGAATAAGGGGAAAGGGAAGAAACCTGTACCTCCGCCTCGCTCGCCGCCGGAGGCGGCCTCCGCTGTCGACCCGTCGATCATACTCACTCTAGAGGGCTTGGGCAAGGTTAGTTCGGCTCTGGCCACCTCCTTCAACGAATGCGGGAGGATAACGGCTTGGCTCGCGTCCCACTTCTCCATCGACGGGATAGTCTCCGAGGTCCGGTATTTCGCTGACGCCCTGTGGGCGGGGCTGGTTCCCCCCTTCTCTGATTTCTTCAATGCCGTGCTTTCCCACTATCAGATCCACATGATGCATCTGGGTCCTGAGTCCATTACTCTCCTCTCGGTCTTCGCCTTTGTTTGTGAGGCAATGATGGGCATCCTTCCCTCGGTTGCCTTGCTGCGCCACTTCTTCTCTCTGCGCCTTGTCGACCCCACTCAATGCTCGGTGTGCGTGAGCTTTGTCGCCGCGCCCGAGACAGCGGCCTCAGGGATTGACTTCAGCCTGCCTCCGCCAAGGCTGAGTTCCATGAAGGTGGCTGCACGTGGATGTGGGGTGCCCAGCCCCCGCCATCGGAGCCAACCTCTTTGTTGTCCCCAATTCAGCTCGGGGCCGGAGACGCTTTCAAGCCCTCGGCTCATCTTAAATCTGGCGCCGCCCGGCGTTCTCGGGTCGCTTCGTGTGGCGCCCAAGGTGGTGAAGGAGTTCCTGATGCGCCGCATTGCTCCTCTCCAACGCCATTCCCGCCGGATGTGGGCCTTCAGCGGGCCCGGTGATCGTATGAGGCTCCAGGAAGGAGACCTGACGCTTGAAGCGCTAAGGAAAGTGCTCCTGGTCCTGACTGGCGACCCTAACCCCGGTGGCATCCGGCATGAAGGGGCCTTGTTGTACCTCTGCCAGAACAAGGGTTATTTGGTGAACCAGATGCCTATCTTCGACGAATGGGGGCCGCGCCCCGCTGGTCTCCAGGGGCCTCGCGAGAATCCAGTGATGGTGACAGCCCTTCCAGTCGGCCAAGGCGGCCCCTCCTCGAGTGGCGGAGCAAGGAGGCACGAGCCGCCAGAGGCCGAAGGGATCCCCGCCGGGGTGACAGCGCCGGGCATGGCTCATGAGGGGGCAGCTCCTGAGGCTCATGCCGCCGCGGCTGAGGGCGGCAGGCAGCCGCCCGCAGCGCATGCGGATGGAGCCCCCGAGGCCCCTGCTGCTTCTCTTGGTGAGGCGATCACCAGCGCGCGCCAGGCGGACGCCCCTGACGCGGGTCGTCTTGATGCTCCTCCCTCGCCGCAGGCTGACCCCTGCGCTCAAATCTTGGGTCACTTCCGCGTGAACTTTGAGGCCCACCGGAAGAGAAGGGAGGCCCTAGGCGATGATTACCCTTGTCACCTGCTGAAGCGCAGGAAGTACTTCGCCACTGATGAGTAAGCCTTCTCCTTATCCAGCTCCCGATTCTTCTGCTGCTTGTACTGATCCTTGCCCTGCAGGCCCCTTCCTGCCGAGCTCACGGAGACGGGTGAGGAGCCGTCCCCCTGGCTCCGCTCCCTTCCCCGTCCTTGGGTGCTCCAAGCAGTGGAGCCCTTGTGGTGAGGGTGTCCGGGGAGGTGAACCGCCCCGAGGCGCGTCGTGGCCCTGCGCGCCTCGCGTTCCTCCCTGACGAGCCTTCCCGTGGCATAGCTAGCCTGCCGTGGGCTTCTCGCCTGGTCGTGGTCGGCGATTGGCTGAGGCGCTTCCTGCGCCCCTCGTCTGGGGATGGGCTGGCTCCAGGCCAGGCTTCTGGCGCGGCGTGCCCGGCCGTCGCGAGGGTGCTAGCCCCCAGCCCCCTGCCCGGAGGGGGAGTGCTGATTCGTGGCTCTCGGCGCCCGTTTGGGGCGGTCGATGGTGTGGAGGACGTGCTCGAGCGCGCCCGGGAGCGCCGCGCCCTTCGCCAAGGATTTCTTTGAAGGGCGGCTGATGCGGTGAGCCTTCTTGGTGAAGTGCTTGCTGACGAAGACGCGCGCCTTGAGGCCGAGGGCCTATGCCTGGCCGCAGAGAGGAGTGAGCTGGAGGGCGCTGCCGCCCTTGCACGCCACCAGCGCGATCTTGTTGATGAAGAGGCCAAGGCATCGCTGGCAGCCTCTCGGGAGGCCTGTTCTCGGGCCGTCGAGGAGGCCCGGGCAGCTAACAGGCGGCGAGAGGCGGCGGAGGAGCGGGCACGGGAACTCTTGGCCCGGTGCCACTCACTGGAGGAGCAAGTGGAGCTGCGCGAGGCAGCCCTCGCGTCGATGAAGGTGGCTTCCGGCGACCCGGCGGAGCTCCAGAAGCGTGAGGAGGCGCTTACGCTTGAAGCCGCCGAACGCGCGTGCGAGTACGAGTGCTTGGAGACGAGGGAGCGCTTGGCGACGCGGGCAGAGGATGAGTTCGCGGCGCGGGAAGCCCGCGTCCTGGAGGAGGTCGGACGCCGAGTGGCGGCGGCGCGCTTGAACCTCGAGCGCGAGTTTGAGGAGAGGTTGGGGCTGATCAAGGCCGAGGCTGAGGGCAGGACTGCTGCCTTGAGGGCCATGCTGGAGGAGGCGACGCGGCGGGCCGATGCTCTTCGGGCCGCCCTTGAGGTGGCGCAGAGGGAGTCCACCACCTCTCAGGCCGAGGCGCTCCTTCTTCGCCAACGGGTGGAGGAGGCCGAGGCCGTCGCGCGCCAGAATGCGGATGAGATGCATCAGCGGCGAATCCTGGAGCATGAGCACGGTCCCATGCTCGCCACGCTCCGGGAAAGAGCTAACGCAGCCTTGGATAATATCTGCGAGGCGGCAGTAGGCGAGCCGCACGCGGTTAACTACGCCGGCAACCTTCAGTTCTTCACCGACGTGGTGGCGCGGCTGGAGGCGCGGTCGGTCAGGGCCAACAGGTTGGTGGAGGAGAGGAGCCGCGCGCTGCTCGGGCATGCCTTCTCTCGTGTCTTCAGCCATCTCCAGGACATGGAGCCCCACTTCAATTTTGACGCAGCCATCGCCCCAGTTCCCCAGGCCGTCCGGGGCGACCTGGCGCACTGGGTGGAAGACAACGTGGATGCCCTCGTCCGGGCCTTTGCTTTGGACGACGACGGCGTGGTCGTGCCGCCGATGAGGGCGGCGTGGTGAATGGCCCAGACGCCGCCGACGATCACGCAGACAGCGACGACGAGGCCAGCGACGCCAGCAACGGCTCGGGAGGTGCTCCTGAGGACGCATTGGGGGATTTATCTGTCTGATTATGTATTGTCCCTGTTCCGTTACCCTGCATGAATAGAACTCAGGTTTTGGCCTGATGGTTGTGAGAGCATTTTGGGAGGGGGAGCCCCTCATGTAAAACTTGTGTTCATCGTATTAGCAGGTGTTACATCTCCCATACGCGCGCGCCAAGTGGTTGGCTAAGCGACGTGCTAGTTGGCTAGTTTACCTTTGTTTCGTACAAGCCCCGAGATAGCCTGTGGGGGGCTGAGGCGATCTGAGTGTCTCCTGATCGAATCCGTAGGACCTGCAGTAAAAACCCTCCGGAGAGGACGCGGCGGCGACAGGCTGGGCTGCGCGCAAGCTAGGCCTGGCCCAGCTCGCGAGGGGCTCGCGAGGGGAGGCAGCTGAGGCGGAGTTGTAACCGAAACGCGAGAGATTTGCTCGAACGAGACTAAGCACCCTTCCTCGAAAACACGAATCTCAAATTGAATCCAACTTAAATCCAGCGGGGAAAGCGACAATCAAATGGAAGGGCGAAGAAAGCAGAAAAGCGCGTCCGCACCTAGTCTAGTCTTGGGCGTCTTCTCACCAGTAGGAGCTAAGTGCTGCCATCGGGCGTGGGAGGGAGCCCCCACGGCCTGAGGCCGGCAACCCTGAGACTCCGGGGCTTGTACAGCCCCACTCATTATTACGTGAGAGTGTCACGGGGCGGCGAGCTTCACAGGCACTGGGCCTTCTTCATAGGTACCGGCCTTGCTTCATATCGCCAGACGAGGGCCCCGCCTTGCGCCACACTCTACTGCCACCAACAACGACCGGAAACCAGGACGCCGCCGGTGGGGTAGAGCGGTCGCCAGCAGTTCCCCCGATGACCACGGGTCCTCCGCCAGGGGCAGGCCCTGAGGCGCCTCCCCAGCAGAGGGCCTACCTCCTGGGAACGCCTTGCTCCGAGCGCCGCGGTGGTGATGTCGGATCTCTGCCTCTCCGGCAGCCCCTGCGCCCCCTCCCGAGGGTAGGAGGCTGCGGAGCGGGCAGCCGCTTCGTCGTGGCGACCTGTACCTCCTGCGACCTATGGTTAGCGTATGTTTGCTCTTGAGGAAGTAGCGGTACCCGATAATCGTCGCCCCCGGCGTGACCAGTGGGACCATCTCGAGGCTCCTGGAAGAGCTCGGCTTCTGGCGCCTCATCCCCCTAGCTCGGGCTGAGGATCGAGCCTTGCTCTCCTTCATGCGGGTGCCCTTGATCCATCATGTGGGGCACATATTCTTCCGGCGCCGTCATCCCGAAGGCCACGCCGTAATGCTGAGCGTGCCATGCTGCTCTGCTTGATGCGCCCGCCGTGGGCTGGTGGCGCGACAGTCCACCAGGGCCGTGAGTTGCGTCGAGTCCTTCTTCTCCGTGGGCCGGGGGCGGGGGCAACCCCGCCGCGGCCGTCTTGACTAACCGCCGGTGTTGGAGTAGCTTTGGAGCCAGCGAACGCTGCGAGCCCCCGTGCGAGCCGCCTGGCCTGAGATGGAAGTTGGGTGCGAAGGGTGAGCCCGAGGCGGCGGAAGCCAGAGCTCCACCACACGCACTAGCAAAGACGTCGCGGCGCTCTCCAAGCAGACCTGCTGCACGCAGCAGCTCGGCCACCGTGAGCGCGGCCTCGAGTTCTTTGCTCCGGCGGGTGTACGGTGATGTGGTCGCGCCGTGATTGGAGGCTCTTGCTGCCGACCAGCGCCTGGGCGTGAGAGCCGTCGAAGCCTGTCCGCGTCGCCCGCGGCCCCTGGCGCCCTGCGGACCGCGAGCTGCCTAGAACACGGGTCGCCCGAGGCGGCTCTGCGTGGGCGGGCCACGCCTAAGGATCTGGGTTGCCAGCAGTCGCGGACATGGTGGTGGCGCGCGACGGGACACGAGGTGGCAGAAGGTGGATTCGGCGCACCTACCGGGCGCGCCAAATGTCGATTCGGGTTCGGCAGACCCTTAAGGTTGAACTCGGGTGTGGCGGAGATCCAACCCTCCACCGCCTCGCACCTCGCCGAATCGCAGGGACCTAAACTACTAGAAAGAACAGCACAAGAGACACGAGATTTATACTAGTTCGGGCCACCATTGTGGTGTAATACCCTACTCTAGTTTGTGGTGTAGTGGATTGCCTCTTGGGCTGATGAGGAGCGAAGACAGGAAGAACAGCCTCGCGAGGGTCTATTCTTGGTGGGTGCGATGAACTGCTAGGTGGTGTTCCCTTGCTCTAGCTACTGGTTCCTTTGTGAGGATTCCGACCTCATACCGGGGGGCTGATCCAAGATCCCCCTCTCTGAGTGTGGCTACCCCTATTTATAGGCGAAGGCCCTGGGCCTCTTCCCAAATATTGAGCGGGAAGGGTGCCAACAATTGGCCATTTTGAAGGGGAACAGCGGGTACACTTATCCTGACTAAAGTTGGTCCTCGCCTGCCAAAGGCTCTGGTGATGACGCCTGCTTGGGCTCCACGATGACTCCCTTCCAGCCGTTGGGGCTGGTCTTGGTCTTTTTGCACCAAAACGGATGCCTTTGCTTGATGCTCTCGCCTGCGCTTGCCTCCTTTGCACCAAAGAGGAAAGGAGGACGCTGCGCGGGCTGGCGCCCGACTGGCGCTCTTGGTCATCATGGCTTGCGTCATGGGCACCTCGCGAGGTACCCTGCCTTGAACTCTCCGCCTCCTCATGAGCCAGCCTGACGAGGCCGTGCTCGAGAAGCTCTGGTCGCTCCGCCTCATGAGGCTTGCCCCTCGCGAGGGTCTTGAGCTTGCGTTGATGAAGATGGGCCGTCCTAAGCCTCCTTTGAGCCACGCCGCAGGCCGCAGGCAGGCAAGTCTGGGGACCCCCGTTCCCAGAACGCCAACAGCGAGATACACGACGTGTACATGGTGGTAAGTGGCGAGAGCGTGTGTGAAGAAGTACACCCCTGCAGGGTTAACATCATCTATTCAATAGCCGTGTCCATGATAAAGGACTTCGGGTTGCTGACAGTTCATAGACGAGTGAAAGTGGATACTCTAAAATGCGCAAGATAAGCGTGAGTGTTATGGATGGCGTTCTCGTAGGGAGATGGGAGTGGATCCATAGTGGTTTATTGATATGGTGAATATGTGGACTCGTGTGCGCCACCTCAAAAGAGTTACTTGCAATCGTAGTTTAGGATAGCCACCGAGTCAAAGCTGGCTTGCTGCAGTCAAACTCCACCACCCCCTTTGTTGATACCGATGCATATGTAGCTAGTTCTAATGTAAGTCTTGCTGGGTACATTTGTACTCACGTTTGCTTAATTTATGTTTTTGCAGAGAGACTTCCGTCTCGCTAGTAGTTCCGCGTGGACTTCGACGTTTAGCTTGATACCTCAGCTACGATCTTGTGCCCTTGGCAGGATCTGGTAGATAGTCAGGCTTCTCCGCCTTTTTCATTTGTAGATGTCTGTACTCAGACATGTTAAGCTTCTGCATGTGCTTTGACTTGTATGCTCTGTATGTTGGGTCATGAGACCCATGTTTGTAATATCTCGCTCCTCAGAGCCTAATGAATAAATACTTTGAGTCGTAGAGTTATGTTGTGATGCCATGTTGTATTTGCACATATCGGACATATTGTGTGTATGTTTGAAATGCTTGATATGTGTGGGATTCGACAATCTAGTTGTTTATCCTTGGCAGCCTCTCTTATGGGGAAATGTAGTCTAGTGCTTCCTTGAGCCATAGTAGTCCGCTACAGCCCGGTTCACCGGAGTCCTGCTAGCCCAGCACTACTGCTCTGGATACTTGACTGGCCGGCATGTGTTTCACTTCGGTCCTGTGTCTGTCCCTTCGGGGAAATATCACGTGGTGACATCCGGAGTCCTGCCTAGCCTACTACAGCCCGAGTTACCGGAGTCCTATTAGCCCAGTGTTACAGCCCGGATTCACACGTTGATGACCGACATGCTCGATGTGATTCATGTATGCCTGTCCCCATGGGTTAGTGCCGCTTTGGGTTCACGACAAGCCATGTCGGCCCGGGTTCTCTGTCATATGGATGCTAGCGACACAATCATATACATGAGCCAAAAGGCGCAAACGGGCCCGGGCCATGGTAAGGCGACACCCGTGGGAATACCGTGCGTGAGGCCGCAAAGTGATATGAGGTGTTACCAGCTAGATCGATGTGAGTTGGAATCGGGGTCCTGACATCATAGCACAAGTCAAGCAATCTTAACACAATTCAAGCTAGCATGCAAAGATTATATGATTAGCGGAAAGTAAAGCATGCAACTTGCAAGAGTATAACGTGGCCGGCCGAACACAAGGCCGTTTCCTCCATTGTGCGGTACGCCATGCCTCGTTTCCATCGCATGTTCCGTCCAAGCCCTCCCGATGAACACGACCATGCATTCCGTTCTGACCCAGCCGGTTGGCTCCCCATGAACAGGACGACGACGC
Organism: Aegilops longissima; assembly: GCA_021605205.1. Taxonomy (NCBI): domain Eukaryota; kingdom Viridiplantae; phylum Streptophyta; class Magnoliopsida; order Poales; family Poaceae; genus Aegilops; species Aegilops longissima. Next base: position 266,411,517 of record CM038681.1, on the reverse strand, counting down.
CGTTTCTCCGTTCCGACCCAGCCATATACGTATGCGCGATAGGCGTTAGAGACCCTGCCCGTATGTACGTACGTGACCGTATTTTCTTTCTTGCACCCTGGCCGTTGTACGTACGTGTACATGCTACGTGCGTGCCTCTACATCTGCGACACGTGCGCGCCTCTACATCGACTAGTATCTACATACACGTTTGCGACCAGAATTACAACGCTACGTACACTTCAACCAGGTGGTCCCGACTGTCAGGCAGTTCCTTGCGTGCGAAAATGTAGCTGGTGGGTCCTAGCAGTCAGAGGGGCGAATTGTTTTTTTTGCCCGGACGCACTACCTTTGTGTGCGAAGATGTAGCTGGTGGGTCCCAGCAGTCAGGGGGGCGAATCGTTTTTTTTTTGCCTGGACGCACTTCCTTGCGTGCGAAGATGTAGCTGGTGGGTCCCAGCAGTCAGGGGGCGAATCATTTTTTTGCCCGGACGCACTTCCTTGCGTGCGAAGATGTAGCTGGTGGGTCCCAGCAGTCAGGGGGAAACTTTTTTTCGTGAAATAAGGTGGCCCGTCCGGTGGGTCCCTCTGTCAGGTGGAGGAATCATTATTTTCGCGTAATAAGGATGCACTTCCTTCTGCGGCCGTGGACCCAGCTGTCACCTCTCCACATACATCCACGTCCGATGGAAGTCGTTCCTTGACCATATTGACCACGCCCACGAGAGCACCACGGCGGTGGATTTACGGCGAGGCCTAGGAAGGGACGACTTCGAGCCGGGAAGACGCAGCGGTGGATGCCCACGCCAAGAGGAGTACGAGGGTTCACTGTTTTGGCTGCGGTGTGAGGTCTTTGTCGCCGAGATTAACAGGGGGTGTGGGTGAGTAGAGGGATGGCCTGGCCAGCGGTGGGAGTAGTAGGGGGCGGTGAGGCCTCCGCGGCATCACAGCCGGCCACGGGAGGCAGGAGCACGCGGCACGACCGGCGTTGGTTTGGGTGGCTGGAGCAAGAAGACCAGAGGTTGAAGAAGCACTACAACCGTTGGATGAACATCGTACGGTAATAGGAGCAAGAATCGTTCATATTTACTAAGTTGACAAAGCCCTCCGTCCCTGTCAACTTGGTAGGCCCACAAGTCAGCCTCCCAGTATGCAGGGTTCCAGCTAGCAGGGGGAGTATTCATTTTTTGTGCGTAATATGGAGGCACTTCCTTGTGTTGGAAGATAGCTGGTGGGTCCGAAAAGTCAGCGGGGGGCACGTTTTTTTCACGAAATACAGAGGCCCTTCCGGTGGGTCCCAGATGTCAGGTGGAGGAATCATTATTTTGCACGTAATAAGGAGGCATTTCCTTGTGTGCGGTCGTGGACCTAGCTATCAGCCTCTCCACGCACAACCTACTTCCAATGGTGTCGTTTGTTGACCATGTTGACCACGCCGCGCCGAGCGCATCCAAGGTGGTGGACGACGGCGAGGCCCCGGACAGCAACGAGCCGAAGATGGGAAGACGCGGGAGTAGAGTCGCAGACGGAGAGGTGTACGAGGGTTAACTGGTACTAGTGCGGTGTGGTTCGGCAGTCGGTGGAGAAGAACAGGAGGTGTGGAGGGTTGGAGGATGGCCTGGCCAACGGTGGAGTAGCGCTTCATAGCGAAGTGTGCTAGCGAGCTGCTAGCAGCAGGAGGCGGAGGTGGTCCCGGCGGCGCAGGAGGAAGAAGACGAGATTGAAGATGGATGCGGCCGTTGGATGTAAATCCAACGACTAACATGTCGTAATCATTTGTTGACTAAATTTACAACGACTTCATGTGGCCGACCTATTGGCCCACATTTCAGCCTCCAAAATGTCGCACGTATTCAACCCATTTTTCAGAATTTGATCTTTTTTTTGCGGTAGAATTTACAATCAATTTGATATTTTTTTTAATTACAACCATTAGCTGGGCTGGGTGAACAATTAATGTAGCTTTCATGCGGCCCATTTATTTTATTTCCTAAAAAATTACAGGCCATTTGCACTTTATCTAGATACACGATTTTGCTGGGCTGATTCTAATTATATTGTTGGGTTGGGCCAGCAACGTTATGAAAAAATAAAAAAGGGTTGAGCATTTTTTTATAAATATATTTAAATAATAAGTGATATTATTACATTCGTCCTTAAATCTTACCAAGCTTTTTGTGACGCCCCAAGACCGGAGCTTCAGTTGCCTTCCAGGGTTTCCGAGTTTTGTCGTGTGGTTTGTTTTGTCTTTGCATTGCATCATGTCATCTCTTGCATTGCATCATCTCATCATGCCATCATATCATTAATTTTTTTAAAACTCTTCTAAATAAATTGTATGGATTTTTCGATCCATTTAAATCGAGGGAATTCACATGGTGTTTTCTCTTTATAACATATCCTCCTAATAGCTATGGAGCTATTATAATTTATTCCATTTATTTGGAATTGATCTTATCACACTTGCAAAATAATTTCGTTCCTTTTTCTGCTTCAAGTTTGGTTCCCAAACCTTGCCATTATTATTTTCATCATTTTCCGGAGTTCCACCAAAAAATCCTCAGGCCATTTTTGTTAAATTCCTCACATTTTTGCGAGCTCGGGAAAATAATCCCCAGGTCAAACTCTTTCTCTAATCTTTTTCTTTTCGTCCCTTTCCTTTCTTTTCTCTGTTTTAAGAGTTTAAATATAGAAGAGAGAGGGAGAGCCCAGCCGGCCCCTGGCCTTTCTCCTCCACCCAGGCCGGCCCACCAAATCCCTTGAGGCCCAAGGCCCAGCCGCCCCTCCCCTCTAACCCTAGGCGCCAGGCCCCATCTCCCCTCGTCCTCCTCCTAGCGCCGCACCCGCAGCTCTCTCCCTCCCCTCCTCCCGACCGCATCGCCAGGGAGCCCGAACCCCCGCTCGATCTCCTCGCCTCCCTCCTCTCGATCTCCTTCTCCCTCTCGCCTATCACGGCGCCTCCAAGCCGGCCTCCACCCCCATCTCCCTCACCTCTGCACCCTCCCGCCGCCGCCGGCCTCTCTTCTCCTCCTCCACGCTTGCCTCTCTTCTCCCCCAGCGTCCCCATCGCCAGCCTCGCCGTGCCTCCTTGGTGCTCCCCTTGCTCCCGCGCTCCGCCCTCGCCGGAGAAGAGGGCCAGGCCGGAGCCCCGTCGTTCTCCTCACCGCCGTCGTGCCATCCTCAGCCTCCTGCGCCCGGTACTCCCTCCAGCCGCCGTCGTCCCGACTCCGGCGCCCCTGCCTCGCGTCGCCCTCCGTCGTCACGCGCCGCCCCGGCCCGGAGTCGCCGAGCCCTTCCATGGCCGCGCCTCCCTGCTCCACCTCGGGAGGTCCTGCCCGACGCCATGGCCGCCGCCTTGGAGGCCCACCGGCCGGGGACCAGATGAGCAACCTGCCCCGCCTCTGCTTCGTTCGAGCGGGAAGGAGGACGCATCTCCGCTCGTCCGCATCGACCAGCGCCAAATCCCTGCCGCCGGCCTTCGGTCTTGTTTCTTTTGGACCAGCAAGAACGCCGCCAAGGACCATACGCAGACGCATCGTCTCCAGGATTTTGTCACCAAGTACCCTTCGAATGTACCAAGTTCGACTACATGATCGTCAAGTACCACTACCGTCGACCCGGAGACATCGGATCGCCAAGTCCTCTTGAACATCTACGAAAAACGTGTACAACTACCGTCGCCGAAGACCTGTGTAACGGAACCGTCAAGTTCGACTACCTTCGTGTGTACCACTACTTCCGATGACGAGATGTACCACTACCATCGAACATGAACGTCTACTTCCCCCTACGCCGTGTACGACTACCATCGCGAGACCGCAAGTACCACGACAACCCCGAAGGGATTCGGACCCGTCAAGTACCTCTTCGAAAACGAACGTGAAACACTACTTCCTCTACCGTCGCCGTGTACCACTACTTCCCTCGACGATCATCGCGAGAACGTCTACTTCCCTCTACGAAACTCGACCCGTCCCGTTTGAACGTTCCGAAGGTATAACCCGTGACGACCGCGATGAGATGCACGATATGTTTGCACCGTGTCCGAACTGCCCTTGCGATGCACCCCTTTTGCCATTCTACCGTCCCGTGGGAACCCGGTAATCGGGATCACCCCACCTTCTTGCATGACACTCATCCACTTTCCTTTGCACCGATATCTCAATCGAGTTATCGGAACCGATATGTTGCCGTGGCATCATTTTCGGGTTCGTTGCCGTGGCACCCCTTTCTTCCACCACGGTGACATAATGCTTCATATCATGCTCATGTCAACGTTTTCATAAAAATTGCTTAAAACTTGCACATGTCATCCGCATCATGATAACAACATTTAAATGTTTAAAATTGTTGTTTGCATTAATTTGCTTAAATGCCATGCTAAAATGATTTATTTCATATCTTAATAACCGTAGCTCCATTTTAAATAAATTATATATGTAAATGGGGTAGAAAAATGCCTAGTTTAACATGGTAGCATTACTTTGCATGTTTAACAATTCTAAAATATGCTTTAGGTCAGATCTGTTCCAAATCCATAATTTGCATATGGGGATTTTCCGGAATTGTTGTTCGTTGTTTCCGGCCTCATTTAATCTTGCCTAAATAGTTAGTTTCATATGCTTCACCTCTTGCCATGTTTAATAACATTTAATATTGTTGAGTACCTAACCGAGAGAGAACTAAATAATTGTTGTGGTGTTCCGTCAATATGCAACTCGTTGCATATTGAGCTCCACTTAATTTGTAGGATTGTTTGTGCATATTGCCATGCCATGCTATTTAAACCGGACATGCATCATACTCGATTGTGCATCATGACATGTTTATGTGATGGTTGTTTACTATGTGGTTTGCTTCTTTCGGTTTGCTTCTCTCGTTAGCTTCGGTTTCGTCCGGAGTTGTGAGGATTCGTTCGACTTCGTCCGTCTGTCTTCTTCATGGATTCGTTCTTCTTCCTTATGGATTTCAGGCAAGATGACCATACCCTCGAAATCACTACTATCTTTGCTTGCTAGTTGTTCGCTCTTTTGCTATGCCTATGCTACGATGCCTACCACTTGCTTATCATGCCTTCCCATATTGCCGTGTCAAGCCCCTAACCATCCTTTCCTAGCAAACCGTTGTTTGGCTATGTTACCGCTTTGCTCAGCCCTCTTATAGCGTTGTTAGTTGCGGTGAAGATGAAGTTTGTTCCTTGTTGAACATGGAGATGTTGTTCCTTGTTGGAACAGGTTTACTTGTTGGGATATCACAATATATCTTATTTAATTAATGCATCTATATACTTGGTAAAGGGTGGAAGGCTCGGCCTTATGCCTGGTGTTTTGTTCCACTCTTGCCGCCCTAGTTTCCGTCATATCGGTATTATGTTCCCGGATTTTGCGTCCCTAACGCGGTCGGGTGATTTATGGGACCCCTTGACAGTTCGCTTTGAATAAGACTTTTCCAAAGAAGGCCCAACATTGGTTTTACCATTTGACTCACCTATGCCCTTTTTCCTTGGGTTTCGGAGCCCGAGGGTCATCCTTATTTTAGCCCCGGACCAGTGCTCCTTCGAGTGCTGGTCCGAACTAGAGCCCTGCAGCGCCCCTCAAGGCAACTTGAGGTTTGGTTTTAGTTGTACGGACTGCTCATCCGAGTGTGCCACGAGACCGAGATATGTGCAGCTCCTATCAGATTTGTCGGCACATCCAGGCGGCTTTGCTGGTCTTGTTTTATTGCTGTGAAATGTCTTGTAGCCGGATTCCGAGACTGATCGGGTCTTCCGGGAGAAGGAATATCCTTCGTTGATCGCGAGAGCTTATCATGGGCTAAGTTGGGACACCCTGCAGGGTTTGAACTTTCAAAGCCGTGCCGCGGTTATGTGGCGATGGGAATTTGTTAATGTCCGGTTGTAGAAAACCGAAGTTGATCTTAATTAAAATACACCAACCGTGTGCGTAACCGTGAGTGTCTCTTTTTCGGGTTGATCGAGAGGAGAACACGGTTTCGGGTTATGTCGGCGTAAGTAGGAGTTCAGGATCACTTCTTGATCATAGTTGTTCGACCGTGCTTTGCCTCCTCTTCTCGCTCTCTTTTGCGTATGTTAGCCACCATATATGCTAGTCGCTTGCTGCAGCTCCACCTCACTACCTTGCCCTACCTTTAAGCTTAAATAGTCTTGATCTCGCGGGTGTGAGATTGCTGAGTCCCGTGACTCACGGATACTTCAAAACCAGTTTGCGGTGCCGATGAACCGTGCAGGTGATGCACTCAGCGCTCAAGGAGGAGCTCGATGAAGATCTTGTTCTTTGTGTTGTTTCGTTTCAGTTGATCAAGAGTGGAGCCCAGTTGGGACGATCGGGGATCTGTGTAGCATTTGGGGTAGTCTTCTTTTATTTTGGTTCCGTAGTCGGACCTTGTTTGTACTGTATGATGTAATGTTTTACTCATGTATTGTGTGAAGTGGCGATTGTAAGCCAACTATGTATCTCTTTCCTTATGTATTACATGGGTTGTGTGAAGATTACCTCACTTGCGACATTGCTTTCAATGCGGTTATGCCTCTAAGTCGTGCCGACACGTGGGAGATATAGCCGCATCGAGGCGTTCAAGTTGGTAATCGAGCCTTCCCGACTTAGGAGCCCCTACTTGATTGTTTCTTGACGTTGTTGAGTCTAGAACGGAAAATGTTTTGAGTCTTAGGATTATATATATCGGAGAGTAGGATTCTTTTTACTCCTCGGTCCCTTCGTCGCTCTCGGTGAGGTATCCCGACGAGAGTTTTGTCTTTTCTCTCCTCAAATTTCACTAAATTTTTTTAGGATCACGCGGGTATCTTGGAATCGTTCGATGGTTTTGTGACGAGAACATTGTTCTTGGTGCCTCCTGTCATTTAGGGGTTGTGGCGGTGTCCCGGGAGTTGAGCTCCGAGGTGTTGTCGTCACAATTTTATCGTTGCAGATTCTGGAATACCCGAGTTTTACCGACATCGAAATCTCTTTTGTGCAGTTGTTGGTGAGATAACCCGATAGCCCAAGATCTTGTGGCGAGGGAGTATTGCCATGACTTGTATAACGGATGTTTTTCGAAGGTCGAGGTACACGATTTCCGAAGGTTTCTTGGTTATGTGTTGACGGATGGATACAACTGGATCTAGGTATTGTTAGTTTGGGTGATATATTTTGTGTCCCCTGTATCCCCAACACCAGATTGCATAACCAGAAAGTTTCGGGAGTTTATAGGTGGGAATTCTAGTAGCTTACAGGATATTCTTTCCGACAGATGTATGATTTGAGATTGGGGTTCAACGTCTAGTGGTCCGCCCATTCACGGTCGATTTACAGTGGTCGCGAGGCGTCTTAAAGAATCCTTGGCTATGCTGATTCGGGGACGTCTTGTTTGTCATTCGTGACGTCCGCTATACGTCATGTCCGTGTGGGCCCCACCACGAACACTTTGGGCGAAATCTCTATCATGTGTTTGTTCCGGCTCATTCTTGAAGCCAATCCTTTGTTTTTGTTTTGTTTTGTGGTATTCAAGTTGCTTCAATGCCAAGTGTTGATTCCATACCTCATTCTAAATGGTGTTCTCATATTGCTATGTGAATACTAATCCTCCTAGATCATCGAGATCGTCATGTTAATTCTTTTCTCAACCGGCGTGCTTCTCTTCAAGTGGATCCGATCATTCCAACATTCGCAAGATCAATCCTAAGCTTTTTCTCAACGGTGTTCGTTTCATCCGACCCAAGTTGTTTTGATTTCCCGCCCTCCCACCCTTTTTTTTCTTCAAGGACTCAGATTTCTTAATCAAGTATCCATTTTGTTGAGTGAAGTTTCTTCATTCTTTTCCTTTAATGTTTTATCCGGTGATTTCTCATGAAGACGCTAAGGAAGCTTCAACCTTATCATTGTTCCATTCTAATATTTCTTCTCCGGTGGATTTAAGTCAAGTTTTCAGTGTTGATCGTATTCTTTCATCGTTTCAAATGCTTTCTCATGTCGATGCATCTCTTAATCATCCACTTCTCGCTATTCAATTGTTCCGGAGTGTTGAAGATATCTCAGAAGATTCGTGTTTCCATTCTTAATCCGTTCAAGCTATCTCGAGGTTGTTATCTCATTCAAGCCATTTAATTCAACCAGTGCATCTCTCTTTTCAAGCAATCGTTCAACGATGTTTCTTTTGAGTGGGCCCTAACCCACAGGTCTTTTCCCAGGATCTTACCTAACTCTTCTAATTTTCAGGAACTATTCTCAAATTCTTTGCAAAGTTTGATGTAAGGATGAATTATCATCAGTCATATGTCTTTCTCCAAGATCTTTCAAATTCTTTCATTGTTGGTCCAACCTTTCTAATTTTCATTCTGGAGTGCCTTAACAATTCATGGTGGTGTTTCTCATCGTCATTCTTCGATGTGAAGACCGAAGAAGAGTTTCTCTTAAATTTCGCTCTTTTCTCTTCACGATTCTTGGTTCTAGCTTGATGCCATCCTCTCATAATTATTTTCGATTGTGAGAATTCTTTTAACCCACCCGGAGCAATTCAGGAGTCTTTTCAGTTTGATTCTTCTGAGCCCATCATCTCAGAATTATTCATTCAAGCGTTCAACTCTTGTTTTTCCAAATCTCACCGGTGCATCGTCGAAATATCCTCTAATCAGCTCGGGATCTCTGCGTTCATTTGTATCTAAATCCTCTCAAGTATCTTCGTTCATTTTCCAATTCTTCCCGGTGATTTGTGCCTTTGCTATGTTCATTTTTAATTCTTACGGTGGTCTGTTCAAGAGTTCTCTTCCTTCGTTATTATATAGATTCATTCGTTCTTCCCAAACCCTACCGGCGGATCGTTGAAGACCTTCCCAAGTTGAGCAATATTTCTCTTCAATCCTCTCAATGAGAATAAGTAGTATGCCAAATCCATTGCTTGTCATCAATTTAATTGGTGAAGGATCAGCATAATGTAATTCTTATCCTTGGCCCATCGAGTAAATTCAATTCCTTATTTTGGAGGTTCATCAAAATTCTTGATTTCATTTGTTCATCTTTCTTATCCGAAGCTCCAAGTTTTCTGTTTTATCTCATCGCGAAGCTTCATCTTATCACTGCAAGGCTTCACCTTGTATTGTCAACTTCTCTTTCTTTTATCATCCTTTTGTTTACCGGAGTTCTTCATGGAGGCTCTACATGATGGTTCGTCAAGGATTCTTTTCATTCTTCAATTGTTCATCAAGATTTCTCTCGGAGTTAAGATCCGTCAAGCCTTACTTCAAAATAAACATGGTCTTCCAACACATGTTTTGTTTTGAGGAGTTCAATCATTCTTCATCTTGCATTCCAAAGTGCAATTCTTTCTACAATATCTTTTGAGGTGGTGTTATGTCACTCTTGACAATTTCATTCATGCTTCATGATTCACATGTTGTCAAGAATGAGGTATTTTAAATCCATCAATCTCTTCATTGGACTTGTCTTGGGCTATATTTCACCTAAAGCTTTCCCTAAGGATTGTTGCTAATTATGGTGCTTATTAATGACCCAAGTTCTTCATTTGTCCTCCCGATGATATAAGTTTCTCGTCTCCTTGTTGTTAAATCCAATCAATTGTTTCCGTTGGTGGCAGAATTTCACCTCGTTTTGTAAAGATCATGTCCTTTTCCTTGCTTATCGTTTTTAACCGGAGTGTTGTGTCTATCGTTCCTCTTTTAACCGGAGTCTCATCCAGGTGCTTTCCTTTTGCCTAGTTCATGTTCAATTCCTTCCATTTTCAGTCGGAGTGCTGTCCAAATTATACCATTCTTATTCCTTCTCTATCTTGTTTTAACCGGAGTGGTGTCAATATCTATCTTATCACTTAACCTCTTGTTTTTTCGTCGTATCCCTTGTTCCTCTTTTCTAACAGAGTGTTTTTCAACTTTCTTCATCTTCATTGTTTTCTTTCTTTCATTTCGTTCAACCTCTCAAGGTTCTTTGGTTTCATTCGTTTGTCAAGGAAGCAACTTTGTTTTACCTCTTCCTCTTCCGCTTTTCTCCGGTGCCATCCTAGATCTCGGGACGAGATCCTCTCGTAGTGGTGGAGTGTTGTGACGCCCCAAGACCGGAGCTTCAGTTGCCTTCCAGGGTTTCCGAGTTTTGTCGTGTGGTTTGTTTTGTCTTTGCATTGCATCATGTCATCTCTTGCATTGCATCATCTCATCATGCCATCATATCATTAATTTTTTTAAAACTCTTCTAAATAAATTGTATGGATTTTTCGATCCATTTAAATCGAGGGAATTCACATGGTGTTTTCTCTTTATAACATATCCTCCTAATAGCTATGGAGCTATTATAATTTATTCCATTTATTTGGAATTGATCTTAACACACTTGCAAAATAATTTCGTTCCTTTTTCTGCTTCAAGTTTGGTTCCCAAACCTTGCCATTATTATTTTCATCATTTTCCGGAGTTCCACCAAAAAATCCTCGGGCCATTTTTGTTAAATTCCTCACATTTTTGCGAGCTCGGGAAAATAATCCCCAGGTCAAACTCTTTCTCTAATCTTTTTCTTTTCTTCCCTTTCCTTTCTTTTCTCTGTTTTAAGAGTTTAAATATAGAAGAGAGAGGGAGAGCCCAGCCGGCCCCTGGCCTTTCTCCTCCACCCAGGCCGGCCCACCAAATCCCTTGAGGCCCAAGGCCCAGCCGCCCCTCCCCTCTAACCCTAGGCGCCAGGCCCCATCTCCCCTCGTCCTCCTCCTAGCGCCGCACCCGCAGCTCTCTCCCTCCCCTCCTCCCGACCGCATCGCCAGGGAGCCCGAACCCCCGCTCGATCTCCTCGCCTCCCTCCTCTCGATCTCCTTCTCCCTCTCGCCTATCACGGCGCCTCCAAGCCGGCCTCCACCCCCATCTCCCTCACCTCTGCACCCTCCCGCCGCCGCCGGCCTCTCTTCTCCTCCCGCCGCCGCCGGCCTCTCTTCTCCTCCCCCGCGTCCCCATCGCCAGCCTCGCCGTGCCTCCTTGGTGCTCCCCTTGCTCCAGCGCTCCCTTGCACGGAGAAGAGGGCAGGCCGAGCCCGTCGTTCTCCTCACCGCTGTCGTGCCATCCTCAGCCTCCTGCGCCGGTACTCCCTCCAGCCGCCGTCGTCCCGACTCGGCGCCCTGCCTCGCGTCGCCCTCCGTCGTCACGCGCCGCCCCGGCCCGGAGTCGCCGAGCCCTGCCATGGCCGCGTCTCCCTGCTCCACCTCGGGAGGTCCTGCCCGACGCCATGGCCGCCGCCTTGGAGGCCCACCGGCCGGGGACCAGATGAGCAACCTGCCCCGCCTCTGCTTCGTTCGAGCGGGAAGGAGGACGCATCTCCGCTCGTCCGCATCGACCAGCGCCAAATCCCTGCCGCCGGCCTTCGGTCTTGTTTCTTTTGGACCAGCAAGAACGCCGCCAAGGACCATACGCAGACGCATCGTCTCCAGGATTTTGTCACCAAGTACCCCTTCGGAATGTACCAAGTTCGACTACATGATGCGTCAAGTACCACTACCGTCGACCCCGGAGACATCGGATGCGCCAAGTCCCTCTTCGAACATCTACGAAAAACGTGTACAACTACCGTCGCCGAAGACGTGTGTAACGGAACCGTCAAGTTCGACTACCTTCGTGTGTACCACTACTTCCGATGACGAGATGTACCACTACCATCGAACATGAACGTCTACTTCCCCCTACGCCGTGATGTACGACTACCATCGCGAGACCGCAAGTACCACGACAACCCCAAAAGGGTTTCGGACCCGTCAAGTACCTCTTCGAAAACGAACGTGAAACACTACTTCCTCTACCGTCGCCGTGTACCACTACTTCCCTCGACGATCATCGCGAGAACGTCTACTTCCCTCTACGAAACTCGACCCGTCCCGTTTGAACGTTCCGAAGGTATAACCCGTGACGACCGCGATGAGATGCACGATATGTTTGCACCGTGTCCGAACTGCCCTTGCGATGCACCCCTTTTGCCATTCTACCGTCCCGTGGGAACCCGGTAATCGGGATCACCCCACCTTCTTGCATGACACTCATCCACTTTCCTTTGCACCGATATCTCAATCGAGTTATCGGAACCGATATGTTGCCGTGGCATCATTTTCGGGTTCGTTGCCGTGGCACCCTTTCTTCCACCACGGTGACATAATGCTTCATATCATGCTCATGTCAACGTTTTCATAAAATTGCTTAAAACTTGCACATGTCATCCGTGATCATGATAACAACATTTAAATGTTTAAAATTGTTGTTTGCATTAATTTGCTTAAATGCCATGCTAAAATGATTTATTTCATATCTTAATAACCGTAGCTCCATTTTAAATAAATTATATATGTAAATGGGGTAGAAAATGCCTAGTTTAACATGGTAGCATTACTTTGCATGTTTAACAATTCTAAAATATGCTTTAGGTCAGATCTGTTCCAAATCCATAATTTGCATATGGGGATTTTCCGGAATTGTTGTTCGTTGTTTCCGGCCTCATTTAATCTTGCCTAAATAGTTAGTTACATATGCTTCACCTCTTGCCATGTTTAATAACATTTAATATTGTTGAGTACCTAACCGAGAGAGAACTAAATAATTGTTGTGGTGTTCCGTCAATATGCAACTCGTTGCATATTGAGCTCCACTTAATTTGTAGGATTGTTTGTGCATATTGCCATGCCATGCTATTTAAACCGGACATGCATCATACTCGATTGTGCATCATGACATGTTTATGTGATGGTTGTTTACTATGTGGTTTGCTTCTTTCCGGTTTGCTTCTCTCGTTAGCTTCGGTTTCGTTCCGGAGTTATGAGGATTCGTTCGACTTCGTCCGTCTGTCTTCTTCATGGATTCGTTCTTCTTCCTTGCGGGATTTCAGGCAAGATGACCATACCCTCGAAATCACTACTATCTTTGCTTGCTAGTTGCTCGCTCTTTTGCTATGCCTATGCTACGATGCCTACCACTTGCTTATCATGCCTTCCCATATTGCCGTGTCAAGCCCCTAACCATCCTTTCCTAGCAAACCGTTGTTTGGCTATGTTACCGCTTTGCTCAGCCCCTCTTATAGCGTTGTTAGTTGCAGGTGAAGATGAAGTTTGTTCCTTGTTGGAACATGGAGATGTTGTTCCTTGTTGGAACAGGTTTACTTGTTGGGATATCACAATATATCTTATTTAATTAATGCATCTATATACTTGGTAAAGGGTGGAAGGCTCGGCCTTATGCCTGGTGTTTTGTTCCACTCTTGCCGCCCTAGTTTCCGTCATATCGGTATTATGTTCCCGGATTTTGCGTCCCTAACGCGGTCGGGTGATTTATGGGACCCCCTTGACAGTTCGCTTTGAATAAGACTTTTCCAGCAAGGCCCAACATTGGTTTTACCATTTGACTCACCTATGCCCTTTTTCCCTTGGGTTTCCGGAGCCCGAGGGTCATCCTTATTTTAGCCCCCCCGGACCAGTGCTCCTTCGAGTGCTGGCCCGAACTAGAGCCCTGTGCAGCGCCCCCTCAAGGCAACTTGAGGTTTGGTTTTAGTTGTACGGACTGCTCATCCGAGTGTGCCACGAGACCGAGATATGTGCAGCTCCTATCAGATTTGTCGGCGCATCGGGCGGCTTTGCTGGTCTTGTTTTATTGCTGTGAAATGTCTTGTAGCCGGGATTCCGAGACTGATCGGGTCTTCCCGGGGAGAAGGAATATCCTTCGTTGATCGCGAGAGCTTATCATGGGCTAAGTTGGGACACCCCTGCAGGGTTTGAACTTTCGAAAGCCGTGCCGCGGTTATGTGGCAGATGGGAATTTGTTAATGTCCGGTTGTAGAAAACCCGAAGTTGATCTTAATTAAAATACACCAACCGTGTGCGTAACCGTGAGTGTCTCTTTTCGGGGTTGATCGAGAGGAGAACACGGTTTCTGGGTTATGTCTGACGTAAGTAGGAGTTCAGGATCACTTCTTGATCATAGTTGTTCGACCGTGCTTTGCCTCCTCTTCTCGCTCTCTTTTGCGTATGTTAGCCACCATATATGCTAGTCGCTTGCTGCAGCTCCACCTCACTACCTTGCCCTACCTTTAAGCTTAAATAGTCTTGATCTCGCGGGTGTGAGATTGCTGAGTCCCCGTGACTCACGAGATACTTCAAAACCAGTTTGCAGGTGCCGATGAACCGTGCAGGTGATGCACTTTCAGCGCTCAAGGAGGAGCTCGATGAAGATCTTGTTCTTTGTGTTGTTTCGTTTCAGTTGATCAAGAGTGGAGCCCAGTTGGGACGATCGGGATTTGTGTAGCATTTGGGGTAGTCTTCTTTTATTTTGGTTCCGTAGTCGGACCTTGTTTGTACCTGTATGATGTAATGTTTTACTCATGTATTGTGTGAAGTGGCGATTGTAAGCCAACTATGTATCTCTTTCCCTTATGTATTACATGGGTTGTGTGAAGATTACCTCACTTGCGACATTGCTTTCAATGCGGTTATGCCTCTAAGTCGTGCTTCGACACGTGGGAGATATAGCCGCATCGAGGGCGTTTCACTTTTGTACACAATCACTAGGATTTTCGTGCCAAAACAATCCAGGATTTTATTTGTTAAGAAATTATTTTTATAAGTTAATAAGATGTGGGATATTGTTTTCTTACATATGTAAGTATCTGTTAAATATATGATAACAATAAAAATAATATATAATAACATATAAAATAATTTAAATATATATAATATAGTTAAAAGGGAAACATAAGTTGTACCTGGCGTTCCTATTCTTATATAGAAAAATAGAACAGACCGCTGCGTTTTCTTCAAAAAAATACATAAATTGGGCTGCCAAAAATAAAACCTCGGATGGGAGGTCCATAGGACGGTCGATACATGACGGCCCTAAGAAAATACAAACAGGCCCTCCCATCCTGGAATGCTCAACTATAATTTGGATATCATTTGTGCAGTTCAACTAAGATCGAGCGTGAAACGTATATCTCTGTTTGCACAAAAAAGGTGGAAAGGAGGGTGATTAACAAGTAACAAGTGATGAAACATGCATCAAATGAAAAGAAGCATGTTCCTTATCTGAATGGCAATCCTACAAGGACAGTAGCAATTTCTAAATCAGTGGCATTGCTAGATATTAGTGTGGGCATCAGGATTAACTATGACAATCATTAAATACGACATTACTTTGGGCACGGGAGAGTAGGCGGACCAGGACAGTTGCATTTCTAACAAAAAGAACCAACTTATATTAATGGGAAATTTTAGCAGGACATGTAAAGAAGTGCCATTGATTCATATTACTGTAGGCATTACATTGAAAACAACATTGGTTTAACGTGTCCTTACTTTTAACAGTGCAACTGCTACATTTTACCAGTGGCATTACATAAGAGTGGATCAGGTCAACAAACATCAGAACAAGATATCTGGGTTGGTCCCATTTTTGTTCGGTATAGCCACCTTATACTGTGTGAGGCTAGCAAATCTAGTGCTGGACTTACTCTGTTGACTTGTCCCCCCAGTCCCCACTTTCTTTCCTTTTTCAACCAATAGATCGGGTTTATATTGATTTTGTACTGCGTTTCCCTTTATTTCCCTATTAGATCTAAAGACCAGTTGGATAGCCAGTCTCTGCTACTTTTCGCCCCCATTGTTTCCTCTTTCGACCAAGTCCTAGATTCAGGTAAAAAATCCTCCCCCACCCCACACCCTTAACCCCTTTCTTCCTTGTTTGAACCAAGTAGTACTAGATTTGAGTGCATGAACTAGTTTTACCTCTTAAACGTAAAAAAAATTAGGTGGTTTTCGAACAGCCGATCGATCCTATCTACGAGGGGGCCTGAGAAATAGTAAAAGTTACAAATGCAGCGACGTCCAGAGCTCGGGAAGTAGAACAAGGCGGTTTGAAGGAAGTTATACGATGGTCGCGGGATGTTGCTTGGTGGGCGGCGGAGGCGGATCTACCACACTACGGCAGCGAGGAAGAAGAGGTGGAGGCCCTCCTCACCAGTGGTGCTTGGGAGAGAACGACAAGGCATGCTAATCGGGACGCGCCCAGCAGTGGGTAAGAGCTGTCGCCGAGGACGACCGTGTGAATGTTGCACCTTCTCACCTTCCCCGGCGGAGAGGATCCGGCTGGATCTGTGACCAGCGTTGAGCAGAGAGAGAGAGAGAGAGAGAGAGAGAGAGAGAGAGAGAGAGAGAGAGAGAGAGAGTGGCCACCGCTGTCGTGTTTAGATCTGGAGAGGCCGAGACGGTGTGAAGAGAGCAACACTAGCAAGCAAGCGCGGAGGCTCCTGCCTATATAGTGGAGTAGTACTTAGTTTTCTTTTGTCTACCGGAGCCGGCTTGACCTCGTCAATGACTATCGAGAAGTCTTCATGCACGTGGCCCGGAGGCGCAGTTGTCGTCATTTTGATCTGAAGCGCCGGATTATAACATAAAACACGAAAAAAATGCCACATGACAAGAAATCATAACCTCACTGCCCAAAGGAGACAACATGAATCCCGACGGACAAACTAGACGAGGAACAAACCTCAAATTAAATATAAACTCGTAGAAAAGGGGTC
Organism: Aegilops longissima; assembly: GCA_021605205.1. Lineage (NCBI taxonomy): Eukaryota > Viridiplantae > Streptophyta > Magnoliopsida > Poales > Poaceae > Aegilops > Aegilops longissima. The sequence goes on along the minus strand of CM038681.1, from coordinate 266,394,988 downwards.
CGTCGATAGATGTCCTAATTAACATAGCCGGCTTGACCTAGATGGCCGCCGAGTAGTCACTGTTCGTGCATGTGCCCCTAATGACTAGCCCAACTCAGTTGTCGCTGTTTAACCCTCGCAGTGATCCGAAGCACATGACACATAATTTTACGAGATGACAAGAAACCTTATTTTAGATTTCTCACCACAACTACAGCCATGTACAACACAACCTGCACAATATGTAGATGATAGCCAATCCAGGCGTGTCTGCTGGAGTCTGGTCACATGCATGGACGAACTGATCTTCCGTGTCTTGCAGGGATCGTCCAGGCACCAACGTAGTACAACACTTCTCTAGTACTATCGCTCGTCTCCCTCTTCTATTAAGTCACCCGACTTGCGGGGCCGGGGAGTGTGCCTATGGTCGGTTGTCAATTGCCATCCCACATGTGTGTGCGAATGCAATATGACGTGCGTTCCATTCGGAGAGCAGCGTGCGGACCGATCGACCGCACTGGGTGCGACGCGAACGCGACGCGTGCGTCTTTGTATACTCCGTACATGTGTACCGCCGTTTTCTAGACGCTTTGCTCCATGGCACGGGCGCAATCCATGGATACAAAATTAGTATACTGTATACTATTTAAAAGTCGAGGGCGGGGCTTTTCCTGCCCGGTAGGCGGCGCGACAGTTCCGCCTAGTCGGTTCCACAGAGATGCGAGAAGACGAGGGAGTAGGCTACTGCAAACGTAGGGTTGTGTGATTTGACATCGAGTTACTGCTGGACAGGTGGGGCCCCATGATTTGACTTGCCATTATCATTTTAACTGCGGCGCTACGACCGGCGTGAGTCTCCTGATTCCTGACCACCTCCATACAGGTGCCTCTCCCAATGCTCCACCATGTAGTAGTAGAGGGTGGCTCTTGCATGAGAGCCCACTTCTCCACTTTTTCCTTGCCTCTCTTTCCTCCACATATGCAAAAATTCCATGTAAAGCGGCAAAGCGCACTATTGTACTTACTTGCTCCTACAGGTGCTTAAGCTTGCCACATAGGCATAAAGTCTGATGTGGCAAATTAATCAAGAAGAGAGAGACTAGTCTGGTGACCCAAGGAAGAAACGGTACTAAACGCGTGTACCTAGGTGAACAGAAAATTTTGAGTCTATAGCTAATTAAATGAAGCAAACTTAGCAACACCATTTCATTGGAAGAGGTCACTCCTTGGCAAATGCAATAAATACTAGTACTCCCTGTGTCCCATAATATAAGAACGTTTTTGGCACTACACTAGTGTCAAAAACATTATTATATTATGGGACGGAGGAAGTACGAAGAAAGAGATAGAGAGGAGTAAAAAAATACACTTATAGACAACCTTATAGCCAACCTTGTGGTAGTATGAGTGACTAAGTGATGACCATGTATGACATGCCAACATCAGATAGCCTAACGCACCGTGTTAAATCTCCAAGGGCGCGACCGCGCGAGCGACGCCACGGTCGTGGTAGGCGCGACCATGATACGGGCTGCTGGCAGCCCTTGGATCTGAGATCAAACGGTCGCATGCTATGTTGCTGAAAATTTGGAGAATAACCCTCCAGGATAGGATATTCACCCATTGGTCTAGAATCACGCCATGCAACCGTTCAATCTCCGATCCAAGGGCTCTCGGAAGCCCGTATCATGGGAGAATGGAAAGCCACTACCCTGACATTCGCACGCTAGCAGTTCGCTCCTACTCGTCCTCGCACGTCCTTTAATACTACAACGGTTCGCTCCTAGTCGTCCCGTCCATTCACATTACGGCAGTTCCACTAATCCTAACCCTCCTCCCAAATCCATGGCATCCCAAATCTCCCCGATCGGCGGTGAGTACAAGGTTAGAACCATCACCGGTGATGAGTTCGACGTCATCTACACCCGTTCTTCCGCGACGGTGAAAGGATGCCTTTCTCGCTTCAAACGCATGTGCGAAGACTCACATGATGAGTGGGTCGTCGGGCTAGATGTTGAGTACACCACAGTCGTGGGACGAGAGAAGGATCTAAAGGACGAAGAGAGGAAAAAACCCGCCGTGATCCAGGTTTGTGTGCATGACTTATGCTTGGTCTACCACATATGCCATGCCGATGTTGAGTGCCAGGATTTTAAGGACTTCCTCGAGAGCAACCTAGTCAAATTCGTTACTGTAGACTTTGGTAACAACAAAGAAGTCCTGTGTCGGATAGGCCTCGTTGTAGGCAACACCTTCGACCTCCAAAAGAATCGGCTGGTGTCCTCTCGTCAGCCTTCAATGCTGACCCTGGCAGGAGCCATGGTTCATCCTTCGTACGGTAAACTGGAGAAACCTCCATACACGTTTCATCGTCATGCATGGCAGCGGAATGTACTAGATATAGACCACATCCAGTACGCTGCAATGGACGGCTACCTTTGTTTCAATATCTACAAGAGTTGGATGAAGAGCAACAGCCAAGTTGGCGGTTCAAGCAAAGAAGTATCGGGCAAGAGGAAGAGGGACAAGGACGAAGTCGAGGACGTGGACGAGGACTCCGAGTAAGGTGGCGATGTCGTTGCTCATGGTGGTTCTAATGCAGGTGTCTACGGAATAGTTGCAAAGTTTAATTTCAGGTGTGCTTAATTTAATTTGAGGGTTGTGTTGTCTTGAGCCCCAATGAGAACTATGTTATGTTTCTTCTTCTTACTTTAACTCTTGATGAAGTACATACTAGTATTTCTTACATTTCATCTTTTAGTTGGTATAGTACTACCACTGTTTATTCACATTATATACATACAATATATATGGCCAACATCATATAGCCAGCAGTTTAGTTGTCAAAGAATTTCAGGGTGCTTAGTTTTGTCAAAGAATTTCGTGGTGCTTAGTTTTATTTGAGTGGTGGGTTGTGCTAGACACCATTATTGTGACTAGCCTTTTAATAGTACTATATGAATAATTTGGCATTTGAGCTCTCTCTATATGTACCACCTTTTTTAATTTCAAGTTTTACTCCATGGCGCAATCCATCGATACTCTTCTTTGTACAAAAGTATACATTTTTAAAAGGCTAGAGGGCGGGCAGTCTAGCTTGGCGGTTTCATGAGAGGCCGGGGCCTTTGTGATTTGTGGCTCATTACTGCTGGGCGGGGCCTTGTGATTTTACTGCTTTCGTATAAATCTGTTGACGACCTGATCAAGGAGGAGAAAAGAACCGTGCGGTATACTCAAGTTTTCCTTTGGAGTAGTCTTTGCGACGGAGCACGTAAACACGGCAGCCCAGTGCCATATGGCGATAAAAAATGACCTAATTTTCTAGTCATCTCATTGTTAGCATTGTTCTACTCATTCCCTCAAAAAAAAACCATTGTTCTATTCATGCCTCGCAGAGAACGTGACACGTGCGGCGAAACACCCGAAGCAAAAGATGAAACACAGCAGCAAAAGAAGAAGGAAGATTATCACCCCAAATGATCTAATTCGCCACGGAGTCGTAACTGCTTCTTCATCGCCTCCACGACCTCCATCTCTTAGCGCGTCTCCTCCGCCATCTTCTTTATTCTGTCCATGACGCGGGATTTCTCGACGTGAGCCTTCATCATCTGCTCCACGGCCGCATTACGTACCTTGACAGCAGCCGGGTGCTCGATGCGGAGCTTCGCCAACTCCTCCTTCTATTCCATGACGAGGGCCTGCAGCATCTTCATCGAGGAACTACTATTCTCATGTAGCTTCTTCCAGCCGGCATTCTTCTCCTTCAACAGGTCGATCTCGTGGCAGAGCTTCGCCTTGTCCTCCTGAAGTCGCAGGATTTCGCCGGTCTCCTTCTTCTCCGAGGCAATGCTCTTCTTTAGTAGCATCACCAAGCCGGCGGTCAACTCCCCCTGCTGATTGAGCTCATCGGGCATGTCGTCGAGGCTCTCCTTCAGCAACTTCGCCAAGCCTTGGATGAACTCCTTCTGCTTATTGAAGTGCTTATTGAGCTGATCGGGCATGCCGTCGAGGGATAACGACTCCAGCTCCGCCGGCTCGGCATGTACGCCTCCGCGGCTAGGGCGCTCCTAGGAGCCATCGCCTGCCCATGAGAGATCTTTCGAGGTCTCTGCGTGGCATCGAGCCCTCTCTTTTTTTCCTGCAGCCTTGGTTGTCGCTCCCTTGTTACGAGTAGTTCTCGACCTAGAGCTCTGCTCACCGTCCATGGCAACGACGGACGAAGAAGAATCACTTATGAGGAGGAAAGGTAGAGTAATTTTCGGTTAGGTAGTTCCCCTTTTTATAACCTAAGTACTAGCACTAGTAGTACTAATACCTGCATAGTGGGAACACGTTCAGGTTTGGTACGTAGTACTAGTAGGTGTGAGTAGGCTTTCCAATGTGATGGGAACAAGGTAAAGATTAATTGATGGTTTTGGTTTCGAGGCCCGAAACGGCTCCCGATGAGTTTAGTGGAACATAAATTTCAAGTAGACTACACTGCCCAAATGCGTAAATATTATGTTACTGTCAAAAATTGGCACAAAATACAAAGGAGACCAATGGAAGTACTACTAGCAACCCACAATTTAACTACTCGCATGCGCGTAGTGGAGTAATCATGTCTTTCTTCCGCCCTCACGTCCACTCAATTTGCATGCGCTGTATTAATTGACCATCAATGAAGTGAATGACTTTACACGCGTCAAATTATCACATGGGGTGGATCTTGGTACAAAATTGCGTCCGCCCGTGTACCCGCGTGTGCGTGCAAGGGAATGAGTGCGTGTGTGGCATGCGTGCACATCTTCTCTTCGTGCATGTACCGCCAGTATGGCTCAGGGAGGACGAGTACATTCTTCTGGAACCAGCAGCACGTCACTGTGATCAATCCACGCAAGGAGGTCGCGACAACGCCTCCACATGTGCCACGTGGCTTCATGAACTGTAAGAGAGACACTGTGTAGCGTGCCATTGGTATTCTAATTTACGTGTTTTGCACATACTCGAAGTACTAGTAATTTACATGTGCATTGCACGCATCAGATTTTGCAACCAAATTATGAATAAATGCCACACTATAGCATGTAAGCTCTTAGTCATATATGCGTGATGTAGCCCTTCGTTTAATTCTTATAGTTCATCTCATTCAAAATCAAATTAGTTTTTATAACAAAGCTAAGAACGTGTGAATAGGAAAAACATGGGATTATAGTGGAACGTCATATTGAATCCTACAGGATTGTACGAGTGTTTGATTGTGCATAGAAAAAACGCAGAATTATTTCAAATAGGTTTGAGTGGATGGGATGTTTCCTATGAAATCTAGTGCAAATGAATCATATGGAAAAATTCCTATGGTTTACAATTCTACGAATCAAAAAACCAAGATAGGAAAAATTCCTAATGATTAGAATCCTCCAAAATTCCTTTGAGAATCCTTTGAATCAAAGAAGCCCTTAATCTATTTTATGATTTATCGAATTGTGCGTTGTAAAGCATAAAGTAAAAACAAATAATGGCAATTCAACTAGAAAAAAAGTTTGGGCAGTTATGATACGGAAGATTCTAGAACAAAAGAGAACCACTGCTGTTTTGAGGTTTGTGCATTATGCTTAAGTTCAACCATGGAGTCTCGCTAGATTGTACATGTGGCAAAATCCGTGGGGGCTAGAAGATGGTGCGAGGGCGAGTGGAGGTGACTATGAAGGAATGCACAAGTGCGAGATCGATATTTAGAGAGAGGGCGAACACGCGCTTGTTGTTGCCTGTGATGGCGGAGCCATGAAAAATAAATGAGCTAGGGGCCAAGCATTGCTAATCCTTTACGAGGAGGGTCAATTCATGAAATTAAACCTTTTTTAGCAGCAATTTTCCAATGATCACATTCATATTAGCCTCGATATATAGTGATGTTAGGAGGGGGCAGGCCGCCCTTATCGCCTCGTCTTCGCCATTGTGCACTTGTCGAGAGATGAAGCGGAAGGCATGGATGATGAGAGGGGGACGTTGGATATATAATTAACTAGATGACACCCGGCGCGTTGCTGCGGGACTTGTTGTGTGTTCCTCTAGCTATTAATAGTTATAATTAGAATGTATAGCTAACATGAAATGTGAAGCGATTTTCCCATGATAATTAATAATAAAATAATTTGACTGCCTATTGTAAGTGCATAGAGAAAAGAAACAAACAGATTTCATGTTAATTTGCGAGTCTCACTATATTAACACACCTAAATAGAAATTACATTGTTCCCAAGTGCGAAATATGTATATATAATCCAAAGGCCAAACAAAATGGGTCCTACATGGTTCTCTCAGCGAAGGCAGACTTTTTAGGCTAGGATAGAACAATCAAATAGTATCGTGATAGTGGAGAAGTATGTTTATAACAGTATTTCTTATTTCCTTTGATTTTTTTTACATAGAACCTATGCTGTAGGAGAACACCAACAGTGTATTACTCAGGTATTAGATTGATTCCATAACATACACAGTTGGGAATATAATGCCATGGACTGAAATCTGACAGATGTTCTTCCATTCTGCAAAGTAATAAGGAATTTATAAAAATACCAATGTAATACTGACATGAGAGAGATGCAGAATTGTACATGCATGAGATAATAGAACCCTGCAGTAGGAGAAAAACAATGTATTACTAAGGTATTAGATCGAAACATGCCATGAACTGAAATCCGACAGATGTTCTAATTCTACAGAATAATGAAAGAATTTATAGAAATTCCAACGAAAATCGTACTAAACTAACATGAGAGAAATGCAGAATTTTACATGAGATGCAGAATTGTACCTGGGCACATGAGAGAGAGAGTGAGAGAGAGAGAGAGAGACTGCAGTGTCTACGGATAGGAGTGACCTCGAGATGCAGAGGAAATCATTCCATGTGTTGGTCGGGTTGTACCCGTCGTCGGCCAGGGCGGTGGCGCAACACATGGGATTATAATTCCCTACGGAGACATTGCACGCCTCATGTCTCGGGGCTCCTGTGGTCCTGCCGAACATCTGGGTCTCAGGGATGAGCAGGGCCTCTACTGCGAGGCCGATGCCGGAGACGACATGGGCGGCATGGGCCGGTGGGCGTAGACGGGGCAACTGCGTAGAGACACAGTGGTCGTGGCCCGCGAGCGGTGTTGGAAGCATCAGTAGGATCTCCCATAAGACGGGAGGAGGATCTCCTCCACCATGGATTCCATCATTATATCGTCAGGGAACATGAAAATCCATAGACCATTCCCTCTCTCGGGTGTATGTATGCACGCTGTTGAGAGATGTAGATGAGCAGGATATGAGTGCAGGTGGGGTGAGGATGTGAAGGGGAACTGTTTAATTTAAAGACTTGAAGAGATTATTGATTGAGGGAAGGTGAAGGGAACCATCGGGGTAATAAGAGATGACACTAAGTTCAGTCCAGCGATAAGACGAAGGGGCGAAATGAAATCATCAGTGGTTTCTCGCATATACAAACAGAATTGTAGGAGGCGAAAGGAAGCGCAATAATGGATGAGATTAAGCGTCATGGAGAAAAAACACGTGAGATCAGAGGGTCTTGTGGAGACGATGATGCTCCGGGGAACGAAAATATAAATACAAACACTTAATGAGAAGTGGCCCAATACAAATCATTCAAACTGCCTTTTGGTGAGAAGTGGCCTCATACAGCCCAGCCGCAAGAAATCAACTCGCAGGAGAGGTGGCCAGAAAATTAACGTGCAAGACGGTTCGAGCAAAGGAGGATGCGGTGGCTGCATGAGAGTGCATGAAAATAAGTGGGCATGTAGGATGACATGGATAGCTTGCATGTCAAGTGAAATAGAATAGTGGGGATCAACTATTTAGGTATTATAGATGTTGGTGTATTAGCTATTTACGTTAATCCTATATAGAGAGGTACATATTGATCGATGTGGACGTGGGAGAGGTATAGATTGATCGATGTGGACGTGGGAAAGAGGGTGAGACCTCACTGGATATATCGATTGATCGGTTTTTGTGGAAAACTATGAAAGACCTAGCTATATACACACATACATACAGGAACATCGATCGTTGCGCATGCACGCGTGAGAGATAAAGAACGCCCAGTATGAGGGAGAGGGGGATGTGTGTGGGTGTGTGCCTTCATGTGAGACCGACCTGAAGAAAAAGATTGCATGCGTGCGATAGATAATGCCGACTGGTAGTGTGTGTGCATGCATGCACGAGAGAAAGTTAGTGGTACAATTATAAAGAGAAGACTACTGTGTGGGTGTAAAAGAATAGGTGAGGTCATAATCAATGTAAAGTTGAATTCAAATATTTGAATAAGAGATCCTGATGTTTGAAACCCATGCATGCATGAATATAATGGAGATATGCGCGGTATGCTTTGGAAATGAGCATGTTGTAATGTATACACATTTAACATGGTCAGACTGATTTGAATTTGAAATACCGATGGCAGACATCATTTGCCCATGTCGCATCCGTGCATGTAATTGGAGATGATGGGCATCTATATCTATACCCCATTATATTTTTTTTATATTGTGAGCGGGTAACTTTAACTTTGAAAGATGGTCGTTGGATGAGGAGAATCCGAAGGTCCAAAGATGGCAAATTTGAGCACTATTGGCCGTTGGATATCATCTAGATTCCACCAGATTTCGCCACATGTATAATCTAGAAGACTCCATGGTTGAACTTAAGCATAATGCACAAACATCAAAACACAAGCACTTCTTATTTGTTCTAGAATCTTCCGTATCATAATGTCCCAAATGTTTTTCTACATGATTTGCCATTATTATTTTTACTTTATGTCTTACAACGCACAATTCCATGAATCTTAAAATAGATTAGCTTTCTTATAAAAACTAGATGATTTTGAATGAAATGAACTATAAGAATTAAACGAACATCTACATCATGCATATATGACTCAAAGCTTACATGCTATAATGTGGTATTTATTCATAATTTGGTTGCCAAATCTCATGCGTGCAATGCACGTGTACCTTACTCTAGTCTAAATGGTGTTTGTGTGTGTGTTGTGCGTGTTGAGGTGCAAATTGTCTTTTTTTGGTACATGTTAAGCTTGTTCTTCTGAAATTTCAAGCCGCGCCTTGTTATGCCGAAAATTGAAGCTAGCGTCTATGTCTATCGTGTTGCGAAACTCCCACCTCTTCAACCCGCGCCTTGATAGCCCGAAATTTTTAAGATATATCTTTGTCTCGTTGTGCTCCGACAACTCCCTCCATCTCAACCCGCGTCTTGCTATTCCGAAATTACAACGCGCGCAAAAACTCCCACCTCCTGTGAAATCCCGACACGCGAAATGCCTGTGGTACCCCGAACCAAAGAACCGCCTCAAATCGGTGGGGGGGTACTTTCGTAACTTACCCCACATTTCGGACAAGCGCGTCTCTAAGCCATGGTTCCCCACTGCCATCCCATACGCCCACCCATTCGTACACCGAGGCCGCGAAAACCTGTGACGAAACCCCATACCCTGCTCCGTCCGCCACCCAGCCGGAGCTTCTTCCCCGACGACGTCGTCCACAGCAACACCTCGACGTCCCTCATCCACCGTACCGGATGAGGATCCGTTGTCGATCTCATCGTCCCGCCGGTTCAGCGACCCCGTCCTCCACCTCCAAGGAGCTGCCCCGACGTTCCCCTCGTCTTTCGCGCCACCTCCATTCCCACACCGCCGTCTTCACCTACACCACCGGAAGAGCATCATCATCACCGTTTCCTTGGATGAAGCTGCGGCCTAATCGGCGCCACCAAAGAGGTTGTACACTAATCGCCGCATTTTGTTCTTGATTCGATCTCACGGTGCTGCTGGTGCTCGGTCCCGAGCCGACATGGCGCGGCTCCATCCACGGCGGCGTCGCCGGCCACTTCCTCCACGGCGTCGCTCCCTCGGCGGCGACGTGCACATCAGTAGGAGCTGCTGCTGCTTTAGGTCTCGCTCGCGCTGCTGCTCTGCTCTTGCTCTCGGTCCCCTACCTGGTCCGCTCTTGCTATTGCTCTTGCTCGCGCTACTGCTCTCGCTCTTGCTCTTGCTTGCGATGCTGCTCGATTGGCTACACTTGATCGGTGAATCGACTTTTGGGTCGATCAATTTCAAAGGGTGGGCTCACGGGTGAAGGAAGAACCAGCCGCAGCAGGCGGGGGGGGCTCACGGAGAGGTACCCCACTATCTATCTTAGGGTTCAGGATGGGAGCGGTGGTCGCGGTGATGGCGGGTGTTGGCGAAGCGGTGGCGTGGGGATTGCCGGAGAAAAGCTTCGGCACGGGGGGCCTAGAGGATGGGCGGGGGGCGGTGGACCGGCGGTGGGGAGTTTTGGCGAGGCGGCGCGGCGGCGATCACGCCGCCATGGCGGCGGGGACTGCTATTTGGCCGGTGGTGGTGGCGGCTCGGGGGTGGAGGTTGAAGATGAACCACAGGCCCTTGATTTCGTATCCAACGGCTGCAAAATCGTGACCAGAGATGAAAAAGTCGATCGACCGACGTAGCCTCACCTTGCTAGTGCGTTGCATTTCGACAACAAAATTCAGTTTCGACAAAGAAAATTCAGTTTGGACAGATTAGGTTCAGTTTGACGATTAAGTTCAGTTTCGACGAGTTAAGTTTAGAGATGAGCGGCTGATGTATTTTACATCTAGCACTTTGTGGTTATGTATTTTATGTCATGTATTGGAGATGCTATTAGAATTCCACTCAGGTTAACATTGTTCGCTGTCTCTCTTGTCCTGCTTAAGCCTCGCCGTCGTACAACTCACCGGAGCCGCTCCAACGACGAAACCCTCCATCACAACGGAGCAATACCTCGGGCTCCATCTCCAGACGCCTAAGATATTCTTCCCCTCCTCCGACAGCAAATTCAGCCGGAGCATCCTCATCGGCCAACCCAATCACGCTGAGATCGACATGGCTTCACCAAAGAGGTTGTACAGTTGTTGCATCTCTTTTTTACTCTACATGTTATATATATTGTCCACTGAGCACTCGTAGTAACGGGAAATACGATTATTTTATCCTACTATATGACAAGAAGTGAGGTACCAGGCAACTTAGCTATCCGTCATGGACTCTCTTGAACGCCATCATTATTTATCTCTGGCGTTTGAGCTGTGCATTTGTCGATGGGCACAGGAGTTGAGCTAGTATGGCAATGGCACTGGGTCCAAAGTAATAGAAGTAGCACAAAAACATTTTTTAGTGTAGGATTTTCCTTGCTCAAGCATGCCTACTAGAATCGCCAGTGCTTGAAAGGAAAAGTGAATGAAAAACATAGGAATTGGAAATTTTCCTATGGTACTACTTTTCATGAATTTGGTGCAAAGGAATGGAGCAAAGGAAAACTGTAGGATTTGTTCCTTTAGTGTCTCCTTGAAAGAAAAACCGTAGGAATTCTAATTTCCACTTCTCCTCCTTTGCATATTCCTATTCATCAAGCACAAGACTAAGAGATAGTAGCATAATAGCATTATAACCGTACATTTTCTTGTGGTTTGACTTAATCTCATCATGCTTTTTGCATCTGTGATCTTCCAATTGTTGTGAATCAAACACCCAGTTGGCGAAAAATCCTGTGTTTTTAAATTCTCTGTTTTGCACGTGCATTCCTATCCTATTCATGTCTATTTCCTATCCCTGCATTATTAGAATCCTCAAATTCAAACAAGCCCTTACTCAATTACTTACATTACAGATATGTGTCAAAGAAAACCTTGTGTGGTTTGTCCTGCTCACAAGGTGTGTGTTCCACCCAGCTCAGCTGCACCAACGACGGAAGGGTTCACCACAACAGGATCCGCTCTCCAGACTGTCTTTCGCGCCTCAGATCTTCTTCCCGCGCACGGCAGCCACGATAATCTGCATTCCCATCATCAATCGAGCAGATGACCTTGAGGACTACGGGTCCGCAAGAGAGGTCGCACCTTCCGTGTCCGCTACGTTATGCGTCGCTTAATATGATGACATGCTACATTATCGTCGTGTTCACCTATTAGACTCCGAGTCAGGTCCAAACTAATGTTGAAACTTGAGTTTTTAAATGGTTGTGGGGTACATATTGGGGCAGCAATCAGTACTATCTGGTTAATCTCCGGTGTCTACTATGAGTTTCACGTTGGGTGCAAACAAACATTAAAGGAGCCATTATCTGTATTTTTTAACTAAAGCTATTATCTGCCTGCTATCATTGGTTTTGGGCCTATCCACAGTTTGCTACCATCACTCTAGATTTGTGCATGCACTCCTTACATAATCTCACTATGTTTTATTCCTATGCATGCCAGTTATTGTACACAATGGAACTGATCATGTAGAGCAAAAGAGACAAGCCTTGTGTGGCAATAAAATTTCATGCAGACGTCGTTCCATGGTGGGCGCAAAGGCAGCCCCCCTCCACCCATTTCGGATCGTAATCAAGAGGAAGATAACTGTTCTGAGGGGGATTCAGAAGGAGAAGACCACTCCTATTTACCCCATGAGGTCTTCGCTCTAACTTGGCATGCTGATGTTGGTAATATCATACATATGGTGCCTTGCATTGCTTACTGCATACATTAAAGATGTCATCTGCTTAGTTTAGACATGCTTTGTGTCAATGCCGTCTGTTTTGTTTCTTTATCGTATATGTGAATCATGCAATGCCATCTTGTCTAGCCAGGCATCATATATGTGAATTTTTCAATGCCACCCTGGTTAGCCAGTCATCTTATATGTGAATTATATCATGCCATCATTTTTTTATTATGTGTTAAATTTGTCAACAATTTTAGTACATTCAATTACTCTTCCTGTGCATCAGCCATTCAGCACGGTCATGAAAAAATCTGGAGTGGAAACAAGGTCCTCAGAGCAGACAATGCTATCTGATGAAGCGCATGTCTTGCTGGTTACCGATAGCTCCTCAGAGGAGGATTCAGAGACAGATGACCAGTCATATTTCCCCCCTGAGGTGCATGCCCTAACTTGACAGGGTTATGTTACTCATATCGTGCGTATGGTATCTTGCATTGCTATGTCATTTGCTTAGTTTAGACATGCTTTGTGTGAATGCCACCTGTTTAGTGTCTAATTACCATATATGTGAATTATGCAATGCCATCTTCTTGCAAGACATTATATATGTGAATTATGCAATGTTATCTTGTTGCAAGGCATTATGTATGGGAATTATGCAATGCCATACTGTTTAGGCAAGCGTCATATATGTGAATTATATCATGTCATCCTTTTTTTGTATTTCTCATTGCTTTTGTCGACAATGTTTGTATATTCAACTGCTCTTCCTGTGCATCAGCCATTTGAATTGGTGATGGAGAAATCTGGAGTGAAAACAAGGTCTTCAGAGCAGACAATGCTACCTGCTGAAGCAGATATCTTGCTGGTTACAAATAGCTCTTCAGAGGAGGATTCAGAGGCAGATGACCAGTCCTATTATCCCCCTGAGGTGTATGCTCAAACTTGGCAGGTGTAACGCCCCAAGACCGGAGCTTCAGTTGCCTTCCAGCTATTCCGAGTTTCGCCGTGTGTTTCTTTTGTGCTTGCTCTTTTATTTTTGCATTGCATCATGTCATCATGCCATTTAATTTTTAAAACTCAAGTAAATAAATTGCATAGATCTTTTGATCTATTTAAATCGAGGGAACTCACATGGTGACTTCTATTTATAACAAATCCTCCAATATTAGGGAGCTATATTAAATATTCCATTGTTTTGGAATCACCCATAACCCACTTGCAAAATAATTCTCCATGCCTTTGTTATCTCACTTCTTAGTCTCCAACCTTGCCCATAAATTATTTCGTCATTTTCCGGAGCCCCACCGAAATCCTCAACATTTTTGGACCTTCCCAAACCTCACTTCCTACTCAAATCATTTGAATTTAATTCAAATGAGTTTGAATTTAAATCTTTCAATCATGGCCCTTCTATTTTTCTTGGTTCCAACTCATTTTTGCGAGTCCGGGAAAATTCTCCCCATGTGCAAATCCTTTCCCTAACCCTCTCTTTCTTTTTCTTCTCTTTAATTGTTTTCTTCTAAAGAAAATATAAGAGAGAGAGAAGAGAGAGGTAAGCCCAGCCAGGCCTCTGGCCATTTCCTCTCCACCTGGGCCGACCCAACCGGCCTCTAGCCCGCAGCCTAGCCGGCCCAGCCAGCCCATCAGCCCCGCTCCTAACCCTAGCGAACCCTCCTCCAGACCGCGCCGCCAGGAGAGCCTCGCTCGATCCCCTCGTCCTCCCTCCTCTCGATCCCCATCTCCCCGAGCGATTTCTCCCCTCCGCTCGACCCCGCATCGCGCGATCCCCTCTCCTGTTCCCCGCCGCCTCCTCCTCCACCGGCGCCATCCATGCCCGTCGCCCCTCGGTCGCTGTGACCAGGAGCGCCGCGCCCATCCGCCCTGCTGGCTTTGCTCAACTCCGGCGCCGCCGCAGCCAGAGCCCCGGGCCGTCCTCGTCGCCTTGCTCCTCCGCGACGCCCCTGCCGGCCCCGTGTCCGACCTCCTCCTCGCCGCCTCTAGAGCCACTCCACCGCCTTGCTCCTCCCTCCTCGCGCGTGCCTCGCGCGGGGCCTCTTCTCTCCAGCACTGGACCTCCTACCGTGCCCACCTCCTGCGGTGGCCTGCGAGGCCATCAGCGCGGCCCTCTCCGCGTGAAGCCCCTGCTCCACCACCATTAGCGCCCGACGTCTTCGTCCCCCGTGCCTTGTTGATGCTGTAGGCCATGAGCTCGCGGCTACCACGCGGACGCCAAGACCGAGACCGCCCTGAACCACGTCGTCTCGCTGGATCGTCAAGACCATCTCATTTTTTTGCAAGTTCCTCTACGCCCGAAGACGTTGGATCCGCCAAGTTCTGCTCTGAACGTGTATGACTACACCCGATGATGCGACAAGTACCCCGACAACATGTACATCTACACCGTCAAGACCGGACCGACAAGTACCGACGCCGTGTACGACTACCTCCTCTACGACCCGTGAACGACTACTTCCACTACGCCCCGTGTACCACTACCGTCGACCCTCGAAGATTCCGTGGACGTCAAGTTCCTCGTCGTGACCCCGAACATCTACGAAAACGTGTACAACTACCGTCGCCATGTACCACTACTTCCTTCGACGCTTCAAAGGTATAACCCGAGATGACCGACCGTGAACGAATGTTTGAGTGTTGTATGAGATGCCCGTTTGCACTGTGTCCGAAATTGTCGCTCGCTTGTTCCTCCTCGTTGCCATGCCATCGTCTCGTGGGAACCCGGTATCCGGGATCACCCCACCATCTTTTGCATGTTCCGCACGTCCACACTTTCTTTTGCACCGACATCTCGACGAGTTGTCGGATCATCGAAATGTTGCCGTGGCACCATTTCCGTTGTCGTTGCCGTGGCACCCCTTTCGTTCCGCCATGGTGACCAAATGCTTCATAACATGCTCATGTCAACATTTTCGTAAAATTGCATAAAACTTGCATATGTCATCCGCATCATGATAACAACATTTAAAATGTTTATAATTGTTGTTGCATTAAACTACTAAATGACATATGGGGATTTCCGAATTGTTGTTTGTTATTTCGGCCTCATTTAAACTTGCCTAGATAGGTAGTTTAATTATGTTTCACCTCTTGCCATGGTTAACAACATTTAATATTTTTGTGTTCCTAATCGGGAGTGAACTAAATAATTGATGTGGGTTTTGTCAATATGCAACTCGTTGCATATTGAGCTCCACTTTACTTGTAGTTTTGTCATGCATATTGCCATGCCATGAATCATTAAACCGGACATGCATCATACTTGTTTGTGCATCATGCCATGATTATGCTTGTGTGTTTACCATGTTGTTTGTTTCTTTCCGGGTTGCTTCTCTCGTTAGCTTCGGTTTCGTTCCGGAGTTGTGAGGATTCATTCTACTTCGTCCGTTTGTCTTCTTCATGGACTCGTTCTTCTTCCTTGCGGGATTTCAGGCAAGATGACCATACCCTCGAAATCACTTCTATCTTTGCTTGCTAGATGCTCGCTCTTTTGCTATGCCTATGCTATGATGCCTACCACTTGCTATATCATGCCTCCCATGTTGCCATGTCAAGCCTCTAACCATCCTTTCCTAGCAAACCGTTGTTTGGCTATGTTACCGCTTTGCTCAGCCCTCTTATAGCATTGTTAGTTGCGGTGAAGATGAAGTTTGTTCCTTGTTGGAACATGGAGATGTTGTTCCTTGTTGGAACATGTTTACTTGTTGGGATATCACAATATATCTTATTTAATTAATGCATCTATATACTTGGTAAAGGGTGGAAGGCTCGGCCTTATGCCTGGTGCTTTGTTCCACTCTTGCCGCCCTAGTTTCCGTCATACCGGTGTTATGTTCCCGAATTTTGCGTCCCTAACGCGGTTGGGTGATTTATGGGACCCCCTTGACAGTTCGCTTTGAATAAGACTCCTCCAGCAAGGCCCAACCTTGGTTTTACCATTTGCCACCTAAGCCTTTTTCCCTTGGGTTCTACAGACTCAAGGGTCATCTTTATTTTACCCCCCCGGGCCAGTGCTCCTCTGAGTGTTGGTCCAAACTAGAGCACCGTGTGGGACCATTCCTTGGAAACTTGGATTACGTCGGTACCTGTACGCTTAGCTTATCCGGTGTGCCCTGAGAACGAGATATGTGCAGCTCCTACGGGATTTGTCGGCACATGGGTGGCCTTGCTGGTCTTGTTTTACCATTGTCGAGATGTCTTGTAGTCCGGATTCGAGTCTGATCGGGTCTTCCGGTAGAAGGAATATCCTTCGGTGACCGTGAGAGCTTATCATGGGCTAAGTTGGGACACCCCTGCAGGGTATTATCTTTCGAAAGCCGTGCCCGCGGTTATGAGGCAGATGGGAATTTGTTAATGTCTGGTTGTAGAAAACCCGAAGTTGACCTTAATTAAAATACATCAACCGCGTGTGTAACCGTGATGGTCTCTTCTCGTGAGTCCGGAAGTGAACACGGTGTTGGAGTTATGTTTGACGTAAGTAGTTTCAGGATCACTTCTTGATCGCTACTAGCTTCACGACCGTGCCTTGCTTCTCTTCTCGCTCTCTTTTGCGAATGTAGCCACCATATATGCTAGTCGCTTGCTGCAGCTCCATCTCACTACCTTCTCCTACCCATAAGCTTAAATAGTCTTGATCTCATGGTGTGAGATTGCTGAGTCCCGTGACTCACAGATACTTCAAAACCAGTTTGCGGTGCCGATGAAACCGTGCAGGTGATTTAACCCGAGCTCAAGGAGGAGCTCGATGAAGATATTGTTCATTGTGTTGTTTCGTTTGAGTTGATCAAGAGTGGAGCCCAGTTGGGACGATCGGGATCTGTGTAGCATTTGGGGTAGTCTTCTTTTATTTTGGTTCCGTAGTCGGACCTTGATTGTATCTATATGATGTAATGCTTTACTCATGTATTGTGTGAAGTGGCGATTGGAAGCAAACTATGTATCTCTTTCCCTTATGTATTACATGGGTTGTGTGAAGATTACCTCACTTGCGACATTGCTTTCAATGCGGTTATGCCTCTAAGTCGTGCTTTGACACGTGGGAGATATAGCCGCATCGAGGCGCTACAAGTTGGTAATCGAGCCATCCCGACTTAGGAGCCCCCGCTGATTGAATCGCTGACTTTGTTGAGTCTAGAAAAAATGTTTTGAGTCTTAGGATTATATATATCGGAGTAGGATTCTTTTTACTCCTCGGTCCCTTCGTCGCTCTGGTGAGGCATCCCGACGAGAAGTTTTGACTCTTCTCTTCTCAAATTTCACTAATTTTTTTAGGATCACGCTGGTATTTTGGAATCGTTCGATGGTTTTGTGACGAGAACATTGTTCTTGGTGCCTCGACATTTAGGGGTTGTGGCGGTGTCCCGGGGAGTAGAGCTCCGAGGTGTTGTCGTCCCAATTTTATCATTGCAGTTCTGGAATACCTGAGTTTTGCCGACATCGAAAATCTCTTTTATGCAGTTGTTGGTGAGATAACCTCGATAACCCGAAGATCGGGCGAGCTCGAGAGTATTGCCATAACTCATTATAACGGATGCTTTTCAAGGTTGAGGTAAACGATTTCCGAAGGTTTCTTGGTTATGTGTTGAAGGATGGATACAGCTGGATCTAGGTATTGTTAGTTTGGGTGATATATTTTGTGTCCCCTGTATCCCCAACACCAGATTGCATAACCAGAAAGTTTCGGGAGTTTATAGGTGGGAATTCAAGTAGCTCCTAGAATATCTTTCCGACAGATGCATGATATGGGATTGGGTAAATCTCTATCATATGTTTGTTTCCGGCTTATTCCGCAAGCCAAATCCTTTGTTTTTGTGTTGTTTTTGTTTTGTTTTTGTGGTATTCGAGTTGCTTCAATGTCAAGTGTTGATTCCATACCTTATTCTAAATTGTGTTCTCATATTTCTATGTGGATGCTAATCCTTCTTGTTCATCAAGGTCGTCTTCAATCCTTTCCAACCGTGTGCTTCTCTCCAAGAAAATCCAATCATTGCAACATTCGCAAGATCAATTCTAAGCTTTTTCTCGACGGTGTTCATTTCATCCGACCCAAGTTGCCTTTGTGTTCCCACCCTCCCACCCCTTTTTCTTCAAGGACTCAGATTTCTTAATCAAGTATCCATTTTATTGAGTGAAGTTTCTTCATTCTTTTCCTTAAATGTTTTATCCGGTGATTTCTCATGAAGACGCTAAGGAAGCTTCAACCTTATCATTGTTCCATTCTAATTTTCTTCTCCGGTGGATTTAAGTCAAGTTTTCAGTGTTGATCGTATTCTTTTCATCGTTTCAAATGCTTTCTCATGTCGGTGCATCTCTTAATCATCCACTTCTCGCTATTCAATTGTTCCCAAGTGTTGAAGATATCTCTGAAGATTCGTGTTTCCATTCTTAATCCGTTCAAACTATTTCAAGATTGTTATCTCATTCAAGCCATTTAATTCAACCGGCGCAATCTATCTTTTAAATCGTTCAACGGTGTTTTCTTTGAGTGGGCCCTAACCCACACGTCTTTTTCCAGGATCTTACCTAACTCTTTTAATTTTCTTGGAGCTATTCTCAAATTCTTTTCGAAGTTTGACGTAAGTATGAATTTCATTAGTCATATGCCTTTGTCCAAGATCTTCCAAATTCTTTTCATTGTTAGCTCAAACTTTCTAATTTTTATTCCGGAGTGCCTCAACAATTCATGGTGGTGTTTCTCATCGTCATTCTTGGATTTGAAGACCGAAGAAGAGTTTCTCTTAAATCTTGCTCCATTCTCTTCAAGATTCATGGTTCTAGCTTCGTGCCATCCTCATAATTGTTTTGATTGTGAGAATTCTTTTCACCCATCCGGAGCAATTCAGGAGTCTTTTCAGTTTGATTCTTCTGAGCCCATTATCTCAGAATTATTCATTCCAGCTTTCAGCTCTTGTTCCCCAAATCTTACCGGTGCATCATTCAAGTATTCTCTAATCAGTTCATGATCTCTTCGTTCTCATGTATCTAAATCCCGTCAAGTATCTTTATTCGTTTTCTAATTATTCTCGGTGAAGTGCGCCTTTGCTACGTTCATTCTCAATTCTTACGGTGGTTCGTGCAAGATTTCACTTCCTTCATTATCATATTAATTTATTCGTTGTTTCAGTCCTACCGGTGGTTCCATCAATACCTTCTCTAGTTTGCGCTATATCTCTATCTGTAATCATTTTTCTACGAGAATAAGTAGTATGCCAAATCCATTGCTTGACATCAATTTAATTGGTGAAGGATGAGAGTAATGTAATTATTATTCTTGTTTCATCTAGTAAATTCAATTCCTTATTCCGGAGGATCATCAAAATTCTTGATTTCATTTGTTCATCTTTATTTCCGGAGTTCAAAGTTTTTCTCGGTTATATCATTTCAAAGCTTCTTCTTATCACTGCAAGGCTTCACCTTGTGTTGTCAACTTCTCTTTCTTTTATCATCCTTTTCTTACCGGAGTTCTTCATGGAGGCTCTGCATGATGGTTCGTCAAGGATTCTTTTCATTCTTCAATTGTTCTTCAAGATTTTTCTCGAAGTTAAGATCCATCAAGCCATACTTCAAAATAAACATGGTGTTCGAACACATGTTTTGTTTTGAGGAGTTCAAGCTTTCTTCATCTTGCCCGAAGTGCAATTCTTTCTACCTTATCTTTTGAGGTGGTGTTATGTCACTCTTGACAATTTCCTTCATGTTTCATGATTCATATTGTTGTCAAGAATGAGGTATTTTAAATCCATCAATCCCTTTGTTGGAGTTATCTTGGGTCATATTTCACCTAAAGCCTTCCCTAAGGAATGTTGCTATTATGGTGCTTATAAATGACACAAGTTCTTCATTTATCCTCCTGGTGAAATAAGTTTCTCGTCTCCTTGTTGATATCAATCCAATCGTTTGTTTCCGTTGGTGGCAGAAGCTCACCTCATAATTTTGAGATGTTTTCATAAGCCCACTACAAGCTTATTCTTATCGTTGTTGTTTTTCAAACAACTCCGTTCAATCCTACTTCGTAAGAATGCTCTTTCAAATTCATTTATGGTGGGAGATGTTGGTTTCATTCTTCGTTCTATTCATTCCAACTTTCTAACTATCATGCATTGTTTCCGGAGGCATTGTGATGTTGCTCTCTTCACCCATCACCTCGTTTTGTAAAGATCATGTTCTTTTTCTTGCATTATCCATTTAACCGAGTGTCATGTTTTCATTCGAAGTTCTCTCATCTTATCAAGTTTTGCCTGCTTCCTCAACCGGAGAGCTGTCTGAAATCTTTCTTACCCCTTGTACGATTCTTTCAATAGTTCCGGAGGCAGTGTGTTGTTGATTTCATCAAGTATCCTCTCATCTTGTCAAGATCATGTTCAATTCCTTCCATTTTCAGTCGGAGTGCTGCCAAAATTATATCATTCATTCATTCTTATCTCGTTTCAACCAGAGTGGTTCCAATTCCTTCTTGTCCATTGTACTCATCATTCTTAGCTTTGCAACCCCCAAGGTTCACATGGTGTTCCTTGTTTCTATTTTCTACTGGAATGCTCTCAATTTCGTTCAACTCTATTGTGTCATTCTTTCAAGTTTTCAACCTCTCGAGGTTCATTGGTTTCACTCGTTTGTCAAAGAAGCAACTTAGTTTTACCTCTTCTCTTTCCTCTTCCTTTTCCCTCCGGTGCCATTCAAGATCTCAGGACGAGATCCTCTCGTAGTGGTGGAGTGTTGTAACTCCCCAAGACCGGAGCTTCAGTTGCCTTCCAGCTATTCCGAGTTTCGCCGTGTGTTTCTTTTGTGCTTGCTCTTTTATTTTTGCATTGCATCATGTCATCATGCCATTTAATTTTTAAAACTCAAGTAAATAAATTGCATAGATCTTTTAATCTATTTAAATCGAGGGAACTCACATGGTGACTTCTCTTTATAACATATCCTCCAATATTAGGGAGCTATATTAAATATTCCATTGTTTTGGAATCACCCATAACCCACTTGCAAAATAATTCTCCATGCCTTTGTTATCTCACTTCTTAGTCTCCAACCTTGCCCATAAATTATTTCGTCATTTTCCGGAGCCCCACCGAAATCCTCAACATTTTTGGACCTTCCCAAACCTCACTTCCTATTCAAATCATTTGAATTTAATTCAAATGAGTTTGAATTTAAATCTTTCAATCATGGCCCTTCTATTTTTCTTGGTTCCAACTCATTTTTGCGAGTCCGGGAAAATTGTCCCCATGCACAAATCCTTTCCCTAACCCTCTCTTTCTTTTTCTTCTCTTTAATTGTTTTCTGCTAAAGAAAATATAAGAGAGAGAGAAGAGAGAGTAAGCCAACCAGGCCTCGGCCATTTCCTCTCCACAGGCCGACCCAACCGGCCTCTAGCCCGCAGCCTAGCCGGCCCAGCCAGCCCATCAGCCCCGCTCCTAACCCTAGCGAACCCTCCTCCCGACCGCGCCGCCAGGAGAGCATCGCTCGATCCCCTCATCCTCCCTCCTCTCGATCCCCATCTCCCCGAGCGATTTCTCCCCTCCGCTCGACCCCGCATCGCGCGATCCCCTCTCCTGTTCCCCTCGCCGCCTCCTCCCTCCACCGGCGCCATCCATGCCCCGTCGCCCCTCCGGTCGCTATGACCAGGAGCGCCGCGCCCATCCGCCCTGCTGGCTTTGCTCAACTCCGGCGCCGCCGCAGCCAGAGCCCCGGGCCGTCCTCGTCGCCTTGCTCCTCCGCGACGCCCCTGCCGGCCCCGCGTCCGACCTCCTCCTCGCCGCCTCTAGAGCCGCTCCACCGCCTTGTTCCTCCCTCCTCGCGCGTGCCTCGCGCCGGGCCTCTTCTCTCCAGCACTCGCCCTCCTACCGTGCCCACCTCCTGCGGTGGCCTGCGAGGCCATCAGCGCGGCCCTCTCCGCGTGAAGTCCCTGCTCCACCACCATTAGCGCCCGACGTCTTCGTCCCCCGCGCCTTGTTGATGCTGTAGGCCATGAGCTCGCGGCTACCGCGCGGACGCCAAGACCGAGACCGCCCTGAACCACGTCGTCTCGCTGGATCGTCAAGACCATCTCGTTTTTTTGCAAGTTCCTCTACGCCCGAAGACGTTGGATCCGCCAAGTTCCGCTCTGAACGTGTACGACTACACCCGGTGATGCGACAAGTACCCCGACAACATGTACATCTACACCGTCAAGACCGGACCGACAAGTACCAACGCCGTGTACGACTACCTCCTCTACGGCCCGTGAACGACTACTTCCACTACGCCCCGTGTACCACTACCGTCGACCCTCAAAGATTCCGTGGACGTCAAGTTCCTCGTCGTGACCTCGAACATCTACGAAAACGTGTACAACTACCGTCGCCGTGTACCACTACTTCCTTCGACGCTTCGAAGGTATAACCCGAGATGACCGACCGTGAACGAATGTTTGAGTGTTGTATGAGATGCCCGTTTGCACCGTGGTGCGAAATTGTCGCCGCTTGTTCCTCCTCGTTGCCATGCCATCGTCTCGTGGGAACCCGGTATCCGGGATCACCCCACCATCTTTTGCATGTTCCGCACGTCCACACTTTCTTTTGCACCGACATCTCGACGAGTTGTCGGATCATCGAAATGTTGCCGTGGCACCATTTCCGTTGTCGTTGCCGTGGCACCCCTTTCGTTCCGCCATGGTGACCAAATGCTTCATAACATGCTCATGTCAACATTTTCGTAAAATTGCATAAAACTTGCATATGTCATCCGCATCATGATAACAACATTTAAAATGTTTATAATTGTTGTTGCATTAAACTACTAAATGACATATGGGGATTTCCGGAATTGTTGTTTGTTATTTCCGGCCTCATTTAAACTTGCCTAGATAGGTAGTTTAATTATGTTTCACCTCTTGCCATGGTTAACAACATTTAATATTTTTGTGTTCCTAATCGGGAGTGAACTAAATAATTGATGTGGGGTTTTGTCAATATGCAACTCGTTGCATATTGAGCTCCACTTTACTTGTAGTTTTGTCTGTGCATATTGCCATGCCATGAATCATTAAACCGGACATGCATCATACTTGTTTGTGCATCATGCCATGATTATGCTTGTGTGTTTACCATGTTGTTTGTTTCTTTCCGGGTTGCTTCTCTCGTTAGCTTCGGTTCGTTCCGGAGTTGTGAGGATTCATTCTACTTCGTCCGTTTGTCTTCTTCATGGACTCGTTCTTCTTCCTTGCGGGATTTCAGGCAAGATGACCATACCCTCGAAATCACTTCTATCTTTGCTTGCTAGATGCTCGCTCTTTTGCTATGCCTATGCTATGATGCCTACCACTTGCTATATCATGCCTCCCATGTTGCCATGTCAAGCCTCTAACCATCCTTTCCTAGCAAACCGTTGTTTGGCTATGTTACCGCTTTGCTCAGCCCCTCTTATAGCATTGTTAGTTGCAGGTGAAGATGAAGTTTGTTCCTTGTTGGAACATGGAGATGTTGTTCCTTGTTGGAACATGTTTACTTGTTGGGATATCACAATATATCTTATTTAATTAATGCATCTATATACTTGGTAAAGGGTGGAAGGCTCGGCCTTATGCCTGGTGCTTTGTTCCACTCTTGCCGCCCTAGTTTCCGTCATACCGGTGTTATGTTCCTGGATTTTGCGTCCCTAACGCGGTTGGGTGATTTATGGGACCCCCTTGACAGTTCGCTTTGAATAAGACTCCTCCAGCAAGGCCCAACCTTGGTTTTACCATTTGCCACCTAAGCCTTTTTCCCTTGGGTTCTGCAGACTCAAGGGTCATCTTTATTTTACCCCGGCCGGTGCTCCTCGAGTGTTGGTCCAAACTAGAGCACCGTATGGGACCATTCCTTGGCAACTTGGATTACGCGTGTACTGACGCTTAGCTTATCCGGTGTGCCCGAGAACGAGATATGTGCAGCTCCTATCGGGATTTGTCGGCATAGCGGGTGGCCTTGCTGGTCTTGTTTTACCATTGCCGAGATGTCTTGTAGTCCGGGATTCCGAGTCTGATCGGGTCTTCCAGGTAGAAGGAATATCCTTCGTTGACCGTGAGAGCTTATCATGGGCTAAGTTGGGACACCCTGCAGGTATTATCTTTCAAAGCCGTGCCCGCGGTTATGAGGCAGATGGGAATTTGTTAATGTCGGTTGTAGAAAACCGAAGTTGACCTTAATTAAAATACATCAACGCGTGTGTAATCGTGATGGTCTCTTCTCGGCGGAGTCCGGAAGTGAACACGATGTTGGAGTTATGTTTGACGTAAGTAGTTTGGGATCACTTCTTGATCGCTACTAGCTTCACGACCGTGCCTTGCTTCTCTTCTCGCTCTCTTTTGCGAATGTAGCCACCATATATGCTAGTCGCTTGCTGCAGCTCCATCTCACTACCTTCTCCTACCCATAAGCTTAAATAGTCTTGATCTCGGGTGTGAGATTGCTGAGTCCCGTGACTCACAGATACTTCAAAACCAGTTTGCGAGTGCCGATGAAACCGTGCAGGTGACGCACCCCAGCTCAAGGAGGAGCTCGATGAAGATATTGTTCATTGTGTTGTTTCGTTTCAGTTGATCAGTAGTGGAGCCCAGTTGGGACGATCGGGGATCTGTGTAGCATTTGGGGTAGTCTTCTTTTATTCTGGTTCCGTAGTCGGACCTTGATTGTATCTGTATGATGTAATGCTTTACTCATGTATTGTGTGAAGTGGCGATTGTAAGGAAACTATGTATCTCTTTCCCTTATGTATTACATGGGTTGTGTGAAGATTACCTCACTTGCGACATTGCTTTCAATGCGGTTATGCCTCTAAGTCGTGCTTCGACACGTGGGAGATATAGCCGCATCCAGGGCGTTACAGCAGGGTTATATTACTCATATAATGCATATGTTGTATTGTAATGCTTATTTTTTACATCATATACACAATATTGAATGCCATCTCCTTAGTTGACACATCATATATGCAATTTCCCTCTGCTCACTTCCTTAGTATATAAATCATATATTTGAATTATGTCATGCCATGATGTTTACATAGACATCATGTATCTGAATTATGGCATGCCAACCCATTTTCCAAAGACATAATATAGTTATATCATCTCATCCTGTTTACATAGTCATCATATTTTAAATTATGTCATTCTATCCGTGAATTATATCATGCCATCATGTTTCCATCGAAGGCATGTTTGTGATTTATGGCATGCCAACCACTTTAATAGATACATTGTATAGTTATATCATGTCATCCTGTTTACATAGTCATCATATTTTGAAGTATGTCATTCTATCCTGTTTAGTTAGCCATCATAAATGTGAAATTGTGTCATGCTATCCTATTTAATTAGCCATCATATATGTCAAATTATGTCCTTCTATTCTGTTTGCTTAGACAACATAAATGTGAATTATTTCATGCCCTGTTTTCTTCCCTACTATCCATTGCACCTGTCTATCTTACAATGTTTGTACATTCAATTACTTTTCTTGTTTATCAGCCATTTCAATTGGAGGGAGTGATGGCAGTATCTGGGAGTAAAACACGGTCTTGAGAAAAGATCATGCTACTGTCGATGCAGATAGAACCACGGTTGTACTTGCCCAAGAATCAGCCCCACCACACATAACCCACACTCATGCAGATTGTACCCCTACCCAGTTGGACAGAGAACCAGCTACACCCCTTCTAACCCCAACCCCAGCAGATAGACACCCAGTTCCGTTGACACAAAGCACCGTCTTCACCACAGAGCACCCAAACACGAGCAGTTAGTAAGGCAACTGCAGTTCCCAAATCACGAGGACCACCACTCCAACCAAGTCAACGCTTAAAGCAGAAGAAGAATTGTTCTCAGGTCAGGTTCCGTAGCTATGGTTCATACTACTTTGCTCTTGCATCATCAGATATTCTCGATACCAACCAATTTCAAATTTGAAGGATGCAATTGAAACTCCAATGGCGCAATAGGTATGTTTTAAACCTGTTTCTTCAACGTGTTTGGCTGTTTGCTGTTGTAACTTGCTCTATGTTGATTTCAGTTTCAATTGAATAAACAGTTATGTTCTCATGCCATGCACATTACAAGTGTTGTTATTGCTGTGTTGTTTCCCACACTTATATTCTGTCTATGCTGCTTTGTCTTAAATAGATATGATTCGAACAGTATCTATCTTGATTTGGCAACATAAACTAGAATGATATAGACCATAAGTGACCATACTACATAGATATATGTTTGTTTCATGTTGTTATCCTGTCCACCTTACTACTGAACTGGTTTACCAAAATGAGTTTCATATACTACATTGTAAACCTGAGATGTGTTTGTTTCCCTTTTAGAACGCGGATAAGATATTGGAGAAGAGTACCCTGTTATGCAATGGTAAAGGAAGTAATGCAGATAAGGTTCAAGATACTGAGACATCCCTGTTGGTCTCCAAGAAAGCTGATAAAAACTATATTGAGGACACCGAGACAACCCCAAAGTCATGTCTTGATGTAGTGTTCGAGTTCTTGGCTACCATCTTTGGCACCAGCTCTTCGAACTCATTGCCTGAATCAGGTCGGCTTCTTGAGTCTCAACTTCAAGTTGAAAGACATCGATCAGATGTTATGCATCGAAGTCAAGGGTGAGAAGTCCCTGCAGAATTCAGATGCATACTTTACGGTGGTGCAACAGAAGTATTTGGAGGACTTAAGCGCAAAACAAGAGAAAGTTAATAAGCTTGCTAAGCATCTTGCCAGCATTATGGGTACCCAGGATATTGTTTCTTGAGCTCTTCTGAAGTGGTTTCAGTTCTGGACTTGTTTTGCTGCGCCGTTTATATGCTGTTGTGTTCCCTATATTTGCACTAGTGGCAAACTTTGATGCCCAGTGGATGTAATATGTGTAATAGCCATGATAGCCTAGTGTAAGTTGCTTGCTTATTTATTTCCTTGTTGTCTTGTTTATTTGTTTGCTTGTAGTCAGTGCAGTTCTTTTTCTGCGGTTTGCTAGTGGCTGCAACAACCTATTTTTTAAAACTAGGCCACAATAACCATGGGCTAATATTTACTGTAGTGACACTGCACCTACGGGCCGTAGAAACAGTGGGACTTCTATGGGCCGTATAAATAGTGGGCCTTCCACGGGCCGTACAATGGGCCTTCTACGGGCCGCAGAAATAATGTGCCTTCTACGGGCCGTATCATCAATGGGCCTTATACGGGCAGTATGATCGATTGGCCAAACATGGGCCAATAACAGGCCGCATTATGGCCGTAAACGGGCTAGAGTTGGAATTGTCCGTTCATGGGCCGACCATAACGGGCCATCCTTAATAGGCCATATTTCATGACGCTATGAAAACGGCCCAACGTGTTAACGGACCACCAACGGGCCGATTATAACCACGGGCTGAATTTGGCCCATAAGCAGAAAATGACAGTAACGGGTCGTAAGTAAACGAATGCTGGAAATGAGCCCAAGAATAAATGGGCTCTGAGAAGGCCGAAAGATAACATGGGCTGGAAACGGCCCAACGGAATAACGGGCCCTTAATGGGTATAAAGTGATACACTATTCATTACGGACCAGTTTCACCACGGGCCGTTAATGGGTGTAAAGTAATACACTGTTCATTACGGGCCCGTTTCACCACGGGCCGTTAATGGGTGTAAAGTAATACACTGTTCATTACGGGCCAGTTTCACCACGGGCCGTTAATAGGCCAAGAGTTACATAGGGCCTCATATGGGCCGAAAGACGTCATGGGCCATACATGGGCCAGAAGTGAAAACGGGCTGGAATCATATTGGATGGCCCAGATGATGCTACTGGTCCTAATTCGGATAGGGCGTAACGAGCCTTGGGTTAGCGGGCTGTAAATGGGCTATATGCGAACATGCCATTAACAGGCTTTAAATGGGCCGACCCGCCACCTTTTGACCAAGTCAAATGGGCTGGCCTTTTCACGGGAATGGGCCTCTGTTGGGCCGTGCCACGTGTCGACGTATCATAGGCGCCTTCTGTCCAATGAGTGGATGACATCTGTCCCAACGGTGAGCCGACACGTGTTTCCTCCAGCCAATGATGATTTTACATGTGGAAAATCCCCATTGGTCGGGGTTGTTAACAGGTTATCATATCCAAAACCCGACCCGATAGCTTAACGGCGTTCCATTACGGTGGATGCCACGTGTCGGTCACCCTTGACGAAAGCACTTCTGTGACGCGCAATTTATCATCATGGAAGTGGACACTTCCGTGATGATAATTTTGGTAATGTCATGGAACACTTCTACGACAGCACAGGTATGACTATCTTGATTCTGTCATAAATTTTTCATGGATGTACATGCATGACAAAAAACGCGACCTACTATGACAAACACGTATCATCGTGGAAGTGTATTTTTTTTGTAGTGTCATGACCCGAGGCTGGGGCGAAGTCGCTCGGGTGTGCCGCGCGGAGGGCACCCTCGCGATCCATTTTGAGTTCGATGGAGCCTCCACGCTCTTCTTCGAGGTCTTCGGCGCAGAAGGCCGCTGCCTGGAGTGCTGCTCCGGGAGAGGCCATCAGGCAGATGCCGCAGCAGGGGCAAGGTGTAACACCCACAATGCGGCTATATCTCCCACGTGTCGAGGCACGACTTGGAGGCATAACCGCATGGTGGTTTTGTCGCAAGAAGGGTCATCTTCACACAATCCCATGTAATGAACAAGAATGGGATAAAGAGTTGGCTTACAATCACCACTTCACATAAATAACAAGTTAAGCATACATCATCCAAAGTACAATCAAGGTCTGACTACGGAACCAAAATAAAAGAAGACAACCCAAATGTTAGATCCCCGATCGTCCCAACTGGGCTCCACTACTCAACATCTGGAAAGGACACATAGTAACGACCAAGGTCCTCGTCGAACTCCCACTTGAGCTTGATTGCATCACCTGCACTGGTATCCTCGGCACATGCAACTGTTTTGGTAGTATCTGTGAGTCATGAGGACTCAGCAATCTCAAAACCCGCGAGATCAAGACTATTTAAGCTTATGGGTAGGAAGTGGTAATGAGGTGTAGCTGCAGCAAGCACTAAGCAAATATGGTGGCTAACATACGCAAATAAGAGCGAGTAGAGAAGCAACGCAACGGTCGTGAAGCTAGAAGTGATCAAGAAGTGATCCTGAAACTTCTTACCCACAACCATACCACAAGAACCGTGTTCACTTCCCGGACTCCACCGAAAAGAGACCATCACGGTTGATGCATTTTAATTAAGTCAAGTGTCAAGTTCTCTACAACCGGACATTAACAAATTCCAATCTGCCACATAATCACGGGCACAACTTTTGAAAGTTTATACCCTGCAGGGGTGTCCCAACTTAGCCCATCACAAGCTCTCACGATCAGCGAAGGATATTCCTTCTCCCGGAAAGACCCTATCAGTCTCAGAATCCCGGTTACAAGACATTTCGACAATGGTAAAAGAAGACCAGCAAGACCACCCGACTGTGCCGACAAGTCCCGATGGAAGCTGCACATATCTCGTTCTCAGGGCACACCGAATGAGACATCCTACGAGTAAAACCAAACCTCATGTTTCCCCGAGGTGGCCCTGCAGTCTACTCGGTTCGGACCAACACTTAGAGAAGCACTGGCCCGGGGGTTAAAATAACGATGACCCTCGGGTTGCACGACCAAGGGAAAGGTATAGGTTGTTAGGCAAATGTAAACAAAGGTTGGGCCTTGCTGGAGGAGTTTTATTCAAAGCGAACTATGAAGAGGGTCCCATAACCCCAACCACATTAGGAATGCAAAATCAAGGAACATGACACCGGTATGATGGAAACTAGGGTGACAAGAGTGGAACAAAACACCAGGCATAAGGTCGAGCCTTCCACCCTTTACCAAGTATGTAGATGCATTAATTAAATAACAGATATTGTGATATGCCAACAATAAACATGGTCCAACATGGAGCAAACTTCATCTTAACCTACAACTAGCAACGCTATAAGAGGGGCTGAGCAAAGCGGTAACTTAGCCAAACAACGGTTTGCTAGGAAGGTAGGTTAGAGGCTTGACACGGCAAAAATGGGAGGCATGATAAACAAGTGGTAGGTAGCGCAACATAGCGATAGAGCGAACAACTAGCAATCAAAGATAGAAGTGATATCGAGGGTAATGGTCATCTTGCCTGAGATCCCGCTAGGAAGAAGAACGAGTCCATGAAGAAGACAAACAGACGTAGTCGAACGAATCCTCACAATCGCAACGTAACCGGAACTATTGAGAAGAAGCACAACCGGAAAGAAGCAAACAACATGGTAAACAACCATCACATAAACCTGGCATGATGCGCAAATAAGTATGATGCATGTCTGGTTTAAATAGCATCGCATGGCAAAGTGCAACAAGCAATACTACAAGTTAAGTGGAGCTCAATATGCAAGAGTTGCATATTGACGAGACACCACATCAATTATTTAGTTATCTCTCGTTTATGTACCCAACAATATTAAATGTTGTTAAACATGGCAAGAGGTGAAGCATGAGCAAACTACCTATCTAGGCAAGTTAAATGAGGCCGGAAACAACAAACAATAATTCCGGACAAACCCCATATGCATATTTTGAATTTGGTACTGTTCTGCCCTAAAACATATTCTATTGTTGTTAAACAGGAAAATAAAGTGCAACACGTTAATCTATGCACTTTTCTACCCCATTTGCATATAAATTTTATTTAATTTGGAGCTACGGTTATTTAGTTATGAAATACACTATTTTAACATGTCATTTATGCAAAAAATGCAAACAACAAAATTTAAACATTTTAACATGGATGAAAGTTGCATATTGTGAAACTAGATGAAATTCTAAGCATTTTACATATATAGTTTGTTTAATTTGGATGCATGCATATTTAGTTATTGACAAATCAAAATGATGGCATTTCCTGTAAATATGTACGCATTGGAAAATGCTAAAATCACAGAGCAGAAAAGAAAATATACGCGGGCCAGAAGCAATACAGTGCAGTGGCCCTGAGAGTGAATGAGGCCCAAGATGATTTGAGGTCCAGCGGTTGAGTGTGTGGGAGCAAAAATAAAAGGAAACAGGGCAAAAAAATTGTTGGCTCCCTGGGATTCGATCCCAATCCCAGGGCCTCCTGAATGTTTGCAATAGCGAATAACCACTGGGCTAGCTCAGTATCCGTAATATAAAGAGCTCCCAGTCTCTTTTGAGCCATTCAACAACAGGTCGAGCTTGGCCATGGCTGCAACGGCGACAACCGACGGCGAGGGCAAGCAAAAGCGAAGGCTGTTGGGGTTATGAACCTGCGGCGGGCGGGTGGAAACATAAGACGGTGCACGCGTAATTGCGGAGACCTGCGAGAGGGGCCGGAGCATAAGCCTCGAGCAGAAGTTCTTCCTGGCCGAGGCACGACGTGCAACTATGCGGCGGCTGCGGCTGCTGGGCGTGGGCGTGCCCGTGTGCAGATGCGTGTGCATGGAGGTGTGCATCGAAGGTGCAGCAAGGGCCGGCAAGAGTGACGAAGCCAGTGGGCATGTGCGCAATCAAGAAGCAGAGAAGAACAAGGCGGGCGTGCAGAACAGCGGGCAAGCTCGTCGGAGGAACTCCGGCGACCAAAACTCGTAGAGGAAGGCATCAAAAGATGGTGCGCTACAAGGCGATCCTAAAGGACTACGGATTAATCGAAACATGAATGGGAACCTCGCCGGCGATGAGGTCCCGCGGGTGCGCGCGGAAAATGGCAACGACGACGACGGGGTATGACAGGGAAGGAGATGGGAAGGAGCAGCGGCTCACCATGGGGGTGCTGCTGGAGTCGGCGGACTCGTAGGGGTAGCAGAGGAGCCGGCGTGGGGCTGCGCTGATCGAGACGGTGCTCGTTTCCGTGAAGAAGATGAAGCAGAGGAGGTAGACAACGACGAGGAACTTGGCGGTGATGAAGAGGAAGAAGATGACACTGGGGAAGAAGATCGTGGCGCCCTTGGGCCCTTCTGGCTCCTGGCCTTGCTGGAAGACGAACAAGACAACGAGGAGGCCTTGAAACGAGGGTGGAGCGCGCTCGATGGTTCTCTGGTCCTCTATTTCTTGAGGAAGAAGGAGAAACAGATGGAAGGAAAGGGGTGGCGTCGGTGAGAGGGGGGAGAGGGAACCCTAGGGCGCGGGGCTGCGGTCTTTAGGAGGGGAGGCGTGAGGCCGTGGCTGCCCTCGTGGCCAGGTGCCTCTGGTCGTCGAGTTTTATTGCGAGAGAGAGGGAGGCATGAGGTGGAAGAAAAAGGAGGGCGACTGGAGACTAGCACGGCGTGGGTGTCCATCATGGATTACCGCGGGAGGGCGAGCGAAGGAGGCTGGGAGCTGGCGCGGGGCTGCTGCTGCGCTGCTATTACTGGGCTGCGGCTGGGCTCCAGGTAAACCATTCCCTTCTCTTAAAACTTATTTTTATTCAAATGAACAAAACAAACAGATTTTAAGAGAAAAAGGCCAGGGGTTTTAGGAAGGAAAAGGAATATACATGGATACTAGCAAAAAAGCCCGTGCGTTGCAACGGGAAAGAAAATAATACACACTCTTAGCCCAATAATCATGACTCAAGACCATAATAGGCCCACGTATTTTAGTTTCACATGGCATCACATTTGTGTTTCCGACAGTGACCTCAGTGCTCACACAATGAAAACACGTTCGAATGTGGTCAGTCCGATGGTCTCTCTCTCTCTCTCTCTCTCTCTCTCTCTCTCTCTCTCTCTCTCTCTCTCTCTCTCTCTCTCTCTCTCTCTCTCACACTCATGTTGTGTACCTTTCGAAATAAGATGAAAAATATGTTGTTTTTCCCGCAACATTTTTCATAGGTGTGCATCCCTGGTTATTGATGTTTTTTTCTCTCACACTAGTTTTAATAGATGTTTGTTGGCAGTTAGAATCACAGACAGTACGGAAAAAAATGGACTATGCACTATAGATTAAGTTTGCACCAAACATAATATTTTAGAAATACTTAACATCTAAAAATAATATCATATTTAGATTCTATATATTTTTCTAATCAAATTTCATATATAACATGTTAAAATCGAAGTTACGGTTTAAAAGATATGGATAGTTTTGTTTTACATAAACTGTGGATCGATTAAACGAAACGTCAAGGGGTTTTTTGTGAAAACAAAAAAAAATCAGCTGACTTAAAACTGGACGGCGGGTTGATTATCTAAAACATCAGGGGGTTTTCTGTGAAAATGAAAAAAATGGTTCGGTTGTAACTTAAACGTGTGCCGCGGGTTGATTTACAGAAAACTAAGGGGTTTATTTGTAAAATGGCATGACGGACGAACAGAAACAGTCCATGCTTTATTAGTAGGTAAGATATATCTGGTGTCCTGAAATTATGCACAAATTTAATAAATTGGTTTGGCAATTTTTAAAGGTAGAAAAGGAATTCAAGTTTGAACTGAATTGAAACTTGAGCCATTTTCGAACCCAACCAAAACAATTCCAAAAAGGGATGAAATTTGGTAGACAGGGTGTAGCATCATTTTGGATTTATAGGGACAGATTCAACATTTTTCCAAACAGGAAAAATGCCACAAGAAAAAAAATGGAATAAATAAGAAAGGAGAAGTTTGGATGGGATAGAAACTTGGGTGAACTTGAAGAATGCTTGTTGATATATGCATGGTGAAAATAATGAGGTGGAGATAAGAATAAGAGGGGTTCACACAAGAACACACAACAAAACTTAAATATGCAAAACAAGGCATGATGATCATGATGCAATGCAAATGATGCAACGATGAATGCAACAAACAAACAAATCACACGACGAATATCGGAATCCATGGAAGGCATCTGGAGCGCCGGTCTCGGGCATCACAACACTCCTCCACTTACAAGAGATCTCGTCCGGAGATCTAGGATAGCACCGGATAGAAACGGAAAAGGAAGAGGTAAAACGAAGTTGCTTTTTCAACAAACGAGTGAAACCATGAACCTTGAGAGGTTGAAAAAATTGAAAGAAGAATACAATGGAGATGAACGAGATTGCGAACACTCCTTTAGATAAAAGGAACTTGGAATCCGACGAAAACCAAGAAATTAAGTGACAAGATAGATATTAAAACCACTCCGGTGGAAACAAGATAGAGAAGGAATAAGAATGATATAATTTGGACAGCACTCCGACTATAAATGGAAGGAATTAAACGTGAACATGACAAGATGAGAGGATACTTGATGGAATCAACAACACACTACCCCCGGAACTATTGAAAGAATGGCACAAGGGGTAAGAAAGATTTCAGACAGCACTCAAGTTGAGAAGGGAGGCAAAACTTGATAAGATGAGAAAACTTGAATGGAGGACACGACACTCCGGTTGAATGGATAAGCAAAGGAAACAACATGATCTTTGACAAAAATGGGATGATGGGTCGAAGAGTGCGACATCACAATGCCTCCGGAACAAAAGAATAGAAGCTTGATCGTTAGGAAGAAAGAAAGTAGAAGAAAATGATAACTTCTACCACTAATGAATTTGAAAGCATCCTTAGAAAAAAGGATTGGATGGAGTTGTTGGAAATTAAACAACAAAAGAATAAGGTTATTGTGGGCTTATGGGAAACATCTCAAAATTATGAGATGAAATTCTGCCACTAACGGAAACAATTGATTGGATTGATATGAACAAGGAGACAAAAAACTTATTTCACCGGGAGGATAAATGAAGAACTTGGGTCATTTATAAGCACCATAAATAGCAACAATCCTTAGGGAAAGCTTTTCGGTGAGATACAACCCAAGATTACTCCAACGAATAAATTGAGGGGTTGGAACGATCTCCTGAACAAAGAAAAATGATGGGTTTAACTATCTCATTCTTGACAACTTGTGAACCTTGAAACACAAAGGGGAATTGTCAAGATTGGCATAACGCCACCTCAAAAATAAGGTAGAAAGAATTGCACTTCGTAATGCACGATGAAGAATAATTGAACTCCTCAAAACAAGACATGTGTTGAACACCATGTTTATTTTAGAGTATAGCTTGGCGGATCATAACTCCGAGAGAAATCTTGAAGAACAATTGAAGAATTAAAAGGATCCTTGATGAACCACCATGTAGAGCCTCCATGAAGAACTCAGTTAATAAAAGGATGGTCGCAAAAAAAAGAAGCTTGAAAATTATAAGATGAAGCCTTGTAAAAATTTAGATGGAGCTTCGCGGCAAGTTAACTGAGAGAGCTTGGAACTCCGGAAACAAAAGATGAACATCTTAGCACCAACAAATTGATATCATGAACGAACTCCGGAAGAAAAGAATTGAATCACCTCAAGTAAACAAGAATAATATTTACTGTATGTTTATCCTTCGTTAACATAAATTGATGACAAGCAACAGATTTGGCATACTACTTATTCTTCTTGAAAAGATTGAAGAGATATAGCCAAACTTGAGAAGGTCTTGATGGATCCACTGGTGGGATTTGCAAACACGAATATATTGATACGATAATGAAGGAAGAGCAATCTTGAATGAACCACCGTAAGAATTGAAAACAAACGAAGAAAAGAGAACGAAACACCGGGAATAATTAGGAAAAGAACGAAGATACTTGAGAGAATTTAGATACATGAGAACGAATAGAACACGAGCTGACTAGAGGATACTTGAACGATGCACCGGAAGAATTCGAGAACGAGAGTTGAAAGCTGGAATGAATAATTCTGAGATGATGGGCTATGGAGAATCAATATGAAAAGACTCTTGAATTGCTCCAGATGAGTATGAAAAGAATTCTCGCAATCGAAAAAAATTACGAGAGGATGTCATCAAGCTTGAACCATGAATCTTTGGAAGAATGGGTAAGGATTTCGAGGAAAAACTCTTCTTCGATCTTCAAAGTCCGAGAATGACAACGAGAAACCACCACCATGAATTGTTGAGATACTCCGGGATGAAAATTAGAAAGGTTGAACCAACAATGAAAAGAATTTGAAAGATCTTGGAGAAAGACATTTGACTGATGATAACTCATTCTTACGTCAAACTTTGAAATGAATTTGGGAATAGCTCCGGAAAATTATAAGAGTCAGGTAAGATCCTGGGAAAAGACCTGTGGGTTAGGGCCTACTCAAAAGGAAACACCATTGAACGATTTAAAAGAGAGATTGCACCGGTGAATAAAATGGCCTGAATAAGATAACAACCATGAGATAGAACAAATAGATCTTGAATGGAAAGATGAGTCTTCTGAGATATCTTCAGCAGTTATGATATGCATGAATAGCGAGAGGTGAATGATTAGGAGGTGCACCGGCATGAGAAAGCACTGAAACGAGGAAAAGGATATGATCAACACCGAAAGCTTGAATTGAATCCACCGGAGAAGAAAGAGAACAAAGAATGATGAACTTGTAGAGCATCTTCATGAGAACCACCGGGTAAGAATATTTATTGAAAAGAAAGAAGAGACTTCACATGAATAAAATGGATACTTGATTAAGAAATCTAAGTCCTTGAAGAAAAGGGTGGGAGGGCGGGAAGACAAAGGCAACTTGGGCAGATGGAATGGATACTGTTGAGAAAACTTAGAATTGATCTTGCAGATGGGGAGAATGATGGGATAATCTTGTAGAGAAGCGCACCGGTTGGTATTAGAATTGGGATGACACTCTTGATGACCAAGAAGGATTAGAACTCCCATATAAACATGATAACACCACTTGGAAAAGGTATGGAATAAACACTTGACATTGAAGCAACTCGAACCACAACTCAAAACAAAACAAAGATTTGGCTTGCAGAATAAGCCGGAACAAATACATATGATAGAGATTTACCCAATCCCATATCATGTATCTGTCGGAAAGATGTTCTAGGAGCTACTTGAATCCCACCTATAAACTCCCGAAACTTTCTGGTTATGCAATCTGGTGTTGGGGATACAAGGGAAGCAATATATATCACCCAAACTAAACAAATCCTACATCCAGCTGTATCCATTCGTCAACACATAACAAAGGAAACTCCGGAAATCTTGTACCTCAACCTTCGAAAACCATCCATTATACGAGCTATGGCAATACTCCCGAACTCCCACCCCTGTACTGGGTGGCGTCGAGGTTATCTCACCAACAACTGCATAAAAGAGATTTTCGATGTCGATGAAACTCAGGTATTCCAGAACTGCAACGATAAATTATGACGACACCTCAGATCTCAACTCCCCGGGACACTGCCACAACCCTAAATGTCAGGAGGCACCAAAAACAATGTTCTCGTCACAAGAATATCGGAACAATCCCAAGATACCCGCGTGATCCTAAATTATTTTTTTGTGAAATTTGAGAAGAGGAAAGTCAAAACATCTACATCAGGAGACCTCACAAGAGCGACGAAAGGAGTAAAAAGAATCCTACTCTCCGATATATATAATCCTAAGACTCAAAACATTTTAGTTCTACACTCAACAACGTCAGCGATTCGATCAAGCAAGGGGCTCCTAAGTCGGGGATGGCTCTGATACCATCTTGTAATGCCCACGATGCGGTTATATCTCCCACACGTCGAGGCACGACTTGGAGGCATAACCACATGGTGCTTTTGTCACAAGAAGGGTCGTATTCACACAATCCCATGTAATGAACAAGAATGAGATAAAGAGTTGGCTTACAATCGCCACTTCACATAAATAACAAGTTAAGCATACATCATCCAGAGTACGATCAAGGTCCGACTATGGAACCAAAATAAAAGAAGACAACCCAAATGCTAGATCCCCCATCGTCCCAACTAGGCTCCACTACTGATCATCCGGAAAATACACACAGTAACGACCAAGGTCCTCAACGAACTCCCACTTGAGCTTGATTGCATCACCTGCACTGGTATCCTCGGCACCTGCAACTGTTTTGGTAGTATCTGTGAGTCACGAGGACTCAGCAATCTCAAAACCCGCGAGATCAAGACTATTTAAGCTTATGGGTAGGAAGTGGTAATGATGTGGAGCTGCAGCAAGCACTAAGCAAATATGGTGTCTAACATACGCAAATAAGAGCGAGAAGAGAAGCACTGCAACGGTCGTGAAGCTAGAAGTGATCAAGAAGTGATCCTGAAACTACTTACCCACAACCATAACACAAGAACCGTGTTCACTTCCCGGACTCCGCCGAAAAGAGACCATCACGGCTACACATGCGGTTGATGCATTTTAATTAAGTCAAGTGTCAAGTTCTCTACAACTGGACATTAACAAATTCCCATCTGCCACATAACTGCGGGCACGGCTTTCGAAAGTTTATACCCTGCAGGGGTGTCTCAACTTAGCCCATCACAAGCTCTCACAATCAGCGAAGGATATTCCTTCTCCTGGAAAGACCCGATCAGTCTCGGAATCCCGGTTACAAGACATTTCGACAATGGTAAAACAAGACCAGCAAGACCACCCGACTGTGCCGACAAATCCCGATAGGAGTTGCACATATCTTGTTCTTAGGGCACACCGGATGAGACATCCTACGAGTAAAACCAAACCTCAAGTTTCCCCGAGGTGGCCCTGCAGTCTACTCGGTTCGGACCAACACTTAGAGAAGGACTGGCCCTGGGGGGGGGGGGTTAAAACAAAGATGACCCTCGGGTTGGCCGACCCAATGGAAAGATATAGGTTGTTAGACAAATGTAAAACCAAGCTTGGGCCTTGCTGGAGGATTTTTATTCAAAGCGAACTGTCAAGGGGGTCGCATAACCCCAACCGCGTTAGGAACGCAAAATCAAGGACATGACACCGGTATGACGGAAACTAGGTCGGCAAGAGTGGAACAAAACACCAGGCATAAGGACGAGCCTTCCACCCTTTAACAATTATATAGATGCATTACTTAAATAAGAGATATTGTGATATCCCAACAATAAACGTGGTCCAACATGGAGCAAACTTCATCTTCACCTACGACTAGCAACAGTATAAGAGGGGCTGAGCAAAGCGGTAACTTAGCCAAACAACGGTTTGCTAGGAAGGTGGGTTAGAGGCTTGACATGGCAAAAATGGGAGGCATGATAAAGAAGTGGTAGGTAGCGCAACATAGCGATAGAGCGAACAACTAGCAAGCAAAGATAGAAGTGATATCGAGGGTAATGGTCACCTTGCCTGAGATCCCGCTAGGAAGAAGAACGAGTCCATGAAGAAGACAAATGGACGTAGTCGAACGAATCCTCACAGTCGCAACGTAACCGGAACTATTCAGAAGAACCACAGCCGGAAAGAAGCAAGCAACATGGTAAACAACCATCACATAAACATGGCATGATGCGCAAACAAGTATGATGCATGTCCGGTTTAAATAGCATGGCATGTCAAAGTGCAACAAGCAATACTACAAGTTAAGTGGAGCTCAATATGCAACAAGCCACCGACGCCGTCAGGCTGCTCGACGTCTTCATCGCCGCCGCCACCGACGCCGTCAGGCTGCTCAACGTCGCCTCCACCACCGCTGATGCCCTCTGCCCCGACGACAGCGTCGACCCTCGCGCCCCTATCGGCCCCGACGCGCCGCCCACCGTGCCCTGCCGCCCCCTGTGAGCACCAGCCTGCTCCGTGCCTCCACCTGTCCCGCGCCCTCGCCTGCCTGCCCTGGCGCTGCCCCTCCGCCGTGCCCTTCCGCCCCTGCGCCGTGCTAGCTATTATATTTTTAGATGTTTTTAAATATGTTTTTAGATGCTATTTTTAGATGTTTTTACATGTTATTTAGATTATTTTAGTTTATGTTTAGTTTAGTTTTAAGATTAGGAAAATTTCAGATGTATAGTTATTTTTATTTAGATGTATAGTTAATTTAGATGTTGTAATTTGTTCATAAAAATTGTGCACTTTTGTATAGAAACATTATTTTTTTTCACGAAAATGTAGAATGAAAACGAAAAGAAACATATAAGAAAAAACAAAGGAAAAAATGAAGAAGGAAAAGAGAACCGCCCATCCCGGCCACCACCACATTTTCATAAAGTGTTTCCACCGAGCCCACGTCGCACCGATCGAGCACCCGCGGCGAAGCAAGTCTTTTTTTAAGGTAGTTCTTTGTTAAAGTGAGGGGGGACGTTGGGAGCACCCCCCCGGCCCTCTCGCTCAACCAAAACTCTTGAGGAAAAGAAAACCGCCCAGCCCGGCCACCACCGCATTTTCATAAAGTGTTTCCACCGAGTCCACGTCGCACCGATCGAGCACCTGCGGCGAAGCAATTCTATTTTTAAGTTAGTTCTTTGTTAAAGTGAGGGGGGACGTCGGGAGCACCCCCCGGCCCTCTCGCTCGACCAAAACTCTCGAGGAAAAGAAAACCGCCCGGCCTGGCCACCACCGCATTTTCATAAAGTGTTTCCACCGAGTCCACGTCGCACCGATCGAGCACCTACGGCGAAGCAAGTCTATTTTTAAGGTAGTTCTTTGTTAAAGTGAGGGTGGACGTCGGGAGCACCCCCCGTCCCTCTCGCTCGACCAAACTCTCGAGGACACCCAAACCCTAGAAAAAAACGATGTCGGTCTCATACCCCCTCCCGCCGCGCCCCTACCCGATCGACAAACTCTCTTGTGGCCACCCAAATTTACCAAGTTAAAAGAGCATTGTCGTCGA
The DNA here is from genome assembly GCA_021605205.1 of Aegilops longissima. Taxonomy (NCBI): domain Eukaryota; kingdom Viridiplantae; phylum Streptophyta; class Magnoliopsida; order Poales; family Poaceae; genus Aegilops; species Aegilops longissima. The sequence goes on along the minus strand of CM038681.1, from coordinate 266,353,846 downwards.
GGCCACCCCGAACCCTTGAAGCGTTGTTGAGGCCACCCCAAACCCTTGAAGCGCTGCCGAGGCCACCCCAAACCCTAGAGAAGCGTCGAGGCCATGCCACTAATATGATTCCTTATTGTGCTTAGCTAGCTAGTTCTATGTTTGCCACTAATATATCCATCTGTCATGTTTGAATAATAATTGCCATGTTGTAAATATTTGCAGAAACTATGGATCCGCAGCCCCGAGACGAAGCAAAAGAAGCGGTGTTGGGGGAGATAACCGCACACGGAAGTGATGCCGTCTTGTCGTTTCTCAACGACACATGCACCGATGGTCTGGAAAGGCAGGATGAAGAAGCAGGCTACGACGATGATCAAACAATGGAGGAGGGAGGACACCGTGATGACGGCTCAGGTGACCGAATGGTGGAGGAAGGACACCATGATGATAGCTCCGGTGACCGAATGGAGGAGGAAGGACACCGTGATGATGGCTCCGGTGACTGAACGGAGTCCGGCCAGGTATATATATTAATTAATTAAGCATATGCTCACTATAGCTAATTGATGCATTAATTGTTTTTGGTATGTACACATATTAACTCTCTTCATTTTCTTCTTTTCTAGCCCTCCGGATCGAGCAGCACTTTGGTAACGAAACGAGGCCCGAAGAGAAAGTTGCGCGCGGATGAAAGGTACACGATCATCGAAATTGATCGTGCTGGCCAACCGATTGAACCCCTCCAGACCAAGCAAAAATTTAATGCTCAGTGCGGGGTTCTTGTTAGGGACGTGATCTCGACCAGCATTGAGCAATGGTTGAAGCCTAAGGACAAAGACTCTCAGGTGTCTTATGTTAGGGATAAGCAGAAATCTGATCTTTGGACCGCGCTGCAGGAAAATTTCACCTTCCCGCCAGAGGAGGATCCGGAGAATCCAGTTAAAAAGCCAATGATCAAGGCTTATGCTCTTAAGAAGATGGCTGACCTATTCAGGAGGTGGAAGAATGAGCTGAAATCATCGTTTGTCGACCAAGACTCCAGAATTCATCGGCCGATTTGAGAAGATCAAAGATCAATGGCCCGCATTTATCACCAAAAAGAAATCTGAGAGAGCAGCGAAGATGTTAGCGGCAAACAAGAAAAATGCTGCAAAGAAGAAGCATCACCATCCCATGGGGTCAGGTGGCTACCTAAAAGACCGGCCATTGTGGGACAAGGGTGAGAATGACCTCATTGATAAAGGGATCGAACCAGAGACGCGACGGTGGCCAGAACGTTGCAGGACTTGGTTCTTTGGGGTTGGGGGAAAATTGGACCCTGTAACAGGGAAGTGCGTATGGACCAACGAGCAGCTGAACACACCCATCGAGAAGCTTCAGGAGTATATCAAAAAAGCGCAACAAGAGACGTTAGTTCCGGACAGAGAGAACGACAAGCTCACAAAGGCCCTCGGGAATCCTGAGCACCCCGGACGGACACGAGGCACGCTAGGCTCCCTTTCGTGGAAGGTTGGATTTCCCGACACAGGCGGTTACAAACGCCGGGAGAGGAAGAAGAAAAACGAGTTGACCCACTGTTTATGATGGCGTCAGCTGCAGGGGCGCGTATAGATAGGACCCCTTGAAGATTTTCCCTTTTGTTTCCTACGGAGAATCGAGAAGTACCCCGTGGGGTGTGTAAAGGGTCTGTAATGTCTTTTGTCAATATTATCCTTATTAAGAACTTGCATGGGCGCGAGTCCTGCTTCAGCTCGGTCTTCCCTTTCTATCCTCACGATGACTTGGTGCTCTCCGCTGACAGGTCCCGGTCCCCAGGCAGGCTGCAGCCGCACGCTGGTATGCCAGGTCGCGTGCCGTGGTCATGGCCAGGAGGTGAGCGGCCCGAGGTCCAGTAGGAGTTGCTGAGGCGCGATGCTCAGGAGGTCCCCTTTAACGCTCAAGCAGCCCTCGGGAGGTAAGAAAGGGAGGGGATGTTGCCGCAGCAGGGCTGTGACTAGTGTGGTTCCTAGGCCTTAGCGGTTTTAGCCAACCCGGGCGCTAGACTTATCTTGACGGTCTGGAGACAATTACTCTTGATGCGCCAGATCTGTACGTGGGTGTCCATTGCGTACCTAGGCCAAGCCCATACGAGCCTTCCCCTCTTCTCCACGTTCTCCTTCGTGCTCTACATCCTCAGGTCCCGGCCCTCGAGCGAGCTCAGCAGCCGCTGGTATGCCAGGTCGCGTGCCGTGGTCAAGGCCAGGGGGTGAGGGCTGGAGAGCTAGTAAGAGCTCCTGAGTCCGATGCTCAGGAGCCCCCCTTTTGGCGCGCAAGTGGATTGCATGGGAGAAGAGGGAGCTCATGGTGCCGCCTGCCATCATCCTCAGGGGATTCCTGCAATCCAGCACAAGGAGAAACACAGCTTGCCATTATGGTTGCCGATCCACCACCGGTTGCTCTACTGGGAGATGAAGGCACTGAGGGCCTGGTGAGGTGACGTGCGTGGGGCGTGCCGCGAGCCAGAGCTCGACCGCTCAGGTTTGTCGATGTTGCAGGGATGGACCCGAGCACAAGCGTCGTGCCAGCGTGAGCAGCTCCCGTAGTAGGTGACAATCAAGCAGCTGATAGTCATGGATATATTAAGCATGGAAGGCAAACTGGCTCAAGTAAACTCAGGGGAAATATACGCCACTGGGTCAGGCCCGAGCGGCTAGGGGATAATGCAGCCCGAGGGGCGCCCCTAGGAGGGTAAGCTAAAGACATAAAAAGGGATACATGCCACAGGGGCGGACCCACGCGACCTGGGAATGGTGCAGCCCTGAGGGCGCTCCCAGCTAAATAAACTTGGAAAATGTCACCTGGTTCTGTTGGTGAAGGGATGTTGGGGCAGCTGAAGGTACGCAGCGAAGGGGTTGCTCCTCACGAGCCATCGGGGCCCTGAGCCTCAGGAGGCTCTGTGGTCTAGGCGGTTCCTTCAGGACCGTCTCCATCTCCGTCAGGACAGCGTGGTGCCTGGCCTCTTGAGACGCCAGGACACGCTGCAGGTTGCGCTGATAGGCGGATGCCATGCTCGGCAGGCTAAAAGGCATGCGAACGTAGCTGTGCGGCGGGCCCTCACAGCGTCGCATGCGCGAAGGCCAGAAAAGATGCAGAGATGCGGCTCTGTTGAGCCCTAGAATGTCGATGCAGACGCGCAACCCGCCATCCTTGCCTGGATGGGGGGCTGCGGCAGGTGGGCGGTGGTCGCCGTGCATGGCTCTTGCTTCTTGCAGTTCCTGAGTGGTCTTGGTGATGAACTCTCAAGCGTTGGGCGCTCCCCGCCCGTTGTCTTCCTAAGGGAAACGTGCCGTGAAGCACGCCTCCAGGTGGTGCCCGAGCGCCTCCCTCGTGACGTTGGCAAGGTCTGAGGCCCTCCAGAAGAGAGCCCCCGAGCCCTGCCAAAGGAGGGCGCCGGGTGCTCCTTGATATGCGAGGGAGGGAGGCGCCCCAGGTGGGGGCGCTGATCCTGATGAGGTACCCTTTGCGACGCCACCCTCCTGAGGTCCTGGCCGGAGTAACTACTTCTTCTTCTTGGGGATGGATTGAGTTGCATTGTTGTCGGGGTCTTCGATTGATGCTGCTTGGAAGGCATGCTCGAGGGAGCACACCGCATCTATTTATTCGGAGGGGACCGTGATGTTCCCACCACTCCCTGGCATCTTGAGGACGTTGTAGCCGTGGTGCGTGACCGCCATGAACTTGGCCAGGGCTGGGTACCCGAGGATGGCACTGTACGGCAAACGAATGTGCGCGACGTCAAAGTCGATGAGTTCGGTGCGGTAGTTGTTGCGTTCCCCGAAGGTGACAGGGAGGCGGACTTGCCCTATCGGTGTGGTGGAGCCGTCGGTCACTCCTCAGAAAGGCTTGGTAGGCTGAAGCTGGTCGTAGGGCACTTTCAGGTTCTCGAACGTGTCGACGGACAAGACGTTAAGCCTTGCGCCGCCATCGATGAGGGTCTTGGTGACTTGTATGTTGCTGATGATGGGCGAACAAAGCATCGGGAGAACGCAAGTGGTCGACGCGCACTTGAGCTGATCTGCTGGACTGAAAGTGATTGTGCACTTTGACCACCTGAGCGAGCATGTGGCCTCGAGCTTGGGGAGGATTGCGTTCCCCTCGCGGGCAAACTGCTTGAAGATTCACTATGAGGCTGGGGCTTGAGCTCCGCCCAGGATGCAAGTGATGGCACGCGGCTCGTGGAAGCCCCCAGCCCCCTCGTCCTGATGGTGTTCGTTGTTCCTTCTTGGTGGTGGAGGGAGCGGAGGAAGCCCAACATTTCCCTGAGGACGGTCCTCGCGAGGCTAATCCCTCCAGGCGCCCTCGCGAGGCTGATCCTGCTAGCGGTCCTCACGAGTCCGGTCGCGCCACTCCTGGCGTGAGCCACGGTCGTCCCAGCGTCCTCCACCACATCCACCTCCTCGGCCGTAGGCCCGGTCGTTGCGCTCGGGGCGTCGACCGAAGCGTCCATCATGAATGGCCCTAAGCTCCTGACAATCGTTGGTGTTGTGGCTGTGCACGTTGTGGAAGGCGCAGAATGGCCGGCTGCTCTTGGATGACTCGGGCTGGTCCCTGCCGCGCTTCGTGTCCGGCTCTGCCGCGAGTATGGCTGCTCCCTTGCGCTTCACGTCTTTGGCCTTGGCCTTCTTCTCCTCCGGGTCCGCAGCTATGAGCTCGAGGAGGGAAAGGCGCCCTTCCTTAGCCCTTGCACACTTGGTCGCCTGGATGAACAGCTCCAGGGACGTGCACAACTCCTTGTGGATGGCGATCTCCTCCTTCATCTTGACTTCGCGGATGCCATCGGAGAACACCGGGATGATGGCCTCGTCTGTCACCTTAGGGATCTTGAGACGAACGTTGTTGAAGCGCTGTATGTACTTCTGGAGGGTCTCTCCTGGTTGTTGCTTGACGCGGCGCAGATCACCCGCGGCTGGGGGGCTGTCGCGAGTGCCCTAGAAGTTGGCGACAAAGCGGTCACGCATCTCGTCCCAGGAGGAGATCGAGCCGGGAGGCAGGTTCAGGAGCCACGAACGAGCGCCGTCTTTGAGCGCCATGGGGAACCAATTCGCCATGACTTTCTCGTTGCCGTTGGCCGCCTCGATGCTCACCTCTAGAGCTGCAGGAACCCCGCGGGGTCGGGGGTGCCGTCGTAGTGCGGAGGCAGGTCTGTCTTGAACTTGCCCGGCCAGGCGACACTACGCAGCTCTGGTTTGAAGGTGCGGCAACCGGCCGTGGTCACCGGGGCCCGTCTTGGAGGTGGAGCATGGTCTTGGTGCCCGCGCACCGCCACGGCAAGCGGCGCGGGGCCCTGCCGCAGCAAGCGATCCTGGCGCGGCGGTGCGGGGAGCGGTGGAGCGTTCTCTTGCGGGCGAGTGACTTCTTGGCAGCTTCCTTCTTCACGCACGGGCGTCGGACGCGGTGGGTCGCGCCGCAGAGCCGCGCGCCTTGGCGCCAGGGCACCGTCTTGGGGCAGAGGTGGTGGAGGTGCTCCATGAGCTACGTCACCCGTAGCTGGCGGTGGACGAGGCAGCGAGAGGGACGGTGCGGGGGATCCCCCTGCAGTGCTGACAAGCTAGGCAATGCGGTCCAGCCAGTCCTCATAGAGGTCGTCGATGGGGTGGTAGTGCAGGAGCTCGCGTGGCATGTATAGCGCGGCCTGTGCGTCCACGGGAGCGCGGCGAGCGTGGGATGACGAATCGGCCGGGGTCAGCGATGGAGTGGCGGTGTGGCCGTCCCGCCGCACCGAGGGGTGCAGCGAGGATGCTTGCTGCTCGTTCCCCGCCGGGCCGGTGGCGGCGTTGGTGGCAGGCGACAGAGAATGATGAGGCGGCCCGCCGACGGGAGCCGTCTACGTGACGCGGGTGGCGAGGGCAGCCCTGCGCTTGGTGCGGGCTCGGCGGGCGTCCGCCATCGATGCGACGAAGCGATGGGACGCGGATCAATGGAAGCTAAACTCCGGCACACCCCTACCTGGCGCACCAAATGTCGGATCTCGGGTTCCGGCAAAACCCTTAAGGTTCGAACTCGTGGGTGCGCCCTAAGATCTCTCCCTTATAGATCACGCCCTCACTCGCTTCTTGATCTCTAGGCTAGCTCGACGAACTCACAACACAAGGGACAAAAGATTTATACTAGTTCGGGCCACCGTTGTAGTGTAATACCCTACTCCAGTGTGGTGGTGGTGGATTGCCTCTTGGGCTAGGGATGAACAGTACAAGGGGAAGAACAGTCTCCTGAGGCGAGGTGTTCTTGTGCCTGGTGAACTTATGTGGGTGTGAGGATTCGACCAGCTCAGGCCTCGTTGCCTCTACTGTGGTGGCTTACCCTATTTATAGAGGCCCTGGTCCTCTTCCCAAATATTGAGCGGGAAGGGATCCCACAATGGCCAATTTGAAAGGGGACAGCTAGTACAACTTATCCTGACAAAAGTAGCCTTCGCCTGCCAAAGGCTCTGGTGGTGACGCCGTCTTGGGCTCCACGGTGACCTCCATCCTGCCATCCTGCTGGTCCTGGTCTCGTTGCACCGGCGAAACCTTTGCAGCGCCTCGATACTCGGCGCTGTGCTTGCCTCCTTAGCACCAAGAGGAAACAAGGACACCGTGGCGCTGGTGCCCTTTGGTCTCGTCGTCATGGCTCACGTCCTTTGGAACCTTGCGAGGTTTGCCTTGCCTCGATCTCTCCTCCCCTCGCGAGCCAACTGGTGAGGCCACTCCCGAGGAGGTCTTGTGTAAATCCGCCATGCGAAAGCTTGGCCCTCGCGAGGTCTTGAAAGCTTGTTGGTGAAGATGGGCGTCTGAGGCCTCCTCGCGAGAAACCACGCCGTGGGCGCGAGCGAGCAAGTCTGGGGACCCCCGTTCCCAGGATGTCGACAATGTGTCAAGGGAAACCACGGCCACCTATGGGACCAAAAGGCCCCTTGCTGGTTCAGCAGGGAGATGTCACGTAGCACAAAGAGCACACGAGCATGTGGCAGCACGACAGAGATCACGTGGGCAGTTTTACCAAGGTTCGGGCCGCCGCGAGGCGTAAAACCCTACTCATGCTTTGGTGGATTGATGGTGGAAAGGTGGTGGCGGAGCGTAGTACAATTGCCCGGCAAGGGTTGCCTCAGGGCGATAGTGGCTACGCGCGTATGGGGGTGTGAGTTATCCAACCTTTAAACCCTTTCTACGGTTGTCGTGGGCCTCCTTTTATAGATCAAAGGGGTCACCACAATGGCAAAGTAGTCATTATGCACTGATAAGATAGCAACAGTGCTATCATTCCTAACTCTGCGGGCTGATAGGGTGCGTTAAATGCACGGCTTAATGTCACATCATTGGTTACCCAGCAAGGCTTGCCAGGATATTTTGCCAGCTCCGCGCCTTCTTGCTTGACACGTGCATGACGGGTGTCGCCTATCGGTTTTTCCCGTAGGGAGAGGCAGCCATGTGGCGAATGACTGCCACTTAGTCACTCTGCGGCTTGACACCGCACTGATCGATGACGTGGGTTGTGGTGGAATGGTTGGTGAGGTGGTTTTGCCTTCGCGAGCCCCGGTAGGCCCTGCCGGGGCGCTTTGGTCACCTGCTTCTGGGGGCGGCCTCACCCTTTGTCGGGCTCACCTGTCTGGCAAAGGAGGCCTTCTTCTCAATGATATCCTGCTTCTCTAGCTTGATCTCGGTCCCTCTGATCTGCATGTTGGTCCTTTGAATCTCTTGGTTCCTTGTACTCTGACATGGGCTGGTGCTTCAACCTTGTTCTCGTGCCTGTGCACAGTCTGGGCAACAAACCCAGGGTATGTTGCACCGACAGAAGCCCCCGGGCCTGCCTCGAACTGCTGTCGAGCGTCATCGAGGCAGGGCCTAATATGTGCACATGCGGGGTTGCTGAAGAGGTTGGTCTCTTGAGGTCTTCTTTGCTTCTTCATTAGCCTTGATTCCGGGCCAGTTTCCGGTTTCCCCGCGCGTCGTGTAAAGCTAATAGTGGTGGGGCCGCTCCAGTAATGGCCCGTGAATAACTTTAACTCATGGGGTCGAAAGTGCCAATTCACTTTTCCCACCACGCCCTTATCCTTGGCCACGTATGTTGCGTGCATCACGTGGGGTAGGTAACAGAGGCGCGGGGCGCAATAGATCATCAAGGTGAGGGCCCGGTCATCTTAAATTGGCAGAGGAGGATGGTGGTCGCTCGTTTGATGGAGCAGCCCCCCTCCTCGTCCTGCCTATAAAAGTAAGGGGCGGAGGAGGGCGGAGTCACTCATCCTCGCATTCCTCCTCTTCTTTCTTGTCGAGGGTTGGGTGCGACATATGCCAAAGGATGTCTTATCATGGTGGGAGCAGTAGAGCGTCGCGGTGCACAGAGCGGGATGAGGCGTGAAAGCGTCTTGCCGCCAGAACTTTACCCGAGTTGGGGCTCTCCGTGGAGATAACACCCCTAGTCCTGCTTTGCGGGGTCTCTGCATGATCACTAAGGCACTAGTGGTACAATGGTGCTCCTTGAGCTGTTTGCTAAAGGTGGAAGAAGGCAGGCACACTCTTTCCTCCTCTAAGTGTGAGTGTAGTCCTAACAGGTTCGAAGCCCTTGCATGGGTGCCCTGGGTGGTTTATATAGGCCTACCCCCAGGGGTACAATAGTAATCCGGCCGGGTGTTGGACCCGGTTGTCAGTCTCTCTAGTCGCCGGCTTCTCCGCCTGCTGCTGGACCTGCCGCCTGGTGGGACCCGCCGATTGGTCTGGTACGGAGCCGAAAGGCTGCCCCCGCCGCTCGCGGGTCTTGTTGGCTGCTAATTACTGTAGCCGTGATGCTAATAGCCGAGCTTGGTCATGAGCGTGGCTACGATCCCGCGCTTGGCGAGGCGATTCTATAACCACTCGCATCTCGTCGGTTAATGGCGCATGGGTCGAGGAAGGGGCAGGCCGACTGCTGGGGGCCGACCTCCCTCGGGTCCGATTGGTGTTGCTCTATTCGTCTTCAGGGCTCCCGCTGATCAGTAGGGCCCGTCGTCCTTGGAGTCGCACTGAAGCGGTGATGCGTGGGAAGCGAGGGCTTTGCTGACGAGGGGTGGCGTCGGCGGAGATGTAACGATGTCGCGCGAGGCGGGGATCTCCGCCTGTCACGAACCTTGTGGCCTCGCCCGACCCTGATCTGAGGTGATGGGCTCTGTTGTAGCCTCACCTGTCTTGTCTTCTTAATGGGGGTAATCGTCCATTTGCATCATGCTTTTATATCGATATTTATTGCATTATGGGTTGTTATTACGTTATGTCACAATACTTATGCCTATTCTCTCTTATTTTACAAGGTTTACATAAGGAGGTAGAATGCCGGCAGTGGAATTACAGGGTGGAAAAGGAGCAAATATTAGAGACCTATACGCACAACTCAAAGTCCTGAAACTCCACGAAAGTCATTTTGGGAAATAATAAAAAATATCCAGCGGAAGAAGTTCACCAGAGGGGGGCCCACCTGTCCATGAGGGTGGGGGGCGTGCCCTACCCCCCACGGCGCATCCCCCTAACTCGTGGGCCCCTTGTTGGCTCCCCGATGGCCATCTTCTGAGTAGTGTGATTGGATGGCTTCGCGCCGCTATGAAACTTGCAAGGCGCATCGAGAGTCTGCTTGTACGAGAAAGCTGGCAACCAGTTGGGGTTGCCGCCCTTCTGGCGTTTGGGGGGAGGCGGCCCTTCTGGATGCTGATCTTCGACTGTCACCAACCGCCGGCTCGAGGAAGCCGGCTGCATGTCCTTGCGCTTGTTGTCGTTTGGTTGCTGCCTCCGACTAGTGTCACCAGCCGGGGTCCGAGGAGCTTGAGGGGCCACCTTCCCCGATACGTTGACTTGAATCTCCGCCTTCATGGAGGAGTCGGCCGTGGCGTGCTTATGCGCTATGATTAGCGGTTAAATCGAAGTCGCCCGGCTCGTCGTAGAAAGCTTGTGCTTGAGGAGGTGCCTTCGGCACCCGGCGATGAAAAATACTCGATGGCCTGCACCTCGTACGCCCTCGCGAATTCGCAGCTTTCGGCCCGGCACGTGAGGTAGTCGCGGGTCAACTTCGTTGGGGCCTTGAGCGCGCATAAGGAGAGTTGGCGAGGCTTGGGTGGCGGCTTATGCGTCTTGGTGAAGTTGCGGATGAATGCTTGAGTGAAATCAACCCAGCTGTTGATCTTTGCGGGGCTTGTTTGTTCAGCCATGTCCGGGCTATGCCCTGGAGCATGGCCGGAGCGTACTTCATAACAACTGCGCTTGTTGCGTTCGCGATCTTGGCGGCTGTGGGTAGTCGACCAGCCAGTCCTCCGGCTTCACGGGCGGTGTACCAGGGTGTATCTCTCAGGAGCGTGAACCCTTTGGGGAAAGGTTCGTCCCGGATGCGGGGGCCGAAGCAAGGCGGACCCAGCTCATCTTCTTCTTCTAGCGCCAGGGATCGGTTGAGGCGGTCGATCCGATGGCGGGCGTCGTTTTCTCTGATTCCTTCTCGGCGCCCAAGGCGGTGGCCGAGTGATGGGTGATCAACAGGCGGTGGGGAAATGTGCTTCTCCCTATGGGGAGGAGGAGGCGGATAGTCGTCTCGTCGCTGCATTGCTCTTGGCGGCCGTCTTGGTCGCGCTCGATGGTGATGCGAGTCCGGCTGCGGCTGGCAGCCGGCTCCTTGTCTCTTCTGTCGCGGATGCCAACAGTAGGTGTCCGGGATGTCGCGCCTTGGTCTTGTCGAGGAGGCGGATCATCATTTCGCGGTTAGGCGCTTGGTCGGCGGTAAAGCATCTTGCTGCTCGACAGCGCGTCGAGCTATTGAACTTGCTCCGTCATGTGGCGTCGCTCGTCGCCCTCTAGCTTGTCTAACTCGTCGGCTGCCGCCTGGGCAGCTTGTATGTTCTCCGCAGGCGTGGCATAGACGGGACAATCTGTCCCAAACATGCTGGCGATGGTCACGCCACGCTGCCGGATCCGGCCAATGCGGCTAGGCCTACCAGGAGCTGGCGTGCCACCGACAGCATGGTCCATCTCACACTGGTAGGCCTCCAAAAGGCTTCTCATGCTGGCCAGCCGGTTGGCGCTCTCGACGAGCAGACGCGGCGTGCCTCCAGCGTCTCGGCGTCAGCATCTTCCGGGATGGGCGCAGTCAGGTCTTGTATCGCTGCCTGCAATGGATCTTGGCCACCTCCGCCGGAGTGCTCGCTGTGGCTGATGACGAGCATTTCCGTGACGGTGCTGCCGCAGCTGTCCGCGCGAGGAAGCGGCTTGTCGTAGACCACCACGTTGGAGGGCAGCGTCGGCGGCGCCCGTGTTGGAGTCGACCAACGCCGAATTCTGTGGAGCCAACCGAATCAGTCGCCAGCAGGCTCGCTGGCGACATGGAGCTGTCGAGGAGGCTCACAAAGGCTCTCGGAGGCCATCGGTGCCCAGCGTCGAAGCGGGCTCGTCGGGCGAATCTAGCCAACAAGATCGGCGAGGCAGCGAGCGCGCAAGTGACCTCCATGACGCCTGGCGCATCGGTCTGAACACCGTCTGGCGTCTTGGGGCTGGCTGCGCTTCGCCGAGAAGAACAAGGTTCCGTCTAGAAACAGGTCTCCGGAGGCGGTGCACCTCGCCCCAAGGTGGGCACCAAATGTCGGGTGTTGGGTGCGACATATGCCAAAGGGCGGCTTATCATGGTGGGGCGAGTAGAGCGTCGTCGGTGCACAGAGCGAGATGAGGCGTGAATCGTCTGGGTGAACTTTACCTAGGTTCGAGGGCTCTCGTGGAGATAACACCCCTAGTCCTGCTCTGCGGGGTCTCCGCATGATCACTAAGGCACTAGTGGTACAATGGTGCTCCTTGAGCTGTTTTCTAGAGGTGGAAGAAGGCAGGCACACTCTTTCCTCCTCTAGGTGTGAGTCTAGTCCTAACAGGTTTGAACCCCTTGCATGGGTGCCCAGGGGGGTTTATATAGGCCTACCCCCAAGGGGTACAATAGTAATCCGGCCGGGTGTAGGACCCGGTTGTCCGTCTCTCTGGTCATGGCTTCTCACTTGACTGCTTGCGACCATGGCTGGTGGGCCCCACCGATTGATGCAGTGCAAGCGACAGGCCGCCCCGCCGATCGCGGGTCTGTTAGCTGCTGATCCTTTGTAGCCATGATGCTAATGATCACGAGCTTAGTGAGGAGAGTGTGGCTCTGATCCGCTGCTTGGTGGCGATTCTGTAGCCACTCTGCGTCTCGTCACAGTTAATGGCGCGTGGGTCCCGAGGAAGGGGCGGGCCGACTGCTGGGGGCCGACCTCCCTTGGGTCCGACTGGTGGAGCTCTAGTCGTCTTTCGGGCTCCCGCTGATCGGTAGGGCCCGCCGTCCTTGGACCGTACCGATGGCGATCGTGGGGCGAGCTTTGCACAGCGAGGGGTGTGTCGAGGCGGAGTGGCTTGTGCAGCGCGGCCAGGCGAGATCTCGCTGTGCTGAACCTGTGGCCTCGCTTCGGCCACAGATCTGGGGGTGATGGGCTGCTGTAGCCTCACCTGTGTTGTCTTCTTAATGGGCATGAGACTCGAAGAAGCAGCATGGAGTCATTGCCGAGGCCGGCCTCTCTGGAGGCCGCCTGCCAGGAGTCGGCCCGCCTCGGAGCCGTCTTCTTAAGCGCGGCTCTCTTCCAGCAGTTGGTTGTTCGGCCAGCCGGGTACCAGAAGGCGGTGCTTCATCTTGACGTCTTGAGGGGCGCAGTCGGCCCCAATGCCTTGAAAGGTTCTGGGACTCAGGTAAGGCTACCCGTGGCCCATTACTCCGACATTTCTTCTGCTGGTTATGTCGAAGAGAGGAACCTGGGGCCAGCTCCTAGCTCTTGGTTGGGGCTATTGTCGCCACACACTGGCGCTGATGCCCGGGGAGTGAACCTGGTCCGTGGCATGGCGAACCTCTTGGTTCCTTCAAGGCTCGGCCAGGAGGCGGAGCTGGAGACAGTTGGTAATCCCACCAATGCCCCTCCCGGAAATCTTGGGGCTGATGTCGATGAGAGGCACGCCTTCCTGCCCGTCATGGTGGGGAGCAGTGCACCTCAAGCCCCTTGGCCATCTTGGCCGTTCGCCATCTCCCCGAGGAAGGCGCCATACGGGAGTCTAGGGGCTTTCTCGGGAGCAGCGGTGGTGAGGAGAAATCGAGGGAAGACGGAGAAGGCGGGTGGAAGGGGGTCAGGTCGGAGTATGATGGCATGGATGCCTTCGCCTCTGCCTGATGACCTACCGCCTCATCTTCCCGCTCTTCCCCTCCCTCCCCGGCCTCCTAGGGTGATAGCCGGGGAGGGATGTTCTCTTGGTGCCTTCGGCTCGCCTCCAGCAGTCTCCTGACTGAGCTTTGGTGGATGACTCCACCGGCGCTCAAGCCGGGGCTTCTTGCTAGCTCTGGAGGTGGCGACCAGAGGGCGCCACCCCGCCCTTCATACTCCTCCTTCGCAGCCTCGCCACTCCCGGTCTTGTCAGGCCGTGACAAGCGGGTCCTGACGGGATAGGGGTGGGCTCTTGCTTGGGCACCCCTTTTCTCATGTTTTCCTCCTTCCATAGTGCCTGAAGGAGGGAAATGAATAGAGGGGATTACTGGGCACTTATCATTTTTCAGTCTTAAATCTGTAGGCACTTGCCGAATTCTAATTCAAATAATGTAATTTCTCGAGTTCATGCTTGTGTTCTGTAACGCTTGTACTTGTATCAGCATATAAATGAAAAAGATGAATGTTGCCGGGAACCCATGCATGTATATGTCCATGCAGAGGTGAGATGCCTCTTTAATGTAAATAAATGAGTTTTGCCCGACAGGCTATCCTGCCGGCACCCTTTTTGTCTGCCGGAGAGCTGCGTCTACCGGGTTACAAACAGAGGGACCAGCCCCCCGCCAACTTCTTTCTACCAAAGGCCACTACGACCACGCTGACCAAAGTAGCGTTCGAGTCATGGATGGGAGCACCTAAGTCTCAAAGGAGTGGCGAAGCTTTCTCATGCTCAAGTTATAGCCTTATAGAACACCAATGGACAGGAAATAAAAGTTATCTGTTTGACTTGTCGGGGATCGCTGTACTAGGCAACCTTCTCGACTCCTTGTCGAAGCCAAGTTCACGGCAGGAACCTGCACTTCATGCGGATGAGAATGAATGCAGGATGTGATCCTACCTATATGCATATGCAAATGCTCATGAAATGCTTATGTAGTGATCTCGGAATGCTCATGCATGCATGCGATCTTGGTCGGGGGCCCCCCTCAGCGCTTCTTTATTTTCTCTTGCACAGGTCATCGCCCTGGCTTTGTAAAAGGGGTTACATGCAGCCGAGGCATGGCATGTACGAATGGTTGGCTGCCGGGCAGGGCCTAACTGCCGCGCCTTACGGGTAGAACTTGCGCAGATGCTCAATATTCCATGAGTTTTGTAACTGAGTGCCACGTCCGGTCTCCAGACGAACTGCGCCAGGTCTGGTGACTCATACTACCCGGCAAGGGCCTTCCCACTTCGGTGACAACTTGTTTGTACCCTTGGCGGACTGAATGCGCCTAAGGACAAGGTCACCTTCCTGAAAACACCGGGCGTGAACCCTCCGGCTATGATAGCAACGCAGGGCTTGCTGGTAGGTGCAGCACGCGTAGCATCACGGATATGGTTCTCCTCGAGTAGCACAACGTCATCACGCCAGTGCTGAGCTTGCGCTACTTCATCATAGGCAAGCACTCGAGGTGACCCATAAATGAGTTCCGTGGAGATAACTGCTATTGCCCCATAGACCAGGGAGAAGGGAGTCTATCTAGTAGCTCAGTTTGGTGTCGTTCTGAAGGACCACAGAACTATCGGCAGCTTCTCGATCCACCGTCTGCCGTGCTTCTGCAGCGGATCGAAAGTTCTTGCCTTGAGCCCACACAACACTTCAGCGTTCGCTCTCTCAGCTTGTCCATTGCTCCGGGGTGTGCCATAGAGGCAAATGAGATCTTGCATCCGAGGGCATGAACATATTGCATCAAGGCGTGGCTCATGAACTGGGTGCCATTGTCGGTGATGATCCTTGTCGGAACCCCAAAACGACACACCAATTCTTTGAAGAACTTGATAGCTGACTGATTAGTCACGTTTCTCACGGCAGTCACTTCCGGTCACTTTGTAATCTTGTCGATGGAACCGAACAAGAATTCAATGCCCCCGATTTCTCAGGGAAAGAGGCCAAGGATATGAAGCCCCCAGATCGAAAATGGCCATGATAGAGGGATTGCTTGAAGAGCTTTGGCAGGCAGGTGGGTTTTCTTGGAATGGAACTGGCATGCTTCACATTTGGTGACTAGCTCGACCACATCTTGGAGGGTTGTGGGCCAATAGAATCCTTGCCGGAATGCTTTCCCAACTAATGCCCTTGATCCAATGTGGGAGCCGCACATGCCTTTGTGTATCTCAGCCAGCAGTTCCTTTCCTTCTTCTCGGCCGACACACTTGAATTTCACACCATTGGACATCCTTCTATACAGAGTATCATCGACAAAATGATACATACTAGCCCTCTGGGCTACTTTCTCAGCTTCGTCTTTGTCGCCGCGAAGCTCTCCAGTTTGGAGGAAGTGGACAATGTGCCTTGCCCAATTTGGAGCCTGTGGCTCATCAACAAGGACTAGCGGCACCTCCTCTGCTGCGGGAGCACATGCCTCATTCGCGGGGTCCATGAGTCCAGTGGGAGGGTGGTTTGGCGGTGAGGAGTTGTTTACTGGCGGGGTATCTGCTGGGGGCCAGACAGCTCTCTTGGGAGAGGCTTAGCGTAGTCCAACTTTCTCCTTTTCCAGGCCATTGTCGCTGGGGATACAGAGGGCTGAGTGAGATGGAGAACAAAAGTCCATGTTTCCATAGGAAGCTTTTGCATAGCACACTTTGACAGATGATCAGCTTTGCTGTTTTCCGCACGGGGTACGTGCTCTATTGGCAATCTGTCAAAGTGCTCCTCCAATCTCCTCACTTCCTCGACGTACGCCTCCATCAATGGACTTTGGTTATCCTTGTTGACTTGTCCCACCACAAGTTGTGAATCTTCTCGAACGATCAGCTTCTTAATTCCCAATTCAGTTGCAATCCTGAGCCCTGGAAAGAGCCCTTCATACTCAGTTGTATTGTTGATTGCTTCCTTCTCGGCAAAATGCATTTGAACGACGTACTTCAAGTGCTCCCCGGAGGGGGGAACAAGAAGCACGCCAGCTCCTGCACCTTGTAGGGAAAAAGCACCATCAAAATACACAATCCATTCTTGTGGCGATTCCTTGCCGTGGATAACTGTCTCTATTACTTCCTCATCAGGGGTTGGCGTCCATTCTGCAATAAACTCTGCCAATGCCCTACTCTGAATAGTTGACATACTCTCAGACTTCAAACCAAAGCTGGATAACTCCAAAGCCCACTCCACTATTCTGCCGGTTGCCTTAGGGTTTCGGAGTATCCTTTACAATGGAAAACGAGTAACAACTGTGATCTCATGGACTTGGAAGTAGTGGTGAATTTTCCTTGAGTCCATAATGAGACCCAAGATCAACTTTTGCACGCCAGAGTATCTCGATCTAGCCCCCCTGTAACAAGGAGCTGACAAAGTATATTGGGCGCTGCACCACTTTCTTCCTTGTTGCATCCTTGTGGTTGCTCTCATTGTCGTGCTTGTTGCTGTCTTGTTCCTTCTCTGACTCTGCCGGTCTCTGCTCACTTTCTGCCTCATCCACTTCTCGCTGTGCTACCAAGGACGCACTGACCACTTGGTTGGTTGCCACCAAGTATAGTAGCAATGGCTCCTGGGGTTTGGGAGTAACCAAGGTAGGCACAGAGGACAAGTAGGCCTTCAACTCTTGCAAAGCCGCATCTGCTTCTGGGGTCCACTTCATAGGACCTGCCTTCTTCAATATTTTGAAGAATGGCAAGGTACGCTTCGCAGACTTGGAGATGAATCTGCTTAGTGCGGCAACACATCCTGTCAGACGCCTCACATCCTTAGTTGTCCTTGGTGCTTGGATCTGCTTGATGGCCTTGATCTTTTCGGGGTTGTCTTCGATCCCGCGATGGGATACAAAGAATCCAAGCAACTTGCCAGAGGGAACACCAAATACACACTTCTCCGGGTTGAGCTTCAGGTTCATCTTGTGCAGATTAGCAAATGTCTCCTCCAAATCTTGAAGAAGGCTGGCCTTATCCTTGGTCTTGATCACAAAATCATCCATATAGGCTTCTATGTTTCTGTGCAACTGTGGCTCAAAACCAATTCGGACAGCCCTTGCAAAAGTGGACCCGGCACTCTTTAATCCGAATGGCATGCAGACAAAGCAATACGTACCACATGGAGTGATGTACGACGTCTTGTCTTCATCTTCCGTGGACATGAAGATTTGGTGATACCCAGAGTACGCGTCTAGAAAGGAGAGCAAATCACAACCTGAAGTGGATCCACAGTCTGGTCGATACGCGGCAAGGGAAACGGGTCCTTCGGGCAAGCCCTGTTAAGTTCTCTAAAATATATGCAAAGCCTCCACTTCCCGTTAGCCTTCCAGACTACTACTGGATTTGCCAACCATGTGGGGTGCGGCAATACTCCGACCAAACCAGCTGCCTCAAGTTTATTGATCTCTTCTGCAATGAACTGCTGTCTCTCCAAGGCCTGCTTCCGGACTTTACATTTTGACCAAGTCGGGCATGTGGGCGCGGAAGAAGGTGGTGCTCCATTACATCCACAGGAACACGGGGATATCGAGATGGTTGCCAGGAAAACACATCGACATTCGCCCGCAGGAAGGCAACGAGCGTGCTTTCCTATTTGTCATCAAGGGTGGCGCTGATAGTGAAAGTACCATCAACACTAGCCAGCCCTGCCAGGACGTTCTTCACTTGGGGTGCGGCAACCTTGGATCTCTTGCTGTTAGAACACTCCGGCACGTCGTCAACGGGTGCCGTGCACTCGATGGGGGCACGCTTCCCGGACACTTTACCGGAGTCCCTACAATCTCTCTTCCTTCCTTTACTTTCCTTGGTGGGAGCTGCCGCTACCGCTGCCTCTGACGCGACCACGTCCCGGTACATCTTGTCCACACGAATGATTGCATCCTTCTTATCCGATGGGATTGTGATGACTCCTAGTGGCCCCAGGCATCTTCAAGGTGTTATAGGCATAGTGGGATGCCGCCATGAACTTAGCCAAGGCCGGGTGTCCAAGAATCCCGTTGTACGGCAAGGGGAGATCAACCATATCAAACACAATCCTCTCAATCCGGTAGTTCAGTTCTCCCCCAGACGTTAACGGCAACGTGATCTTTCCCTTAGGACGGCTCCTGCCGGGATTAACTCCTCGAAACATAATAGTAAACTCTAGCTCTTCCTCTCCTATCTGGAGCTTGCTAATAAATGTTGGGGAAATCAGATTCGACCCGGCCCCGCCGTCCACTAGCATCTTTGTGACCTTGAGGTTGCGAATTTTTGGGGAGACCAACAATGGCAAACACCCTACCACAGTGGTATGGCCAGGATGGTCCTCCTCGTCAAAGACGATGGGTGTACGGGACCACTTGGGCGG
Organism: Aegilops longissima; assembly: GCA_021605205.1. Taxonomy (NCBI): domain Eukaryota; kingdom Viridiplantae; phylum Streptophyta; class Magnoliopsida; order Poales; family Poaceae; genus Aegilops; species Aegilops longissima. Next base: position 266,335,349 of record CM038681.1, on the reverse strand, counting down.
CTTCCGGGCCTCTAGCGCTGGTTCCACGGTGTTGACTTCTCGTGCCCATCGCTTGAGTTGGCAGTGAGAAGTGTGCAGAGATGCACCTCCGTCAATGCACAAGACATTAGTGGCCTTTTGAAACTCATGCTCACTGGTTTCCTTTTCATCCCCTCCATCACTCTCAGCATCACATGTTTCCTTCTCTCGACCTCTGGCGGGCGTTCCTTGGTTCCGAAAGGGTTTGCCGGGGCAATTTACTTCACCACCTTGGCCCTTACCGCCAGCAACATTCTGACCCCTTTCCTTATCATGCTTCTCATACTCTGCCCTTTGTATCTTGAGAAGCTGTTCAACCTGATAACACTCTTGAAGGTCGTGGCCCTTGGTCCGATAAATCTTGCAGTACGTCCCATCGCCTTTCCCAGCTTTCTCGGCAATAGCGGCCTCCCGGAGTCAGTGCACGCGGCAACTTCCTTGTTGGGGGCCTCAACTTTGGCCTTCTTGCCAGTATTAGGCGCACCCGATCTTTCAACAATCATCACTGACTTACCTCTCCACATCTTACTGCACTTCTTGCTCTTCTTCTGACTGGTTGATTCGTCCTCATCTTATGAATCAACGTTGGTGCAATCTTCCTCTCCGGGAAACTTTCTTCCCTCCTCCATCCGAGCACACTTATCCACTAATTTGTAAAGCTCCTTCACAGTCTTGGTAACCACACGTTCATTTTGGAACAAATCTGGCGGTTGCGCACATTGGACTGGAAGGCAGCAATTATAGCTGCCAGATGGATATTCGAGATATTTCTATGAACTTTGTTGAATCTCTGTAAATACTTATGGAGGGTTTCTCCTTCCTTCTACTAGAGAAGCTGCAAGTCGTTGGGTCTGTCGAGTTCTTGATGGCCGCCAGTAAAGGCGCCCATGAACTCGTGGCACAGGTCAGCCCATGAAAAAATGGAGTTCTCCGGTAGGTGCGTCAGCCAAGACCTCACATTGGACTTGAGGGCCAAAGGGAAGTAGTTGGCTAACACCTTCTCATATCTTCCCACGGCAGCCTGAACAGTGATGGTGTAGAAGCTCAGGAACTTTGCCAGGTTCAGCCTTCCGTCGTATTTCTCAGGTACCTCCAGCTTGAACATGCGAATGGACGGCCAACAAACTTGCCGCAGCTCTCGTGTAAAGGTAGGCCAGCCAACCTCGAAAGGTAGGCACCCGCAAACACCGAGCGCGGGCTTGTCGATGTTGAGGCCGTCAGTCCGGCAGAGGACGTCGTGGCGTTGCTCGATGACGACACGCGTGTCTCCTCTCTGCCTATCCTCTGGGGCTCGTCGTTGGCCTGGACGTGCTCGAGGGTCAGAAGAGGCCATCGAGACGTCATTGGGGTCTTGATTTTGTTGCGCTCGCGATGGCTTCCGCGGTGAGGACTGCACCATGGAGATGCCCCTTCCGTACGGTCAGCAGCATGAGCTATTTCTGTCGCTTGGGGAGTTCGTGGTGGGCCAGCTCACCATGAGCCCCCAGCTTTGGCGAAACCGAGCAGTCTTTGGATGGTGGCACACCATTCGTCCATCTGCTCGACCGCTAGCGGAAACCTCAGCAGCAGCTGAGCTCGTGCCATCGCCTCCGAAGCTGTACTTGGCATGGATGATGATGAAGTCGACCATACCAGTAGTGGTAGCACTGTGCCCCCGCTGTTGCTGTGGGTTGACCACCTGGATGTGGTGTGGCGAAGGCACTTGAGGGACAGCGGCTCCGTCAGGCGCAGCGGCTTGGTCGGCCCGTCCCGGGGGAGGTGCACGCGTTGCGACCGCACCCGTGGTGGGGGCGGCCAGAGGGCAGTGGTTCGCCCCGGTCCAAGCATCATTGTTGTGGCTCTGCCAATCAGTGGGAGAGAGGGGTGCAGATGGAGTAACCACCTCGCCCGCACCTTGGGGAGCATGGCCGTCAGGGTGTTGCTCTGCTCCGGTGCCCCCTGCTCCTACATCGACTGCGGCGGAAGTGGTGACAATGTCGCCTGCTCTGACCACATCCCTAGCAGCGTCCGCGTCATCGTGCACCTCTGCACCCCGCCCCATAGCGTTAGAGGCCACGGTCAGTGGAGCCTTCGAGGTGGATGGGTGAGCCGAAGGACCGGGTTTCTTGGGCGCCATGGTCGATGGCATCGTCTAAGATGAAAATGGTCATGAAGATGACGCGCTGCACACACCTTTAGGTTCGCACAAGTGAGCCCCCTACCTAGCGCGCCAAAGATGTCGTGGGAAACCATGGCCACCTATGGCACCAGGAGGCCCCTTGCTGGTTTGGCAAGGGGCCGTCGCGTTGCACAAAGAGCAGACGAGCGTGTGGCAGCACGACAGAGATCACACAGGTAGTTTTACCCAGGTTCGGGCCACCGCGAGGCGTAAAACGCTACTCCTATTTTGTGGATTGATGGTGCAAAGGTGGTGGCAGAGCGTAGTACACCTTCCCGGCAAGGGTTGCCTCAGGGCGATAGTGGCTACGCGCGTATGGGGGTGTGAGTTATCCAACCTTCTAACCCTTTCTACGGTTGCCATGGGCCTCCTTTTATAGATCAAAAGGGTCACCACATTGGCAAAGTAGTCATTACGCACTGATAAGATAGCAACAGTGCTATCATACCTAACTCTGCGGGCTTAATGTCATATCCTTGGTTGCTCGGCAAGGCTTGCCGGGCTATTTTGCCAGCTCCGCGCCTGCTTGCTTGACACGTCGCAGGATGGGTGTAGCTTGTGGGTTTGTCCTATAGAGAGAGGCAGCCATGTGGCGAATGACTGCCACTTAGTCACTCTGTGGCTTGACACCACAGTGATCGTTGACGTGGGTGGTGGTGGAATGGTTGGTGAGGTGGTTTTGCCTCCACAAGCCCCGGCAGGCCCTGCCGGGGCACTTTGGTAGCTTGCTTCTGGGGGTGGCCTCGCCCTTTGCCGGGCTCGCCTGTCCGGCAAAGGAGGCCTTATTCTTGACAATATCCTGCTTCTCTAGCTTGATCTGGGTCCATCTGAACTGCATGTTGGTCCTTCGAATCTCTTGGTTCCCTGTACTCTAACTTGGGCTGGTGCTTCAACCTTGTTCTCGTGCCTGTGCACAGTCTGGGCAAGAGACCAAGGGTTTGTTGCACTGACACCACGCGACGTCGAGGCGGGATTTCCGGCTGAGGGGTAGAAGGGGGATTTCACGTGTCTGGCTGCGGGACCGATTTCGCATGAGAAGGGAGTTTTCGCGTGCATCGAAATTTTGGGATAACAAGGCGCAGCGCGAGTTGAAGAGGCGACAGTTTCACAACAGAAGAGACAAAAGATACTCAAGATTGAAAATTTCGGGATAACAAGGTGCGGATTCCATGTTCGGCGGAACAAACTTAATGTGTACAAAAGGAACAATTCATTCAAGACACAAGAGAGTCATGTCCCCTTTTACTATATTGCTGTAAATGCCATTGAAAAAACTACAAGAAAAATGTAAAAAAATTCGGAGAACAAGATTACCCTGTACAGTACCAAATCAATTCACACTTCCCTCAATAACAACAAAAAACAAATCAATTCCCAACACAAGAAAGAGTCATGTCCCTTTTTATATGATAAAAATGCCAGGATCTTGATTTTCAATTTTTGAAACCATGTTATGTTGAATCGAATATATCATTAGGTGACGTTGCGGTTTATAGCGGATGTAGTCCTACATTTTGATCTTTGAAGAAGGTGGAATGGCCCCCTCCTCCCTCTCCTCCCTCCTCCCACCTCCACCCTCGCAATGGAACTAGCTAGGATCAACAATGGAAGGTCTCCTACATTGGGATTTCAACCCTGGCCTTGCGGTGTCCGACGATGTGTGTCGTCGCTTTGGAGAAACTGTTCATTTCTCTCCCTCTCGATTGGCCAAGGAATTTTTCATTGTGGTTTCTTTATCTTCGGCTTCTTTTGCTCTCTCTGAGGAATCTGTGGGTATTGACCTCCAATGTTGTATTGGTGGCCACCCTCGTGGGCTCAAGGTTCTAGGATCAATGATCGCTCGTTTCGCGTCTCAGTGGCCGGAAACAAAGTTGGTCATTACATTCATGGTCTTAAGGATAGTATTTGGAAGGATTTCATTTGCCACTTTCATCTGTTCAATGGTCGGTTCAATAGTTTTAAGCATTTGGACTCTAGTTGGCACGTTGATGAAGTTATTGATGTCATTGCTGATCATAGCCCTTTGGCGGTGCGTGTCAACACTACCTTTCTTTCTAAGAGTGCAGCCTTGGATCATTCTTCTGCGATAGAGCTTGGCAAATTTGGTTTAATCCCCCTTGCTTCAATAGAGTTAACTAACAAGAATAGTGCCGAAGCTTCGTGTTCTTCGGATGTTCATTCTTCGAGACAAGATCAGCATAATCCCAGGGTCACAATCCCGGTCTTCTCGGAGCTGCCGGACAGGGAAATCATTAATTACCAGGATCGGGCAGACCCAATTCTGGTTATTGGCATGTTCAAATTCCCCATTAATGTTGATTATCCGACACCACCGCAATGTTTCCTCAATTCAGCTCTAAGATATGCCCCAAAATACAATATTTGGCCCCCGGTGCTATCCAAACCCCATCAATCAGATTTGGCGCGGGCTGGATATGATGCGGCCGAAATTGCAGCACTTACCAAATTCAGGGGCACTCTTTGTGCAAAGTGTTTGCAGTCGGGCCACCAAAAAACTAATTGTTATGCCAGGATTATTTGCCTTGCCTGCTTTGCTCCAGGCCATAAATGCTTGGATTGCCCCTCTCGACGGCGTCATCCCCTCTAGGGAAAGTCCATAATAATTGATATCCTCGATACTCTTGTCAATTCTTCTGCAGAGCAGCATCAAATCAACACTTCCCAATTAATTGGGGAGACCAGCCCCTCTGACCGGTCCAAGGGCCGCCCAAATCGTCCCACCCGTTGTGTGACATGTGGCCATTATGGACACATGGTGGCATATTGTTGGCGGCGCAGATGGGCCCATAAGTGGCAATGGATACCAAAATCGCTCCCTTTGGTGCTTGACGCCTTGCATTTGCCCCCCTCGCTTCCCCAGAGTGCACAACCCCTTCATCAAGCTCGTGTCATCTCCACCCCTCCGCTCCCACCCATCCCATCCACCACCACCATGGCCAACTACCCAATGAATCCCATCCCTCTCCTCCCTGCTGGCTGGTCCGTTGAGCCTGGCCCTCCAGATCAGAAGATTCACGCGGATATGGTTGTTAACCCCATCCCCCCGCTCAACAACAGCGTCCTCGCCATTGTTGAGGCGAGCCGCTTCGTCCCCCTGCATCTTCACGAGGGGCTAAGGGAAAACATTGAGGGGCTACTCCATGAGGCCGAGCTGCATAACACGGAAGCTTAGATCATCCTCTAGGCATTGGTATGTTTGCGTTCGCCAACTCTTTTGTGCGGGACACTGTAGTCAATACTACTTTCCAACTAGATGTTGAAGATTTGGTGATCTCGTTCGTTTGCCACATTGCTGCCCTGAATATGAGAAAATCCACTTATGGGCCTCAGGTCTGGCTCATGTACATTGGCTTTCCAGATGATTATCAGACTGAATTTTATTTACAGAGATCTATGTATGATTATGGTAGGCTTGTTTCTTGGAATAATCCTAATCTAGATCGTAGGGTGGTCTTGATTAAAGTGCAAGTTATTCACATGAGATTAATCCCTAAGAGTACAGTTGTCCGCCAACTGGGTGGTGACTGTGATTGTTGGACAGTTGTTGTTTACATTCTGAGAGGAGCAAACTGGAATGCACATGACCCTAAGGTTCCTCCAGCAGATGAGGAGCTGCTTCCGGCCAGTGGGGTTCCTCACCCTATGTTTGGCGAGGGCTTAACTGCTGAGCAGCTGTACCAGCAACAACTGCATAACTGGCTCATCCATAATGGGATTGGGCACAATGAGGCGCCTCAGAATGCTGAGGAGGATCCACAAGACCAATGGGGTGAATGGCCTGCCTCTCCTGTCCCACAGATGCCTGCTGCCTTGGTCAATTTCCAGGCGTGGCTTGCTACACAAGGTCTCAGAGTCCACGATGGTATTTTGCCTGAAGATAATACAACCGATAGTCTGAACTCAGCTTGGTTAGAGTCCAACTCCAACGCGAGCACTGGTGGCTCTTCGATCTCAAACCATTCTGCTCCAGTCAACTTTGTTCTTATTGTACCACCGATCAGGCGGTCCAACATTGCTGTTGATGTGGTTGTTTCTGCTGCCACCATGAATATCAACATTTCAGTTGAGGGCACAGACTTTGCAAATGTGCTAGTTAATGATGCTATTCCTAGAAGCATTTTCACTACTCACCTCTTCAGGGTGATCCTTAATGTGGTGGCATCTTTTGGTCCTTGGAGAGAAGGATATGGTCTACCTCCAATCTTTGTTCAGGTACCCACTCCGATGATCCATCTTGAGGCTGCTACTGCTACTAATGATGTCTCCATTCAGGTCTCTTAGCGCATTATTTGCTCGCCCGCCTGTTACTTCATCTGTCACTATATCTGAATTGCCTATGGATGAGCTGGAGGATGGGGAGATCCCTCCTGATACATCTATCCAGCCTATATCTGTTGCTTGGGTTGACCAGCAATCCATCTCGGAGAATACGAATATACGGCCTGCTGTGGAGATTGCTGCTCCTGATGATTGTTTATGGTGCCACTGTCTGATTCAATTGTTGGGCCTGAATTCTCACTCACCGGCCCAAGTGAGCCTGCTTCTGATCTTAGTCTGGCCAAGGTGCTCTCACCGACTAATGGGCCTCCTGCCACTCGTGGTCGTCGCTACAAGGCCCTTGTGCCTCTCCTTATCACGGAAGTCCGCCGCAATACCAGATCAACCCGCTATGATGGATTCAGAGTTGCTGCGATTTCAGATACTCGCCACACTGCTTCTAAGGTTAAACCCAGATTGATCCTGTCTGCAGCCTCGAGCTCTTCCGCTGGAGGTGCTGATCTTCCACCAGCAACTTCAATTCCTACTTTACAGGACATTGGCATTAATCGATGTGCGATCCCCCAACAAGAGTTGACTGAAGCTACTCTGCTTTCTGCTGATTCTGAAGCTACCCAACTTGAAGATGCCGAAGTGGACTCGGCCCCTGCTAGGGAGGATCCTGCCTCCTGCTTGATTTACTTCTGCTTAATGCCTCTTTTGCGTAATTGGAAAATTTTATGTTGGAATGTGTGTGGTCTTAATTCGGACAAAAAACTATTAGCCCTCTCGAACGCGATTTCTTCCAGTGGTTGTTCTATCGTCTGTCTACAAGAGACGAAAAAACTATGATTGACTTAGCTTTAATTAAGAGTTGTTGCCCAAAAAGATTTGATAAGTTTGCTTTTGTCCCCACGCGGGGAGCTTCAGGGGTATCCTCGCTGTGTGGAACAGCTCCATTTTTTCTAGGGATGTCACGTTGTCTACTGATTTCGCTCTGGGCGTTCGTTTCACCAGCACTCTCTCGGCCCAAGCATGGACCCTGTACAATGTTTATGGCCCCTGCGCTGGCCCCGATTGAGAAGTTTACACAAACTGGCTATATGATCTCGACATTCAAACGCAGGAAGATTGCCTCCTGTTAGGTGATTTCAATTATATACGAGGGCCAGAAAAATGCAACAAGCCAGGGGGTGACCTTAATGACATGGCCATTTTTAATGATGTCATCAGAAAATGTAATTGTCGGTGTACTAGAGTAGGGGTACCCTAGTATCCCGAACTTCGTGCAGGCGATTCTTGACACTCAGCGACAAGGCTTGCCTAGTGACCGCCAAGGTCCTCCATGGTTCCTTTGGAGCCATTCAAGAACAAAGTATTTAAGCCAAGGAGACAAGGCCCCGACAAGAGGAGCTTGCCGGGAAGGCCACTCAAAACGCGAGAAGACAAGACCCGGCAAGAGGAGCTTGCGGGAAACAGTGGCGACAAGCTTCGGACGCGACAAAGATTCAGCCACGGCAAAGCGCTTGCAGCGAGCAACCACTCTTTATCTCGCTCGGCTCATCCACCAGCGTGTCGCCATGGGACCATTCGGTAGCGTGTCAAGAAGGCTGTCTGACGGCGGAGAGCAGCGGTGGCGGTGACAAGATTGCCATCGTGGCAAGCGGTGGCGCCCTGACGGTCCTGTTGCCTTTGTTTAGGCGACATGGGCGGGCATTTAATGCTTTGTCCCCTGCCGTCGAGTTAGGTAGAATACCTTTGTACAAGTAGCTGTACCAACGCAACTCATTTTCCCTTTTGCCCTTGTCTCGTTGCCACTGTTGGTGACCCCTTTAGCATATAAAAGGAGGCCCATGCATAGCGTAGATGTGGTTCAACTCATTGAAACCGGAGACACTAATGCTAGGGCTTGTAGCTCCATGGCTCTCTAGAAGAACACAATACAATCGGACAAGCAGCGTAGGAGTATTATCTCTCGGAGAGCTCGAAGCTGGGTAAACTGCTCGTGTGCCGCCTCGATCTGCTCTTTGTGCGACCTCCGCCCCCACCGAACGAAAGGGGCTCGGTCCGCCCGGTCCCATAGGTGTTCGTGGGTCGATCAACTTCCCGACATCTTTGGCGCGCCCGGTAGAGGCGTCGAGGCTGTGTGAACCTGATCCGGCGTTCACGAGCAACATCTTCATCATCTTCATCAACATGCCACGAAGAAGAAGGCTTGGCGGCGGGAGCCATCCCGTCGATCCCGCCACCACGGAGCAAATGGGTGGTGGGGTAGACACCAGCGGAAGAAGCAGGCGCCGACGAGGGAGCTCATGACACTGCCAAGTCAAGGACAAGGCGCGCAGACCTCGGCGTCCGTACATGCACGCGCCCGTCTCGAGGCAGCGGGACGATAGCGTCATGGTATTCACAATACCATATGTTCGTTGGATCAAGACCGAGCTGGAGGATTGCGAGGCCCTCAAGACCAGCGTGCGCGCCCGACATCTTGCACGGCGAAATACGATGCGCTGGGCGGGATCTTCTCCTTCTAACATAGTTAGAAGTCCGAGCATATCCGCTCCTCGCACCGTTCACCACTTGCCGCCCGCCACTCGGTGGAAGCCTTGGCGAGCTCAAGCTGCTCCTAGACTACCCTCAACAGGCCGACAAAAGTCGGCGAATGGAGGCCAACATCAGTCTCATCGGCTTTGCCATGGCGACACTCGCGGCAACCAACTACATTGCTGCCGTGGCAAGGCGACAAAACGCGAGCGGTGGCGGCAGAAACCTGTGGGGTGCAACCACCATGCACTCTCCACCCGAAGGCCAAGATCGCCAACTTCGCCGGATCCACCTTGGCGGCGACTCCACGCGTCGCCGGATCCACGAGCTCGCCGTGATCAGCGCCAAGTTCTTCATGAGCGGCAGCAAGAAGGCGCTTCGAACTTCGCATCGGCGCGAAGAAAGCGCGATGTCAATCCGACCAGCGCTGGGCCCTCTGTCGATATGCATGCGCCGAAGAACGAGGCGACTTGCCGTCTGTGATAGAGTTGCCCTGCGTTCACTTTCGTGAGCTGCGGCAAGTCGATGGCCCGGCAAGAAGAATTTCAAGCGAGGCGTGCGGAGAAATACGATGGTAGGGCGCATCCGTTGGAGTTCCTCAGCATCTACACCATCGCGGTGCAAGCTGCGAGGGGCGAGGCGACAAGATCTCGCCAACTAATTCCGGCTGGTACTCAAGCCCAATGTCGAGATCTGGCTCATGCACTTGCGAGGCGGATCCATATCCTCTTGGGCAGATCTATGCCATCGGTTTGTCGGCGCCTTCACGGTGACCACAAACCTCATAGCCAAGAAGTGACCTTCATCGCTTTCGCCCGAAGGAAGGAGAGTCTCTGCGCAAGTTCATTCGAGAGGTTCAGCCGTGTACACTACAACATCCGGATGTCCACCCTGCCGCGGTGATCGGTCGTTCCATCGAGCGTGCGGAACCGCGAGATGAGGAGGAGATGGCGATGTGCAAAGTCAAGGATGTCGATGAGCTGTATGCCTGGCGACAAGTGTGCGCGTCTTTGAGGAAGGAGGAGACTCGGGGAGAGAATCTGAAGCAGGATCGATAGTGAGGAGGCTGCTCCGGCTCCGGCGACGGAACAACAGAAGGAAGAAGGGCAAATAGGCGCTAGTTGTCGAGCAGTCCTGCATCGGTGGTGCCGCCAAGAAAGCCAAAGTTGGTGGCTCCGGCAAGGAGGTTACGGCGGCACCATTGCCGACCTGTGGCGACCGCCGACAAGCGGACAGCTCCAACAAGCGATCTTGCAAGATCCACCGCACCAAGGGCCATGACCTCTGAGCTGCAAGAAGGTCGAGCAGCTTGTTGAACAACGAAGGCTGAAGTCTGCGGCGCGACAAGGAGAAGGCCGAGGCGTCTTTGGGGAGTTGGCAAGCGACCGGCGGGGGAGGGCCTTGTGCAAGGCCAAGCAGCGGCAAGAGACAGACCTCCAGCGGCGCGACAAGGATGAAGGCAGCGATGGCGATGAAGATATGGAAGGCAGCGAGACCGATGAGCGGGGAGTTCGAAAGCCACGAGAGGTCCTCTGCGTTTGGCGGTGCTTCTCTGCATACTTCACACCGCCAACTCAAGCAATGGATGCGGGAAGTTAATGCAGCGAGAACCATCCGTAGAGTCATGCAAGCCTACGAAATGGTCAACACACCTATCATCTTTGATATTGAGGATCACCACGGTCCCATAACTGCGGTCGGTGCTTGCCGATGTTGGTTTCACCAACTATCCGCAACCTCAAGGTCACTAAGATGCTAGTTGGCGGCGGGGCGGCTTGAACCTGATCTCCTCGCGGTGCTCGAAACTCAAATCCACGACAATGAGCTCGAAGAGGCGGCACATTCAAGGAATCAATCCGGGAAGGAGCAAGCGAAGGGAAGATCACGTTACTGTGACATTTGGCAGCGAGCTGAACTTCAGGACTGAGAGGGTCACGTTCGACGTTGCTGATTTTCCATTACCTTACAATGGGATACTCGGCCGTCCGGCACTCGCCAAGTTCATGGCAGCCTCTCATTATGCATACAACTTGCTCAAGATGCCAGGCCCGATAAGTGTCATTTCTGTCCATGGCGACAAAAAGGATTCTCTTATCTGCGCCGACAAGATTTACGGGAGGCGGCAGCTGCAGCAGATAGCAAGTCACTTGCGGCTGAAGTTCCGGGGAAGAAAAGCCAAGACCAAGTCCGGCAAGAGCTCGATGCCCACTCCGGCAAGCGCACCTCTTGGTGCTGCGCTACCGTCGAGGCGCACCATCGAGCTCCACCGACAAGTGCAAGAAGGCGATGGCAGCTCCACCAAAAACCAAGAAGGTGCCGCCAAGGAGGGCGGTCTTGGTGGTACCTTCACCATCGATTGCCACTCTCGACCCTAAATAGGAAGGCGGCGCTTGTTGCTTTCTGGCGACGTCGATGTGTTTGCATGGCAACCGTCGACATCCCGGTGTTCCAGGAAAGTAATTGAGCATCACCTAGCTATCTGTCCTCATCGCGGCCCATCAAGCGAAAGTCGGGAAGCGAGCGGTGGGCGCCAAGAATTCATTGCGGAAGAGATCAAGAAATTGGAAGCAGCAGGCCTTGTCGGATGAGTGCTCCATCCTCGTGGTTGGCCAATCCTGTAGTTATGCGCAAGGCAAATGGGAAATGGAGACTTTGTATCGACTTCACGGATGTTAATAAAGCTTGTCCCAAAGACCCATTTCCCTTGCGGCGCATCGACCAGATTATTGACTCCACGGCTGGATGTGCTTTGCTTTCATTTCTTGATGCATACTCGAGGATATCATCAGATCTTCATGGCGAGAAGAGGATGAGGAAAACGCATTCATCACCCCATGTGGCACATCTTGTTTTGTACGGATGCCTTTTGGGCTAAAGAATGCTGGTTCAACGTTTGCAAGAGTAGTCCATGACGCTTTTGAGCCGAAAATGCACAGAAATGTAGAAGCCTACATGGATGACATAGTGGTCAAAAGCAAAGACAGGGCAACTCTAGTTCAAGATTTAGATGAGACCTTTGCAAATCTGCGCAAGATGAACCTCAAGCTCAACCCCGAGAAGTGCGTGTTTGGAGTCCCTTCCGGCAAGCTTCTCGGCTTCTCCGTGTCTCAGCGGGGAATTGAAGCCAATCCCGACAAGATCAAGGCCATTGAGCAGATTGAAGAACCAAAGCGCGTCAAGGATATACGAAGACTTGCCGGTTGCGTGGCTGCTCTCAGCAGGTTTATCTCTAGATCTGCTAAGCAGCCTGCCATTTTCAAGATTTTGAAAAAGGCAGGTCAATGAAATGGACTCGAAGCGGAGGCTCTTGCTGCAGGACTTAAAGAGGTACCTGTCCTCCACTCCAATACTTGTCGCACCTAGGCCACAAGAGAAGTTGCTGCTATATATAGCGGCAACCAATCAAGTGGTTAGTGCTGCGTTAGTAGCGGAAAAGGAGGCAGATGATGAACCGGCAACCAAGGCAGATGCATCCAGCGACAAGCAGGGGGCTTCACCGGCGAGCTCTGGTCCCGACAACGACGGATCTGCGCAGACGTGCGAGAAGATGCAAAAAAGGATGGTGCAGCGCCCAGTTTACTTTGTCAGTTCCCTTTTGCAGGGGGCTAGGTCAAGGTACTCTGGTGTGCAGAAATTGCTTTTCGGCCTCCTCATGGCCTCGAGAAAGCTGCGCCATTACTTCCAAGCACATGAGATAACAGTCGTCACTCGCTTTCCCCTGAAGAGAATATTGCAAAATCCAGAAGCAACAGGCAGGATTGTCGAGTGGGCACTGGAACTGTCAAGCTTTGGCCTCAAGTTTGAAAGCACTTCAACTATCCAAAGCAGAGCATTGGCGAGTTTATAGCAGAATGGGCGCCAATGCGGGATGAAGAAATTCGAGAGCGAGCATCCCGTCAAGGAAGCAAGCAAGAATGGCTGATGTACTTTGATGGTGCCTTCTCGCTGCAAAGCGCCCGGTGCGGCGTGCTGCTTGTCGCACCCACCGGAGAACACCTCAAGTACATAGTCCAAATGCACTTTCCCAAGGAACAAGCAACAAACAACACTGCAGAGTATGAAGGTTTGCTTGCCGGTCTCAGAATCGCGCTAGACCTTGGGATCAAGAAACTCATTGTCGGGGTGACTCGCAGCTTGTCGTCCGTCAAGTGAACAAAGATTATCGAGTCCGTTGATGGAAGCCTACGTTGATGAAGTGAGAAAGCTAGAAGAGCACTTTGGCGGCTGCAGATGGAACATGTTCCAAGAGCTCGAGAATGATATTGCTGATGGCTGTCAAAGTCGCCGCACTCAAGTTACACATGGAACCAGGGATTTTTGTGCTCAAGCTGACTCAACCATTGTAATGCCATCAGCTGGACAGAACAAGAAGAGGAAGTTGATTTCTGGTGACTACTTTCGCCGAGCTCCCGAAGCCACCGCGCGAAGATCCCCAAGTTCAACACCAAAATCTTGAGGAGCGATCTGCTCCGACAAGCCCTAGGGTTTGCCGTTGAAGCGAGGCGCTCCCGACAAGTTTTGCTCGGCAAACTTGCCGGGAACATCGAACTCGGCCGAGCCGCAGGTTCCCACCGTAGAAGCGGATGTTCCGCGGCAGCGAGATGTGCCTTTAGTCCTTGTTGTCGAGCCCAAGCTCCAACATGGGCACAGACAGATTGTCCATTTCCTTGAGACGGAGAACTTCCGAAGAACAAGAAGAAGCGGAAAGAGTAGCCCGGCGGTCAAGTATGTACCGGTTTGTCGATAGCACGCTGTCGGAAGAAGACTCAGCGGTGTGAAATTGAAGTGTATTCACCGAGAAGATGGGCGAAGCTGTTGGCGAGAGATACGGAGGCATATGTGGTGACCACATTGGCGCCAAAGCACTTGCCGGCAAAGCTTTCCGGCAAGGTTTCTTACGGCCGACAGCCCTCGAGGATGCAACTGCACAAGTAACCAAGTGTGAAGCGTGCGGTTCCATTCCAGCAGATACACCAGCCAGCTCAAGCTCTCCAGACGATCCCTTTATCCTGGCCATTTTTGGTGCAGGGGCTCGACATTCTCGGCCCCTTTCCCGAGCTGTCGGGGCTTTGATACTTATGCGTTGCAATCGACAAGTTCACAAAGTGGCGGAAGTGGAAGCGATGAGGAAGGTGACGGCACGATCGGCGATCAAGTTCTTTGGTCGATTGTTTGCCGTTTTGGAATTCCTAACAGGATCATCACCGACAACGGCACACAGTTCACGAGCCGCACCTTCATGCAGTACATCCAAGATCTTGGCGCCAAGGTCTGCTTTGCTTCTGTTGCTCATCCAAGAAGCAACGGTCAAGCAGAGAGGGCAAATGCTGAAGTGCTACGCGGGCTCAAGACCAGAACTTTCGACGGGCTGTACAAGTGCGGAAGAAATTGGATTGAGGAGCTGCGGTGGTTCTTTGGTCGATCGGGCGACGCCAAATCGAGCCCGGCGGACACCTTCGCTCTAGTCTATGGAGCGAGGCAGTTCTCCCCACGGAACTTCGTATCTGGGTCACCTCGAGTACTACGCTTATGATGAGCTTGAGCAAGAGCAGCTGCGACAAGATGACGCGCTGCACCTTGAGGAGGACCGTCTTGAGGCTGCTTGTCACGAGCTGCTCGTTACCAGCAAGCTTTGCGCCGCTACCATAGCCGCAAAGTTAACGCCAGAAGTCTCGAGGAAGGCGACCTTGTTCTTCGGTGCGTTCAGTCCGCCAAGAATTCCAACAAGTTGACGCCAAAGTGGGAAGGCCCTTATCGGGTGAAACGAGTCACTAGGCCAGGCGCTGCCCGCCTTGAGACCGAAGATGGCAATCCGGTGAGCAACTCCTGGAATATCGAGCATCTTCGTAAGTTTTACCCATAAGGCGTGGTTGCCGGATCCAGTCCCGGCAACCACCTTTTGTACAAGTCTTGTCGATGTTGCATGTAATCCTTTGTACAAAGCCGGGCGCAGATCCCGTGCATAAGTAAAACTCATGTGTTTCGCATAACTTGTCGATTTCATGCTTTCGTCATTTTATTGCATGTTTTGTCTAACGCTTTGTGCAGCACCTACACCCGGTAAGCAATAACGAGCCGCAAGGCTCCATGACTTTATTTTCTCTTCTTTCTCTTTCTCAAAGAAAGGAAGGTTCCCTCGCACACAAGTTAGCCGGGGGGAAGAAGAAGATAATGCTCTGGACTAAGTATCGCTCGAGGAAATTTCGCCTTACCGGGAAACAAGCTACAGAAAAGCTAAGTTGCCAAAGTTTGAGCAATCAGCTTTTAAATTTTAAGTTATCTTCCTTGAGCGATAGTACTTTGTATGGAAAACCTGTGCGGCGGAGGAACCAACTCGTAGCTAGTTGCGCCCTTACTTTGTTTGAGTCCGCTCAACAACTTAAGTGAGCTGCAACTAGTTGCGACAAGGTTGCTTGTCGGGGCGGCACCGCCCGACGAGCTCTTTGGCGTCCGCACTCGGCCTTCATGACAAAGGTGCTGCACCGACAAGTTCCCTAAGCGTAAGGCAAAACATACAAAGGAAGGAATCAAGTAAAGGAAATAACATTGCAATCACTACCCAAGATAGAGTTATGTTACAAAATAGCTTGTCGCAGATCTAATAAATTGTTCTCCTAAACATGATCAGCAGCGACAAGGGAAAGATAAAATTGGTGGCCTAGTCTACGCGGTCGCCATCAACCCTCTTGATTTTGCCCACCTTGTCCACAATGGGTGCGGCAAGGGCCTTGAGTGCCTCCACATCGGCATCCGGCGGCAGGGACTTGAGGACGCCGGTGAGGTTGAGGCCTGGATTGTGGAAGGCCACCTTCATCAACACCTTCTGGAGAGCTCCGCACAGATCTGGCGCGATTCCTCGGCCAGCTGCTTTGGGATCTCTTCCGAGTCATTGGAAACCGTCTGCGCCCTTGAAGAACAAGCTGAGCTTGGCGCTTGGTTGGAGGCGCTTCGTCGGAAGAAGTACCCAAGATCCACCATCCCAGCTCCGTCGGCTCCGTGTTGATGGCGGCGGCGATATTCACAAGACCCTCGGTCCGGTGCTCCACATTCTCCACGAAGGTGCTCATGCGGCGTAGCTTTTCGCCCAGCGCCTCGTCGGCCTTGATCTTCTCCAACAGGCCAACCTCCACTCCTTGGCGCCGTCCGGCGTCGCATCGGGGTGGTCGGTTTCAGCTCGAGATCTGCTTTGGAGTCCTTGGCGGCGCTGAGCTCCTTGCTCCTCTCAGCGAGGCAGCCTGCAGCTTCGCCAAGAGTATAGACGTCCTTCTCGCGCTCGTGCTTGAGTGCAGCAAGCTCCTCGCCGCTCTTCTTCAGACTGGCCTCCAGCTGCGTCACCTTTGTCTCCAACTCTTTCTTGGCGGCCTCGGCTGCTGCGGCAGCATCCTTTGCTTCCTTAAGAGCCCCGCCAAGTGTCTCCTCGCGCGCGACAAGCTCCTCTTCGTGGCTGTCAAGGTTGATCTTCCGCTGCGCCATCTCGCCTTCCTGCGCAGTTAGCTTCTCGGCAGCGAGCCTCTGCTGCTCTTCAACCTCTGCCTTCTCGAGGATGAAGGCTTTGTGCGCCTCAACAATTTGCTCCCGCTCCTCTGCCAAGGACCGGAGAGCTTCCTGATTGATTCCCCGGAGCTCTTCCACGCGCTTCTCGATGTCCGCTCCCGCCTTCGCGACAAGCGCTTCCCGGGACTCCAACTTGGCTTGTCGAGGCGCGGTAGGCGACAACAGCTTCTTCGGCTGCTCCTCCTCGGACTTCGCCGCTGCTGCTGCTTGGCGTGTCAACCAGCGACAGCCAGCGGAGGCGAGCAGCTCTTCATCAAAGGTCTCTCCTTTGACCGGCGCCTGAGGCTCGATGCCGGGGAGCTTGATGAAAACGCCATCGCCGGCCTTGAGATGGCGCCGGGCGAGAGCTCTTGAACTGGCGCTGCTCGATGGCGGAGGATCGGCGGTCGGCGTGGCGCTGGCGCGCCTGCTGCCTCGAGGTCGTCGATCGATCGCGGACCCTCGCCAGCCTTTGCGGCGCTGTGGCAGCAGCCTTGGCGGCCCCGGCGGCGGCGGACTCGCCGGCGCCGACCTCTTCCTCCATGGCGGCGGCGTCGTCGGTATTGCAGCGCCGACGTCCTCCTCGCCCGGCGACCTCGGTCTCCATCGGCTCTGCGGCGGATGGATCGGCGACCAGAAAAAGAAAAACGGTCAAGCAAATGTTCAAAAGAAAAACAGAAAAAAAAAATCAAGGAAATTTACGGGCAAGAGGATTACTGCGATGGGATCTGCAGCCATGGTCTCGACCACGGAGGATCGATGCTGTCCCTTCTTTGGAGAAGTCTCCTTGCGGGAGAGCAACTCCCTTGCAGGAGAATCCTCCCTTGGCGGTGAAATCGAAGCAGATGGTATTTGGGAGGCGGCTTTGGGCACTCTGATGAGGCTGCTCTGCTCCTACACAAACCAACAGCCAGATATCAACAAAGAAGGAGCACCCATGCCGCCCTAACTTGATGAAGTAAACCATATACTTCTGGCTGGGGGCTGTGTTGGGGGCTGCTTTGAGGAAGGGTTGCGGGTCGGCAAGGGGTCTCAGACAGCGCCTCCTGTTGCCCGCAGGGATCATCCTCGATGACAACCACGGGGTCTTAGCTCTCTTTGGCGCTCTGCAGGTCGGCGTCCTAAAAAAGGAAAGAGTTGAGAATGAAGCAAATCAGATACAAGGCGAAGCAACAAAATTGAAGAAATACAAGCACAATATAGAAGCTTACTCTTCTTCTTCCTCGTTGGAGCTGGCGCGGAGAGATCAAATTCGGCTCGCCTCCGGTGCGGCGAGCGGAGAGTAGTTTCCCTTGACCGCTTGGCGGGGTGGCAGCGGTGGCACAGGAGGATCCCGCCCAGTTATTGCAGCGGTGTGGGGTGCTCAGCGGCTTGATGCTTGCCAGCGGTGGAAGCAGCGTCGCCGCAGCGCTTCTGGCTGTTAGCCCGTCTGCCGCTCCGTCTCGTCTCCAGCCTTGCGAGAGCGCCTCCTTAGTGGGCAGGGGGCTCCGTTTGCGGCAAGCTGCTAGATGGTGGGGAGGAAGCGCCCTCGGCGGGGTTCGCTCGACTTCGGCCGGGTTGACAAGCTCTTCCTCGCCGACGAACTCCCTTCGCTCGACAAGGCTTGTCGCCTCTGCTGCCTCTGCCTCCTCCACGGTGAACCCGAATTCGCCAGCGGCAGCAGCTGCTGCCACCTCCTCCAGCCTGGTGGCGATGCGCTGCATCTCATCGTCGGTGGTGTCGCGGGTGAGGCTCTTCTGCTCGTCGGAGCGGATCGGCACTTCTTCCAAGCTGTCGAAGAACACCCGCACGACGTCATCGGCAGGCTCTTGCCAGGTTGGAGCAATCCCATGCGAGTTGCACAATGGCATCATTGCACGGATGCGGTCGAGCGAAGAGTTGTTGCACAATGGGACGACTCCCCTCGGCAACCTAAACCACTCGGGGTGATCGGGGTCGTGCTTGAACAGCTCCAGCAGCATCGCATCCAACTCCAAGACAGTGAAATTGAAGTTGAGGCCCGGGCGCAGCCTCATGATGTCCGCCGCATTTTGAAACTCCCAAGCAGGTCTCCTCCTCTCCTGCAAGGGAGCGATGCGGCGGCGAAGGAAATCTGCGCCAACAGCGCCTACGGTGAGTCCGGCAAGCCTGAGGCGCAAGATCCGGGTCACGGCAATCTTCAATCTAGCATCTTCCGGCGCCAAGTTGCTCCAATCGTTGCCGCGCACTATTGGAGTTTGGCGCTGGCGATCGAAGGGCTGCGGGTTCTCCTCAACGATCCAACACCAATCGGCCTCCACTCCTCCCACTTGCTGCGGGCTCTCCTTCCGAGATAGGCTTCTTTCTTGCCGATCCTTGAGATCCAAGCAATCCCTCCGGCAAGTGGCTCTCCTCTCTCGACTCGGGGCATGAAGAAGTGGCGGAAGAGGGCTACGTTTGGGTGGATTCCGACAAAGTTTTCGCAAAGATGTGCGAAAACTGCCATGGTCAGGATGGCATTGGGGGTGAAGTCAAGGAGGCGAAGCCCGTAGGTGTTCATGATATCGCAGAAAAATTCAGAGAAGGCGGGCGAGCCCGCAATAGAAAACAATGCGAAGAAGGGTACCCAGTTGGGGCTAGTTCGAAGCGGCGGGGAGTACCTTCGTGTGCGGATCTTCAGCGTTCCGTCGACGAGAAGAGGTAGTAGTTCTCCTTAGCTCCCTTGCAGCGAGCTGAGGGGAAAACAACCGCTCCTTCGCAGCGCCCTTGAGCCGCTGCGCCTCGGCCGACTTCACGCCCTTCCCTTATCGGCTTCGGAGCCATGGTGGAGGCGGTGGAGGAGACCGGCGGCGTTGATGGCGCTGGTGGCGATGAAGTGGGCGCTGCTCTCTTGAGACTAGAGAAGAAGGGGGGCGGCGGTGGTTTTCGAGATTAGACAGCAAATGGCGAGGTGGGCGACCTACCCTGTTTCCCCTGTTTATAAGGAGGAGAGGGGCGGACGTTCGCTTTTCCAAATAAAAAACCCCCACGATCTCTCCCACGAAGCTGCGTTGACGCGTGCTGTTAAGTGGGGGCGTGGTGGAGTCGGAGCAAGTGCAGGCGTGACCTGGGCAGCGCGTGCCCGTGCCTGTTTTGGGCCTGGCCCAACAGCGCTCGACACCATGTCGACCAGGCCGGGGGCTCACAGCCGGTGTACTAGAGTAGGGGTACCCTAGTATCCCGAACTTCGTGCCGGGCGATTCAGACACTCAGCGGCAAGGCTTGCCTAGTGACCGCCAAGGTCCTCCATGGTTCCTTTGCAGCCATTCAAGAACAAAGTATTTAAGCCAAGGAGACAAGGCCCGGCAAGAGGAGCTTGCCGGAAGGCCACTCAAGGCACGCAGAAGACAAGATCCCGGCAAGAGGAGCTTGCGGGAAGGCTCGATGGCGACAAGCTTCCGGACGCGACAAAGGATTCAGCAGCGGCAAGGAGCTTGCCGCGCAGACAACCACTCTTTATCTCCGCTCCAGCTCATCCACCAGCGTGTCGCCATGGGACCATTCGGTAGTAGCGTGTCAAGAAGGCTGTCTTGACCAGCGGAGAAGCAGCGATGGCGGCGCTGACAAGATTGCCATCGTGGTAAGCGGTGGCGCCCTGACGGTCCTGTTGCCTTTGTTTAGGCGACATGGGCGGGCATTTAATGCTTTGTCCCCTGCCGTCGAGTTAGGTAGAATACATTGTACAAGTAGTTGTACCAACCGCAACTCATTTTCCCTTTTTGCCCTTGTCTACGTTGCCACCTGTTGGTGACCCCTTTAGCATATAAAAGGAGGCCCATGCGCAACGTAGAGGTAGTTCAGCTCATTCGAAACCAGAGACACTCATGCTAGGTCTTGTAGCTCCCATGGCTCTCTAGCAAGAACACAATACAATCAGACAAGCAGCAGTAGGAGTATTATCTCCGGAGAGCTCGAAGCTGGGTAAACTGCTCGTGTTAACCGCCTCGATCTGCTCTTCGTGCGACCTCCGCCCCCCACCGAACCGAAAGGGGCTCGGTCCGCCGGTCCCATAGGTGTTCGTGGGTCCGATCAGCTTCCCCGACAGTAGTCTTATTGAATTACCTATCAAGGGTAGGGCTTACACTTGGAGCAACATGCAACATGATCCCCTTCTCAAACAGCTTGACTGGTTTCTCACATCGCTCAATTGGACTCACACCTACCCCAACACCCTTGTTAAACCTCTGTGGAAACCTGTTTCCGATCATACCCCTTGCGTGGTTAGTATTGAGACCAAAATTCCTCGGGCAAAGCTTTTCTGCTTTGAATCTTATGGGTTGCTTTATCCTGGCTTCATGGACTTGGTGAGTACCATTTGGGCTAAGCCCGTCCGTGCCACAAATGCAGCCACAATCCTCTGCAAAAAGTTCAAAGCACTGAGGCAGGCGCTCAAAGTATGGAGCAAATCTATCTCTCGGCTAACTATTGTGATTGAGAACTCTAACCTCGCTCTGGCGCACGTCGATGAGTTGGAGAACTTGAGGCCTGACGATCTCTGAAATCAACTTCCGTAAGATTCTGAAAATCCATCTCCTCAGACTGCTTGATTATAAAAACAATACTGGAAAAAAGATGTACCATCCGGTGGGTCAAATTTGGTGATGTGAACACAAAGTTTTTTCAAGTGGTTGCTTCTGAGCGGTATCATAAAAATAACATCACCAACCTCCAGACCGTCGATGGCCTCATGGTGGATGACCACACGGGAAAAGAAGCCCTCCTTTTTCAAGCTTACACTGATCTCTTGGGCACCTCGACCCCACCATAATGAAATTTGATCTGCCCAACTTAATCCGCTCTAGGGTGAATCTTGATCATCTTACCACGCCTTTCACCACTGAGGAAATCGACAAAGTCATTCTTGAAATGCCCGCTGATCAGGCCCCGAGTCCTGATGGTTTTAGTTCCCTCTTTCTCAAAGCCTACTGGTCCATTATCAAGAAGGATTTCTACCTATTATGTGAGCAATTTTATGGGGGTAATCTTAATTTGCAAAGCATTAATGATGGTCTCATTACACTCATACCGAAGAATAGATCCCCGGCCATAGTCAATGATTACAGACCGATTACCCTGCTTAACATTGCCTCAAACTTATTACCAAGCTCCTCGCCAACAGGTTGCAACAAGTTATCCTTAAGATTGTGCATCAGAACCAATACGGTTTCATCAAAGGGAGATCTATCCAGGACTTCCTCGCCTGGTCTTTTCAATACATCCATCAATGCCAAGCCTCCAAGAAGAAAATCGTCCTCCTCAAGCTGGACTTTGCCAAAGCATTCGACACGATCGAGCATCAACCAATGATCAACATTATGAGACACATGGGGTTTAATGACAAGTGGCTCTCTTGGATACGCTCCATTTTCTCCTTGGGATGTTCATCAATCCTCTTAAATGGGGTTCCAGGTCGACAATTTCACTGTCGTCGCGGCGTCCGACAAGGGGATCTCTTGTCCCCGTTGATCTTCGTGCTCGCAGCGGACTTATTACAATCTGCCATCAATGATGCTTACAGAAGTGGTTTGATTCATCCGCCCTTCCCCGACCGTGGTGACATGGACTACCCAGTTATTCAATACGCGGACAACACATTACTTCTCATGCCCGCGTGCCCAACCCAAGCTGGAGTCATTAAAGGCATCATTGTTGATTACGCAGAGTCGACTGGTCTAAAGATAAACTTTCATAAATCCACGCTTATTCCAATCAATGTTGATGACGAGCTCACGGCCAGCATGGCTAATATATTCGGGTGTTCGGTTGGCTCACTACCATTCACATACCTTGGCCTGCCTATGGGCACGTCTCGCTCCACAATTCAGGAGCTCATGCCCCTAGTCAGCTCGGTGGAACGCAACCTGACATCAACGCTCTCGCTCATGTCCTATGTTGGAAAGCTCACTTTACTGAACTCAATGATCACATCATTGTTGATTTATGCTTTGTGTACCCTACAGCTTCCACCAAAATTGATTGAAATGTTGGACAAGATCAGACTCCGTTGCCTCTGGATCAAGAAAATTGACCAAGGGGAGAAATGTAATTCCTTGGCGGCTTGGGATATGGTCTGCAAACCCAAGAGCAAAGGTGGTCTTGGGGTCCTAAATCTTCGTATCCAAAATGAAGCTCCGCTCATGAAGTTCCTGCATAAGTTTTATAACAAATTGGATGTACCTTGGGTTCACCTTACCTGGGACGCTTACTACACCGACAAGATCCCGCATGCCTCGGTCAAGGATTTCTTGCGGGTCACGTCCATCCGTGAGGCGTTTCACCTCCCCTTGTCCCCGCAGGCCCATGCAGAAATTCAGGACATTCAAATCAAGACCACCCAATTTCATACTTTAACGGCTACTTCAGATGTCTGGCACTATGCTTGGGGAAAGACGGTTTTCAAGTCTACCGATTATTACAACTTCTACTTTCATGAACTCCAGACACATCCAGTCTTCAAGTGGTTGTGGAAATCCAATTGCACAATGAAAATTAAGGTCTTTGGATGGCTCCTCTTTAATGACAGACTAAACACCTGCAACATACTCAAGAGGAGGCATTATAATATTGGTGACGACCACGACTGTCTCTTGTGTGGACTCAATATCGAAGAAACGGTTGATCACATGATCTTCACCTGCTCTTTCAGCCGTCAATGTTGGGGCCATCTACACCTGGACTGGGAGCGGTTCTCCGACCGTTTCCAAGCCATCCAAAAAAGAGAGCCATGCCACAACAATGTTGCTAGAAAAAATTTCATCGCTGCATGGAGCCTGTGGAAAGAAAGAAACAACAAACATTTCTGTGTCGTGGTTCCCACATTGCAATCCTGGCTTTCTAGATTTATTAGAGATTTTGAACTTCTCCAGCACAAGGTCAAGGAGGCACGTAGGCCTCTAGTGCTAGATTTTGTTAACTCCCATACTTAGCTCCTTGTTGTATATACACCACCTACCCCAAAAGGGTTAGGGCCCCTCCCCCTCTTTCGTACCATGTAACTTGTACAGTGAATTTGTATTATTAATACATTTTCATCTTCTATCTTATATGAACATTTTACTCCGCCCTATGAACATATATATTGTCGTCTACCATATGGACTAAATTTGAATCAATTATCCCTATTAGAATACGATTGTTGTTGATACGTCTCCGTTGTATCTATATTTTTTTATTGTTCCATTCCAATATTATACAACTTTCATATACTTTTGGCAACTTTTTATACTATTTTTGGGACTAACATATTGATCCAGTGCCCAGTGCTAGTTCCTGTTTGTTACATGTTTTTTGTTTCACAGAAAATCCATATCAAATGGAGTCCAAATGGGATAAAAACTGATGGAGATTTTTTTGGAATATATGTGAATTTTGGGAAGTGGAATCAACACGAGACGATGCCCGAGGGGGCCACGAGGCAGGGGGCACGCCCCTGACCCTCGTGGAGACCCCGTAAGGCGGTTGTTGCCCTTCTTTCACCGCAAGAAAGCTAATAGCCGGATAAAAATCATGTTCAAATTTAAATCCAATCGGAGTTACGGATCTCTAGAAATATAAGAAATGGTGAAAGGCCAGATCTGGGAACGCGGAAACAGAGAGAGGCAGAGAGACAGATCCAATCTTGGAGGGGCTCTCGCCCCTCCCATGCCATGGAGACCAAGGACCAGAGGGGAAACCCTTCTCCCATCTAGGGAGAAGGTCAAGGAAGAAGAAGAAGGGGGCCTCTCCCCCTCTCTCCCGGTGGCGCCGGAACGCCGCCGGGGCCATCATCATCACCGCAATCTACACCAACAACTTCACCGCCGTCATCACCAACTCTTCCCCCCTCTATACTGCGGTGTAACCCCTCTTTTACCCACTGTAATCTCTACTTCAACATGGTGCTCAACGCTATATATTATTTCCCAATGATGTATGGCTATCCTATGATGTTTGAGTAGATCTATTTTGTCCTATAGGTTAATTGATGATCGTGATTGGTTTGAGTTGCATGTCTTATTATTGGTGCTGTCCTATGGTGCTCTCCGTGTCGCGCAAGCGTGAGGGTTTCCCGCTCTAGGGTGTTGCAATACGTTCATGGTTTGCTTATTTTCTGCATTGCGTGAGTGACTGAAACACAAACACGGATAAGTGGGTCATGGTGTATGGAATAAGGAGGACTTGATGCTTTAATTCTATGGTTGGGTTTTACCTTGATGATCTTTAGTAGTTGCGGATGCTTGCTAGAGTTCCAATCATAAGTGCATATGATCCAAGAAGAGGAAGTATGTTAGCTTATGCCTCTCCCTCAAATAAAATTGCAATAATGATTACCGGTCTAGTTATCGATTGCCTAGGGACAAATAACTTTCTTGTGTGACAACAAGCTCTCTGCTGAAACTAACTTAGTTGTGTCTTTATCTAAACAGCCCCCATATTTTATTTACGCGCTCTTTATTATCTTGCAAACCTATCCAACAACACCTACAAAGTACTTCTAGTTTCATACTTGTTCTAGGTAAAGCGAACGTTAAGCATGCGTAGAGTTGTATCGGTGGTCGATAGAACTTGAGGGAATATTTGTTCTACCTTTAGCTCCTCGTTGGGTTCGACACTCTTACTTATCCAAAGAGGCTACAATTGATCCCCTATACTTGTGGGTTATCAGTTGTCAGGTCATACCATCATTTAAATATTATCTTGATAACATAAAACATGCATATAGCAGTAATCATATTTCACCGTGAACTACATGTTCCATACAATCTCCAATTCAAATATGTGTATCCATTTTATGTTGAATTCAAACCACAGTACATTGGTTTAGGTAGCGAGATGTTCGGGATAATCTAAATCCTGTTTTCATATGTATAAGTTTTGGCCGAATTGGGACAAGTTTTGGTATAAGCTTCTTTCAAACCGGAGATTCTCTCAACAACCCTCATCGTTCCGAGAGGGAACATGTCACCTTTGTGTGCAAAACGATATACGCTACCTCCCCCCTGATTTTCTTTACAGAGGCAACATAGAACTATATGAGTGCCCTGTTAAATTTTGGAATTATTTTGGGTTCGTTTGGCCTTTTTTGTACACTAGCAAAACATGCCCGTGTGTAGCAACGCGACGAAAAGAAAGCATCTTTCATACACACATCCGAAAACATCATCAAACAATATTCTTAAAAAAAATCTTTATTGACACAATTTCAACAATATCAAAATCAACTTTAAGCCACTTGTTTACATAAAACTCGTATCAACAGTTTAATGTGCATCATTGTATAGGGGTTGGTAGTGCATTGTGCAAAACAGAGAAGATGATTATGTACCCGTTTTAACATTTAGGATATGGTAGTTGATACGAATCAACATCCCCTATAGTGTCAATAATAGATTATGTGAGAACATCAAACTGTCATATCTACTAAATTTGAATAGGGTAGAAAACATATATAATAGACATTTATTAAATGCCCCAAATAGAGAATTTATTAATTAAGTTTATATTTTGTTAAATTTTGCAATTATTCCTGGTTCATTTGGCCTTTTTTTATACATTAATTGAGTTTCTGGACATTTAATTTGCATAATTCAAATTTGAACTACAAGCACATGCTCCGGTGCACCAATGTTGGTTGCAAATTCACATGTGTGTCCTTGGGTGAATTTCTAGGTCCCATGCAAGAAATGGGAATGAAATTCAAACATCTGGGCATCGTGACTCGGCCGAGAACATTGAGAAACGTGGTTTTTAAATTCCTGTAAATCCAAAACTCGCCTGGAAATGATGAAACTTGGCATGGTGTCATGTCATGGCACTAACATGATGTGGTAAAAAACATGGCCGAGTTGGAACATGTTTTGGTATAAGCTTCTTGCAAACCGGAGCTTCTAGGCTCCTGGTTCTAACAGGGAATGTGTCACATTTTTGTGTGAAACGATACACGCTGCCCCCCTTGATTTTCTTTACGGAGGCAACATAGAACTATATGAGTGTCGTGTTAAATTTTGGGATTAGTCCGGGTTCGTTTGGCCTTTTTTATACATTAATTGAGTTTCTGGTCATTTAAAGTGCATAATTCAATTTTGAACTACAAGCACATGCTCCAGTGCACCAAAGTTGGTTGAAAAATAACATGTGTGTCCTCGGGTGAATTTCTAGGTCACATGCAAGAAATGGGAATGAAATTCAAACATCTGGGCGTCGTGACTCAGCCGAGAACATTGAGAAACTTGGTTTTTAAATTCCTGTAAATCCAAAACTCTTCTGGAAATCATGAAACTTGGCATGGTGTCATGTCATGGCACTGACATGCTGTGGTGAAAAACTTGACTGAATTGCAAAAAACTTTGGTATAAGCTTCTTGCAAACCGGAGCTTCTCTCAAGAAGGCTTGTGGTTCCGAGATGGAACGTGTCACTTTTGTGTGCGAAACGATATACGCTGCCCCCCCCCTAGATTTTCTTTATAGAGGCAACATAGAACTATATGAGTGTCATGTTAAATTTTGGAATTATTTCGGGTTCGTTTGGATTTTTTATACATTAATTGAGTTTCTGGTCATTTAATGTGCATAACTCAAATTTGAACTACGAGCACATGCTCCAGTGCACCAAAGTTAGCTGAAAAATCACATGTCTGTCCTCAAGTAAATTTCTAGGTCCCATGCAAGAAATGGGAATGAAATTCAAACATCTGGGCGTCGTGGCTTGGCCGGAAACATTGAGAAACTTTTTTTTAATTCTTGTAAATCCAAAACACGCATGAAAATCATGAAACTTGGCTTGGTGTCATGACATGGAACCAACAAGCTGTGGTAATTTTGCTGTCCGAATTGCGAAGGCGCACACATTAACAATCAAGAAAGTCATTTTGGAACAAGTGTTGTCACATTACAATTGGACACACAAGTAGTATTATTGAAACCGTGGGCGTTCTACTTACCATTTATGTGCCGCCACATGCCCCCTTTTTTATTAGCTAGGAGGCGCCGTGCAGGGTAGCTACGGGAGGCGTGCGATCAGAACCCTGTGTGTGCTTATCAGCAGGAGAGCCCTTTGACCTCCATCTGCCACCCACCTCTCTCCCAAGGTCTCCATTAATGGCGCGCGAGCCCCTGTTTAATGGCGTGGCTATGTCTCACTTGACTGAAATTTAAGAGAGGAAAAAGAAAATCTGAAAAGAAAAATTTGCACGGATCTTGATGTAAGATCCGACAGACCTATATAGCATCTACTGCGACTTATAGCAAGACTGATGAATATATAAGGACGACGATATTGGATAATAATTGTCTTACATATTTAGGAATATAATTAAAAAAACCACAGGCGGCTATGCCCGAAACACAAGGGAAAAAGAAGAAGGAAGACACATACAATGATCTGGCTCGCTGTTATCTACTTTCTTGATGCGCTGCAGGTCGTGGAGACTAGTTCTTGCAGCGAGCAGTGATGATCTCTTTCATTTTTTTCATGTCCTTAATACGCTGCTTGGTAGCAACCATGGATTCCACTCCCAGCCTTCTGCGCTCGATGCGGAGCATGGCATTCTTGTCCATAAGTTTCTCAACGATGACGTCTGTCCTCTTCAACAAGGCAGTGGTCTCCTCCGTTCTGCGATCTTCACCCTTAGCAGGTCGCGCTCGGCCCGGAGCTTCGCATTTCCCTCCCCTAGTTGCCGGATGACGATGGTAGCCTGTTCAAACGAGGCTTTCATGTCATCCTGCAACCTCGCCCAGCCGGAGATCTGATCTATATGGCTATGGACGATCGCATGCATGCACATGTAAGAGTCCTCCCCTACCCGCGAGACATTTTCCTAGGCTGCCACGGTACGGGAGGACATCTCTGCTGCATTCGCGGCACGGCGGGACATCTCTGCTGCTTCTGCGGTGCGGCCAGACCAGTCTACTACATCGACGACGTGCGGGACCTCTATGCTGCTTCGGCGGCGCGATGGGACCTCTGTGCTGCTACTGCCGTGCGGCGGGACATGTCAGCTGCTTTCGCGGCGAGGCAGGACATCTCTCGTGCTTCCTCTTCCATGCTTGCCTCTCCCTGGTGGTAATCTCTCGACCGAGAACTCACGCTTGCCATGGAAGACGCAAGGGAAGGATGTTGAATGACTTGTTTTTTTTCGTGGATGAGGAGTTGAGGAGGAATGTGCAGTCATCTTGGCATGCTAGTATTTATAACCGAGTACTAATACGCTCCTAAGTGGGAAACCATTTAGGTTGTGATCGGTGTGAACAGGTCCGCAATTAAATATAGCATGGTAGTAATTTGGATTGTGACGAGACGCAAGCTCAAAATTTATTGACTGTTCTAGTTTCGAAGCGCGGCACTATTTCCGGATGGCATAACATGGGCACATGTTCTCAGTCGTTGTGTAGCAGTTTTGTAATATGCCATGGTACTTCTTTTTCTACTGTTGTGTACATGCAATAACTGGCACCATCAGATACATATCTTACAGTTATTGGGGCGTTCGACAGGAATAGCCTCGTGGCGAGCAATAGACTAGTCTTTTTTTCACACGCATTACATCGACACATATCATCATCTCTCTCCCTCTTTCCCACACACACACCTAGTCTCTCGGGACTTCTAGCACGCACCATCTCTAGCTCCCTAGGTTGATGCCACCCACATACACTTGTACTCCAGAGGCGTGAGGTTTTGGTTAACGTGCGGACCGCACACGACACCAACACGACACGAGCTTCGTCTGCCTGGTGCGCAGTCGGGTGAGTACTACTAGTAGCAGTACTACTTTGATGTGTCGCATTAACTCGCACAAGTATGCAACACTTTCTGAAACAAGCATATTCTATGTTGCTTATACTTCTTAACCAAGGGATCTTTATATCCAACAGACAAAAAATATCCGTTTGACTGTTGGTAATTACTTTAACTGCTGATCCGATGTTGAAGTAATTGCTGCA
The DNA here is from genome assembly GCA_021605205.1 of Aegilops longissima. Lineage (NCBI taxonomy): Eukaryota > Viridiplantae > Streptophyta > Magnoliopsida > Poales > Poaceae > Aegilops > Aegilops longissima. The sequence continues at coordinate 266,305,900 of CM038681.1, read as the reverse complement.
TCGCCAGCAAAACCAAGCATCCCTATATTAGCATATTACTAAGATAAACAGAAGGAACTATAGAATCATTTAGGAGGCGAGCTTGTCAATATGAATGTGGAGGGACACCATCCTCGACAACCCAGCCCTGGCCAGCATCTTTGGCGGAACTGCGAAAAAGGTCAGCTCCTGCACGGCGACGTCGTCGGGATCCTTGCTGCTTGTCACCTAGATTTCCACCTTGACAGTGTCGGTCCTTCCTTTGGGCTCCCTCGGCGGGCCGTTCGCCCACAGGTTGGCTGCATAGTGCGGCAGTGCGAACACCCCTGCTCTGATGCAGACGACCAACATGGCGATAGGCGCACTGATGTCGAGCATGCCGCCGACCAAGAAAAACACGCGGTCGTCCTCCTCCATGAACAGCAAGAGCCATGGCTCCAACATTGGCACTTGCAGCTGGAGCACCTTGTCGTACTGAATCCTGTGCACGGGCATGGGATAAACGATGTTGATGTGGTGGGAGAGCGCTGGCGGCGGGCCTTTGTAGCCACAGACGGGAATGGGGCATATACAGGGGCGCGAGCAGACACACGCTCTGGTGATCGGCGAGCTTGTGGTAAGTGATGTAGAGCCCACAGCCTTCGTGCGGGCACTCCACCCTCACCGAGGAGAGGACGACGTCCATTGTCGTGTTCCGCACGTCGAAGCCGCCACCGCGCTCGTACTTCTGGCACTGCCGCTGGTTCCTGGGGCGCTCGCCACGGCAGTCTCCGTAGGCCAGGTGCCCCCCCTTGAACTGCACAAATCAATCGAACAGCACATCAATCAAGAAACCTGCACCTTGCTCGATCAGCCGAACGGATGAGGTGTATTCGAACCTCATACACTTGAGGCTTCAAGGGGCGGAGGCACAAGGGGCAGTGGGGCAATTTGAGATCCATAGAGACCACCGAGAGCTCCATCATCGGGTCCTGTTTCGTTGGCATGATCTCGTCCTCCTCGTGCACAACCACCTCTCCCTTTAGGGCTGGGGCATTACAAAGTTTTACCATCACATATTCATACTACTTCAAGGTGCATTAAATCAACACATGCAAGTATCAAAAGGAAAGTCACGGCATGCATGCATGCGTTGTAATTAACGCATCTGTAAATGCAAATTATTGAAATATATCGAGTGCACTGTGTTGATGTGTCACGTCAACTCATACAAAAAGGAGAAGTTTGATTACAAAGCCCTCTCCCTCGCCCATGAGCATGGTGGCTCGCAGGACTAGGAGAAGCTTTCACTATACGCTCTCCCGCCCACACGCAGTGGACATGCAGCAGTTCATTCGGTGTCAGATGGCCAGAAGCATCCTAGTAGTACTCCACTATAGAAGTACCATCATTGTTTGACTTCCCAAAGAAGCGAAGAGCCAATCGCAACCCGAATGCTCGTGTGGCAGTTTCATGTGTAGGGGAGGTAGTATAGTGATATAGTCTAGGATAGCGTGTATCGTGCCTCTAAGCTTAAAATCATTGGAGTCGGCTCCATGCTATGAGGTTGTCTCGAAGCATTTTTTTGATTAAGATAATCTTCTGGCCCTACCGGTCGTCCTGGTGATTCTAGTTTGCACGCTCATTTGGTCGAGACAGGAATATATATTTTAACTTGTGGTGGGGTAAATGTTAGAGGTTGCAGCAAATGTATTGTACACTGCGGGTCTTTTAGCCAAGTTTAGAGGCAAGCATGTGGGGCCAGTGCTATGATGTGTTGCATCAACTCGTACAATGAGGAGAAGCTTGATTTTACTACTAGTACATGCCTTCTCCCTCGCCCATGCGCGCGGTGGCTCGCAGACGAGTACATGCTTTTGCTTACTACAACAAGCTATCCCTCCCGCATAGATGGACAGACATGCAGTAGTTGATTCGATGTTGTAGAAGTAGTAACATCATTATTCGTCTTCTCGAAGAGGCGAAGAGCCAAGCGCAACCCAAGCGTGGCAGTTGCGAACCCTAACGTGGCAGTCTTTTGTGTAGGGGTGGGGCGTGGTGTGGAGCCTTGGAGAACACATATAGCCCGGTTCTTGCATGAGACAAAATTGCCATGTAAGCAGGCTATAAGCCCACTATTGTACTTGCTAGTATAGCCCTGTAAACCGGAAAGGAGTATTTGCCTTTCTAGAGATTTCAACAAGTGACTACTCCCTAAATGAGTAGATATGGAGCAAAATGAGTGAATCTACACCGTAAATAAATACGTAGTTCTCTCGTTTTCCTGTCCACCTTGGTCGGTGCACAATATTGAGTATACTACTACTTACTAGTCTCTTTTTGACACGCATTTACGTTGATACGTCTTGAATGCCAATGACGTAGAGGGTAGCGGTTCCCGAAACGTTGAACGGTCAATGATGCCTCCGCATTCAATTAGCATACAGAGGTAGGAGTAAGTAATTGGAGAGGCAGAATGGAGCCAGCACAGTGTGAATGCAATGCAGTTTGGACTCTCATAAAGGTGCCCCACCACTCCAATCCATCTACTTCTAGTCTCTGCGCAACACTGCCCACTCCAATCTAAGACGAAGACCAAGACCAAGTGACCAGAAGCCACAAGCACCCATGGCGTCGATGGACGCGAGCGGCAGCCTGCTGTCCCAGATCGTCCAAGACGCCAGCCTGCGTCCCCGCACCGTACAGCGTTTATAGACGGTGCTGGCAACCACCGGTGTCATAGCCCTCATCGACGCCGGTTTCTCCTCTCGCATGTGCCAGATGATGGTCGACTCCATCTGCAAGTACACCGTCATCAAGAAGCGCGCGGATGACCTTGCCGTACTGCTCCAGCCTGCGCGCCCAGGCACTTTGTTGCCTGCCACCCTCATCGGCCTCCAAGGTGACGAACTCTTTGAAGCACTGGTAGCCCTGCAGCTGCCGGAGGTCGCGCGAAGAATGTGCACCTCGAGGCTATGATCGCCGCGCAGCGCCTCGCCATGCAAGAAGCTGTCGACCTCCACATCCATGTCTACGAGGAAATCGTCTACATAGGACACTACAAGGCCAGTGAGGACAGAAAGATGTTGTCCTTCTTCCAGCGGCTGGAATCTTTGGACACCATTGTTCAGAAGCACGTCGACCTGGCCACGAAAGTCGCTGCTACTTAGTCGTCGTTCGGTGGGCCGGTGCCCTAAGTCAAGGAGGTGGACGTCATTGATGGATGCATCTTTCTTCTTGCCTCCTGTTACGAACACTGCATCGCCTTGTGGCCTTAATGTTTTATTAATGTATGGCATTTTTAGTCGTAAATGACATGTGTGATCCATTTCTCTTATTTGGCGTTCATTATATGTAGTATCACTGTCTTCGACTTGGTGTACTACCTAGGTCCTGATTTATTAGTCCCTTTTGTAATTTGTGCTAAATTTTGACCAAAGATTTAACTGAGAAAATGTTAGTGCATGTCAACAAAAATTATATCATTTGATTTGTATTTGAACATAGTTCTCAATGATATAATTTTTGTGACATGCATGAACCTTTTGTTAGTTAAATTTATGGTCAAAATTTGGCACAGATTACGACGGGGAGAAAAACAAGGACGGAGGTAGACTGGTCTGTCACCATCGTGTTTTGTGTCTAATTTTGACTTCAGCGACCCAACCTACAAGGAGGGAGTGCTGTATATATTGGCGCGACAAGTGAAGTTTTATATTTGAAAATGAGCGTTACTACATGTCATGAGTTCAAAACGAGATAGTGGAACAAGTACAACATGCCTGTGTCATTCGCATCGCACCCCCACATGGTCGCAGTGCACAATGTAGCAACTAGTCTCTTCTTGACCCGCATTTACATTGATACGACTTGAATGCCAAGGAGGGAGAGGGTAGCGGTTCCCGAGACGTTGAACGGTCAATGATGCATCCTCAAGTAGCATGCAGAGGGAATTAATTGGAGAAGTAGAATAGAGCCAGCACGATGTGAATGCAACAGAGTTTGGACTCGTGACATGTTTAGAAGGACGTCGACCTGGCCACGAAAGCCGCTACTACTTACCCGCCGTTTGGTGGGCCGGCGCCCTGAGTCGAGGAGGTGGACGTCGTCGATGGATGCATCTTTCTTCTTGCCTCCTGTAACCAACACTGCATCGCCTCATGGCCTTAATGTTTTATTAGTATATGGCATTTTTATTCCAGTCGTAACATTTTCATTGTGAGGTGGGACCGTAGTTGCGCAAACCGACCATCGACAAATCCCCACCCCGCCCACCGCGCGTCGGCTGAGTTTAGAATTAGAAGAGATAAACGAGGGACAAGAGCTAGCTGTAGCACAGACGCTGTTGTCAAATGGGACTCGTGTTGATAGAATAGGAGTACTGAGCACTCATTCCTCTTTTTTAGGGAAAAAGTAGTTGTACGTCTGGTACCACTAGTTGGGTGCGTGCGACCTATACCTATCATCACTTTAGGTCTCCTTTTTGAATCACAACTGCGCTTCATAGTACATATTTTTTTCACGCATTTATCCTCCTATATGTACTCCTAGGCTATTTCCACGTGCTCCCTTTTGCCGACATGTGGGACATAGAGCATCTGGGTCATAGTACATGCACGACTTGGAGCATATGCAACCATGTCGGGGTACTTTACATTTCAGATCTCATGAATTACATGCAAACCTCACGCAGAAGAATAAATAAATTACTACATGAAACCGGATTATTTTCATAGAAACCGGAGCACGTTCATTAAATTTTGGACATAACACATTTATAAAAAACGACCAGACCAAATCCAGTCTAGGGCCTCTTTGATCCGCGGGATACTGAAAACACAGGAATGGGGAAAGTATGATGGTGATGAACCGAGACGAGGAGAACTCTAACTTAGTTAGAGGTTAGAGTTAGATTATAACCCTGAACTAACCCTAGACTAACTCTAACAAAAGAGGTATTTGGATGGCAGGTTTAGATTGACAATGAATGCTCTTTCTCAATCATTTGACTACTTTGGACCCTATTTCCTGCCGGATTTGGTGTGTGACCTCCTCCCGCTCACAATTGACATAAGCGAACCATCTTTACAAATCAAGCATGCAAAACATGATAAATTTTCTTTTTTCCATACAAATGAGATATCCCACTTAAACATACAAGTCGTCAATCAAGCTTCACAAAAACAATTACATTCCATGAAACAAAGCATGAGCTAACTCATCACGGAAGGCATTCATGATAGGGAGGCAGCCCGGAGCCCCTAACACGCCCAGGGAGGAGCTCGTCATCGTCGCTCTGGAGGAAGGCTCTGTAGAACCCAAGCCCCGGGAACCCCTCTGATGCCGGCGCTTGCGAGTTGAGGTCGAGACTGGCATGGGTATCAGGGTCGCTTGTCGATGACTGCGAAACGATCTTTGGGCCTCTAGAAATAATGCAAGCCTGAAACTGAAATACCTAGAAACGTGAACTGAATCTTTGGGCCTCTAGAAATAATGCAAGCATGAAACTAAAATACCTAGAAAGGTGAACTAAATCTTTGGGCCTCTAGAAAGATTTATTACCTCCTCAAGCAGCATCAAACAATTCCTTGCGTGCACCACAAATCTATACAAACTTTAATTAGGATCTACTTTTCCAAATCAGAATTAGCGCTAGAGCGAGCAAGATCAATGATATGGTTGTGAGACAGAGAAGGAACGAACAAACTCACCCCTCTTGTGACGTCCCTCGTAGATGCGCCGCCGCCGCGCACGATAGAGGGAGAAAAATGACTGGTGAAGGGGGAGTGGGGCAAGCTTCGGAGGCCGGAGGGAGATGGCGGCCGGATGAGGGTGAGGGCGGACGGAGGAGGGCATCGGAGGTCGAAGGGAGAGGGTGGCTGTAGGAGGGAGAGGGCGAGTGGCGGAGCGACGCTTGGGCAGTCGGCGTGATGGGGAACAGAGAGGAGTCATGCGAGGGGGGTCAGAGGGAGCAATCTGGTGCGGGCAGTGGATATTATTTTTAGTTCTCTTTTAGTGGACCCGAGGAGAACTGGCCCAATTAGAACCTCTCCACCGGGCTGGTGTTTTTAGCTGGGTTAGAGCAAACTAGCTGAATCTAACCCCTCCTGTTTGGATAGTTTGAGGCTATTTCAGCCCAAACTAGCTCTAAGTCAGGGATCCAAACAAAGAGGATTAATATTGTACATGCTACAGACTAGACTGTAGCACATTGTTTTTTATGGCCATATCACCACATTGTTTTCTACTGCTGGTTCACTAGGCTGCCATGGTTCGCACTGCTAGTTCACTCAGGGATCCAAACAAAGACGAGTATGGCCTATCACCTGCTGGTTCACTGGGCTGCCGGGGTTCGCACTCCTCCGACGTGAGTAGTAGTACTAGTATATACACTATATATACCGCATGATTATTTTCTCCTTCTTACATACTTCGCCGACATGTGGAAGAGCCAGCATCCGGGTTGACGTGTCATGCACCAGATTAGAGTGGGGAACGGAAGGGGGCATCACCCCGGTTGTAGCGCCAGTAATTCATGACTATAGTGAGTAGTCATATCACAAGACCCCGTCTTTCCAGCAGTAACATGCCGTCAAATCGCACAGCCTACCTTTCCAGCAGTAAGTAAGTTGAATCCTCTACTCCCTCACCCTCCTCGCCTCTCTGTCAAACTGCCTACGTGAAAACTGCCGCGCGTATTGCCCGGGAAAAGCCACGCCTTCAAATTCTAACTACGCGAAAATAGGTCGAGCTTGTTCGTTCTATATAAATACTAGTACTATATGTTTATTCACCCATGGGGTTGTTCAAGGAATGGAGGGCCGGGGAGCAGAAATGAACAATACTACTACTAGTAAGTAGGAGTCGTACAGTTAGTCACGTTAAATAGAGAGTTTCTTTTCTTTAATGCCACATACACAAATTGAAACGCTTGTTGTGAAGAGAAAAATATAATCACTCCACTATATATGTAGGCAGGGGCATAAGCACTTGCTTTACTAGCATTGCTCTCTTCATTCTCTCATCCTCTCCAGGTCTAAACAAGACAGCGGTAGCGACATTTTCTCTCTCCGCACCGCCAGTCACAGATCTTGTCGGCTCCCTTCGGCTGGTGTGTGTAGAGGACTAGGCGCATCATTCACACGGTCGTCGCCGGCGAGGGAGGAAACCCACAGCTGTCGGCGGGTCCCGATCCTCTGCTCGTGCAGTTCTCTCTGACAAAGCGCCGGCTCGGGACGTCCTCCGACCCTTCTTCCTCCCTGCCGTATTGTGTGCAGATCCGACCTGCCGCCGCCGACATTCCGACGACCCTTAGGAATAAGTTCTTTGAAAGCGGCCTTGCTCTACTGCCCCAGCTCCCCACGTGTCTACATGTGCATCTTTTTCTACTTCCATCAGCTCTTCCAAAGCCACCTAAATTTTTGGGTACTATTAGAGGTAAAGCTACTTCATGCAGTCGAATCTAGGACTTCGTTCAAACAACAAAGAAAGGGGGGAAGTCATAGGATGAATCTAGGACTTGATTCAAAGAGGAAATAACAGGGGGAAAGTAGTAGAGATCGGATACCCAACCGGTCTCTTGGTTGAAAAGGTAAATAAAGGGAAAATGCAATACAAAACTGGATAAGGAACAAATATATTATTGGTTGAAAAAGGATAGAAAGTGGAGGCTGGTGGAAGTCAACAGAGTATGTCCAGGATTATATTTTCTGGCCTCACATAGTAAAAGGTCTCAAGAATTAGATTTGCTGCCCTCATAGAGTATGAACAAACTCGGCATCACCACTTTATGCCTCCTTGTAGGTACATTGTGCTGATGTGTCCACTATCACATGTCCTTATACCTACTTTTCGCTGTTGTTAATGTAAGGGCGCATGTAAAATGAAGAGATCACAATGTTACCTTAAGGACAAGTCTAACCGGTGTTATTGTTAATCTAATGCCTCCAATGATATGATGCAATTAAACTATGTTACAAATGGTACTCCTGCTGTTTTCCCCAGTATGATAAGTAAGTTGCTTCTTTACGCTGCTGAGTGTCCTGGTGTCCCCATGTTCCATGCTCTTAAACCAACTATTTAGCTGCTATTGATTTAGTGTATCTGGTAAACAATCAATGCCACCATTAAAGTAATCCCATATTTGACAAATGTCATTGTTGATCGTAATGCTTCCGGTAACATGAAGAATTGTTGACGTTTTAAAATTTCTACTGTCCTTGCGTGATTGCCATGATGTAATTAAGATGCTTCTTTTCATTTCGTGTATGTATTGTATCTTCTTATTGACCATCAACTGTTTCCTTTCTATCTTTTTGTGCAGATACGGATATCCATTTCACCTTGTTGCTATTGTGACCTTTTGGTGAACTGCACAAAACACTTTTTTTTGGAATGAGTGTCTTGTGCAGTTCAACTAAAATGTCACATGGGCAACATCTCTCAGTTTTGGTGGAACTGCACAAAATGGTGATTGGTGTTTCCAAAATCTCCGTCAAATTATGTTGGTAATCTCGTGCAACATTTTATTAGCCTTTGCAATATGAGCCTTCACTGTCACCACAATGTCACTTTATTTTCGTGGAACTACACAAAAGGATAAGCAAATTATAGTTGCCCCTTACATGAGCAGGACAGCCAACCTTAATGTTGCTCAATTTTTGTGCAACTACTAAAAAAGAAAATGTCAGCTCACGAGAGCAAGTACTTCTTGCTAGCTAAATGGTGCAATCTTTGCTTCATTTCAGGTGAACTGCAGAAAAAGTCGCATGAATTGAATCATCGAGTGGAGCTGCAGGTTGACTTCCACTAGTGCCACTATTATAGTAATCATGCTCTTTATTATCTGTGCAAATAGGAATACTCAACTACAGATGTTGTGATGGTCAAGAGCATTCGCCAAGTTCTTGGGTTGTATGACACGACTAGCCAAGATGGATTTAATCCTGATATTCACTTTATCAAAATGCTCTAATGGGTTTGTTCTAACTCTTGCAAGCTGGGAATCAATGAGATGTGTAGGCATCTTTGTTGTACTTATTATTTGAATCTTTGTTGGTTCTGAATCTTGCAAGCTAGGAATCAATGAGATGTGTAGGCATGTTTGTTGTGCTTATTATTTGAATCTTATTTGTTGGTTATGAATCTTGCAAGCTCGGAAACGTGGCATGATGATGCAGAGGACAGCAACCCTAACAAACAGTTCAAACTTGGTAGTATTATCTGTGTGAAAGTGCGACAAATGTGTTGATCGTGTGCGTCTTGAGAATAGTAATTCTAATTGTTGTGCATGTTGATCCTGTGGCACTGATAGAATGAGCCAATGCATTTCTTGTTTTAATAATAAATTTCAATTAAAGCTAATTAAATTTAAGTAAAGTGACCACTAACACTTGTTATTACAGTACCGATACAGACCCGCTCGTGAACCGACATGTGGCCGGAATAGGTTTCTTAATGGAGGGGTTTGAATACGCCAAGGGTGCATGTTCTGTCGGGCACGCAGACGGCGAGGGAGGGTAGTAACTGTTGTCATCTATACACACTCAGTTTACTATTGAATCCAGTTCCCCAAGAGCTGAAAAATGAACTGCTGCTGCCGCCTACCAGTCGTTCAATTGAAGAGACTCCAATGGCGATCCGAGGGGTGAGCCTGCTAGATATGGACTTCAGCAAGGATTTCACCTTTGAGTTCGCCGTTCAGTCCCATGGCTGCACCAAGTTGAATGTGAAGTACACCAACGATCCGGACTCGATGAAGCTCTGCGCCGGTGAGTTCAAGCAGTACCTATAGGACGAGAAAGCACAAGGTCGCAGGACTAGACCTTGTGCCCATCCATTCATCTCCTCACAGGGACCAGCGGAACGCCGTCGCCCAGGTATGCGTGCGGGACGAGGTTCTCGTCTACCACTTCTGTAGGGCCATTAGAGGTTCTGGAGCATTCACCCGTTACATCGGCAGCGCCGAGTCCACCTTCGCTATGGTGGAGAGAAAGAAGGACACGATGATTCGGCCATCTGGTGCAACAAGCTTGTCGACATCCAGAAGCAATACAAGATCATAGGCAACGGGAAGGAGAAGGACTCCGTGGTTGACCTCGCCGAGACCATCATTGGACCTTGCTACGCCAACATAAAAGAAGACAACGGTACCAAGGACCTGAACACGTGGGAGGTACCTCTGAATCTAGCCTACATAATCTACACGGCCAAGGACGCATACGCTTGCTACGACATGTACAGGTGGATCTTGGACAAGAGGGCGTGTCTGCTTCCCGTAACCGACGAGTACACGGATAGCCGCAGCATCATGATCAAGCGTGCCAGGAAGGTCTAGATGTTGTACTTTATCTATTTAAGCACCTTTATCATCTGAGTGTTTCATGCATTAGCCTATGTGTCGTAATTATCTGTTTTGTCCAAAATATTTCTTCTAAGAACCCATTAACCTGTTTGATTTTTTAGTGGCTATTTTCTTATGTATGTAACTAGTTCACTCGGTTGCCATGCTTTGAATCTCCTTCCTCCCAACATATTCATCTTCACGGGTGGACCCAGCAAGTCTCGTACACAAGCATATGGGACCAACAACCTATCCATTTGTATTTCTTTATTTTGTTCAATTTTTCGTCCTCTTCCTGTACAGCGGCTGGCGGCGCTGCCGTGCACGCCTCGGTGACCCATCATAGCCTATGGAGTTGGCCAAGCCATCCCTCTACTCCCACACATTGTCTGGCGGCGGTAGATCCACCAGCCCACCCTGCACCCGAACAAGTCAACGCTCGTACTCCCGTCCACCCGCGTCTTCCCCCGCTCCGGTCTGTTTGGTCTGAGGTCTCGACGTCGTCCCCCGCCTTGGTGCTCTCGCCGTAACGCCGCTGTCTGTCATTGCTGACATGGTCAGCAAAACAAGAGGAATAGGGAGACGATTATTCGTCAAGAGGCTGACAGTCCTGCGCCCACTAGGTCCATAGCCTAGGTTTTGTTGTTTAACATGGGCAGCCCACGACATGTTTGAACATTTTTTGGATATAGCAGGTATCAAGCGGCCTCTGGGCCTCCCAGCCTAGCTTTTCTGTAACATCAGCAGCCCAAGTTATGTTTGCTTTTTCAAGACGACGCACAGCTCAGTTCTATTTTTCCATAAGAATGCAAAACTGAACCTATGTTTTCCCTTCTACAATAGTATATATATATATATATATATGTATATCTTATTTTGTTACATATATATAATAGAAACAACATAAGCTTCCGTTAAACCTGTCGTTCGTCCAACCACTTTATAGACCTTCCCACTTCCTTTATTTTTTGTTTTCATTAATCCTATATCTGGATTTTCTCCCATTTTATTTTTTGATGTAATCCGAGTTGTCTCCCAGTACTTTTCCCTAGAACCAACTCAATTGTCGCACGTCTAGCCTAAAAAATAATAATACCCCACGTCCCATTAACTCAACAAATTAAAATGATCTTTAATTTCGTAAATTGAAAGTTCTTACAAAATAATAATAATAATTGTTTATAGATAAATTGGCAAGTTAACTCCTAGTGATTGCGTACATAAGCTTGCCAAGATTTTACTGACCAATGCAGCAATAGACGTGCAATCATGCGTTTATGTTTTTATAACATTTCTCCATCCAACCCAACATGATATTTTGACCCAGCCTAGCAAGTCTACGGATTTCGAGGAAAATGCAAATGGGCTTTAAATTCTACCATAATATATAAACGGGCTGCATAGATGCTACATCATTGTTTCACCCAGCCCACCAAATGGACTAAAAAAATGGACTGGCTGGCATGCGGGCCAGTAGGTCGTAGCCTAAGCACTTTCACAAAAAATAAAAATACAAAGGTCGAAGCCGAAGCAAGGTGTTGAATTTACATCCAACGGCCCGCATTCTCCTTCAATCTCTTGTCTTCTTCCCCCAACGCTGCCGGGACCGCCTGCTCCAGCCTTCGGCGTCCAGCCGCGCTGTTTTGCGCGCCTCGCAATGAAACGCTACCCCGCCAAAGGCCAGGCCATCCCTCCACTCCTCCGCACTTCCTGTTATTCTCTGTCGAGTGTAGGCCCACCCCGCACCCGAACCAGTCAAGTTTCACACTCCTCTCTGTCTGCGACTCCACTGTCGTGTCTTCCCCCTCTCCGGAGCATTCCAGTCTGGTCCTCGCCATCATTCACCGGCTTGGTGCGGGGTGTGTTCAACTTGGTCAACAAACGAGAGTCATCAGAAGATGACTGTACGTGGAGAGGCTGACAGTGGGGACACACCACACCCATTGACGCATGCATGCAACTCCATCCTTTTTACCCTAAAAATAATATTTTTCTCCCCCTGACAGCTAGGACCCACCAGCTACATCTTCGAATGTAAGGAAGTCCATCCTTATTACGGGCAAAAAAATGATTCTTCCCCGTGACAGCTGGGACCGACCAGCTATATCTTCGCACGCAAGGAAGTGCGTCCTTATCCTCCCTGACAGCTGGGACCCACCAGGTCAAATCGTATGTAGAGTTGTCTGTGTACATATCGGTTGATCGGTCTGTCTGCCACAATGAATCGTTGTCGAGTAAGGAGCTATAGTAGTTCAGGGAGTCCAGTCAAAACCGTGTACACATACATACAGCCAGATGCCAAAAAAATACGGCCACATACGTACATACGGGCGGGGTCTCGAACGCGTACTCGCGCATACGTATGGGCAGGGCTCGTGTACATGGAGAGGCCACGGACGACAGCAATGGCGTCCTATTCATCGGAAGCCAACCAGCTGGGTCAGAACGGAGAAATTGTGTCGTCATGTTCATGGGGAGGCAACGGAATGCATCGTGTTCATCGGGAGGCAACGGAATACATCGTGTTCATCAGGAGCCAACCGGCTTGGCCGGAACACCTGAAACGAGGTCTGGCGTGCTGCAGAACGGAGGAATCGGGCCTTCTGTTCGACTGTGTACGGTCGAATCCGGGTCCTGTTCATCGGGAAGGGTCTGGGTACCGCAAAACGGAGGAAACAGACTTGTGTTCGACCACGTACGGTCGAAACGGGGTCTTATTGATCGGGAGGGGTGTGGCGTACCCCAAAACGGAGGAAAACAAATTTGTGTTGGAGCGGCTATGGTCGAAACGGGGTCCTGTTCATCGGGAGGGGTGCAGCGTACCGCAAAACGGGACTCCACGGGCTACTGTTCATCCACCGTCGACTTCCTCCAGCCTCCACCTGCTACTGTTCATCCACCGTCGACTTACTCCAGCCTCCACCAGCTATTGTTCATCCACGGGGTCCTGTTCATCTAGCCTCCACCGGCTATTGTTTATCCAGCCCTCCAAGGGGTCCAGTTCATCCAGCCTCCACCGGCTCCTGTTCAACCAGCCATCCACGGGGTCCTATTCATCCAGCCTCCACCGGCTACTGTTCAACCAGCCCTCCACGGGGTCTTGTTCAACCATCCCTCCACGGGGTCTTGTTCAACCAGCCCTCCACATAAGGGGTCCCTCCACCAGTTACTGTTCAAACACCCCCATGCCTCCTCAATCGGGGTCCTGTTCATCCAGGGCAACCACCTCTACTACCATGGGATGTTGTTCATCCAACCCCCACCGGGAACTGTTCATCAAGAGGCAGCTTTGATCGGCTTCAGTTAGCAGCAGTAGTGAAGGAATCACTCGGGTTCAGTTAACAACAAGGGATCAATCGGGGTTCAGTAACGTAGCTAGTGCAATCGCTCAGGTTAAGTTGGAGCCCCTCGCTCGGGTTCAGTTAGACCACAACACCTCGCACACACAGCGTACGTGTTCGAGAGAAACATCCAAACCTCCATGCATCGCTCGGCCCCGACCACCCACCGTAACCGGGAACTCCCCAATGTTTTCCTTGCCCTTGCTTCCGCCATGATATTTTCCGTCATGAATGGCCCAAAGAATGTCATGCAAGTGCGTCTCCAGCCCGCCCAAGACGAAAAGACCATTTTGTTTCATGAGTTTTTCTCATAAAAGTAGGAGCCCACCACATTTATGATGATACCGGGTTTTGTCACAATTATCATCACAGAAGTGTCATAAGCATGACAGGAAAAAAATCCGTTTGGCCCAAAATGTCACGTATGTGTCTTTTTTTGTAGTGTCCTAATGATAAAAATGAACTTATCCCACAAAGAATTGTGATTGGTTATAGAATGGTAATTGATTTCAAAATGTTAAACAAAGCCACTAGAAAAGATCATGCCTTTTATTGGTCAAATGTTAGAAAGATTATCTAAGCGCACACACTTTTGCTTTCTTGATGGATATTCTGGTTTCTCCCAAATACCTGTATCACAAACTGATCAAGAGAGAACCATTTTTTACTTGGCATTTTGGAACTTATACTTATAGACGTATGCCTTTTGGTTTATGCAATGCACCTGCTACCTCTCAAAGATGTATGACTGCTATATTCTCTGACTTTTGAGAGAAGATTGTTGAGGTTTTCATGTCTAATTTTTTTGTTTACAAAACTTATTTTGATGATTGCTTAAGCAACCTTGATTGAGTTTTTCATAGATGTGAAAAAGCTAATCTTGTCTTGAATTGGGAGAAGCGCCACTTTATGGTGAATGAAGGTATTGTCTTGGGGCACAAAATTTATGAATGAGGTATTGAGGTGGATAAAGCTAAAGTTGATGCAAATGATAAAATGCCATGTCCTATAGATATTAAAGGAATAAGAAGTTTTCTTGTTCATGCTGGTTTCTATAGGAGATTTATAAAGACTTCTCTAAAATTTCTAGACCTCTTACTAATCTCTTGCAAAAGTATGTTCCATTTGTTTTTGCTAATGATTGTGTAGAAGCCTTTGAAACACTTAAGAAAGCCTTAACTTCTGCACCTATTATTCAGCCACCTGATTGGAACCTGCCTTTTGAAATTATGTGTGATGCTAGTGATTATGTTGTTTGTGCTGTTCTAGGACAAAGAGTTCATAAGAAATTAAATGTTATCCATTATGCTAGTAAGACTCTGGACAGTGCTCGAAGAAATTATGCTATTACTAAGAAAAAAAATTGTAGCAGTTGTGTTTGCTTGTGATAAATTCAGATCTTACATAGTCAATTCTAAAGTAATTGTTCACAATGACCATGTTGTTATTAAATAACTTATGGATAAGAAAGATGTTAAACCAAGACTCATTAGGTGGGTTCTTTTGCTACAAGAATTTGACTTGCATATCACTGATAGGGAGCGAGCTAAGAACCCCGTAGCTGATAACTTGTCTAGGTTAGAAAATACTCTTGATGACCCACTACCTGTTGATGATAGTTTTCCTAATGAACAACTACTTTTCATTAATGCTTCTCGCAAAACTCATTGGTATGCAGACCAAGCTAATTATATTATTGCTAAATTCATACCACCTACTATTACATACCAACAAAGGAAAACAATTCTTTGATTTAAGACATTACTTTTGGAATGACCCACATCTTTATAAAGATGGTGTAGATGGTATTATTATACGCTGTATACCTGAGCATGAACAGGAACAAATCCTACGGAAATGTCACTCCGAAGCCTATGGAGGACAGCATGCTGGAGATAGAACTGCACACAAGGTGTTACAATCTGGTTTTTATTGGCCTACTCTCTTCAATGATGCTCGTAAGTTTGTT
Organism: Aegilops longissima; assembly: GCA_021605205.1. NCBI lineage: Eukaryota > Viridiplantae > Streptophyta > Magnoliopsida > Poales > Poaceae > Aegilops > Aegilops longissima. The sequence goes on along the minus strand of CM038681.1, from coordinate 266,290,290 downwards.
TTATCTTGTGATGAATTTCAAAGAAATTCCTATGAATTATTGGTAGACGTCAAGAAATTCCTATGAATTATTCACTTGTTATTGAACCATTAGATGTTTGGGGCTTTGATTATATGGGACCTTTTCCTTCCTCTAACGGTTATACACATATTTTGGTTGTTGTTGATTATATCACTAAGTGGGTAAAAGCTATTCCAACTAGTAGTGTTGATCATAACACTTACATTAAAATGCTTATAGAAGTTATTTTCCCAAGGTTTGGAGTCCCTAGATATTTAATGACTAATGGTGGTTCACACTTTATTCATGGTGCTTTTCGTAAATTGCTTGCTAAATATGTTATCAAACATATAATTCCATCCCCTTATCACCCTCAATCTAGTGGTCAAGTTTAACTAAGCAATAGAGAAATAAAACTAATATTGCAAAAGACTGTCAATAGGTCTCGAAAGAATTGGTCTAAAAAACTTGGTGATGCCCTATGGGCTTATAGAACAGCTTATAAAATTTCTTTGGGTATGTCTCCATATAAAATGGTTTATGGAAAATCTTGTCATTGGCCTCTTGAGATAAAGCATATTGGGTAATTAAAGAGCTCAATTATGACTTGAAACTTGCTGGTGAAAAGAGGTTATTTGATATTAGCTCACTAGATGAATGGAGAACCCAAGCCTATGAAAATGCTAAATTAGTCAAACAAAAAGTCAAAAGATGGCATGACAAAAGAATCCAAAAGCGGGAATTCAAAGTGGGTGTGTATGTTCTATGTATAATTCTTGTTTTAGATATTTTTCAGGAAAACTTCTATGCAAGTGGGAAGGACCATATATCATTGAATAAGTTTATCGCTCTAGAGCTATTAAGATCAATAATGCCAACGAGACTAATCCCACGGTGGTAAATGGGCAAAGAATTAAGCACTATATTTCAGGTACACCTATTACTGTTGAAAGTAACATTATTCAAACCATGACACCGGAGGAATACATAAAAGACACCTTCCAAGAACACTCTAGAACCCTGAAAAGGAAGAGGTACGTGATACGGTAAGTAAACCGACTCAAAAAATTCCGCAAAAATAATTTCTAGCCGTTTTGGAATATTTTAAAAAATAGAAACACCCGAGAAGGCAACCAAGGTGCCCACTTGGCACCAGGGTGCGCCAGCCCCACCTGGCACGCCCTGGTGGGTAGTGGTCCCCTCGGGAATATTCGGGACTCCGTTTTCCTCTAGGTTACTTATTTTGCAAGGTAAAAATTCTTATATATACTCAAAGACAATTTAAACACCGTATCGCGAAGAAATCCCTTGTTCTTGTTTTGTGTTGTTTTTTGGCAGATCTGAAAGTATGTCGTCACAAGATTCAGATGGAGAGAACTATGTTTCGCACTATGTTGTAGATTCAAGGATGTTTGGGGATACTTATCACTACCTGTGGTCCACAGAGGAGGATGAAGATACCGACTTGGAGGAGATGGAGGATGCCAGCTCAGATGAATATGAAGTTCCACTTCCTCAACCTTGGGATATGCACGTGGAATTCAAGAAGTCAAGTCTCCCAAACGGGTTAAACATATCTAAGATCCAATTTATCCCGTCTTGTTTTCTATAGGAAAGCAAGGAGGCATTATGTAAAAACATATTGAAGCTTGAGCAAGAAAACTATTATTTGAGGGAGGAAATTTTTATCCTAAAACGCATTCTGGACAAGAAGAATGCCACCTCATCACCACCACCATCACCAAAGAAGGTGACTTAAGTACACTGGTATGGGCACTCCCCTTGGCTTGTGCCAAGCTTGGGGGATGTGCCCTGGTATTGTATCACCACCACTTCTATTATTTTCATGTATTTTTAGTTCGGTCTTAGTTATTTCGTGATTTAGTTGAATAAATTCTAGTATGAACTATTTTCGAGTGATATATCTATCTATGTAATCGAGTTGAGAGTTATATAATAAATATTAGTTTGAGTTCTTGCTTCTTTACTTTTTGTTTCATTCAAAATAAATAAAATAATGGAAAAGATCATTTTCTAATCTTATGGAAGGTTATGACATTACATAAGGAAGAGTATAAGTAGTAAAATTTATTGAAAGTTCACAAACATACCATTGGTCAATGATGCAATTCATGAAAGAAATTAATAAGGAAAGGGAAGATTCACATGCAGATATATCTTGGACATCTTTTATGATTGTGAGCACCCATTAAGTATTTGATGCCAAAAATTTAACGTTGGAAAAGGAAGACAACGTAATGATTTATGTTTGTTCGTATTCACATAGAAGTTATATTGTCATAGATCCTCCAACATGTGGTGCTTGCCCAATATCTTTGCTAGACAAAAATCCGCACCAAGTAGAGATACTACTTGTGCATCCAAAAACCTTAAACCCAATTTCAAGTCATGAGAGTCCACTATACCTACCTATGGAAGGAATAAGATCCTTCAAGTAAGTTGTCATCGGTGCATAAGGCAATAAAAATTGGTTCCAAATATGTATGATCTTTTAGTGTAAGGGAAAATAAGTGTTGTACGAACTTGTGATGGCAAGGTACTAAAAGTGACGGACTGCATAATAAAGGTTGCTATCTTAAGGGGCAATATAAAGTGACGTTGTTTTGCACTAAGAGCTTGTGCATTTAAAACTAAAAGCGCATGACAAACTCTGCTTCCCTCTACGAAGGTCCTATCATTTACTTTTATGCATTTACTTTTTATGCAAGAATCAATAGTGTTCTCCTCTATTCCATTTTTTCTGTTTTGCAAGCATGATGTGGTGGTGAAAGATCTAGTCGCATATATCTAGTTTGATACGAGTGATCATGAGTTATTATTGTTGACATCACCCTTGAGGTGACTAAGTTGGGAGGCGTAAATATAAACCCTTAACTTTCTATGTGTCTAGCTGAAACTTTTTGCTCCATATATATGTTGTGAGTGTTAGCAATCAGAGAAGACTAGATGATGGCTGAGTATGTGGACTTGCTAAAAATCTTCGACACGAGACCCTTCCTAAAAATATGATGAATAGCAATTGCATTGTTGACTGAGAACATAGTGTGTTAGTTTTCAAGAAAGTTTATTCCTTGTACTTTGAAGTTGTGATGAATTGTTACTTGCTCATGAGAAGTTTTATGATAAATTTATTGTTGTTATAATAATGATCACGATGCTACTAGGTCCATATTTTATTTTATCGACACCTCTCTCCCTCTCTAAACATACGGACATGATTATTGATATCGGCTTTCACTTGAGGACAAGCAAGGTCTAAGCTTGGGGGAGTTGATACGTCCATTTTGCTTCATGTTTTCCTATAGTTATTTATAGTGTTTTCATTAAATATAAACTTTGTGGAGTAATTCTAATGCCTTTTCTCTCATAATGTGCATGTTTTACACAAAGAGGGAGGATACTGGCTGCTGGAATTCTGGACCTAAAAAAGGTATATTAGAGCTACATATTCTACACATCTCCAAATGAGCTGAAATTTTACAGAGATTTATTTTGGAATATATAGAAATTATTGGAGAGAAGAAATACGAGAGGGGACCACCCAGGTGCCCACTAGGCACCAGGGCACGCCTACTCCCCTGGTGCGCCCTGGTTGGTAGTGGGGCCCTTGGCCAGCCTCTGGTTCCCATCTTCTGGTATATAATCCCATTTTCCCTAGAAAAAATACACGGAGGACTTTCGGGATGGAGCACCGCCTTCTCGAGGCGGAACTTGGGAAGGAGCACTTTTTCTCTCCGGCGGAGCAATTCCGCCGGGGATACTTCCATCCAAGAGGGGAAAATCGAAGCCATCGTCATCACCAGCAATCCTCTCACCTTGGGAGGACCAATCTTCATCGACATCGTCACTAGCACCATCTCATCTCAAAACCCTAGTTCATCTCTTGTGGTTCAGTCTTGTATAAAAACCTCAGATTGGTACCTCTGGGTGACTAGTAGTGTTGATTACATCTTATAGTTGATGCTAGTTGGTTTATTTGGTGGAAGATTATATGTTTAGATCTATTATGCTATTTATTAACCCTCTGATCTTGAGCATGAATATGATTTGTGATTAGTTGCTTTTGTTCTTGGGGACATGCGAGAAGTCTTGTCATAAGTAATCATGTGAATTTGGTATTAGTTCGATATTTTGATGATATGTATGTTGTGATTCCCTTAGTGGTGTTATGTGAACATCAACTACATGAAACTTCACCATCTTTGGGCCTAAGGGAATGCATTGCAGAATAGTTATTAGATGATGGGTTGCTAGAGTGATAGAAGCTTAAACCCTAGTTTATGCGCTATTCTATAAAGGGCTTATTTGGATCCATATGTTTAGTGCTATGGTTATATTTTATCTTAATTCTTCTTTCGTAGTTGCGGATGCTTGCGGGTGGGGTTAATCATAACTGGGAGGCTTGTTCAAGTAAGAACAACACCCAAGCACTGGCCCACCTGATACGTCCATTTTGCATCATTTTTTCTTGCTATTATTTTATGATTATTTTATGCATAATAATTCTTTTGGAGTAATTCTAATGCCTTTTCTCTCATAATATGCAAGGTACACACAAAGAGGGAGAATTCGGCAGCTAGAAATCTGGACCTGGAAAAGCTACGTCAGGCACCTATTCTGCACAACTCCAAACAAGCTGAAACTTTATGGAGATTTTTTATGGAATATATGAGGAATATTGGAGCCAATAAGTACCAGAGGGGGCCCACCAGGTGGGCACAAACCCACCTGGGCGCGCCAGGGAGCCCAAGCGTGCCCAAGTGGGTTGTGTTCTCCTCGGCCCACCTCCGGGGCCCATCTTCTAGTATATAAGTCATTTTGACCTAGAAAAACTAAGGAGAGGACTTTCGGGATGGAGCATCGCTGTCTCGAGGCAGAACTTGGGCACGAGCACTTTTGCCCTCCGGCAGAGCGATTTCACCGGGGGAACTTCCGTCTCGGAGGGGGAAATCATCGTCATCATCATCATCACCAACAACTATCCCATCTTTGGGAGGGTAATCTCCATCAACATCTTCAACAGCACCATCTCCTCTCAAACCCTAGTTCATCTCTTGTGTTCAATCTTTGTACCGGTACTATAGATTGGTGCTTGTGGGTGACTAGTCACTACAAAAAAAATACACTTCCGTGATGATACGTGTTTTTCACAGTAGGTCACATTTTTTGTCATGCATGTACATCCATGACAATTTTATGATAGAATCAAGATAATCATACCTGTGCTGTCGTAGAAGTGTTCCATGACATTACCAAAATTATCATCACGGGAGTGTCCACTTCCATGACGATAAATCACGCGTCACATAAGTGCTTTCGTCAGGGGTGACTGACACGTGGCATCCACCATAACGGAACACCGTTAAGCTATCGGGTCCGGTTTTGGATCCGATAACCCGTTAATAGCCCCAACCAATGGGGATTTTCCACGTGTAAAATCATCATTGGCTGGAGGAAACACGTGTCGGCTCCGCGTTGGCATAGGTGTCACTCATCCAATGGGCGAGATGCGCCTATGATATGCTGACACATGGACCGGCCCAAAGGTGGCCCATAAAGTTTAAATGGGCCGGCCCAACTAAAGGCCCACAAGATTTTGCGGTCCATAATGGGCCAGCCCAGCAAAAGGCCCACGAGATTTTTCATATCATAATGGGCCGGCCCAGCTAAAGGCCCACGAGATTTTGCGGACCATAATGGGCCGGCCCAGCTAAAGGCCCGTGAGATTTTGCGGACCATAATGGGCCTGCCCAGATAAAGGCCCAACATTCTCAGTTAAGGCCCGTACGGCTAGTGTCAAATCGGCCCGTCAACGGCCTATCCAAAACTTGTCATCATCGCAGCCCATGATCACTTCTGGCCCGTTAACAGTCCGCTAAGTATATGGGCCGAATTACGGCCCGGTGTATTTCCGGCCTGTTAAAGGTCCTGCTTCATTTGGGCCCATTTACAGGCCATTGAAACTTTCGACCCATAAACGACCATGAAGGATTTGGGTCATATTCGGCCATGTCTGACATTCGGCGTGTTAGCGTCCCACCATAGATTTGGGCCACTTTCGTCCTGTTGTGATTTTCGGCCTGTTAACGTCGGACGAAATCCATGGGCCATATGTGGCCCAACGTCACATCGGGCCCGTTAACGGCCCATATAAAAATGACGATAATCTAGCCTGACCGAACTTCCGGCCTGTTAAAGGCCCGTGTATTAGGTCGGCGCATTTACGGCCCGTCCGAATTTCGGCCCGTGAAAGACCCGCATCGTAAATGGGCCCAATCTCACTTTCGGTCTTTTAAAGGCCCATGTTTTTTATGGGCTCAAGATATTTACACCTGTAAATGGCCTATTGTTACTGAGGGCCCAAATTATGTTTAGGCCTTTTAAAGGACAACTATGGGCACAGGCCTACCAGAAAAATATGAAATCTTATGCTGATTTAGGCCCAGATATTTTTAGTGGGCTACATGCAAATTTCAGCCCATAATCATTTTTAGCCCAATTGGAATGGGCCCAACGAATGTTGGCATGTTGGGCTCCTATGAAGCTTTCGGCCGAATACATTACTAAGATAAACCTACACTACACAAAAATAGCGTCGTAATTATTGCAGCCTTTGGCCGCAGCATAAATGTTGTATCACAAAAAAAGCCCTGTTGGCATAAAGTTTACGGTCCTTGCAGATAAAAGCACCATCAGATGTATAGAAGCACATATCATTTGACCTGAGTGCTAATGTTTCAGGCTGTAGAATCTGATGGAGCAGCACGATCTTCACCTTTTTCTGCCATTGCTCTTGAACAATGAAGCGAATGTCTGATAGTCTGGTTTCAAAACCATTCATATCTTGACGACATTTGTCAACCACTATTCTTGTTTCCAAAACGATGTCCATTAGGGATTGGACTTGTGTCTGGAGCACAGATATATCACTCTGTCTAGCAGGAAGATTTTGTCTAGTAGGCGATTTGGACGAGGTTACCTTGACAACCAACCCAGAATTACGCAGGAAGGTGGTTTTGCCTTTGTTAGTGGAGAGATCTTGATGCCTTTGCAGCAAGAGGTGACATTGTGCCTGTGGTAGCCTCGTCACCTTCAGGTGGTTGTGGCTGTTCAATCATTTTTTCCATAGCTTCCTGAAAATTTGAACTTGTAGATTAGTGTACCAGATAAGTTACTAATGAGACAAAAAAACAAAGTAGGTTACACATTTATACATAACTTATTTTGGTGAACTACTGTAATACATTAGCATGTATTGTACTGCCAACTACATAATAAAATCACTTTCGGAACATATGTCCATGTAGCATGCCTATTGTATTGTCTATTTCCTCACATTTGTTGACATCTAAGGATAAAGAGACATGGTTTAAATTAGGATGAACATAGTATGACATCATTATCATGGGAAAACATATATAAAACAAACAGGCTATTTTATCATTGTGTGCGCATGTGAACATAACAACTAGAATACAGATCAAGACCAAAATAATATCCTTCATCTCTTTTAAACGATGTAAGGTGAAAATGATACGTTAAGACAACTGTGTATAAAAGTGAACAGAGTAACTGACATTGGCTGCAAACCAAGTACTTAAATGAACACATCACAGTACCAATCAGTTCAAAGGCAGGAGGAGTAAGGACTGACAACAACGGCTTGAACTGGTGTGCTCATGCCCTTCATCTTGCTGGTGTGGCAATCCTTGAAGATTTGCAGTGCATTCGGTTCAGGTTCTTTTTGGTCCGGACATGCTTTCCTCTATATTTGGAACAAGTCAATATAGATACGATAATATGGCACAGAAAAAAGAAGGAAGTAGCAGCTGTTTACAAGAGCCTCGCAGTGTGAAATATAGCTACGAGATCCTGTTGTCTGTTGGAATTTGTCGGTGTACAAAAGTAGGGGCTCTCCTTTTGACCCCTTTAATTGTGCATGGGCAGTCGAAGCCGCTCGCCACAGCCACGCATCACACGGCAGGGAAGGGAGGCCGGAGAGAAGCCGATGCCACAAGACAAATAAAGCAACGACAAGGACCAAGGCCACTCAGCGGCCCCGGCAAGACCCTTGCCGGGGCAGATCGCCCACGCCAGCCGAGCGAGCCACCCTTGAGCCCACCAACGCTCAAACAGATGCATTGGGACAGGGCTCGGGAGGCACCTCCGTGGTGGCATGCATATCTTTGTGAAGACAAAGAATAGTCAAGATCAAGTGAGGATAGGAAGGCAATCATCCTCACCGAAGAAACCCACAAGACCCCCGGCAAGATCCTTACCGGGGATGCCTACGCGCCGCGGCAAGACCCTTGCCGGGCCACCTGGCAAGGCCCTCGCCAGGCGCACCAGCAGGGCCGCTGCTAGGCCCACATCTACCAAGTTTCCACCGCCGTTCGCATGCAGCTGCCGACCCAACCAACTGGGCACGCACCTGCGTGGCAACACGCAACCCTTCCTGGAGGCTCCACCATCGCGCCACCTCAGTTGCCTGCCTGCCTACATGGCACCGCATGCATCACTGGCCAGGGCGCGTGCCGAAGCATGGAGGAGCGGCGACGGATGGGACGGGCCTCGCTCCCGACCCCGATAAAGCAAGAGGACACCTAAGCGATGCATTAAATGCATCTTGTCATATATCGAGGATAACCTCGTGGCACTGCATACCCTTTCCACCTCCACCGCACCCTTTGTGGTGACCCCTTTTCCTATAAAAGGAGGCCCGAGGCGACCAGGAGAAGGATTTCAGCTTTTTGGAGCTCGTTACACCCCATAGCTAGCTCAAGAACTCAGAATACATCCACCAAAGCAGGACTAGAGTTTTACGCATCCTCGCAGCCCGAACCTGGATAAACGAACCACGTACTCTCTGTCAGATCCGCTCTACTCTCAACCCCGCGTCCCGCAACCGCAGTAGGGATCCTCGTGATCCCATAGGTTTCGTTCCCACCGACATCTTTGGCGCGCCAGGTAGGGGGCGCAGTTGTGAGAATCGGCTTTAACAGCTAGTCTGGCGTTTTCTTCATCGCCATGGCGCCCAAGAAGAATATGACGGTGGCGGTCGGCTCGTCGGGAGCCAAACGGCCTGTCCCGAAGCGGGTGAGCAGCGGACCGATGCAGAGAGGACCAGGGGCGTGGCTCGCGAGCACCAACACCACCCCAGCAGCCGGAGCTTCGAAGGTGGCGACGTTCGTGTGCCTGGCAACGGGCCGCACGTCGCCAAATCCAAAGATGGAGCTAGGCCCTCTGCAGGCGGCGCGGGGCCCTCCAAAGGCGCCGTCACACCGCCCGAAGGCAATGCGGTGGCCTCGAAGACACCCACGCCAGCGCCCACAGCGCGCTCCTCTCAGGCCGCGCGCGACGAAAAACGTCATCATGCCGAAGATCCTGGGCGCCGCCACGGGAAGAGTCCCGAACGTCACTCATGGGATGAAGAAGACCCGCCCGTTCGCCGAGGAACTGGCGAAAACGGCATGCGACCGCAGGACCATGATAGTGCTCCTTCTAACGTGGTTAGGAGTCGAAGCGCATCGCGGTCCGCGCAGGTTTCGCCACGGCCGACGCCAGCAGAGGCCCTAGCGCGCGCAGTTGCTCCTCGACTTCCCTCCCACTGCGGGGAAGCTCGACGAATGGAGAGCCACCATCCAGAGCCTTGTTGCTGTTGCCAACAAAGGAAAACCAGGGCCGATAGGCCCGTCGGGCCGACGCTCCGGAGGAACACCACACACTGGTGGCGGGAGAACTAGTGGCGCTGCGGCCACGGTACACTCTCCTCCCCGCCAATTGCCACGGACGTTGACCCGTCACGACGACGCGTGTGACGATCACTCCATAGCGTCGTCTGACCCGCGGACCTGCTACGACCAACGCCAAGTTCTTCAGGAGCGAGCCCCTGAAGACGCTCGAACCACCATTGAGCGCCGGCGCGAAACACGCCACCAGTCAGACAGACGAGCAGGGCCTGCTGTGAACCACCCGGTTCCGGTAAGCCCTGGAGATTTACCTTACGAGGTAGGCTGCCCGGCTTTTACCCGTGAGCTGCGGCAGTTCCAGTGGCCCACTCACCGTACCTTCAAGCCTGACGTTGGCGAGAAGTACAACGGCAAGACCCACCTATCAGAGTTCCTCAGCATCTACACCATCGTGATGCAAGCTGCCGGAGCCCGCAACGATAAGGTGCTTGCGAATTACTTTCCATTGGCCCTTAAGACCAACGCCATGTCATGGTTGATGCACTTGCCAGTAGATTATATTTCTTCTTGGTTGGATTTGTGCCATGACTTTGTTGGCGCCTTTACGGGAGGTCACCAAACTCATGGCCAAGCAAGCGACTTGCATGTCATTCCCCAGAAGGAAGGTGAGAGTCTGCGCAAGTACATACAGAGATTCATCCGGGTACAATACAATATCCCAGATGTTCATCCTGCTGCCATCATCAGTGCAATCCATCAGAATGTGCGCAACCGCAAAATGCACGAGGAGTTGGCGATGAACAAGGTGAAGGATGTGGCGTAACTCTACGTTCTTGCCAACAGATGTGCCCGTGCTGAAGAGGGAAGGAAGTGCCCCGGCGAAGATGCCGGCGTGGAAACCGACTCTTCAGATGAGGATGCTGCCATGCCGGTGAAGAAAAGTCGGCGCCGTAACAGGAAGCGTAAGGGTAAAGCTGTGCTTGCCGTCGAGGGATCTGATGATGCCGGCACCGCCAAGAAAACCAAGGCAGATGACCCCGGCAAGGAGATTACCGGGTGCGTCGCCTGCTGGGCCTTGGCGGCTGCCGAGACGCCAGGGAACTCCGACAAGCAATACTGTAAGATCCATCGCACCAAGGGCCATGACCTCCAGAACTGCCGAAAGGTTGAGCTGCTCGCCGAGAAGCAAAAGGCTGAATATGAAAGGAGGGACAAGGAGAAAGATCAGGATGGTGCCGAGGGATCCGGCAGGAAGCGTGACAGCCAAGCAAGCCGCTGCGGTAAAGATAAACAGCAAGAGAGGCCCGCCCGGGGCTGCGACAAGAAGTAGGAAGACGATGATCATGACGAGGATGACGAGTCCGGCGACCACGAGTTTCAGAAAGCCACAAAGGCCATGTGCGTCGATGGTGGCGCTCGCTGCATTCATCCCACCGCCAACTCAAGCAGTGGGCGCATGAGATTACAGCGGTGGAGCCATCGTTCGACGCACGGAAGCCGCTGAAATGGTCCAGCACGCCCATCATCTTCAACACCAAGGACCACCCTGACCGCACCACTGCGATCGGGTGCTTGTCGTTGTTGGTTTCACCAACAATCCGCAACCTCAAGGTGAGAAAGATGTTGGTCGACGGCGGGGCCGGCCTTAACTTGATCTCGCCGGTTGTGGTCAAAAGGCTGCAGATCCCCGATGGGGACCTCGAGGAGACGGGTAAGTTCCAAGGGGTTAACCCGGGGAGGAGCCAGCCAAAGGGAAAGATTACGCTGCTCGTGACATTCGGAGGCGAGCTGAACCACAGGACGGAGAGGATTGTTTTTGATGTAGCTGAGATCCCCTTGCCTTACAATGGGATCCTCGGCCGCCCGGCACTGGCCAAGTTCATGGCGGATTCACACTACGCCTACAACATGCTGAAGATGCCCGGGCCGATGAACATCATCACAGTCCCCTCCGACAAGAAAGATGCGTCGATCTGCACCGACCAACTCTACCGGGAAGCGGTTGCAGTAGCTGCCGCTAAGGTACCTGCTCCTGCCGACGGAGCCCGGGGAGAAGACCGGCAAGACTCCTAGCACCCACTCCGGTAAGCGCACCTCTTCAGGGTGTTGCGCTCCCGTTGAGGACGTGCCAGAGAGCTCTGCCAGCAAGAGCAAGAAGTCGAGCCACGCCACGAGACCAAGAAGGTGCCCGTCAAGGAGGGCGAGTGCAGGAGGAGTTTTACCATAAGCTCCACCCTCAGCGGCAAATAGGAAGCGAGCTCGTCGCCTTCCTGCGGGCGAATGTCGATGTGTTTGCATGGCAAGCCTCCGACATCCCCGGCGTTCCCAGGGAGGTGATTGAGCACCACCTTGCTGTCTGTCCTCATGCGTGGCCCGTCAAGCAGAAGGTCAGGAAGCAAGCGCTGGAGAGGCAGGAGTTCATCACGGAGGAAATCACAAAGCTAGAGGCGGCAGGTTTGGTGAGAGGAGTACTCCATCCAACGTGGTTGGCTAATCCGGTAGTGGTGCGCAAGGTGAATGGGAAGTGGAGGCTGTGTATTGATTACACAGACATCAATAAGGCATGTCCAAAGGATCCTTTCCCATTGCCATGCATTGACCAGATTGTTGACTCCACGGCTGGGTGTGACCTCTTATCGTTCCTAGACGCCTACTCAGGATACCACCAGATCTTCATGACAAAGGAAGACAAGGAAAAGACAACATTCATCACCCCATGTGGTACGTATTGCTTTTTACGGATGCCTTTCGGGTTGAACAGTGCTGGCTCGACCTTTGCAAGAGCAGTCCAAATTGGTTTTGAGCCCGGCTACATAGAAACATGGAAGCTTATATGGATGACATAGTGGTCAAAACCAAGGACAAAGCAACGCTCGTGCAAGATCTGGAGGAAACATTTGGGAACCTGCGCAAGATCAACCTCAAATTGAACCCTGAGAAGTGTGTCTTCGGTGTCCCGTCCGGCAAGCTTCTCCAGTTCTTTGTGTCCCAGCGTGGGATTGAAGCAAACCCAGATAAGATTAAGGCTATCGAGCAGATTGAGGCCCCCAAACGGTTCAAGGACGTGCGTTGGCTCACTGGCCGCGTTGCTGCCATGAGCTGGTTCATCTCCAAGTCTGCGGAGCGTGCCCTTCCTTTTTTCAAGATCTTGAAGAAAGCAGGGCCGATGGAGTGGACCCCAAAGGCTGAGGCAGCGCTGCAAGATTTGAAGAAATACCTCTCCTCTACCCCAGTGCTGGTTGCTCACAAACCACAAGAACCGTTGCTGCTTTATCTAGCGGCAAAGAATCAGGTGGTTAGCGCTGCACTAGTGGCGTAGAGCGAGGTTGATGAGGAGACAGCAGCAGCGGAAGAGTCGAAGGTTGGCGGGCCGGAACCCTCCCCAGCAGGGCTCAGCCCCCGCAAGACTGAGTCCCCGGTAAAGCTTGGCCCCGACAAGACTGGCGCCCGTCCGACAGGACCCACGCAGCCAGGTGAAGAAGCTCAGAAGAAGAAAATGGTACAGCACCTAGTTTACTTCGTCAGCTCCCTTTTGCAGGGGGCTAGGTCGAGGTACTCAGGTGTGCAAAAGCTGCTCTTCGGCCTCCTTATGGCTTCGAGGAAGCTGCGCCATTACTTCCAAGTGCATGAGATCACGGTGGTCACCCGCCTCCCATTGCAACGGATACTGCATTACCTAAATGCAACGGGGAGGATCGTGGAATGGGCCCTGGAGCTGTCAAGCTTCGGTTTAAAGTTCGAAAGTACCTCGACGATTCAGAGCAGAGTATTGGCGGAGTTTGTTGTAGAATGGACCTCGACGCCCGACGAAGAGGTACAAGAGACCACTCTCCCTGGCAAGGAAACGAGTCGCAGCTGGATCATGTACTTTGATGGTGCCTTCTCGCTGCAAGGCGCCGGTGTTGGTGTGCTGCTTGTCGCACCCACCGGAGATCACCTCAAGTACGTCATCCAGATGCACTTCCCCCGGGAAATGTCAACCAACAACACCGCCGAGTACGAGGGTTTGTTTGCCGGTCTCAGGATCGCGGCGGACCTCGGAGTTAAAAAGCGCATCGTCAGGGGTGACTCACAGCTCGTCGTCAGGAAGATCAACAAAGATTATCAAAGCCCGTTGATGGAAGCTTACGTAGATGAGGTGAGGAAACTGGAGGAACGCTTTGACGGTATACAAGAGGAGCATGTCCCTCGGGCGGAGAACGACATCGCCGACTACCTGTCAAAGCGCGCTGCCCTCAAGCTACCTGTGGAACCAGGTATTTTTGTGCTTCAGTTAACTCAGCCGTCCATTGAGCCATCGACCGGGCAGAACAAGCGGGGGAAGCTAAGCCCCGGCAAATACTTCCCCACGGAGCTCCTCGGAGCCACCGGCGAAGATGTTGCCGTGGATGCCGATCCTTCCACGGGGCGACAAACTCCGACAGGACCTCAGGTCATGGTCGTGGAAGCGGCCACTCCCGTAGCAGAAGAAATGCCTTTGGTCCTTGTCGTCGAGCCACAGGCTCCGGCATGGGCACAACACACCATCCGATTCCTTGAAGGAGAGCTTCACGAGGAGCAGGAAGAGGCAGAAAGAGTAGCCCGGCGGTCTGCCCTGTACCAGTTCGTTAATAACGAACTGTACAGGAGAAGACCGAATGGGGTGAAATTGGAGTGCATCTCCCGGGAGGAAGGACTAAAGCTATTGGCAGCGATACATGGAGGCATATGTGGCTCCCACATAGGGTCGAGGGCCCTTGCCGGCAAGGCTTTCCGAGAAGGTTTCTTCTGGCCCACCACCCTCCAGGATGCGACGGCACTAGTAACCAAGTGTGAAGCGTGCCAGTTCCATTCGAAGAAGCTCCATCAACCAGCTCAAGCCCTTCAAACTATCCCTCTCTCATGGCCCTTCTCGTTCTGGGGGCTCGACATATTGGGCCCTTTTCCCCGTGCTATCGGGGGCTTTGAGTACTTGTACATCGCAATCGACAAGTTCACAAAGTGGCTAGAGGTGGAGGCAGTGAGGAAGATGACAGCGCAGTCAGCCATCAACTTCTTCAAGGGACTAGTGTGCCGTTTTGGGGTGCCCAACAGGATCATCACCGACAACGGCACACAGTTCACAAGCCATGCCGTCACGCAATACATTGAGGATCTCGGCAGCAAGGTCTGTTTTGCTTCCGTGGCACATCTACGGAGCAACGACCAAGCGGAGAGAGCAAATGCTGAAGTCCTGCGAGGCTTAAGAACGAAGAATTTCGACAGGCTGCGCAAGAGTGGAAGGCGCTGGATTGACGAGTTGTCGGCGGTTCTTTGGTCTATCAGAACAACACCAAATCGAGCCACCGGCCAGACACCCTTTGCCCTGGTTTACGGGGCAGAAGCAGTTCTCCCCACGGAACTCATATACGGGACACCTGGAGTGCTCGCTTATGACAAGCTTGAGCAAGAGCGATTGCGGCAAGATGATGCGGCGCTCCTTGAGGAAGATTGTCTCCGGGCGGCTGTGAGAGCAGCATGCTACCAGCAAGCCTTGCGCCGCTACCATAGCCGCAAGGTTCATGCCCGAAGCTTTGAGGAAGGCGACCTTGTTCTTCGGCATGTTCAGTCGGCCAAGATTTCCAACAAGTTGACGCCGAAGTGGGAAGGCCCTTATCGGGTAACATGAGTCACCAGGCCCGGCGCAGTCCGACTGGAGACCGAAGATGCCATTCTAGTGAGCAACTCCTGGAACATCGAGCATCTCCGCAAGTTTTACCCATAAAGGCGGCTTGCGGGCCTCCCGACAACTACCCTTTTGTACAAGCCTTGCCGGCAAGGCATGTAACCCTTTGTACAAAGCCAGGTGCAGACCCTGAGCATAAATAAACGAAGCGCTGGCGCCCTAAGTTATAGCATGCATGCTAGGTTGAGTCTCGTCCTTGGTTAGGGTTGATAGTGCTTAGCGGCGGCTGGCCCCTAGCTTAGAGGTCGAGTGCGTGTCTGTCTGTTCTTCTCTATCTTCTTTGGTTCGCAGGACACATGAATATCCTTGCCGAGCTACTTTGGAAGAAAGGGGACGGACCGGCGTACGGGTCCCGACGAGCCAATATTGCCGGGGGCTACAAGGGCGAAGATCCACCCGCGGCAAGCCAAAGTTGCCGGGGGCTGCAGATTCAGATAAGTTCTCTATCCCTTATCATGCATTTCGTTATGGACTGAGGGATGTGAAACCTCATTTTATCCTTAGGCTACCGTGCTTCCCTCATTCTGGACCCTAGGACCCGTCTCCTGGGACCGAATTTGGTCAAAGTCGCGGCAGCAAGGAAATAAAATGAGGAGCCTAGGCCCGTCTCATCCCTTCCTCCGCCAAGGGCGTGAGAAAGGTCGAGCGAAGTGGGGGGACGGCAAGGTTTGTTGCCGTGCGAAAAAATGTTTATCTTAAGGATAACGAGGATTCATTCCTCGTCGTGGGTTCCACCCGCGAACGAAAATCCCAGCAAACATCCCTTTTTAATTAAAAAACATCCCGTACAGGTACAGTTCATACAAAATGAAAAACATGAGCAAGGTGATTACAAGCTTTAAATTCTACTAAGGCCCGAAGGCTTACAAACTAAAAAGAGATAAGGTGCCCATAATCCCTTTCCTGTCCATCTCCTCGGGAAATGGAACAAGAAAAGCAGGAGGGCAAAAGGGGCGCCTAGGCGAGCTACGAGTGGCAGAAGACACCAAGAGAACATCTTGGTGGCCGTCCAAGGGCTGGATGGTGATGGCGGCGCCGGAGGCAAAGCTCGAAGACGAGGCGGCAGGACGTCAGTACGCGACGAAGGCGTCGGTGCCCGCGTACTCTGACTTGACGGCCTTGCCGCCCGCCCTCTTCCTCTTTCGCAGCCTCCCGACGCCAGCCACCCAAGGAGATGAACCCAAGAAGTTCAAGGAGCCGGCGACACGGATGATGGGGTCACCGGTGCCGCCCGGAGTGGCGCCCGACGCCTAGTCGGACCCGTCATCCTGCCGCCCGCAGGCCTCGCCGTCGCTGCCGTTGTCCTCCTCGTCTCTCTCGCTCTAGGAGGAATCTTCATCATCAGAAGAGCTCTCGACGCAGCATCTTACGCGAGTCCCGAAGTGCCCGAAGATCTTGACGGAGAGGAGGCCACCCTCCATTAGTTTGAAATGGAGAGTGAGCCCATCCGTCAAGCGGTGGAGGCGAGCGAAGGTCTTCCACCCACGATGAAGATACATGACATGAGGGGCGGGGAACTCGACGTCGGCCCATGTGCCGTTGTTCCCGCAACCCCTCATATGCAGCAGCAACGCCTGCGGAGGATCCAGCTCCATCTCCCGCGCGAATGGGGTCAGGAGGCGAAGGCGACGACGCGGTGGCCGGCGCAGCCTGACGAAGAATTTGCAGGGGTTGTCCTCGGCGTGGCCCTCCTTCGGAGGAGGGGCTGCTGGCGGAGGCGAGGCTGATCTGCCGCCCCGTCCTCCTCTCCGCATGACGACCTCGACCTCGCCCCCTCCCCCTTCCTTTAGCGGCCGGCTTTGCCGCTACAAGCTCTTGGGGAGGAGCGACGTGTTGTCTAGCCGAAACCCTCGCCGCCACCGATGAAGCGTCCCCACGCCCCCTCACCATGGCAGAAGCAAGGAAGAAACAAGAATGGGGAGAGGCAGATGGCGGAGAGTTGAGAGTCACCGTTCCTCCCACTCCCCTCATTATAAAGGAGTGGGGGCGGGAATCGGCCGCCCCCTCTCGGCCAATCCGACCCGCTGAAGTGACAGCGAGCGGGGCCGTCGACCGCCCTCCCCGCTCCATTGAAGGCGCGTGGGAATCGACCCACGCACGCGAACGACTTCCCACGTCCTGCGCGCCTGTCATTTGCTCTGCATTATGCATGCAGCGAATGTGGCGCAAGAGGCAGGCATAGTGGGACGCGTGGAGCGACGGTTCCCAAGCGGGGACAGTAAATGGGAGGCGGCCCTGCAGTCTCAAAGAGACACGCAAGCCGCCTCTTTACAATCCACTGCGAGGTGACGCCAGCATGCTTCCGTCACGCGCGCGGGCATGACCCCCACATCGCGCGTTCAACGCTGGTCATGGAGAAGCGCAGTGGACGGACCAGTTACCGCAGTAAAATCCGCCCCTCCTGCCCGCGCACCGTTCTGGGCCTGGCCCAACAACATGTCACACTTATGTATGGCCCAGGCCCGGGGGCTCCTGTCGGTGTACAAAAGTAGGGGCTCTCCTTTTGACCCCTTTACTTGTGCACAGGCAGTCAGAGCCACTTGCCACGGCCACGCATCACACGACAAGGAAGGGACGCTGGAGAGAAGCATAAGGCACAAGACAAATAAAGCAACGACAAGGACCAAGGCCACAAGGATCGGATGGGCGAAGCAGGTTTTCCCGGCAAGGACCCTTGCCGGGGCAGCCTTAGCGGCCCCGGCAAGACCCTTGCCGGGGCAGCTCGCCCACGCCAGCCGAGCGAGCCACCCTTGAGCCCACCAACGCTCAAACAGACGCATTGGATAGGGCTCGGCAGGCACCTCCGTGGTGGCATGCAGATCTTTGTGAAGACGAAGAATAGTCAAGATCAAGTGAGGATAGGAAGGCAATCATCCTCACCGAAGAAACCCACTAGACCCCCGGCAAGATCCTTGCCGGGGACGCCTACGCACCGTGGCAAGATCCTTGCCGAGCCACCCGGCAAGGCCCTCGCCAGGCGCACCAGCAGGGCAGCTGCAAGGCCCGCATCAACCAAGTTTCCACCGCCGTTCGCATGCAGCTGCCGACCCAACCAACTGGGCCGGCACCTGCGTGGCAACATGCAACCCTTCCTGGAGGCTCCACCACCGCGCCACCTCAGCTGCCTGCCAGCCTACATGGCACCGCATGCATCGCTGGCCAGGGTGCGTGTCGAAGCAAGGAGGAGCGCCGACGGATAGGATGGGCCTCGCTCCCGTCCCCGATAAAGCAAGAGGACACCTAAGTGATGCATTAAATGCATCTTGTCCTGTAATACGAGGGATAACCTCGCGGCACTGTACCCTTTCCACCTCCTGCTTGCCACTTTGGCGACTCCTTTTCCTATAAAAGGAAGCCCGAGGCAACCAGGAAAAGGATTTCGGCTTTTTGGAGCTCTTTACACCCCGTAGCTAGCTCAAGAACTCAGAATACATCCACCAAAGCAGGACTAGGGTTTTATGCATCCTCGTGGCCCGACCTGGATAAATGAACCGCGTACTCTCTGTCAGATCCGCTCTTCTCTCAACCTCGCGCCCCGCAACCGCAGTAGGGATCCTCGTGATCCCATAGGTGTCGTTCCCACCGACAGAATTTCACTTTAGAATGGTTGGTCTTGTTCTTCAAACAGTTAGACTAGAAGAAGATACACTTGTAAGGCACATACATAAATACAAGTTCAATATGTGGTCTGATCATACATTAGCCTACCTGATACTTTGGATCAGACCAGTGTTTAACGAGGGCTGTCCAATCTTCATCTGTAATATATTCCACTGGAGATGTTTGGGCAATTTTATTGTTAGCCCTGCCTTCAAAGTGAGATTTTCCAAGGTGGTACCGATACTGTCGCAGAGCAGACTGAAAAACATGACTGAGATTTTCCAAGGTGGTACCGATACTGTCGCAGAGCAGACTGAAAAACATGACTGCATGCTTGTTTTATTGCATCATCTTTTGGATCCAACTTGAACCTCATCTGTTGAAAAAAGAATGTGAGTCTTATTAAGAGGAAGCTAGAAAGTATGGGATAGAGCAAGAAAATATTACTAATTGCAATGAATAACATTACTTACGGATAAATTGTCAAGGAAGGTGTTAAACTGGGTATTGTCTTTCTCATTCCTGTACTGGATCCACGTTGGGAGGATACGTGCATGACACCTAACGGCAACGGCTGCCTCTGATACTAACTTGGCTGACTCTGTAGCATCACGTGGCCTTTTTAAACCTGCTTCAAAATGGATCTCCATTCTTCCTCCTTTAGATTTTGTTAATATGTCAAGCATTATCCCTGATGTATTTTTCCGCTTGCGTCGTGGTGCTAGTTCCACAACAAATATGGAAAGTGTTAGTGTACATCAAACTGTGAGAGTACATATATAGGAGCATGCAACTGCAACTTGACTCGGTCAGGTACCGTCTTGGTGTTGATGCTCATGAGGTTCATCTGATCTTGCCAAGTCCAGTTGTGTCAGCAGTGCTTCGGAAGTAGTGTTAGGTGTGAAGGCAGCTTGGGAACTGGCCAGTTTCGGAGCAAACGAACGAGTAACTCGTTGAGATGCTGGTATAGTTGAAGTGGATGCTGCAGCTGGTGGAGCAGGTGATACTATGTTTGTAGATTTAGCCGGTGGACTTGGACCTTCTACTGCACTATAAGTACTAGCAGAATCTGGACGATCGATCCTTTTCCGTTTCACCCGACGAGTAACACCACTCCCTACTATGTTATTTTCCTTGCTCTTTTTTGACTTTGCCATGTCAAGCCGTACCCACAACACAAAAGAATAAAATCGCTCTTCAGAACTCATTGATGCATGATACAGACAAGCAATACTTTGATGTAAGACAACCGTATGAGGATGGAATGTGTAAGAAAAACAGGACGACATGACATATTCACAGCTACGATGTGTAAACTAAGCAGAAGGATTTTCAAGAAAATAGAAGTGATGCAAGCTAGACACCATATGAACGATGCAACCAATATTACTCTGCCAAGTTAAAAGTGTACTATGATAAGTGGCAATTCGAAAAATTAGAAGCAGTACAACGTAGAAATCAACGCAAGATGCAACCACTATCAAACTGCCATGTTAAAAGTGTCCAATCATGAGTGACTGATGCGGGATACACAACAGCACTACTTTGATGTAAGAACATGATATGATAGATAGATGCAGTGTATTCTAGACACATAACGCCATGTCATATGCACATGTATAACGTATGAACTCAGCAGGCGCAATCTAATCAAAATAGAAGAAATACAGGCTAGACAACATATGCAACATGAAACCAATTATCACACAGTCAACTTAGAGCAAGCACCTGCAATGGAGTACGGGAGATGAACTCATCATGTAGACTTGGGACTTCAACTACATAAGCAGTAGCAGTGGCAAATCTAGAGAGTCTTTGTTTGCGTCGGTGCGGACGACCACCAACATCCCCTAACTTACTCTTTTCCTTCCTATTTTCTGATATTGCCTTATGAAGTGAAAACCACAAGAAGATGAATAAAATTAGCTCTGCATAACTGGTTGATGCATGATACAGATGAACACTACTTTGATGTAAGGCAAGCGCAGGATAGGAGGATGGAATATATACGAAAAAGACAGCGTTTCATATTCACACGTACGATAGGAGGATGGAATATGTATGAAAAAACAGTAAGCGGAAGGCATTTCAACAAAATTAGAAGAAATGAAAGCTAGGCACCATATGAACATGCAACCAATATGACTCTATCAGGAAAAAAGTGTCTCGTCGTAAGTGCCATTTCTCAAGGAATTAGAAGCAGTACAAGCTAGAAGACAATGCAAAATGAAACCTACATCACAGTCCCAAGTAAAATGTGTCTTATGGGTAAGTGATCATTGCAGGTATAAGTTGAAAGCTACACAGATGCAATTCAACATAATCAGAAGCAATACAAACTAGACATCATATAGAAAACGCAACCACATATAACAGTTCCAAGTTAGAGCAAGCACCTGTGATGGTGGAGTAGGAAAGATGTGCTCATCATGTACACGTATGTTCTAGAAACAGGAACACGTGTCATATTAACAGGCATTATGTGTAAAGTAAGTAGATGCAATTCAAGAAAGTTAGAAGCAATACAAGCTAGACATCATACACAACATGCAACCACATATAATAGTGCCAAGTTAGAGCAAGCACCTGTGATGGTGGAGTAGGGGAGATGTGCTCATCATCTACACAACTACGTTGACTCTCTAGCCTTGCGTTGTCTTGCGAATCTTGTTGGGAGGATGGCGGAGTAGAATCTGTAGAGAACCTTCGTTTCAGTTGCTCGGAAGGACCACCATCATCCAATGCCTTGCCAATTTCCTTCAGCTTTATTGATTTTGCATTGGGAGGTCAAACCGACAAGAAAAAGGAATATAATTCGCTCTTCAGAACTCATTCATGCATGAATCTTGTGAACACTATTCTGATGAAAGGCAAAGTCATGATACGAGGATGGAATATGTACGAAAAAATGGACGGTTTGACATAATCACGCCTATGATGTGGTAACTAAGCAGAAGGCACTTCATCAAATTAGAAGCACTGCAAACTAGACACCATATGAAAGGTGCAACCAATATCACTCTGCCAAGTTAAAACTGTCTCGTCATAGGTGGCGTTCATCAAACTAGAAGCAATACATGCTAGAAATCATATTCAAGACACAAACCAATATTACTGTGCCAACTTAAAGGTGTTCCATCTTAAGTGACTGATGCAGGATACACAATAAGAGTAGTTTCATGTAAGAACATGGTGTGATAGATAGATATAGTATGTACCAAAAACAGGAAAGCGTGTCATATTCACACGTATCATGTGTAAGCTAAGCAGATGCAGTTTACACTAATTAGGAGCAATACAAGATAGACACCATATGCAACATGCAACCAGATATCACACTGCCAAGTTAGAGCAAGCACCTTGGATGGTGGAGTAGGCGAGCGGAGACTTGGACCTTGTAATGCACTATCAGTACAAGGAGAATCGGTACAGATGCTCCGTTTACGTCACTGTAGAGGACCACCATCATAGCCTTCCTTACTCTTTTCCTTCCTCTTTCTTGATTTTGCCTTGTCAAGTCAAACCCACAAGAAAAAGGAATAAAATTTGCTCTTCAGAACTCATTGATGCATGATACTGACTAACACTACTTTCATGTAGGGTAGCCGCATGATAGGAGGATGGAATATGTATGAAAAACAGGACGACATGACATATTGACATGTATGATGTATAAAGTGTAAACTAAGCACAAGGTGCTTGAACTTGTTAGAATTAATGCAAGCTAGAAACCATATGAAAGATGAAACCAATATCACTCTGCCAAATTAAAAGGGTGCCCTAACAAATGTATTTGACCAAATTAGAAGCAATACATGGCAACAGGCTAGAAATAATATGCAATGTGCAACGAATAAAGGTGACTCATCGTAAGTGATTGATCCAGGATACAGAAGAGAGGTAGTTTCATGTAAGAACAAGGTTAACACATAGATGTAGTGTGTACCAAAAATAGGAAGGCGTGTCATATTCACAGTTATAATGTGTAAACTAAGCATATGCAATTTACCCTAATTAGAAGCATTACAAGCTAGACACCATATGCAACATGCAACCACAGATCACACTGTGAAGTTAGAGCAAGCACCTGTGATGGTGGTGTGGGGGAATTGCGGTCATCAACTAGAGAGCTACATTGACTATCTTCATTTAGCCTTGCTGTTTCTTGAGAATCATGTGGGGAGGATGACACTGCACTCTTTAAACGAGTATGGCGTCTCACAGTAACCCACCTGGGTGACTGTTTCATCATAAGTGATTAACGAGGGATACAAAAGAGCATTAGTTTGATGCACGAACATGGTTAATAGACATATGTAGTATGTATCAAAAACAGGAAGGAATGTCATTATCAAAGGTATAATGTGTAAAGTAAGCAGATGCAATTTAACCAAATTGCAAGAAATACAAGATACACACCATATGCAACATGCAATCACATTTGACAGCGCGAAGTTAAAGCAAGCACCCGGGATGGCTGTGTGTGGCAATTGAGATCATCAACTGCAGAGCTACGTTTACTGTCTCCAACTGCTGACACTGCATCCTTTAGAGCGCTGAAACGCTTAGTGCTTATCTTCGAATTACACAGGAGCGACTTTTGTCTTTTCTTTCCAGCATTCATCAACACTGCGTTAGAGTCTGAAATACCCATGCATAAAAAAACAATAGTGTGAGTATGGGTGAAGTGTGTGCACAATTAGTATAGTGTAAAGGTAGCAGATAGCAGGTCGGTGAGAAATAAATGACGGGAGACATATGATATCTCTACAACATGCATGGAACACTAAATTACTACAGGATTTTATGAAAATAACATTCGACTGAAAACAAATAGGTCAGTCCATTTTTCTGCACCGTCCGATGTACAAAGAACGGGCAAATCGCCTTCATCTGCCTCCAGCCAGTCAGTGTTGACGATCTTCCTCGAAACGACAGTGACCACCGGCCCAGTCCCCTGCCTTCGCCCTCCCCTCGACCTCACCGCACCGCCATGCTTGGCACCGCCCCCTGACAATCCAATCAAGCCCCGCCAACCTCCAGATCGGGCGCAAGCAGCTCGTGTGCCCCACACCCCTATGATAGACACCGCCGCTTCCCCGGTGAACAGACGGACTAGATGCTCCATGCGCCTAAGAGGGTGTTGCTTTTTTTAATTGCGGTTCGACTGGCCCTGAATTGAAATCCATGCGGGCTACTGACCTCTAGCAAAGGTGAAATAGTAATGGGAGGAAACCTTGCGCATTTAGTATCACGAAGAAGATGCAATAAGAAGCGCTCAACTATTTTCTTTCGTGGGATGAATACGGTGTGAGCAGAGACGTAAGGTTTGCACGAATAAGGGAAGAGGAGTACGTCTTTCTGCTGGCAATGTTGTGTCCTCCTTCTGTTTTTCCAATGATCTTCTTTTGGTTCGACGGAAACGAGAAGTTGTGGAGGACAGTGCAGCCTTGGACGAACCCATGGCCAAGTTGTTGAGTGTGGTGCGGTGGCCATCTGTCGACGGCGGGGAAGCAGATCCGAGGCGGAAAATGACGACGTAGCATGAATAGCTCTGGTGCGGTGGACGGTTGCGACAGTGGAGCGGCAGCAGTGAGGCGCTGGACGGCGTGGTCGGAGTAGTTCTGGTACGGCGCACGTCGGCGTCGGTGTCGTGGAGGCAGCTCTACATCGGCTTCAGCTGCTAATCCTTGAGGGCGTTGCGGTTGTGGTTGCGTTGGACGACGACGTTGCGATACCGGCTCTGGCGTGATGGAGGAGGGCGGCGGTGGATTGGGCGCTATGGGGTGGAGGACAGAGGAGGCTGGGGTTTCGCGGCTGGTGGAGAGGGCGTTTTGGTGCCCACGGAGTATGAATGGGGAAACGGAGGGAGGCAGGGAACTAAGGGGGAACAATGTTTCGGTTTGGGACGCGCTTGTTTGAAATTTGGGGAAAGTTACAAACTTTGCCCCCATCTAAAATTTCGGACATATTGCGGGTTGGGGGTAGGACAGTATTCTCAGGTGTCCCAAATGTGGGCAGGATAGATTTCAGCTGAGCGCATGGGTGTTTAGGCTCCCACAGCGTATGAATGCTTCTCGGAGGCGGTTGAGACTGGCGTCTTGGTGAAGTTACAAACCTACCCCTGCTTAGACCTTTGAACATCGGACCGATAGGCTCCACGGGCCAGAGTCAGGACAGTAATTTCCTACCACCAAACATTAGTCTCACGCGGTTTTGGGTGACTAGAGGCCTATTTGGCGCTTCGTTCAATATTTGGGAGCAGAAGCATCAACATTTTCGGTTCTCTTGAATTGAACATTCAGGATTTGTCAAACTTCACAAATCTTTACTCTTGAAAATCCAAAAGCTACGATTATTTGGAATGGAGGTGGTACATTTGAATATACATTGTACACGAGTATATATTAAAAAATATGCAACTTACCTCAGTTCATGCATGGTTCCAGATATAATCTCCTTGGTTGCAAAAAAGTTAGACATGCGTATGAATATATATAGCATGTTCAAACCCACAACAAAGATTGATGCCCCTTTTACATCTGATTTACAAATGCCATTATCTCGGGTTCAAATAGATGAATGCACTTCCTATGAATTGAATCTTGAAACCCCTTTATGTTGAATTAGACATGTATTCTATTTAAGTAGCTAACAATTTGGAATGTATCCATGAAAGTGACAAATGTATAAAGTGCTTCACACTAACAACATGGAGTGCACTAATTAATGTTTATATATGAATTGCAAAAGCATCCATTGCTTGTATTTCAAACCGCTCTCACTCTATGGATCGATAATATGAAATAAACACATCCACATGCTAGAATTCAGTAGAGTATGGGTGTCTGATAGACCGATTTTCGTCCATACGCAATTTGCAAAATTCAAGATCTCATCCAAAAATAATAATGCCATTTATATTTTAAATTAATGCGTAGAACCGCCTTTTACACGTAGATGCACTATGCCTCGGCCCGTTCTCACAAACGCGCTATATATCTCTCTATCTAACGCATAAGTGCACACACTTTATATGCATCAGCATTTCTCTTTCACACATGCTTACAATCTCTCTCGGGGCGTCGGGGAGTCTCACGCACATTCTCTCTCTGTATCTCTCTCTCTCTTCCTGACTACTATGTACCACTCTTTTCACTAATCTCAGTTGGAAAACACTATTTCTCTCACATGCATATATACACACGCACGGTCTCTATTAGCCCTCTATACACATGTATATGTGCCTACGTGTCTCCCGGACGCACATTATCTTTAGGCATCTCTCGCACACATTGCCCCCTAGACACACCTCTCTCTTAGTAGTTAGTAGATACGATTCCATCATATCATTCGGTAGGATATCCTGACTGTTAGGCTGGATGGTAATACGAGGCAAAGTTTTACCCAAGTTCGGACCCTTGCAGTTGAGGAAAAAGCCTACTCCTGCTACTGTGTATTAGTGACAGGGGTGTGTACAAAGTACACATGAATACCATGCATTGTGCATGTGTGTATACTATCGACGAACTAGCCCCCAAGCTTCTATAACATACTGGGGCCTAGGGTTACAAATCATATATAGTCAGCTTACCACCAGTGGGGATAGAGTCCTCCGCGACTCTGGTAGCTAGCTTCGTGTTGTATGCCGAGTCCTCCACATGGGTCTTCGTATAACGCATCTCGATCCCTATGTGGCGCAGGATGGAACCGACCCATGAGTCCTCATGTTGACCCACCACAACTAGAAATGATGTGTCCACCACACCACACACGCAATCGGCCACTAAGAGAATAAGCATATACAATAGTAAAATGTTATACATGAAAGTTAATTGCAGGGTGCATCCAAAAATATTTGTTCTGCATTGTGAATGATTATATATTCTCCTAAAATATAGTCACGGGAAAGAGAAACGAAGGGCATATCTCTCCTTGTCTCCACCGGACATCCCCTCTTTCTACACCACTTTCACGTACGCACACAAACTATCTCTCGGTCCTCCAAAAGTATGCATGCCCACGACACATTCACGCATGACAGTCACTGTATTTCAAGCTAAAGCACTATACGGTCACTGGAGTTTAGAATATGCTTATTACGGTCACCGTATACATTCTCGTGTTGATCATACGGTATCTAGCTCACGATACGTCTCCGTATTTTCTTGATGACACTGACGGACTTTGCATTTGATGCGTGCTCCATATTTTGTTGATGACACTTACAGTCATTGTATTTGAAGCGAAAGCACGATATGGTCACTTGACTTCAGAATAAGCTCATCACGGTCACCACATACATTTTGTCGTGCTAACCAACATGTGGTTGGATGGTTGGAGGACAGTGGTTTCTCGAACCCACCAGGGGTTAAAGTCCAGGTGCTCGCATTTATCCTGGGTTAATTTCAGTATTTTCTAGCGATGTGCGTTTAGTGGGAGGAGACGTTCCACTCGACTACGAGGCACCTATGGTGACTTCGTAAAATCTCAAGATCATATGCTGGCCCACTCTCTCGAAGGTGCTCATAGGGGTAGGGTTTGCATGTGTGCGCTTATAGCGGTGAGTTCTTGCGCGTTTATATGAGCCCTTGCGTCTGTACCGTGTTAAAAAAATACATGTCATGATTATACGGTCGCTGGCTCACCAGTACAACTCCATATTTTGTTGATGACACAATCAATTGACCAGTCAAACGTTCCACTTGGCACAACTAGTGTTGCAACATCGGGGCGCGTAACCGTGGGGCCCACCTGTCAGCCCGTATAAGAAGTTAAGAAATGGTAGTTTGAGTTTGTACTATGTTAATAAAATACGGAGTACATTTTAGGGTGATGATACGGTCACTGGCTCACCATACAGCTCCGTAATTTGTTGATGACACGATCAATTGACCAGTCAAACGGTCGACATTCAGCAGCGCACATTACCATAGGGCCCACCCGTCAGCGCGTATATGAAGGACAGAAATGGTAATAAATTAGTGGAGGTGGGTACTCGAAGTCGTGAGACCTCTTGTTGGCAGTCGCCGGCGGTGGGGGGCGCCGATTGGGCGGTGAGGTGGGGTTCGCCGGAGAAAAAGCTCGGCATGGGGGGCCTAGAGGGATAGCCAATGCGGTGGCAGACCGACGGTGAGGAGTGGCTTCGGGGCGGGCGCGGCGATATGGCGGCGCGGGCCGGCCGGGGGGGCGGGGGCCGTCAGTTCGGCCGGTGGTGGCTGGCGGCTCAGGGGGTGGAGTTTGATGATAAACTTGCAGGCCCTTGATTTCGTATCCAATGGCTCGAAAATCTAATGACCAAAGATGAAAAAGTCAGTCGACTGGCATGTAGCCTCACCCCGCACATACACATGCACGCACGCAAGACACGCATGCATGCAACACTGACACGTACGCATAACAAACACACGCACGCATGCAGGCATGCATCACTGACGCGTACACATGCACTCACGAACGGACGCACATACGCACACATGCATGCAACACTGAAATGTACCCTTGCACGCACGCAACACTCGCACGCTACATGCACACAGCACACGACGCAAGACACACGCTCAACCTATACGTGCATGCACCCTTTTTTAAGGACATGGATTGTTACGGGTATTAATCAATCTTATCTGTGATAAGCAGAACATTGATGTTTGTAGCGGTCTTTATGTCTAGGTTTGTATCTCTATATTCCCTCTTACACACACCCACGTAGGTGGGGGACGTGCACGTAGAGAAGAGGTGCACGCACGGAGCAGGTACTCCCGTCTCTTTCCCAACCACACCCGCACGGGTACACGGTGGAGCTCATTTCTGTACCAAAAGGCAGCCCACGTGGTAACTTGACACGTGTACAGGTTGTCCACTAGATGGAGGGAGGATCGTCTACCACAGGTGAACAAACAAATTGCGACTTGACGCGTTATGTTAAAAAAGAGGCAAACCATGTGGGGCCTACCTTAGAGGCAAGGATCTATACACTCACTACTGGAATCAGCTACTTTGCCATCGGCCATCTCTTTGCCGTCTGCTGGCAGACGACAAAGAAGCTCTTTGCCATCATCTACCCAAAGCGAGCAGAAGAATCGGCCGATGGCAAAGAAAGTCTTCCCTCGGCCATTTTTTGCCGTCGGCTAGCAGACGGCGAAGAGGGGGGGCCGTTAATCCTTAGTGGGGCCCCCTCCCTCTTTGCCGTCTGCTAGCAGACGGCAAAGAGCAAAAAAGCGGACGGCAAAGAGGGCGGACGGCAAACATTTAACATATCTAATGGCGCGCCCCACCCCGCCCCTCTCTCTCTCTCTCTCTGTTTCTCCCCCTGCTCCCACGCCTTGCCCACCCCACCACTCGCCGCCTTGACCGCCCCACCCGCCTCCCCTCGCCCCGCCTGCCATCTCGGCCGCCGTGGCCCCCGCGCCTCGCCCATGCAGCGCCCGCCGCCCAGTCCGCCCCCCCCTCCTCCATCGGCCCCGCCTCGTCGCCACGGCAGCACGGCGCCGCCTAATCGCCCCGCCTGCCGCCGCCCCTATGCTGCCCGTCTCGGCGCTTCGCCTCGACCCTCGGCGCCAGCGTCGCCGCCCCAGGCCGCCACGGCCCCCTCCTCCACCGACCACCTCCTCCACCGGCCTAGGTGAGCTCTACCTCCTCTGTTTTTTTTTTGTTTTTAGTTTTAGGTTTATGTTTAGTTTAGATTTAGTTTTAGTTTTAGTTTTAGGTTTAGTTTTAGGTTTAGGTTTAGTTTTAGTTTAGTTTTAGTTTAGTTTTAGGTTTAGATTTAGTTTCTTCCTTTTTTCTGTTTTTTTAGTTTTAGGTTTATGTTTAGTTTAGATTTAGTTTTAGTTTTAGTTTTAGTTTTAGATTTAGGTTTAGTTAAGTTTTAGGAAATAAGAAGAAGAAGAAAAAACAGGAGAGGAGGAGAAGAAGAAGAGGAAAAAGGAAAGGAAGAAGAAGAAGAGGAGGAGGAGAAGAAAAAAGAAGAAGAGGAAGAAGAAGAAGAAAAAAGAGGAGAGGAGGAGAAGAAGAAGAGGAAAAAGGAAAGGAGGAAGAAGAAGAAGAAGAAGAAGAAGAAGAAGAAGAAGAAGAAGAAGAAGGAAAAAAAGGAAGAAAAGGAAGAAGAGGAAGAAGAGGAAGAAGAAGAAAAGGAAAAAAGAGGAAAAAAAACCCGACCCGACACGGCACCCCGACCCCGACCCGGCACCCCGACACGATAGGGGTCGACCCCGAGACCCCGACCCCGACACCCCGACCCCGACACCGACACCCCGACCCCGAGCCTGACCCGACACCCCGACCCCGACACCGACACGGCACCCCGACCCCGACCCGGCACCCCGACCCGACACCCCGACCCCGAGACCCCGACCCGACCCGACCCGACCCCGACCCCGACACCGACACCCCGACTCCGAGCCTGACCCGACACCCCGACCCGACACCGACACGGCACCCGACCCGACCCGCACCCCGAATTCGACACCCGAATTCGAGAGACCCGACCCGACCCGACACGGCACCCCGACACCGACACGACACCCGACCCCCGACACCTCGAGAAAATGTGTTCTTTGGCCTTCCAGAGGCCGATGGGGTCATATATTTGTGAATTATTAGTTAGGTCATATATTTTTCGATTTTGTTATGAAAAACATCATATATAATTGTGTTGATCGGGTAGTTTTAAATGTGCAGTTGTTTCATCGCTGCGAGGTTTGGTGTTCGACGACCTCGCCGTGCGTGTGACGAGCTCTGGCCCTTCGTTCGTGGGTGAGCACAAATGACATTTCCTCCTCCCCCATTAATTATTTGATCTATTCCCATGAAACTTGATAGCTAGCTATATATGTGTCTTGAATCATCAGTATGCGTAACCAATATGTGTCTCCTGTTCAAAGCGCCATAGTTATAAATATGCATGCATTTGCATATTTATAACCTTGATTCTTCAATTGTCCAACGCTATCCATGGACAGCTCGAGTATGTGTAGATTGGGTTCGTTTTCCCATATGCTTTGCTCGGATCCACGCATAAATTTTGTCGTTGCCTCCTGTTGTTCTCCGGGTACACATCCTCTCTGCTTATTGCGTAGACGGTATCAGAGAACAATGGGAGGTGATGCCAAATTTTGCGTCGATCCGAGCATAGCATGGGAAATGAACCCAATCTACACATATCGGGTGGCATTAGGCCCTATCATTACCTATTAGAGTGTAGGTTGCATGGACGTAATAAAATTGACAAAGTAGATCAACTGATGAATATATACATGGTGAATTACATATATAATTGTTGTGTGTCGAGTAGCTCGAAAGTCAAGATGAGTGATCATGCGTGGATGTATACCGGTCACATCGTCGTAACAAATGGAGCGCTGAATGGTTCACAAAACCAAGGGTCTGTGCAAGCCGCATTTGCAAATGGCCGTAACAAAACCTGGTGCCCCTGCTTACGGTGCGGCAATTGGGAAAAGAGGATGAGGCTGAAATGGGCAAACACCTGCAGAAGAGTGGTTTTACGCCCGATTATCTGGTGTGGACATTTCATGGTGAGTCTGCCTAACGTGACCGAGCTGAGGTGGATCATCGCCGCACCGAGCGAGCATGGTGCGCGATGGAAAACATGGTGCAAGACTATGATGATGCTCGGGATTGGACGAGGAGATGGAGGAATCTGCAAAGGCCTTCAATGAAATGTTGGAGTCTTCAAAGCGTCCACTCCACGAGCAGCACACCGAGCTTTGTCGCTTGGATGCCATCTCACAAGTAATTTCTTTGAAGGCTCGATTCAACTTGGGCAGAGAATGCTATGACGCAATTATGACAGATTTGGACGCTTTCACCCAAAGGCCATGTAATGCACGCAAACCTGTACCAGTCGGACAAAATCCTCGTGTAATCAAGATGCCCTATGAGAAGATACATGCCTATGAGAAAGGATGTGCCTTATTTAGGCTTGACTATGTGGACTTGAACTATTGTCCCATTTGCAAGTCTTCCGTATATTGTGGTAGATAACGGTATGGGTGAGAAGACACAGGACCAAAATCCCCGTTAGTGTTCTTCAAGATATGCCAATCGCATCAAGACTTCAACGCCTTTTCATGGTCGAAGAGACGCTTACGTATGACATGGCACAAAACAGGAAAAAGAACCGAACTAGATACGGATGGGAATCGATGATGGTACACACATCGGATGGTGTTGCGTGGAAAAAGTTTGATGAATTACATGTCGACAAAGCGGCGGATCCGAGGCATCCTCGAGTCGGCATCAAAGACGGATGGGTTCAGTGTGTTTTGTATGACGGCAGCCCAATACAGTTGTTGGTCTGTGATTTGTCTTTCCACTCAATCTCCCCGGACAGATTATGCAAAGAAAGAACATTTTCCGACGCTGATAATTCCAGGCCCAACTATCCGGGAAAAATATAAATGTGTACATGCAGCCGCTTAAGGACGAATTGCAAGAAGCCTGGGATAATGGGTTCAAGACATACGACGCCTATAGCAAACGGAACTTCATAATGCGTGTCTGGTACATGTACTCGACGCATGACTTGCCGGCGTATGCGCTATTCGTTGGCTGGTGTGTGCATGGACGGTTCCCGTGCCCCACATGCAAGGGACACGTGGCGGCCACCTATGCTTCCTCAGAGATGAGCCATTTGGCAAATTTGCCTACCGTGGCAGACGACAAAGTTAAGCTGAGGGCAAAGACTTTGGCTTTGCCGTCCGCCGTGGCTGACGGCAAAACACAGCGGGCACTGACGCATTGCTGACGTCAACTGGCGGACAGCAAAGAGGCGCTCAAATTTGCCGTCCGGGTCGACGGCAAAGGCCGCCGTTAGCCGCCTAACGGACTAACGCGGCGGACGCCCAAAGATTTTTCCATCACTCCTCTTTGCCGTCCTCCGCAGTAGGCAAAGCACTCTTTGCCGTCTCGCCATAAAAAGTGCACGGCAAAGGGCCTGTTTGCCGACCCTGTCTTTGCCGTCACCGTTTGCCGTCCGCCGCTGACAGCAAAGCTCTTTGCCGTCCGCCGTCCCTGGCTTTGCCATCCGCTGTGGTAGATGGCAAAGTAGCTGATTCCTGTAGTGACTGGAGTACTTTTGATGTGTCCCGTCAACTCGCAGAACGAGGAGAAGCTTGCTTAGTACGCCGTCTCCCCCGCCCACGGGCGCGGTGGCTCGCAGGATGAGGTGAAGCTTGCTTACTACGCCTTACGCCCGCTCCCTGGCCCATGCGCGCGGTAGCTCGCAGGACGAGGAGAAAATTTTACTAGTACTCCCTCCATTTACTCCTCGTCCCTACTACCTTCACTACAAAAAAAAGACACATCCGTGACATTTTGGGCCGAACGAAAAAAAATTCTGTCATACATATGACACTTCTATGACAATAATTGTGACAAAACCCGGTATCATCATAGATGTGGTGGGCTCCTACTTCTATGAAAAAAAATCATGAAAGAAAATGGGCTTTTCGTCCTGGGCGGGCCGGAGACGCAGCTGCATGACATTCCTTGGGCCATCCATGACGGAAAAAACCATGGTAGAAGCGAGGGGGAGGAAAATTTTGAGGAGTTCCCGGTTACGGTGGGAGGTCGGGGAAAGTGACGCTGCTTTCTCGTGACACGACGCTGCGTGTGCGTAGGCGTTGGCTCTAACTGAACCTGAGTGAGGCGTTGGGCTCTAACTGAACCCGAGCGACTCCACTGCAGGCTACGCGTTACTGAACCAGAGCGGTCGATCGATGGCTGTTAACTGAACCCGATCGAGCGATTCCTTCGCTGCTGCTGCTAATTGGGTGAACAGTGAGTGTTGCGAGGGGGGGGGGGGGGGGTTGGATGGACAGTGAGCGGTGGCGTTGCCTCTGGATGAACAGGACCCCGTGGTGTGAGGGCTGGATGAACAGTAGATGGTGGAGGGGTGGTTGAACTGGACCCCGTGGTGTGGAGGGCTCGATGAACAGTAGACGGTGGAGGGATGCCCGTGGAGGGGTGGCTGAACAGTAGCCGGTGTGGTAGTGCGCGGTGGAGGCTGGATGAACAGGAGCCCGTGGAGGCTGGAGGAGGTTGACGGTAGCCCGTGGAGGCTGGAGGAGGTCGACGGTGGAGATGAACAGTATCCCGTGGAGTCCCGCCTGCGGCACGCCACACCCTCCCGACGTAACAGACCCTCGCCACTGTAGCGCTCCAACACAAGTCCGCTTTCATCCGTTTTGCGGTGCGCCACACCCCTCCCGATCAACAGGACCCCCGTTTCGACCGTAGGAGGTCCGTTTCGTCCGTTTTGCGAGGGTTTACGCGTCCTAGTCCGAACCATACGCCACACCCCTCTCGATCAATAGGACCCCCGTTTCGACCGTAGGAGGTCCATTTTTCCGCTTTTGCGCACGCCACACCCTCCCGATAAACGGGACCCGTTCGAGCGTGGGAGGTCCGTTTCCTCCGCCAGCGGTATGCTCGGCCTCGCTTCCATCGCCTGTTCCGTCCAAGCGGTTGGCTCCCACGCGTTCTATTGCCTCCCGGCGAACACGACGCATTCCGTTGCCTCCCCATGAACACGACGCACTCCGCTGCCTCCCTATGAACACGACGACGACGCTGTTTCTCCGCTCGACCCAGCCATGTACACGGCGGCCGGCCCGACGACGCTTGAATAAGCGTTCGAGACCCCGCCCATATGTACACATCGTGGCGATTTTGTTTCTTGCACCCTGGCGCAGACGACGCGTGTACATGCTATGTGCGCCTACAACGACCAAGATGTACGCATATCGTCGCGACCGAATGACAACGCTCGTACGCACTCCTTCACCGGTGGGTCCCGACCGCCGTGCACTTCCTTGCATGATAAGATGTAGCTGGTGGGTCCCAGCATCCAGGGGGTGAATCGTTTTTTTTTGCCTGCACGAACTTCCTTATGCGTGCGAAGATGTAGCCGTGGGTCCCAGCAGTCAGGGGGAGAATCGTTTTTTGGACGCACTTCCTTGTGTGCGAAGGTGTAGCTGGTGGGTCCCAGCGGTCGTGGGGTGAATCTTTTTTGCCCGGACGCACTTCCTTGCGTGCGAAGATGAAGCTGGTGGGTCCCAGCAGTCAGGGGGAAACGTTTTTTCCACGAAATACAGTGGCCCGTCCGGTGGGTCCCAGCTGTCAAGTGGAGGAATCATTATTTTCGGCGTAATAAGGAGGCACTTCCTTGTCGGCCGTGGACCCAGCCTGTCAGCCTCTCCACGTCATATCCACGTCCGATGGAAGCCATTCCTTGACCACGTTGACCACGCCACCGAGAACACCAGGGCGGTGGACGACGACGAGGCCTAGGAAGGGGATGACGCGGAGCCGGGGAAGACGCGGCAGTGGATGCCCACGCGTAGAGGAGTATGAGGGTTCACTCGTTCGGCTGCGGTGTGAGGCTGCCATCGCCGCAGAATAACAGGGGGTGTGGGTGCGTAGAGGGATGGCCTAGCCAGCGGTGAGAGTAGTAGGGGCGGTGAGGCCTCCGCTGCATCACAGCCGGCCACGGGCGTCAGGAGCAGGCGGCACGACCCATGCTTCTTTGGGTGGCTGGAGCAAGAAGACCAGAGGTTGAAGAAGCACTACGGCCGTTGGATGGACATCGTACAGCCACTGGAGCTAGAATCGTTCATATATTGACTAAAGTTGACAAAGGCATCCGTCCCAGACAACTTAGTAGCCCCATAAGTCAGCCTCCCACCAAGGTGGGTCCCAGCTAGCAGGGGGTATTCATTTTTTTGTGTAATAAGGAGGCACTTCCGGTGGGTCCGAGCTGGCAGTGGGGGAACATTTTTTTGGCGAAATATGGTGGCCCGTCCTGTGGGTCCCAGCAGTCAGGGGCAAACGTTTTTTTCGCGAAATACTGGTGGCCCGTCCGGTGTGTCCCTGCTGTCAGTTGGAGGAATAATTATTTTCCGCGTGATAAGGAGGCACTTCCTTGCTGCTGCCGTGGACCCAGCTGTCAGCCTCTCCATGTACAGTACTCTTCCGATGGAAGTCAGTCGTTGACCACATTGACCACGTCGCGCCGAGAGCACCACGGCGGAGGACGAAAACGAGGCCTAGGAAGAGGACGACGCGGAGCCGGGGAAGACGCGGCAGCGGAAGCCCGCGCGGAGAGGAGTACGAGGATTCACTGGTTCGGCTGCGATGTGAGGCTGCCGTCGCCGTAGAATAACAGGGGGTGTGGGTGAGTAGAGGGATGCCCTGGCCAGTGGTGGGAGTAGTAGGGGCATTGAGGCTCTCAAGGCAGACAGCCAGCCACGGGAGGCGGAGTAGCGGTCCCTTGGCCGCTTGGCGGCTAGAGCAAGAAGATCAGAGATTGAAGAAACATGGCGGCCGTTGGATTGACATCCAACGGTTACGTCTGCTAGAATCGTTTGTTGACGTATATAATAACTAAAAAAATCTTGCATACGCATCAACTAAACAGGCCCACAAGTCAGATCACTCCCTCTTGTTTTTAATAATTTATATATAGCTCATGGCAACTTCTTATGCAATTTATTGCAGTCGTTTTTTTGGTTGGCCAGGGCCAATTTCGCATATTTCTGTGGGTTCCAAACTATTTTTAATACCAAAATGTTGAGCCAGATTTAAAGTACTTTGAAGATATATTTAAATTAGGTTAATGCCCAGTGAAATAGGAATCTGAAAATGCGAAAAAAATCAGAAATTATAAAGTAATTGCCAATTTGTCATCTATTTTTATATTTACAACCCATTTCATATTACTTTCAAGATTTGCAGGCCTCTTGAAAGAATTGCAGCCCATCAGGGCGTTGAAAAATAAACTAGGCTCATTTTCACAAAGAAAAAATGGCTTGGCTGGTCACATGGTGAACATAAACTATAAGCCTGGGCTAGACGGGCCACAGCCCAGTTCAAACCCTGCTCCGTCTCAACAATACCAAACAAAAAAAAATACTGCTCGAGTAGCCACGTCTCATGTGTCAGCCGATCTTGTGCTATTCTCTTGTCTATTGACTATATACGCTCACAATGTCGTGGGTCCAAGATGTCAGGAAAACACTAGGAGGAAGCATTTTATTTTTCCATACGCTGACGTGGTGGGCCCCTACTGTAATCCTCTCCACGTACTTCTGCCGATTCCTGTTGCTTGTTGACCATGTTGACAACGCGAGAGGGCGGAACCGCGGCGAGCGCACCAAAGTGCGCGGAGGACGTCGGCGTTAACGATTTAGGAGACGGTGGGGCGGCGATGTGTGCGCTGAGGCGCAACCAGCCGTGGGAGGCGGAAGCTAGCGGCCCCGCCGGCGCTTGTTTGGTTTTGGCGGCTGGAGGAAGACATGACTGAAGAAACACGACAGACTATAAAAGCAGTAGGAGTACTTAATAACCTTAACTGAAACCAGCAGGGGCACTTAACAACCAAAGCTGAAAGCAGTATGAGTACTTATACAGGTTCAACCGTACAAAGCACGCCTCGAACAGTGCTACTTTGCCTTTAGTTAACCAAGAGTGAGGCCGCCAAGCCCCAGGACAAGGCCCAGGCGCCACTCCGCGCATCCACAACCTTCTGAAAGCGGCTACATCTCGCAACGTGGTCAATAAACATGATATTCGCTTTAGAGCCATGGAAAAGCATGAACATACTCTTCTGTCCTATTCTCCAAGATGGACGGGCCTTCATTATTTGAGACGACCCATGAATAAGTATCTTTTCATCTCCAAGGGGAATTGAGTAGGTCGACATAAATATCATGTTGTGACCAAGTGCAAGTCTGACTCGACCATGGTCAGGCATCTGTATAGGAACAATAGAACTCGGCAGTTCCTGTTTCAAGAAGATCACAGCTGTAAAACTGTGTATAAGCAATAGTTTATGAACAATATATATAACAGAAAACAGCTCATACCATAAGTTTCTCGACACAGTTGGACATGTTCAACAAGTGCAGCAGTTGCACACATATCCCACGTGGCCTTCCACCATTTAAACGCCCCACAAGGACCTCTAGACGATCAATAAAGTGTAGGAACTTGTGGATGTCGATCCAGTCAACTTCAGTGCCATTAGTAACAGCCGAGTTATTACAGAGTAACAAACGAGCAGACTGCTTAAGTCTGAAAAAACCTACACGTGCCACCAATTATAAGAAAATATTAGTTAGAAGTAGCATCTTCGTGAGAGATTTGTTGCTACTTCTAAAGTTAAATTGTGATTAGTTAGATAGCATAGGTGGATTAAGAAGTATCGAGGCAACAAGCAAGAACCAGATACAAAACTAACATGGATGAACAATTGGAACGACGTCGGGGTGGAAGATCGCAGTGAAGATGAGACCAGGTTCTGCTATTTCCATCAACATTCGTGCGCCAACTTTCAGTCCGCAACACTGGAGAAAGTTTATCCAAGTTCGGCCATAAAAAAAGTAGCGACCTTCTTAGTTCATGAACCCAACTTGGAACTTATATCCATGGCTTGTCTTCACTGTGACCATTCAACTAGTGTATTCAGTTATGGCAAGGCCGAGCATCTTGAGTACATGTGTTCTGGCAGAGCAAATAATACATTGTAGGAAAAATAATATGAGAACACAACATGTTCAAAAAAACCCACCCTCCCTGATAGAAAAGAGGATTCTAGGAACATACTGTGCGCGTTTCAGAATGCTGTGTTAGGATGAAAAGGAACAAGTGTGGCGTCTCGTCGAGGGCGAAAAACTGTAGGGTACTCGCACTTTGGGCAATCGCAAATGAAACACACTAGATTGAGAGGGAAGAAAAATGCATCAGCAATGGCGGCTGCCATCCTAGGATTACCTGCGACCAAGGGACTAGGATTTTATCAGGATGGATGAAGAATTGTACTGGTTCTCCATGAGAAAACCCTATGCAATCGTTGAGAGGGGTTTCTCTGAACAAGCGACGAGGAGAAGGGATTCAGGCCCAGTGAAATATTGCCGTCGTCCATCCAGCTTCTTGATTGCTGGAAAGGGGGGTTGTGATTTGACGGCTCATTGGGCATTACTGCGGCACTACGACCGGGTTGTGTCTACCGTGAAGTTGTGCACTCTAATTTGTGCATATGGCACGTGGACCCCGTTGCCGGTTGCCCCACATATCACGCGAAAGGAAGTAGAAAGACAGGAGTAACTAGTTACACATAAATATATTTTTTGACTGAGAGATACTCCCTCTATAACGAAATATACAAATCTTTTATATCACAGGCTAACCTTGCCGAGAAATATACTCCCTCTGCAACGCACATGCATTATGGGGGTTCAACTTTTTTAATGGGGGTTCAGCTGAGAATATAATACTCAGATAGGCTCATGGTTCTGGACTTTGGGCCGCAGGCCGACCCTGCATGTTTGGGGGCCCATGTGTTCTACCTCAGCTCTTTTCATATTGCAAGCGATCGGTGCAGGCGCTGGTTTTAGATCTTTGTGCAAGGCGAATACACAAAATTGAATAAAGCATGGCAGCTATTGGAATGAAATCGAACGATAGTTCCTAACCAGCAATCAGAGTTGCAATTCTATCAACTATATACCATGTGATAAATAATACCGTCGTACTATTTATATACACAGGACACTTGTTTCACCATGCAGATTATTACATCAAAATCTCTGAGGATAGATCAGTTCGGCAGCTATGCGTTGCTCTTGAAGAATTTCAAAGTTGATTTGGACCAGCTCTCCTTGCCGAGAAAGTTCGATTTTGACATCATCCCCTACCATAAGATATGATTTAGATTTGAACCTTGACCATCCTTTAGCATCAACCATCATGCGACCATCCTTTGTACTTACGGTATATATTGAGAAGGTTCATTCACACCAAGG
This sequence comes from Aegilops longissima, assembly GCA_021605205.1. Taxonomy (NCBI): domain Eukaryota; kingdom Viridiplantae; phylum Streptophyta; class Magnoliopsida; order Poales; family Poaceae; genus Aegilops; species Aegilops longissima. The sequence continues at coordinate 266,250,451 of CM038681.1, read as the reverse complement.
CTGCGCATGGTAAGAGAAACTTGGCCGCGGTCGCCCGGATTGTTGAACGACTCCCTCATTGCTCTAGGAATTCTCTGTTTGCAAACAAGAAGACATACCCAAACAGTTAGATCAACACAGTGAATCATGTCAAACAACATGGAAAGAAAAAAGAACGAAGCACTTGGGCGGCCAATGTTTACCAAGAAGGTGGACATGTCGGTTTTTGTAAGGACTTTGGTATATGAAGTGCGAACTGCAGCCCAGTCTGTTGCCGGTGCAACTGCACGGGCCGGAGCAGATGCAAGTGCAACTGTTGGTGAAGGTGCCGAAGCCGCTGCTGCTGCTGGAGATGGTGCTCCTTGTAGAGCTGGTGCCGGTGTCGGAGCAGGTGCCGATGTCGATGCCCGATCCTCCGGTAGATCGGTGATCCGCTTAACGCTGGTCGGTGCCCAATCCTCGGCTGGATCGACCGAGCTGCTGCATTGTCGGTGCTAGAGCTACTGCCGGTGATCGATCTGTGCGAGACAGCGGCGATCGTGTCTGGTCTGCTATGATCAGCTTTCTAACTTGACTAGGATACATGACCATGATCCATTTTTTTCTTCATTTCTTTTAAATGCAAGAAGGACTAATTATGGCGTTTTTGTTAAACCAAACTGCAGTTCGTCATTGGGATTCAGCTTGTACTCAGACAACAGACTGATGCAATTTTTTCCAGAAATATAAGTGATGGATAGTGACTTTGTTACTGACACGACATAAGACGTGAAACCTACAAAAATAGCCATCATAGAGCAACAATAATATTTACACAGTAAATCAATAAGATTTACTTGATGTGACACGAGTGAATCCTTACCAGGAAATCACTATGTTGAAGTACTAAACATAAGATTGATCGTCCAACTACGCGTGGCATGCAGGGGCCCCGCCTACTCCCACAAGCAGGACAGTCCAAAGGTCGTGACAAATCGTATGGACCGAACATCCATGGGACTGTAAATCTTGGTGGGCGCGATAAACCCTGCAATGCATACAAATATTGGAGTGTAACCATAATTGATAAACCGTCCTCACAAAAAATATGATCTGGATACTTCAAAATATATAGACTGAATTGAGTGGACAGACATTAACATAGACCATTCTCAGCACTGACCACACACTAAAAGCGGCATTACTAATAAACAATACATGGTTCACAAACACAAATGAAGTACTGAACAATAGTACTTACTACAGACAAACAAAGTTGCACTAACTAAACTCTGCAGACTATTTCTTGCCACCGACCTACGGGATGAAACCCGCATAACTGACTAGGCCATGGACTTCATGTGAGATGTCTACATGCACCATCACCATCTTGTCAACCTTGGAGAACCTAAAAGAGTGGTTTTCCACTCATAAACATGATGATGAAGACATGCCGCATCAGATTTGTTGGGAAGCTTTACAAGAACCACACCCTTCGTAATCAAAGGCACGGCCAGGAAATTGTTGTGGTCAAGTACAGCCTCGAGAACACGCCTGACAACAATGCTACAGGAAAACACTAGTTTAGGACACGTGGCCAGAAGGACACAACAGCTGGATAGTTCAGCAGTAGAACTCATCATTAGGTCTTCCAGTTCACGGCATGACTTTGAGAACTTCATCTCCACCGCGGACCTTGTTCTAATTCAAACAGAAACCATATTTTATTACTACCTTTGTTCAGTAATATAAGATGATTTTCAATATTATACTCCATATATGACTACACATACGCACAGAAATGAGTGAACAAAGACACTAGAACATGTCTTCAAAAGGCATGACAGCAGAGGGATTACATGCAATATCCATAACACAAGTTACTGAGGCAAATATACCCTCTTAAAAGGTAGCATTGATGTTCATAAAATACTCCTTCTGTCCCAAAATTCTTTTCCGTATCTAGACAAATCTAAGACAAGAAATTTAGGACAGAGGGAGTAGTTGAAAGTAATCTATAAGAAATCAGTGTCAACCTCTCGCATGTTTTGGTCAAAAGAGGAATTTAGAACCATCTTTGGCACACTAAAATCACATGCAAGATCACCCAGAAAGTTGTACTACCAGTACTAGTACTGCGTGTTAGATGAAAAAACACAATCAAGATCGAGAAAAAGATTGTCAACAAGAGACATTACCTGGACTTGCTTAATGAGGGATCCGGAGAGGGGGGCTTGGACAGGGCGATGGCTTTGAGCTTGTCTGCGGTAGTCTCGGGGTGCTTGCGCTTCTTCGTACCATGAGCCTCGACAGGTTTGGCGAGCCATTGACATCCGTCGGCGGTGCTCGGCATCCATCCAAGAGAGGAAGCTGAGAGAGAAGAGTGAAAGAAGGAGCGAGATGAGGGAGAAGCGAAGCGAGTGGGGTTTTATTCAAGAGAGGAAGCTGAGAGAAGAGTGAAATGATGGTTTCTTCGTCCGTCCAACTTCTTCTTTGGAAAGGAGGGGTTTTGTGATCGACGGCTCATTAGGCATTCTGCGGCGGTTCGATCGGGGTAGTCTACCTTCACTCTACTACGGAGTAATTTAGTGCATGGCTGGTGGACCCAGTCTTGGCTGTCCCACACGTCGGTGAAAGTGAGTAATTTAGTGCATGGTGGAGGAGGATCCGCGGTAGAGCGTGTCACTGTTTTTCATTACGAAGAAAAAATGATTACAGCAAGCGTTTCCACTCTTACGACGGAGAAGTGCGAAACACGGCAGCCACTTGAACATACACAATGCTCCTACTACTAGGCATGTGCAGTGGTTCATACTTCAGTACTACACAATCTTGTTGCTAGTGTAGTAAGATATGACGATAACAAATGATGTTGTGCGCATATCAACTACTCCTATATGTAACATAGTACTGCTTTTATTCTTTTCGACTGTCCGGTCGAGAATGAACGGTGAGATCAATTTTAACAGAACTAGGTCCACAGCGCATGGAGAGTACGGTGCTATAGTACTCCACGAAACATGAACCATATGAAGCACGAATAGTGTTAGGCAGGGTGTAAGAAGGGTGCACGGGATGGTAGCAAAAGTTCCTTTCTCGACCCACTTTTGGGTGTTTGGCAGAGTGCATGAAGGGTGCAGGAGTCCACACTAGTAGGTTGACAAAAATACACGAAGAGGAAACAACTATATTCAGATGAGAATGCAACCAAACACACCCACACGCTTTGTGCTACGATGGTGATCTGCATCGTCTGAGTTTGATCCAACGGTCATGTTGCGCCGAGACATGGACATGCCCATGCAGAGGGTGCCTAAACACCACCGAAGTCCCTCTTCTTCTCGAGGCGCACGACATTGGTGATGCAGGGTGCAACCGCCTGCAGAGCCCGCTCCCGGTCGACGGGAGCCCGCTCGTCAAAGACGGCGTCCAATGGCACGAATGGATTCTGGTGACGGAGCCCTGAAAGGATTCGCTCGGCAACGGCGACGGCAGCCTGCAACCCCTCCTTGTCCAGCTCAGCCCCCACCATCACGCGGAGATGGCTCAGCACCTCGGAGATATAGGTGAAGAAGGAGACCAGGTCAAGAAGCCGCAGCTCGTTGAAGTCGACCGGGTGGTCGAACGGGTTTAGCCCGACGGCCGGCATCATCGCGCTGGCACGACGGTAGGCATCACGCAGCCGCAACACATGCGTGGCAACTTGGTTCACCAAGTGGCTGAGGCGATCCTGGACCTCGTCATGATCTGCCCGCTCGCGCTCCAGCCGGCTCCCCTGACGGCCTATCGTATATCCCGCTTTCTGCAGCAACGCATCCGACGCCTCGAGCATCTTTCTGGTGGACGCCTGCCGCTTTTGAAGCTCCGTGAACTCCTGCACATATCGGAGGAGCATGGCACTCCTCTCCTCCTTGATCTCATGGAGCTCCACGTCCTTGGCCCTGAGCTCTGCATCCTTGACATGGAGCTCCTGTGTCAGGCGCCTCACCTTGGACTCCGTGATCTGCCGCGCCGCCATGGCACCAGGTAGAAGCAATGGGGAGAGGAAGCAAAGGGGGCGAAACGGCTGAAAGGCAATGCAATCTATGGGAAGGCGGAGAGAGCGGGGAATCTTTTGGTTTTCACCACGGTAAAACACCAGTCGACGACTTCTCACATCAGGGAGCAGTGGGTTTTTACAGGAGGAGTCATCGTGACTAATTGCTGCCGCGCCTGCTCCCGTCAATCAAAAAATTTAAAATCCTGCCGCGCCTGCTCCCGTCAATCAAAAAATTAAAAATCCTGCCGCACACAAACACCAGAGCAACGCCGCGGTGGATATTTAAATTTACATGCTGGCAAGTAGGTAAAAAAAGGGGTGAAAAAACAAATGTGATGACGGCCTAGCTAATCGGTCGAACTAGCCCAACTAGCTAGCCACCGTGCTTCACTGATGTACTCGGCGGGGAAGGTGGTCTTTCGTGATTTGACGACTCATTTACTTGTTTCGGCGCTACGACCGAGGAGGACCCAGAAAACGCGCGGTAGGGTGTCCCATGGCAGGAAGAATATATGCGTGCACCACCCGGGAGGACCCCGAAACCGCGCGGTAGGGTGTGCCACGTCTCCGCACGGAGGAAAAATGTGTGTAAAAATATACTGTATCAGACGTAGTACCTATGGTTCGACCTCGGGAACCAGCCAGTCGGTCGAAAACACCCCACTAGCCACACAACTTTATCATGCAAACATGGCACAGAGGATAGATGTGGTTAGCTCCGTCTCGACCAGCCACAACGTCTCTTGTTCTAGGCGATTCTTCTATTTTCCAAGCTTTTTTTTAGTTGTAGTAACACCACGGCAAGCTAGCGCCGCTCTTCGTGTGTGCCCGTGCAAAGGTTAGACAATGGAGAGAAGAGAGATTGAGATCGCAGACCTGGGACCCACAAGTAAGTGAGACAACGGTCATGCACGTGTTGACGAGGCACTCCTCTACTCTACTCAGCATAAGTCTTGTATTAAATCAAGTTATGGGACAAAGCCAACAACCGTTAGTTTTTCAGGCTATCGACTTACGCTTTGTAGTCTAGGTTGCGATTCGAATCTCGTCTTTCAGATTTGTTAGTTTTAGGTCCAAATTAGATTAATGACAAGTGGGACCCCGTGTGTTGTTCGATATTTCAGTGTAGGATGGTTTTTGAACAAACACTTTGCGGCGGTTAGACAAGTAACGGCATGAGTTACGTATTTTGCAAGTTTACGAACAAAAATGACAAGCGGCATAGAATATCACATCCACCCCGCAGCTTCGATACTATGGTGATCTGAGTTTTACACCGTTGGAAGTGAGATCAATGGCTTGGGAGTAGTCTTTGTAATTATGCGCAATTTCCAAAATCTCCAAAGGTTTTTTTGCAAATAAAACATTCAGGCCTCATGTGTGCCGCTGCATCTTCGATCCAACGGCTCCCCGGTGCTCATATTAGGTGCTCCCCGTAGCTTAATTACCCGCTACGGTGATATGAGCATCTAGGTCGTATGATCAGTGATCAGATGGCACATGTGTAGTACTTGTACTTTCTGCGCATTTCCCAAACTCTATCAGCTGTATATTGCAAAAACATTCAAACCTCCTACTATGCGCCGTTAGATCTTAGTGAACTCGTATCACCATAGAATCAACTGTGCGGGAGCACCTCATACTCTCCCGTGCGAGAAAACATAAGGTGCTATCGCAGCTTGGATGCTACGGTGATACGAGCTTGGAGGTTGTTTGATCTGAGATCCAATGGCACTGAGCAGTCTTTGTGCTTGTAAGTAGTGGCGAACTCTTTTGGGGCTTTTACGCAAAAACCATTGAATCACTTGAGGAGGTGTTGGGTCACAAATCCAAGGCCTCAAGAGCTTGTATCACCAAAGCATCTAAGGTGTGGTAGCACATGATATTCTTACATACAGGAGAATATGATGTCCTCCTTCATCTTAGATGCTACGGTGATACAAGCTTCGAGGTCGTTGGATATGGGATCAAAGGGCATCTAAGTAGTTTTTGTACAAATTGTGTGCAATTCTCAAACTCATCAAGGTTTCCTGCGAAAATATTAAGACACATCATGTGAGCTGCTATATCTCAGATCTACAAGCTCCAAGCAACTCGTATCGGCATATAGCATCTAAGGTATGGGGGCACATGATATTCTCCCGGGGAGGAGGGGTGGGGGTGCACAACCAATCGGTGGTTGGGAGGGTGGGGACAAATATAATATAAACAACCCTAAGCAGAGCTCCACAATTTTATCTAAGGTCGAGGGTTGACCCCGACAATCATAGCTCCGCCTAAACACAACATTTGCATGTCTTGTAGTACTAGACTTAATATTCATGTTTCAGTTTCATGTTCATTTTAAATATTGAGCTGAGGACCATGGATGTCTTATATTTTACTCCTTAGTTCCTAAATATTAGTCTTTTAGAGGCTTCAAATGGTGGCACATACGGATGTATATAGACATATTTTAGAGTCTAGATTCACTCATTTTGCTCGTATGTAGTCACTTGTTGAACTCTCTAAAGACTAGTATTTAGGAATAGAAAATATTTTAATTCGTGTCATACATGCATGGTTTGGAAAAATAGATGCACTATACTTATTGGATTGTTGTTGTGTTCGTGTGTGTGTGTGTGTGTGTGTGTGTGTGGTCATATGCTTGATACATACAAAGTTTTCTCACCTCCGTATTGTTCATCTTTTAAATTTGAATTTGCATTGGAAAACTTACTAGGGATACCATGAAATGTGAAATCCACGTTGAGTTCAAAAAACTCACTCTAATTCAATAACTCGTCATAAATCAATTACCACGTTGAGATTAGCATATGCAAGGAAAATACGGGTATTGTAATACACATAGATTCGTTCGGCAATTTAAAAGGTTCCTTTCGTATTCTCGAATGGTAGGACCCAACGGTGTACAAGCCAGACCTTGGCTCGGGGTTGATCCTAAAAAAAACCGGGCTCATGTCCTTCGGTGGCGTGCGTGGTACACACATTAGGCAACCCCAACCAGTCGAGCCTCGGTGTTTCAAGTCGAAATATCTGGCGGCCAGAATTCCAGCCCTAGGAAATTCCCCTCATGTCCCCGGTCCATAATGACTACCGATGAACAACGGAGGATGCTTTAGTAACTAGAAAGCGTTACCTACCGTGCGACGCAGTTCAATTCCTCGGTCACCGCTCGTCAAGGTCACCCGTCAATTGCATTGCCTAGTACTACTACTACTACACAGGATGAGCACGAAATTGAGCCCGTTTGTTGGTGCCTAGTACTTGAGTTAATATATCGGGCAATGCACTGATGCGGAGAGATTATCCTTTTACTCTACATATATAACTTGTCGAAGTCTAACTAAGAAAATGTTTGACCAAATCCTTTCTTAAGAAATACAACAGGACAGATGTACGGCTTGAAAATTTATTGTATGATGCAGGTTATGATATTGTTTCGAATCACGTATCTTAAATTTCAGAAACTCAAAAGTGAGCATAAATTCTTGAAACTGAGCATGGTCACGTGATATGGCACAAATATTACTTACGTAAGTTTTTCTTCAATTTGAGACAAGCTGCTTATGGCAAGTTGCACAAATGAAGAGCCTAGGTATTTTGGAACAAAGACATGTAGCGTTAAAGGCGAATGCTTTCACTATTGAAACCTTGGGCGTTCGTGCGCCATGAGTCCCGCTTCTCATCGGCGGTACCGTCCCAACAAGCGTGTGAGTCGGCGGGGCGTGCGAGCAGACCGCTATGCCGGTGTCGAGGCGTCGCGAGCGAGACCGCTGTGCGAACTCACCGGGAGGCGAGCCCTTTGACCAGGCTCCGCCGCCCACCGTCGTCCCAACTGCTCCCACTTTTAATGTGCGGCGCCGCGATTTAAAATCAACCCCGCTACTACCATATCGCTACAATCCTCTCTCTTCCTCTCCGATTCTCATGTCGTCTACCTCAACTAGCTGACCTAAGCGTCGCCATGCCGCATCACGATGGTCTACCCTTAGTGTTCGGTTTCTGAGAAGACACCTGGCGAAGTCTCAAGAACATAAAGCGCTTTGGGGCGATCTTGAGGCCGACCTTGCGGGAAGGCGCGCGCTGTCCCCTCCCGTTCGGCTCCGTCGCCCATTGCGTCAGCGCCCATCCTCGTGGCATTGATGGGCTGGGAGCCGCACATTGTCACCGAGCTTGATGCCACGGGGTTCCACGAGGTCCCCGCCGACTTTCAGCGCCCGTGCACTGCGGCGCATGCGCTGCGCGTGCAGCGATCACCGCCGCCGTCGCGCGTGCCGTGCACCTGCCGGCGCATGCGCTGTCGCGTCTGCTGATGTGCGCGCCCGATGTCGGTGCCGTGCACACGAATGTCTCTGCCGCGCCGTTGGCGGCGCGCTGTCCCCAGCGGGTGCGGTGCCCCCTCAGCGGCATGGATGGCTGCCGTCGAACGCTTTCTTGCACCAACGCAAGTCGCCTCCTCCGGCCAATTGACTCGCTCCGAAGTCCAGAACATTTTGTCCTTCCTTGAAGCTAGGCCAACGTACAGGAGTACGACAACAACGGCGCAAAACGCCGCCATCGCCGTTGGTCAGTGGCCCGATGACACAGAGCACGGCAGAGGAGCCGCTTCCCACCGCGAGACACCCCCGCCGCCATAATCTAAATTTGCCACGAAAAACGTTCGAATTGCCATGCTTAAAATCCAAACGTTTACCATTTCCGTTTATTTTATATCGATCGTCGTATAATTTAAAGTCGGAGTGAGACTGAACCAAATGTATGGTTTGATCGATTGAATGTTCTGCTAGAGCCGTATCAAATTGAATATAAAACGTCATCAAGCCACATGTATTCCTTGTCATCCAAGGACCTAGACTGCTTCAATGTCGAGCGCTCAACACGTTTAGCGTGCAGTTAATTTCATGCCAAAAATAGTGCTAATCACATGACAACACACAAATAATATCCTATTAGTTAATATCCACATGCACTTCATATACTTCCACATTAACGTGCATTGCACGTACACACTGACTAGTGCTGCTAGTACGTGAAACTGGTGCGTGACTTGTGAGCGCGTCGAGATATAGTCAGCGGCAACATCGCCCATGAGTTCTTCCTGTTTGCCGTGCGTCTAAGCGAAGAGAGAGAGAGAGAGAGAGAGAGAGAGAGAGAGCACATGGAACCCACCAGTAAGTGAAGGCGAATAGTACTAAAAATAATATTACATGTTCTCCATTAATTAGGCTGTGGTAATATAAAAACATTATGTGAACAAAGGGGGTACAAGAAACATTGCTATTCTACGTATTTTGCCTATTGACGTGCGGCTTGAAGGCCCGGTCGCATGTTCGATCCTCGTCCTTTATTTTTTAATTTGTATATGGGTCCAAATTTGTTTCATGACATGTGGGCCCCTCGTTGTGTAGTTTGTAGCACTTTAATTTGTGGGTCGAAATTTATTCCATTCCAAGTGGACTATCGGTGTGTACTTTTGTAGGTTATTTATAATAATTAAAGAAAACAACATAGTTTTTTCAATAATACCATGGTGCGACGTTGAAGGCGAGAAAGGACATGTGAGAGGCGATGACCGAGCAGGAGGAAATCAACTAGGGGAGTTGCGTGGGTTGCAGCGGTGTTTGGAGTAGTTGTGGGCGAATGCTACGAAAATATAATCTAAACCGACGGAATAAATGCCTACACAAATTAATCCAAGGTTGGAGTGCCCTCGCAATGTAAATAGCGCCCGTCTTTGCGAGGATGGAGAGGTAGTAGCTTCAGCGTGTGGAAGATGCGGTGTGAAAGCGAGGTCAATCGAGAGACATATAGATAGAGACAAAGTGAGTGTGGTCAACATTCATTGAACAAATATATATGCTCGGAGAGATATTATCCGATTGAGCTTTTGGCAAGGGTGAGGCTGTAAGATAGAGCTTGAGAGATGATCCGATCCGCAGGCGTGTAGATATATTTTGTGTGTGGGAGGAAGCAAGGTCAACCGATCACATAGGGTCGTCGTGCGATCAAAAGAGTGAGACGGGTTGGTAGAGTGACCTAGATAGACGATGTGCGTGAGAGAGTATACAATGTGAATAGGTCGAATTGGCTCAAACATGGTGATATATCGTTTTTGTCCGAGAAAGAGCGAGGTCAATCGAGACATACGGAGAGAGAGAGAGAGAGAGAGAGAGAGAGAGAGAGAGAGAGAGTGGCCCACCATGAGGTCGAAAGAGTGGCGACGGCTTGGATGGACTGACCTAGATAGACAATCTGCGTGAGAGAGTATAGAGTGTGTCGATCGAGGACCGAAGAAGGAGATATATCATTTGTGTGTGAAAGAAAACGAGGTTAAACGAGACTCAGATAATGAGAGGGAGATTGAGCGAGTGTGGCCCACCGTGCAGAAGAAAGAGTGAGACAGTCTCGAGGGAGTGACCTAGATATACAATGTGCTTGCGTGTGCACGAGAGGTTGGGGGGCTAGATAGGAATGCATGTATTTAGAGCGAGAGGGTGAGAGGGAGAGGTGGGAGAGAGAGAGAGATCGGCATGGGGTGCAATGGCGGGTGTGTGAGAGTAAATACATTTGGTATGAGTCGAAAAAGGGTTGTGTAGTTGAGAGACTTAGAGATCAAAACATGGAGAGAAAGAATGAGCGCGTGTTGAAACCGATAGCTTCCTAAGGTGGTTAGAAGAGGAAGATTGACCCGATCTGAGGAAGTATGTAGCGTTTGTGCGGGGTGGGGGCTAAAAGCAACATTTGAATGTACATAGTACGAGACATAATATCGATGTTTCAATTCGGTGTACATTGTAAGATTTGAACCGAGGACCAGGCATACGGGTAATTATTTCGAATTCGTGCCATACTAACTTTCGAAAAGTTGACATTGACTCAATTTGTTGTGCTATTTTGTAGGTCATATATTTGAATCCATCCAAAAGTTTTCTCACTACCATGGTGTTCATCATATACATATGAATTTGTACTAAAAAAGTAGTGTGGATACAGTGAAATGCGAAATCCACGTTAGAATTTGAGATCGATACGTGACACACACTCTAATTCAAAAATCTAACTACGTCACACACACTCTAATTCAAATAACAAATTATGTGACACACACTATAATCCACGTTAGCGTGGGTACCGCTTCGATTTTTTTCAAATCACTCCTCATTAATTAATTTATAGTACTCCCTCTGTTCACTTTTATAAGACCTTGAAGACATTTCAGACAATGTGCAAAATAGTTCATTTTAAGTTGTCTGAAATGACTTACAAAAGTGAACGGATGGAGTATCTCGTTTCGAATGACTAATTATTGCAACGAAAACACGGCCATGGTAATACATACAGATTCGTTTGCAAATGAAAGAAGATATGTTTGCATTCTCGAATGTAGGCGCACCAGGCAGACCAGGGTTGTGTCGGGGTGGATGTTGCTTCGATGCCTTAAAGGCAACTGCCTTTGGGTGACTGACATGTGGGCCAGCAACCTGTTGGGCCCACATGTCATGGAACCTAAAGGCAGTGCCTTAAAACACCGGGCATAATCTGTCGGCGTGGTTGCGTGTGTCGGATGGACGCGTAGCACCCAGCCACCACCCCCCTCTCCCCAAAAAAGGGCGGCGACAATATAAGTTCGCGCTTGCATGTTTCGGATTGAAATATCTGGCGGCCCCAATTCCAGCCCTACAAAATCTCTCTTCTCCACCGTCCCCTTCCGCGCCCAGATTGCTCAAATCCCTAATTCGCCGCCAACCCTCGAATCGTCCCTCGTCTCGTCTCTTTCCCCACCGTTCCCGCCTCTCTGCGGACGGCGGCAGCGAAAGCGGCGATCGCGCTTCACCACCGCACGAGCTACCTCATCGCCCTCGTCCACCGCCGGGTGGTCCACCCGACAACGTCGGCCGCCCGCCAACCGGCGTGCCTCACAGACACGAGTTCCACTTGCATCAGGTGCTCTTCATCGACGCCATCTCCCAGCTCACCGGTGCTACTTCACCGAGCACAATGTCGCATCTCTGCCCCCCGAGGCCGTTGGGGCTTCACTAACGGTCTCGTCCACCGCATCGTAGCACTCCGCTGCCACTCAAGATCTGCATCCATGCGCGGCCAGCCAACGCCAGCGCATCACCCACAACGGCTCTGAAGTAACCCGCACTCTAGCTAGGCGAGCATGCCCAAACGCCGGCCCGAACTAGGTATCCACACATCACTCCCTTGTGCATTGTTCCGACGATGTTTGGGTATCCTTTCACTGCTCTCTTAGATTACATGCCTATGCAACTCTGACTTTAACTCTTATTTCTTCTGGAGATATCATCTGAAACAAGCAAATCCATTTTTAGCGAAGCATGATGGCGCTACGGGATCTGGTATACATCATGCACACCCGTATAACCTTGTAAGTATCTGTCCTCCGGTACAACATCATGGTCGATTCCTCTTATTTGATCAACCATTCGCCGTGTCAAAAATGCAGAGGGGGATGCAAGGAGCACAAGGCCTGCACATCCAAGCAAGTGGTAACATGGACTTGTACATGGAACATCCCAAGCATAAGCGAGCTGCGATGAGCACTGCTGTGAGCTAGCGTAAGTCCTTGCATTTCATTTAATTTGTACTAGCATTCGTGTATGATTTGTGTGCAGTGGCTGAATTCAAGTTACCAGGGCGAATATTTAACTTAAAAAATACGAAGGCACTTGCACTCTGGAAATCAACATAACTTGAGAAATGTGAAGCTACATGCACTTTGAAAACCAGCTAATGATCGAAAGTAGTTCAGATTATAAACACTAAATGATGCAAGCACCAAAAACACAAAATGCAACATGGTGTACAAGGACTACAAACATAGTGCATGCACTGCTTGAATTATTCATTCTCGGCTGAAAATATTGAAGTGTAATTGCACGTATAACCAGTGTGCAAACTGCATATCAATATATCTATCCTACACAAGTATGCCAATAGTTTCAAACAACAGATTAGAAAAGTATTTATGCTATGTTGTCATGATACGGGGACTTTCTGGTAGATGGCCTCGATGTTTCCTCAAGCTATGAAAATGCACTATAATTTGCTAGTCATCAATGCACGCAAATATCATCTCTCTCAACATAGTAGATCATCATTAGACACTAAATCCTTCAATGAGATTGCAAAATGCTTGCATTAGATCCCTCATTAGACACTATATGTCCATCACCAGGAGCATGTAAAATTTTTGCATCAAATCCTTCATTAGCAGTCTATTCATTAGACACTTCGGTCTCAAGAACAACATGAGCTTGTATGTTTGCATCGGAAACTTGATTAGATACATCAGATTCAGATCGATTCAGTATTTATTGGGGAGTTATAAAATAAGTAGAAATTGGTTTCATTTTCTCATAGATTCCCTACATACAAGCAGAGTTTAACTATTGGCGGCGAAGAGTTGAATTATATATAATCAGGGATGTGATGTACCTTCTCGTTCGCATGCTACTCTTGCAAGCTGCATTGTCCGTTCTTGCAAGCTCGATGCCATGCCCATGCTATGCGCCGCTGCCTCCCATGAGCTACACCCGGGTTGGATCTTCATCTTCTTTTCCTTCCGTTAAGCTTGAAGCCGGCGGCCGCCCTCCAGCGAGGCGCGAGGAAGTCTGTGTCGATCTGTCGGTGGCGGCTAGGTTAAGAGAGAACCAGACTGGTGGCTGGAGCGAATGAATTGGGATTTTTCCTGTTGTCGGTCGATATGGGATGCGCTCGTTTGGGCCGCGAGCCTGCTATAGGGCCTGCCTTGCAATTATGTTATTGGCCCATCCAAATTGAAACATTTTTCTTCATTTTTTACATTTCCTGCTCGTGTGTTGGGACGAACAAAACTAGCGTGGGCCAACCTGGACGACTCAAACTAGGTGCACACTTTCCAGCCACCTGAGGCGGCCGCCCATACCAGCCCCTATGGTCGCGTCGCCCCTTTTTGCGTGTATGATTGGATGGTGAAAAATATTCGATGGCGCTTTTGTTTTACCCACAGAATGGTTGAATTGCTTGTTTCTATGAACTGAGTTCGCCAATAATGTGAAGGATGCCGATCTTTTCATCCTATTGTAGATTATTTAGATCTCGATATGCCAAAAGTAATCGCATGAAATATCTGATAAAAGCCAGGTCGATGTGTTTGGCTACAACTAGTCGACTACGTCCTCATATAACATATCAAGGATGCACCATCTTACCAGATTAACCATTCGACTTACCCATGCGGTGTGGGAAGAAAGAAGTATTGGGACTGCGTATCCAAGCAATTGATGCCATGGACTCCTTTGTACAACCTTGTAGCGAAAAAGAAGTTGCGGTGTGCATGTACAAAGAACTAGCGTTAGTTCGAGTTACTGCTTCTCGAATTTTAGTTAGCCACTTATTGCAAAATTGTTCAATTCGTTGCTTGGCTTAATTTAGTTTGCTACCGATTACATAATGGCACAGCACTGTTAATCATATTGTAGCTGCGCCTATCTATGTGTTTGATACTTCTTGTTAAAATTACTGTTTGCCTTAACTTAAATATCTACTTGTTTGTTTAAGCGCATTCTTTGCTTTGCAACAATGGATTACAATGATGTTAATAACTACTTTTCAGCATCAATTGAAACTCTTTAATTCCTTGTTTGTTTAAGCGGTTTGCTGTTATAACTCCCGATTGAGATGTTTTGCTAACTTCAACTTTTGAATCAATCGGAACTTTAATGGCAAAACAGGTTAGCCCAAGATCAAAGAGAGGTCCCCATGGACGTTGCATCATCCTGGCGATGGCACCGACCCAATCATGCATTATGAATTGACAACTGCTGATGCTCTAGAGGCTAAACTAGTGGTGAAAGAGATTACGCTTCGCACTTAGAGATGAAGTTGACATGTTGAGGAAGCAAACAGCACAATCACAAGCAGTACTCAAGACAACCATTAAATATTTGGTGGATTTCAAAGCGAAGCAAGCTAAGGCTGACCAGATTGTTAAGGTCTGAAGGAAAAAAGGAAATTAAATTCCTACTTGGTAAATCATAGGTGAAATGTTCTTTCCATAGTTGAATTACCTTTGTGTTGTCTGTTCATGTAATCAATCAAACCATTTGTTTTAGAGATCATGTAATAATTGTTTTTTTTTGTTTTTTGGTTTGTAATTTTATTTGAGCACAAGTCTGTATTAATTGATAAGACTCGGAGACATTTCATTTGGATTGCTGTGCCAGACCTACAAATATGCCAATCGGGCTGAATGTGCATTCAATAATAGTAGTAGTATAGATGGACCATAAGTGGCACGCATCGGAAAGGGCCAAGATGCTGGCTAAAAAAAGGATGTTGTTGTAGCCGAAAAAAAGTACAGTGGCCTGGCTTATGTATGTTAGTTGATATTATTGATCCATATACTATATAAGTGTTTATATGTTCGTTAGTTGTGTACATTATTGGTTGATTAACTCGGTATTTGAATCTTGATACATCGCTTGTCTACATATCTAAATGGGAGTACACATTATGCTGCGTGTGACATTTGAGTTGGACATAAAGTGTTCCAAATATTTGAATTCACCTTAAACTGGATTCTAGCTTCTGAATTCGAGTATCGGCATTTGTAAATCATATTCATATATGACAGTGGAATACATCTTTGTCATGCTTTTGAAGATATATAAAAACACATAGAATGATTTATAAAGATTCGTATAGGAATATAAAATGGATTCGGATTTAGTTGCCAGGGTGAATGTGGATGCTTATTGTCCCAAAATTCGAAAGAAGCGGCAAAATGTCCACTCCCACGTCGTCTGCCCGAAGCCAAGTGTTTGGGAGATGGAAATTACTGTCTACCCCTTACACAGACAATCCATCGGCCCGATTTCCACTGCTCTCAATAGGTATAGTTTAGTAACTTCAAGTAGACGTGACACGACCACCTCTGAGCCCATTCCGACACGGTGGGCGCCAAACATGGGTATCAAAACACATTTGATTCAAGCTCGTTCGAAAGACCTCTGGTTCTCCCTCCATTTCCCCATTCATACACGGTGGGCGGCAAAACAAACTCGACTCGGCCGAAATCGATGTAGGCAAATATTTTCAATAGGGGCAGGTTTGTAACTTCACTCGGGCGTGAAACAACCGCCCTACACATCAGCCCGTTCATACACCGTGGCGCCAACCATGGGCGTCAACCACCCTCTCCTCTCGTCCGAAATCGCTTTGGGTAAATATTGGCGAGATGCGAGACTACCATCCTATCCCCAACCGACGATACGACCAAATTTTAAACGAGGGCTAAGTTCGTAACTTTCCCATATTTCAGACAGGCGCGTCCCAAAAACATGGTTCCCCATACCTCTCCCTCCATTTTCCCATTCATACACCGTTCGCGCTAGAACACCCCACCCCCACACCAGCCTCCGTCCGCCACCCCATCCATCGCCGCCGTCCTCCACCACATCCATCGCCACCGTCCTCCACCATGCCGGAGCGCCTACCAAGACCGCGTCGTCCATTGCTAGAGATGGTCGTTTCTCATCGATGGCGAAGGACCAATAGCCTTGCATCGCTTCCTCTTGCTTCCTCGGCGCCGTCGTCCTCTTTCCCGGGGCCGCTCACACGACCTTCTCTTCCACCGCAACAGGACTTATCCCTCGATGCACCCGTCTACCGTCGCAGATCTGCTTCAACGCCACCGACAGCCATCGCACCCCCGATGCCTACACGGTGCTGCAAGAGAGGTGGTACTTCAGATCTCCTCAACTTTTTGATCTCAACCAGAAAATAGGTCTTAACTTGGTTACTCTACTTTCTTTTCAGCTCTTAGAATTTAGTTCTTAGTTCGAAGCAAACAATGGATGCTAAATATCATTTCTCCGGTTTGCATCTTCAAATCTGCCATGGCACAGCCATAATACGATTTAATTGATCATGCTTAGGGTTTAATTGATCATGTTGGTTCCGTGGTGGTTTCTTTAATAGAGATCGGAGGGGAAACCCTCTTTTGCTAAAAAAATATGCATAGAGTTTCCCCCTTTTATGATCACTATACGATCAGAATACGTGCTTCGTGTCATAATAACACTGCTCCAGCCATCAAGCTAAACAAGCTTAGTTGTTCAAATACAAATACGATATTATTAAAACAGAGTTGTTTAATTGGTCAGCTAAAAGTTCCTAAATTAGTTTCGGAAATGCAAGTTCGCCACTCGGGTGTGTATCTCTATAGGGTGCCCGCTGTCGGATTTCGGGTTCCGGCAGACCCTCTAGGTTCGAACACTGGGGTGCGCACGGAGATTTCACCCCATACCTACCTGCACCTCGCTGCCTCGCTAAGATCTAAGCTATGAAAGGAACAACACAAGAGACACAGGGTTTATACTGGTTCGGGCCACCATTGTGGTGTAACACCCTACTCCAGTGTGTGGTGTGGTGGATTGCCTCTTGGGCTGATGATGAACAATATAAGGAAGAACAGCCTCGCGAGGGTCTGTTCTTAGCTGGTGCGATGAACTGCTAGGGGGAGTTCAGTCGCTCTCTCTCTGCTGATTCAAGATGCCTCTACCTTGAGGGTGGCTAGTCCTATTTATAGGCAAAGGCCCTGGGCCACTTCCCATATATTGAGCGGGAAGGGCGCCAACAATTGGCCATTTTGAAGGGGAACATATAGTACACTTATCCTGACTAAAGTTGGTCCTCGCGTGTCAAAGGCTCTGGTGGTGACACAGGCTTGGGCTCCACGATGACTTCCTTCCTGCCGTTACCTTGGTCTTGGTCTTATTGCATCAAGCGGATGCCTTTGCTTGATGCTCTCGCTGCGCTTGCCCCCTTTTGCAAAGAGGAAGCGAGGACACTGCGTGGGCTGGCGCCCGCTGGCGCCCTTAGTCGTCATGGCTTGCGTCATGGGCACCTCGTGGCGTACCCACCTTGATCTCTCCGCCTCCTCGCGAGCCATCTTGGCGAGGCCGTGCACGAGAAGCTTCACGTCGTCCGCCCAGCAATCTTGGCCCCTCGCGAGGTCTTGAGCTTAATGCTAATTAAGATGGGCGTCTTTGGGCCACCCCTTGAAACCCACAGCTGCGGGCGGCTGGCGAGCAAGTCTGGTACCCCGTTCCCGAGCGCCGGCAGTAGCCCGGGCCCAAAGCGCGCTGGACTTGGCTGGCGAAGCGAAGGGCAAGTCGGCGGCGCCGCTGGCCCTAACAGCCTGCGACCTTGGCGCCGCGTGGCGGTTGATTGGACGTGGGCGCCCCTGCTTCCCCACGACGCCTCGGCAACTCCACGAATTGACAAGTCCCTGCATGCAAAGCGGGTCATGATTACCTGTGATCGTGGAGGCCGGTGGTTGGCCTCTTCTGTCTATAAGTACGGAACAGTGCGTGCCCTTCCAGTCTATCTCCTCTTGCTTCTCCTTCTTCCCCGTCCTTGCTCCACTTTGCAGCAATGGCTCCGATCCGCCGGTTCTCCGCGGAAGAGAAGGGAAAGGCTCCCCGAGAGGGTCCCGACCGCTTCCACCGAAGAAAGCAGCTAGCCCTATGCGTCGAGATGAAGCGCCCGGCGGAGGTGTCGAGCCCTTAGTGCGGCGGCCGCCGCCGAGGTTCCGCTGCCTCTGTCGCCCACCTTGAGGGCCATGAAGGAGTTGATGCCGGCGCCGTGGGGACGCCGCGCCGTCGGCGCCAAGCGGTCCTGGCGTGCGTGTTGTCCCTCCTGGAGTCCATGCCGAGGGCTCCTCCCGAGAGTTTGTGCTCCATGCCGCTATGCCTCCTCAGTCTTGGAACCACCTTCCTCCCTCCTTCGCCTTCGTGATGCCGCAGGGGGATACTTGGAGCTCTGGTTGCAGCACGCCGGCTGCAACACCCTCACGACCGAAGCGAAGGTCGTGGTCGTCACTCCGGGCAAGGTCTTCATGACTCGAGGCTGGGGCGAGATCGTCCGGGTCTGCAGGACGAGGGGCGCCCTCGCGATCCACCTGGAGTACGACGCCGCTTCCATGATGCTCTTCAAGGTCTTCGACGCGGACGGACGCCGGCTGGAGTGCTGCCCTGAGAGAGGTGGTCGGGGCCCTGCCGCGGCAAGGACCAGGCTCGCCGGCCGCCCCCTCAGCAGCTCCTCAGGCGGCGGAGGCGGTGGAGGATCCAGCAACTCCGCCAAGCTTCTCGCGACCCCGGAGACGAGCGACGACAGCTACGAGCCCCCGGGCCTGCACCGCTCTCGGAGCAGGGCGGGCTCGTCAGGCCGCCGCCGCCTCTGATCTGGATGAGGTTGGCACCGGTGCCTGGCGGCCCACTGTTGATGATCGCATCTCTTGCGGAGGCGCGCGTAGTTATCGTTCTTTAGGATCTGCTCCCTCTATTCCCTGCGAGGAATCGAAAAGCGCGCCCCGTGGGGGCTTGTAAGGTGTCTGTGGTTCTGTTTGTTAATATAATCCTTGCCATGAAGTAGAGCGAGATGCTCATTTCGTCTTAGCTTTGTTATTCCTTTCGAACCTCACGAGGTCTTGGTGCTCTGCGCCGACGAGTCCAGTCCCAAAGGCAGGCTTGACCGTCGCTGGTATGCCAGTCGCGATGCCATGGTCAAGGCCAGGAGGTGGCGGCCGGGTCGATAAGAGCCCTCGAGTCGCGATGCTCGGGAGGTCCCCTTTAGCGCTCAAGCAGCCATCGCTCGGTGAGATAGGAGCGCGACGTTGCTAACACGGGATTGCATTGGGTGCGAGGTCGGTGCTGTGATAGCCAGTGCTTCCGGAGGGTGACTTATCTCGGGAGTCGGGAACCGCTTCTGGTGCGGCGCTTAGGTCAGCGCATCGGCATCACGAGAGTTACTGGCGAGGTCCCAGCGTGCCTCTTCCTCTCGCCTTTGCTCCCCATTCTGCTCTCGTCCTCGGTTCCGGCCCTCGGCGGGTCTCGGCCGTCGCTGGTATGCCGGTCGTGATGCGTGGTCAAGGCCGAGAGGTGAGGCTGGAGAGCGATGGGAGCCCGTGGTCGCGATGCTCGGTACCCCCCTTTAGCGTGCAAGCGGTTGTGAGACGACGAGTGAAAGAAGCGCCGTGAGGGCCTTGCCTGGCGCTGCTTATTGAAGGGATCCTGCAGGCTCTCCACAAAAAGAACAAGAGTCCGCTATGACAAGCGTCCGTCAGCCATTGGTTGCTTTGGAGAGGTGACGCGGCACTGAAGGCCTGACGAGGTGGAGCTGTGCAGGGCTGCCGCGGCCAGAGCTCAGCCATTCAGGTTTGTCGGTGTTGCAGGGACGGACCCATGCACAAGCGTCGTGCCGTTGGGGAGCGACTTCATCAGTGATGTCAGTTGAGCGGGCGACTAGGTCAAGCACGTTAATCACGAAGAAGCAAGTTCATTTAGATAGATCACGGGGAAGCGCGACATCGTTGGAGTCAGCCCGGCGACTTGGGGATGATGCAGCGAGGCGCCCCAATAAAGTAAGCTAGGAACATGAAGTAAAATAGATACATGCAGCGGCGGACCCACGACACAGGAATGATGCAGCCACAGGGGCACTCCGGTGGAAATGAAACTTGAAGGATGTCACCTGATAACGTTGAAGATGAAGGGATGTTGAAGTAGCGGACGTCGTGGGCTGCGGAAGCCGAGCTTCCACGAGCCCCAGGCCAGGAGCCTCGGGAGGCTCGGAGGCGCTAGTGGATCTCGCGGACCATCTCCATCTCCGCCAGGACTGCTGGAGACGCCTGGCCTCTTGAGCCTCCAGGATGCTCCCCATGAGGCGCTGGTATGTGGCGCCCGCGTTCGGCACGCCGTAGGGCATGCGAATGTAGATGTGGAGTGGACCTTCGCAGCGCCCCACGCGTGACGGCCAGAAGCGCTCCTGAGAGGCGGCTTGGTTGAGCCCTGGTATGTCAATGCAGACGCGCAGCCCACCATCCTCGCCTGGATGGGGAGCTGCGGTGGTTAAGCGGCCGCTGCCACTCATGACTCTTGACTCCTGCAGCTCCTGCTTGATCTGGCTGACGAACTCCTGAGGGTTTGGCCCTCTTTGCCTTGCTCCTTCATGAGGGAAACGTGCTTTGAGGCATGCCTCCAAGTGGTGCCCAATCGCCTCCCTCGTGACATTAGCAAGGTCGGCGGCCCTCCAGGAGAGAGCCCCCGAGCCTTGATTGAGGAGGGCGCCGGGCGCGCCTTCCTATGCGACAGAAGGAGGTGCCCCTGAGCAGTAGCGGACCACGAGGGGCCTGCCTCCTGAGGTCGGGCCTGGCGATGTCTTCTTCTTCTTGGGAGGCGGTCTCAGGGAGCCTCACGCTCATGCGATCTGGGTCTTCAAGTATGCGGCTTGAAAGGCTCGCTCCAGGGAGCACACTGCGTCTCTCTCTTCACAAGGCACCGTGGTGACTCCACCGCTTCCTCGCATCTTGAGGACGTTGTAGCTGTGATGAGTCACGGCCATGAACTTGGCCAGAGCTGGGTACAAGAGGATGGCGTTGTATGGCAGGCGAATGTGGGCGACATCGAAGTTGATGAGCTCGGTGCGGTAGTTGTCGCGCGCCCCGAAGGTGACAGGAAGGCGGACCTGCCCAATCGGAACCGTGGAGCCATCGGTGACTCCGGAGAAAGGCTTGGTTGGCTGAAGCTGATTGTAAGGCACTTGGAGATTGTTGAATGTCTCTCGGACGGGACATTGAGCCACGATCCACCGTCGATGAGGTCTGGTGACTTGCTGCGTTCGCGATGATTGGGGAACAAAGCATCGGGAGGACTCGGCTGTGGCGCGCACTTGAGCTGATCCTCACGAGCTGAGCGTGATGGCACATGCTGACCCACGAGAGGCGCGTGGCCGAGCAGGGAGGACTGCATTCGCCTTGCGGGTGAACTGCTTGAAGATCGTTGAGAGGTGGGGCTTGAGCTCCGCATAGGATGCAAGCGATCACGCGGCTCTGAAGCCCCAGCCCCTCGTCGATGATGGTCCTCGTTTCTCCTTGGCTGCGGCGGTAGAGGAGGAGGCCTGCGTTTCCTTGCAGGCGATCCTCGCGAGGCTGATCCTCGGTCTCCCTCGCGAGGCTGATCCTGCCAGGGATCCTCGCGAGGTCGGTCGCGCCACCCTTGGCGTGGGCCACGGTCTTCCCAGCGTCCGTTTCTTCCTCCTCCTCGGTCGTAGCCTCAATCGTTGTGGTCGGGGCGCCGACCGATCCTCCCTTCTCGCACGGCTTGGAGCTCTTGACATTCGTTGGTGTTGTGGGTGTGGAGGTCATGGTACACGATGTCGGCTGACCTTGGAAGACTCGGGTTGATCTCTGCCTCGCTTGGTGTGCGGTTACGCGCGAGCACGGCAGCCCTTTGCGCTTCCGTCCTTGTCCTTGGATTTCTTCTCTTACGGGTCTGCGGTGGCAGCTCGAGGAGGAAAGGCGCCCTTCCTCAGCCACTGGCGCGCTTGGTCGCCAAGTTGAACAGCTCCAAGGAAGTGCACAGATCTTCATGCATCGCCAGCTCCTCCTTCATCTTGACGTCACGCACACTGTCGGAGAAGGCAGAGATGATGGCCTCCTCGGTCACCTTGGGAATCTTCAGGCATGCGTTGTTGAAGCGCTGTATGTACTTTTGCAGGGTCTCCCCTGGCTGCTGCTTGATGCGGCGCATGTCGCTCACGGCAGGAGGCCGGTCGCGAGTACCTTGGAAGTTGGCGATGAAGCGGGTGCGCATCTCGCCCGAGGAGGAGATCGTGCGAGAGCGAGTTCGAGGAGCAGTGCGTGCTCCGTCCTTGAGTGCCATGGGAAACCAGTTCGCCATGACCTTCTCGTCCCCGTTGGAGGCTTCGATACCCAGCTCGTAGAGCTGAAGGTACTCCGTAGGGTCAGCCGTGCCGTCGTAGTGAGGAGGCAGGTGCGGCTTGAAATTGCCGGGCCTCACGACCTGCGCCTTCGGTGGTGAAAGGCGGCAGCCTGCTATGGCCGCAGGGGAGGCCTTTGGTGGCGAAGAGCCTGGTCTTGCGAGTCCCCATGCGCTGCAGCCGGAGCAGCGCGGGTCTTGACGTCTTTGGAAGCGAGGGCGTGGTCGTGATGAGCAGTGCGAGGAGCACTCGGGCAGCTTCTTGAGGCGAGGACCTCTTGGCAGCTCTGCTCTTCTTTGTCTTTGGCGCGCCGGATGGGCGGAGTTCCGCCCGAGGCCACGCCTTGGGGCAGGCGCCTTCTTGAGGGGGAGGCGGTTGGCGCCCGAGCTTCATCCGCAGGCGGGCGCGGTGCAGCGAGAAGGGCGGTGGGAGCCCCTGCGCGGACGAGCTTCGGCGGCAGCGGTCGTGCCACTCTTCGTGAGCGTCGTCGGCTGGGCGATAAGCGAGGAGCTCGTTTGCCGCTGACAGCGCAGCTCAAGCCTCCATGTAAGCGCTGGAGGCGAGCGAAAGAACCAGCTGGGCGAGTGAGGGGTGGCGATGCGGCCGTCTCGCCTCACGGACGGATCTTTGGGGCGATGCTGCTGCTCATTCCCGTCGGGCGGTGGCGGCGTTGATGGCGGCGACGGCAGCGGGGGCAGCCGCCGAGGGGGGCCGTCTGGGCTACGCGGGTAGCAAGAGCGGCTCGGAGCTCGGCGCGGGCCCGACGAGCGTCTAACATGGATGCGATGGTCGGCGAAGAACATGGCAGCGGAAGACGAATTCCGGCGCACCCCTACCTAGCGCGCCAAATGTTGGATTTCGGGTTCCGGTAGACCCTCTAGGTTCGAACACTGGGGTGCGCGCGGAGATTTCACCCCCTACCTACCTGCACCTCGCTGCCTCGCTAAGATCTAAGTTATGAAAGGAACAACACAAGAGACACAGGGTTTATACTGGTTCGGGCCACCATTGTGGTGTAACACCCTACTCCAGTGTGTGGTGTGGTGGATCGCCTCTTGGGCTGATGATGAACAATACAAGGAAGAACAGACTGGCGAGGGTCTGTTCTTAGCAGGTGCGATGAACTGCTAGGGGGAGTTCAGTCGCTCTCTCTCTGCTGATTCAAGACGCCTCTACCTTGTGGGTGGCTAGTCCTATTTATAGGCAAAGGCCCTGGGCCTCTTCCCAAATATTGAGCGGGAAGGCGCCAATAATTGGCCATTTTGAAGGGAACATCTAGTACACTTATCTGACTAAAGTTGGTCCTCGCTTTGTCAAAGGCTCTGGTGGTGACGCAGGCTTGGACTCCACGATGACTTCCTTCCTGCCGTTGCGACGGTCTTGGTCTTGTTGCACCGAAATGGATGCCTTTGCTTGATGCTCTCGCCTGTGCTTGCCCCCTTTGCACCAAAGAGGAAGCGAGAACCTTCTTGCGGGCTGGCGCTTGCTGGCACCCTTAGTCGTCATGACTTGCGTCATGGGCACCTCGTGAGGTACCCACCTTGATCTCTCTGCCTCCTCGCGAGCCAGCACTGTCGTCCGCCCATGTAATCTCAGCCCCTCGCGAGGGTCTTGAGCTTGTGCTGATGAAGATGGGCGTCTTTGGGCCACCCTTGAGCCACGCCGCAGGCGCGGGTAAACAAAGTCTGGTACCCCGTTCCCGAGCGCCGACACCCACGGTGGGCAGCCCACCACAGGATTTTGGGTCGTCGGCCCGATTCCCCTACGTTGCTGCGCTTCCGATCTCTACTGCCCCAGCCACCTGCCTCGCGCGGCGACTTGCCATCCCGGACGGCATGACTCTAGGAGAGGCCGGACTAACAGGAGGCGAGGAGCTTCACCAACAGCGTCACCGCTGCCCGGGCGCGCCACCGTGCCTACCTTCCCAGTCCGTTCAGGGGTCAGGCATGCAGCACCCACCAAGCCAAGCCGATTTATCCTGAGATACGTCCTCAACACTCAGCATCCACTCCTCATCACCCATTTTCTAATTGATTCATTACTCATTAGGCAGGACTGTCATTAGGGTTTGTTGTGTGCTCAGTGCTACCTACACTTAATGGTTCAGATGTATTTTGGTAATCTTTAATCCTCTAAAGTTCATAGGGTTTTCAAAATTCCGGCCCTCGAAACAGAAACTAGTCATTTTGGATTGTTGGTCGTAGTGACATTGACCCAGATTACTACTGCAAGTCAGGTTTGTTGACAATTTTACTTGTCTTTCTTACTCATTCGATATAATATCCAATTATTCACGTCGATTAGTTGCAAACAATAAGTGCTAGACAAACTTCTTCATTCAGATTTTGGACGGTCTCTTACTGCAGTTACAATTCTGCATACTTGTCCTAATAAGCTCACAAGTAAATGATTGATTCACTACATCTATGCTTGCCTTGTCATATTTGTTGTCAATATTCTTTTAGGGTCGACCACCCTGTTTCTAAATACTGGAACCGTAGACATGAGTGAATAGTATTTCTCTATGTGATCTCTTTTATCATGTGTGGGTAACGAACACTGCATTTTATAGAAAGAAAGTGTCATTTCCAGCTTTTACATAGGTTTCGATCTTTTACATGGAACACAATCTGCCTACTTGCTTTGTGTCACACTACTAACACTCCACCCTTGAAGCTAAACATTATGCCACTCATAATTGCTTAGTTTATTTGTTCAAATACGAATTTCATATGATTCTAATGTTCCTACTTCAGTTTTGAAATGTGTGCCTGCCTGTTATAGAGACATAAGGGTTTGTATTTACGTGTGTGGTGCAGTCGGCACCGTTGGGGATGGTGAACTTTGCATATCTTGGGGGTTTATAGGGAGAAACTCTCGAGTTGAATCCGCAATGCATTCCATAGATAATCTGACTACTTTTTATGTTTTCATGAATCTCAGATTCTGAACAGCATCATAATGATTATGAGCTTGCGCGCCTGAAAAGAATAAAGCAGAACAATGCCATGGTTGTCAAACTTGGCATTAAGGGACTGAGGATCAGCTCTCCACCTACATATTCATGCTCCGAATATGATCCTAACAGTGATTCTGAGCTAGAGGGAGACCTAAGTAAATGTAGCTCCCTAGTGGAGGAGTCAGAGGAAGATGCCCTATCTTATTCACCCATCAAGGTACTTGCTCTAACTTTCCAAGGTTACATTGCTCGCACATATCTTGCAAGCGATGCTTTGCATTGCTTCTACTTTGTTGAACTGCCATTAGCTTAGTTTACACATCGTGTATGTGAATACGCCCTGCCTATCCATTTTCAGTACATATTCCATCTATCATCATACCATATTTATCCATTCAAATGTTGTTCTTGTGTATTAGACGTTCAAAAGGAAGAGGGCGATTGCTGATCGTGGAGGAGCACAAGCAAAGTATTTGGAAAAGGTAGTGGCACCTGATAAATCAAATAGCCCATTAGGTGTAGTTGCAATATCACGACCCACAAAATACCCCAACTCTAGCAGACTCTAGCCCTACTACCTTTGGTCATTTCGATGCCCCAACTCAGCAGACCCCAAGCGTAGCAAATAGTATGATTATGCCAATTGACATAGCACTAGCATGCGACATAAAACCCCATTCCAGCAAAAGTACACCAAATCCAGTTGCCAAATCCCTTTTCGAACCAGAGAGAGTCCCAATTGCAGCAAATAGGACCCCTGTTCCATTTCTTCCTAGTTTAGAAGACGAAGCTTATGTTGTTGTCAGGAACTTTATGCGCATCTTTCCTTCATGGAAAGATTATACATGAACAGAACAATTTCGAGTCTTCCTCCATAACTTACACATAAGTAATGTACTAATGTTATTCATGGTCATTACTGCATATGTTTCTGCTGACAGAAGACACAAGATTTCATTATTTTAAATAGGTGAGGAGCAAACTGGATTGTGAAGACGACGAAGGGTTGGTTGCGCTTTTCAAGCACTCGTTGATGAAGTGTCATTCCTACGAGGCAAGCGCGCTTCGATGGCAAGCCTCTCGAGCGAAATTTCTGTAAAGTCTCGGTGCTACATTTATCCGAGCGGTGGTGGAATAATCTTGTTACACATTGGTCTCGGCTGTAGCATAAGGTACTGTCTATGATATCACATCACAATTTGAACTACATTTCTACATTTGCCTTAATGTCTAACTTGTACGAAAACTGTTAGCATAAGAACATCCATTCTCAAGGGACCACCGAATCTCGCAACTATACTACACACAACATTGGTCTTGTGAGTACCTCTTGCCCTGTATGACCATACTTACTTTCATAGATATTTGATTATGTAGCATCACTGCACATGTTAGCCTCATAATCGTCCATTTGGTGGACATTATAAGATCCGTATGGACTCTTACATAAATTTATAATCAAGCCAATGCTTTTGAAGAGGTTTAGCTCTGCAGTCCTCTTGTAAGGACTGAACGTGATCTATCATTGTACTTACATTAACAGCTACTTCCAGGGATTGGTAGTTGATTATGTAGCATCAATCTGCATCTTATCTTCATTATCCTCTATCCCTTCCAGTATTATCATATCTATAATTACTCTCTACAAAATGTAGAGTACAGGCAATGCTTATGAAGAACATTCTGTGCTGAAATTCTTGAGTTATCCTTCCCTTGACATGGAGAACGACATTATAAAGCCGGTGTTAACTGTTAATGTAAGTCAGTCCTACTAAAGCCTTTATCCTCAACCGCTGTTTAATTTGCTCATAGTTTGTTGTTTCTACCAAAATGCATGTTCATAAGAACCGTAAGTTCTAAGTTTTACTTGTAAAACCAAATTCCTTATTCATACCATGCACATTACTTAATACTCCCTATATGTATGCTTGTTTTGTGGATCTATAATCCAGTGTGTGGTGAAGCAGCCCACGTTTGCACCTTGTCATCTCCTGTTCTATCTTACTGATCTGGCTGATGATATGAACAACATGCCATGCACATTATCCAAAATAGATACAATGATTTTCTTTAACCTTCATCTTTGCTTGTTATGTTGACATGCTATTCCAGTAATGTGGTGAAGCTCCCCACATTATGAACAATGCCAAATTATGCTATTGATATTTTGAACTTACTCTTTATTTTCTAATTTGAAATTGGATAGAATTGATAGAACAGTTATCATCTTTGTTTATACACGTGCAAACCTGTCATGTCTCTACTTTGTTTCAGGGTGATATGCCTGATGGCATGCACAAGTCTACTGAAGGCTGTGAGACAAACCCAACATATATTGCAGCAAAGAAGGCAAAACATCTTGAAGATAGCGAGACAACCCCAAAGTCTTTTCTTGATGCAGTCCCAAGTTCTAGCAGAAAGGCATTCTGCAACTCAACTTTGACTTGAAGTCCTATCTCTAAACAGCTACACCTGGAAGCTATGACCGACATGCTAGGCGGTCTCACGGCCTTCTTTCGGCAGCTTGCATGGCAGTTCCCAACAAAGGCTAACCTTTCTTGAATTGTCTTGGAAGTGGTCTCGGTTCGGTATTATTTTGTTATGCTGCAATGGTGCCCACTTTTTGTAATCTGCTTCTTCGTTGCGCTTTATGATCCTTTGGTGGCGAACTTGATGCCCGATGGATGTAATATACCTAAAATCCTTTATTGTATAGTGTAGGTTTATTCTTAGTTACTATGCCGTAATTTCTTTATTGTATAGAGTAGGTTTGTTCTTAATTCCTACTAATTCTGCCATCATTAAGCTATCTGAAAAAAAATCAGATGTAGTCGTGGGACGAAACACTCGACTCTAACGGGCCAGGTTTTTAGCGGGCCACAATTGGGCCGGCCTGCCTCTTTCTTGGGCCCGAATGATTGGGGCCTTCACACATTGTGCCAGGCCCAAACTTACACTGGCCTATATTTTAGTTGGGCCTTTTGTCGACCTAGCGCTTAGTTTGGCCCAGGTAGTGTTGGGCCATTAATAGGACGAATATTGTACTGGCCTGTTACGGCCGAGATGAAACCACGGGCCTTTAGCAGGCCAAAATGCATGTTGGGCCTCAATTTTCACTAGTCGTCGACGGGCCTTCAGCAGGCTGAAATGTAGACCGGGCCGTTTTGGGCCTAGTTAGCTCACGGGCCGTTACCAGGCCGAAACATATCCGGGCCTTAGTTGGCCCCGATATCATGGGCCTTTAAGAGGCGAAAGCTTAGTCTGAGCATCAGCGGGCGAATTACGCGACGGGCCTTTAACAAGCCCAAAGTCACGTTGGGCTTAAGCTGTTGCCACCTTTAGCACGGGCCGTTAGTGGGCACGATGTCTCGTCGGACCATATATGGCCCATGGGCGACTGGCCATTCGGGCGAAAGTCACACCGGGATGAAATGGGCCCATGTCTACATCGGGCCTCTAACGGGCCGAAAGTCAACTGGGCTGTAGTTGGGCCCAAATATTGGCGAACAATTAACGGGCCAGATCTGGCCGGGCATAAATGGGCCCAAATATTGGGCGAACAATTAACGGGCGAGATCGGCCGGGCCATAAATGGGCCCAAATATTGGGCGAACAATTAATGGGTCGAATCGGCTTGGCCGTAAATGGGCCTTTATTAAGCGAGCCGTTATTGGGCTGGCCCACTAGTACTGATTAAGTTCTCACGGGCCTTTAGTGGGCGGCCTTTTTAACCTATATGGGCCTCTGTTGGGCCCAACCACGTGTCGGCGTATCATAGGCATGTCTCCTCCAATGGGCGGGCGACATCGGCCCATCGACGGTGACAATTTGTTCCTTGACCAATCAGAATTTTACGTGGAAATTTCCCATTGGTCGGGGCTGTTAACGGGTTATCGGATCCAAAATCTGACCCGATAGCTTAACGGCGTTCGTTACGGTGGATGCCACGTGTCGGTCACCCTTGACAAAAGCATTTACGTGGCCTTACGATTTATCGTCATGGAAGTGGACACTTCCGTGATGATAATTTTGGTAATGTCATGGAACACTTCTCTGACAAACACATGTATGACTATCTTGATTACGTCATAAATTTTTCATGTATGTACATGCATGACAAAAAACGCGACCTACTGTGACAAACACATATCATCACGGAAGTGTATTTTTTTGTAGTGCTTGGTTAGAGAGATTATCATATTGTTTGGAATATATATGTCCTTTAGTACTCCCTCCATTTACTTATACAAGGCCACTATAAAAAAATAAATTTTGCATCTATACAATGCCACAAATAGTAATCGAGACAAAAGTTACTACTCCCTCCTTTCAAGTTTATGGCTCAATTTCAAAATCTCTCCAACGAAGGTAGACGGTGAGTGGTCGAATTAATTTTGTACTCCTAGTTTGCACAAGTAATTAGTACGCTTGTTTTTCTCAAAAAGTTATGTACCGAGGCATTAATTAGAACGAATGCATTAATGACCACTAAATTTCCATGAACTTCTACATGCATTGGTGAGTTTTCTCTTGACACTGCTTGCATCGGGTGATCTAACGCACCTCGAAATCCAACATGTGATGGTACTACTACTAGTAGTAGAATTGAGACTTATAAAACGGAAAACAAATGTTTTGTAGATGAGCCCTATAAACCCTAGTGGGCACGTACTCCGTAAAATCAGATTTTCCCTTCCTGCCTCCTTGCCTCGAACAGACTATGCCAAACTCCCCTGCCTGCCGCACGGCAAAAGACCCACCCTCGCCATTTTTTAGTCCCGGTTTGTATCGATGGATCATGCAAAGCAGCAAAAACCCAAGCCGTGTCTTGTACTCCTCCGTCGACGCTCGCTATCATGAATTTTGTACTTCCTGTCGTCGACATGTGGGACATATAGCAACCGGGTCAACATGTCAAGAACCAAATAACAGTGCAGAACAGCAGGGGGGACGCACCCCAGTCGTACCGCCCAAGTAGTAGTAGTAATGAGCAATGAGACGTCAAATCACAATGCCACACCTTCCCAGACGGACGAAGCAACCATTATTTCACACTTCGGCGCCATCATCTCAAACCACATAGTATTGCTTCTGCCTCAAGAGGGACACACACATTGCCTTGGTACATTGTCGGTGTTCTGGGAACGGGGGTCCCCAGACTTGCCTGACTGCGGCCTGCGGCGTGGCTCAAGTGGGGGCCCAGGCAGCCAGCTTCATCAGCTCAAGCTCAAGACCCTCGCGAGGGGCCAAGCCTCGCGGGCGGAGGACAGGAACCTTCCTCAGGAGCAGCCTCGTCAGGCAGGCTCATGAGGAGGCGGAGAGATCAAGGCAGGGTACCTCACGAGGGCGCCCTGTGACGCAAGCCATGACGATCGAGGCCAGGCGGGCGCCAGGCGGTCGCCAACCTGCGCAGTGTCCTCATTTCCCCTTTGGTGCAAAGGAGGCAAGCACAGGCCAAGGCATCAGGCAAAGGTTACCGCTTCGGTGCAGAAAGACCAAGACCAGCAGAGCGGCAGGAAGGAGGTCATTGTAGAGCCCAGGACGGCGTCACCGTCAGAGCCTTTGGCAACCGAAGACCAACTTTAGTCAGGATAAGTGTATTACATGTTCCCCTTCAAAATGGCCAATTGTTGGCGCCCTTCCCGCTCATTATTTGGGAAGAGGCCCAGGGCCTCCCTCTATAAGTAGGACTAGCCACCACAAAGAGAGGGGACAGACTGGAGACAAGTCGAAACCCCTAGAGAGAGAGAGAGAGAGAGAAGCGACTGGACTCACACAAGCAGTCCATCGCACCAGCTCAAGAACAGCCCCTCGCGAGGTTGTTCTTCCTTTGTACTGTTCATCATCAGCCCCTGAGGCAATCCACCACACCACACACTGGGGTAGGGTATTACACCACATCGGTGGCCCGAACTAGTATAAACCTCGTGTCTCTGTGTTGTTCATCGTTCGTAGTTTAGATCCCTCGCTAACCATTCACGCATGAGCTGGTAGGGGAAAGATCTCCGCATGCACCCCAGTGTTCGAACCTCAATGGTCTGCCGGAACCCGAAATCCGACATTTGGCGCGCCAGGTAGGGGTGCGCCAGAATCCTTCCTCCGCCGCCTCGCGTTTCGTCGCCTCGTCGTTCCATGTCAGGCGACCCGGCAGCCGACGCCGACCGCTGGGCGGCGTGGCCCGCCCACGCCATGCCGCCAGCCCAGGGCGACCTCAACCTTGCACCTCAGGCAGCTCGCGCTCCGCAGCGCTGCGAAGCGGGCGACGCGACCAGACGCCGCTGCCCTCACGCCCGCGCAAGTGCGGTCAGCGGCGAGCCTCAAGCCACGCCATGCCACGGCACCGCACACCCGGCGGGAGCGGCGAACTCGGCGCGCTCACGGTGGCGAGAACTGCTCTGATGCGGCTTCTAGAGGGCGGCCGCGACGTGGTGTTGGATCGGGTCGCCGAGCTCCTGGACGCTGCCGCCTCGGGAGCACCTCCTTTCTGTGTCCGGCTACCACCTCTGGACCAGAGCGCGCCGTATGGCGGCCCCATGCGTGCTCATGCAACCTCAGGCGGGCTCCAGGGCCTACTCGACACCAACCTGGCCAGCAGCACCGGGCGGCAAGCCGCGCGGACCACGTCTCCGGCAGGCGAAGGAGCACACGCCGTGACCTTGGGCCACGACGGACCACCGCGCCACCACTCTCAAGACAGCGCTACGGGCCGGACTGCATGGCACATGGGGCACTACAGTGAGGCCTACGGGGCGGCGTCCCCAGAAGCTTATGTGCCCCGCTTGATGGATCAAGAGTGCGCACAAGAAGGAGACCATGGCTCATTCCTTGGGCCAAGATGGGGCGAGGAGACACCGCAAGCTGAGCTCTTTCAGGAACTCCAAGAGGGCCTCGACGACCGCGCCGGCGGCAGCAACTATATGGGACCGTTAATCCCTCAGGAGCAAGCTTATGCTAACCATGTGCCGCAGGAGGTACAGGTTGCCGCAACAGGTGGCGGCCCCAACGCTGCAGCCTCTTACCCCTCAGGAGGAGGGCATCGGGGCTGCTGGGAGAGGGTCGAGATCTGGTTAAATCCCGCGCTCGGCACAACATGTTCTCGTGAGGTAGGCCCTCTGCCGGGAGGTGCCTCGAGCCTGCCCGGCAGAAGGACCCGTGGTCGTCGGGGAACGCTGGCGACCGCTCTACCCCGATGGCGTCGTCCTTGGTCTCCGGCCGCCGTCGATGGCGGTAGAGTGTGGTGCAAAGCGGGGCCCTCATCTGGCGATATGAAGCAAGGCGGTACACAGGAAGAAGGCCGGTGCTGTGAAGCTCGCCGCCCGTGACACTCTCACGTAATAATGAGTGGGGCTGTACCGCCCGGAGTCTCGAGGCGCCCGGCCTCGGGCCCTGGGCTCCCTCCCACGCCGATGGCAGCACTTAGCTCATGCTGGTGAGAAGACGTCAAAGACTAGACTAGGTGCGGACGCGCCTTTTGCTTTGCCTTTTTTCTCTGTTGATGAGTTTCTTGATTTGAATTTAAGTTGGATCTGAGTTTGAGCCTTGCGTGCGTTTGGGGAAGGGGTGTTTAGTCTCGTTGAGCAATCTCTTGTGTTACGGTTTGACTGCGTCCAAAGCTAGCGTCAACTACCTCCCTCGCGAGCCGGGCAGACCAGCTCGTCCACAGCTCGGACGTCTGTCGCCACTCCCTCTCTGGAGGTTCTTATCGCAGGATCAATGGGTTCACCCAGAATACACATATGGCGCTATGGCCCCCACAGCCTTTCAGGCTCACGAGAACCAAAAGGTAAATGAGCCAGCCGACCCACCACCGGGCCGGCCGTTAAGCTCACACGCAGCGTTAAGATTACCAAGGCATCTATCGCAAATATTTACATGTGGGGCTTCCCCTCCCAAAATGCTCTCACAGTCTTTAGGGCCAAGCCCGAACCTCTTTTGTACAGGGTAAACAACGGTGACAAACAATCAGTCGGACATGTAAACTGCTGCATATACAGGTCACCTCCGGAGGCGTCGATGGCGTCGCTGACATCGTCGCCATCACCAACACCTCCGCCAGCGCCAGGACCGTCCACCACGCCGCCTACATCGGCGGCCACGATCACGCCGTCATCGTCAGACATGAAGGCCCTGACAAGGTCGTCCACGTGACCA
Organism: Aegilops longissima; assembly: GCA_021605205.1. Classification (NCBI taxonomy): domain Eukaryota; kingdom Viridiplantae; phylum Streptophyta; class Magnoliopsida; order Poales; family Poaceae; genus Aegilops; species Aegilops longissima. Next base: position 266,216,552 of record CM038681.1, on the reverse strand, counting down.
TCCACCCATTGCGCAAGGTCGCCCCGGACGGCTATGGGCACCGGTGCGATGGCGGCATTGAAGTCAAAGTGGGGATCCCTGTCCCGCATATAACTGAAGACACAGGAGAAAGCGCGCCCGAGCAAGGCTCGGCTCCTCTCCTCGATGAGCCAATGAGACCTCTTGGCGCGGTTCTCCAGGAGCGTCACCACATCAGCGAAATACTAGAGATTGCCGGCGTAGTTGGTCTCGTGCGGCTCCTAAGCGGCGGCCTCGCAAATATTGCCTAGGCCCGTGTTAGCCCGTTCCCTAAGCGTCCGGAGAATGGGGGCATGCTCGTGCTCCAGAACCCGCCGCCGATGAATCTCGTCCTCGTTCGGCCGTGCAGTGCCCTCTGCACCGTCAACCCTCTGTCGAAGAAGAAGCAGTTCGGCACGGGAGGAGGTCAGCTCCGCCTGTGCTACGCAAAGGGCGGGTACGGAGGAATCCGCACCCCACGTCACTTCGTCCAGCTTGGCCTTGAGGGCCGCGGTCCTGCCCTCAGCTTCGGCCCTGACCAACTCCAACCTCAACTCATACTGGCGCTCGAGGCTGAGCGAGCTTCCGCTACGCGGCAGTCGACCTCTTCTTGGGTTCGGGCCTCGCACGCGGCGACTTTGTCCTCCGCCCCAGTCACGAGGCGCTCCCTCGTATCCAACCGCTCAAGGTCGAGGTTGCGCTCGGCGGCCTCCAACAACAACGCTTCCTCGCGCTTTTGAAGCTCCGCCTGGTCGATGTGAGCCCCCTTCAGCGACGCAAGTGCAGCCTGGCGTAACTCCACCTGCTGCTCCAGAGAGTTGCTCCAGGCTTGGAGCTCCCATGCACGCTCCTCCGCGTCCCTGCGCCACCGATCTGCTCCCAGGGCCTCCTCGACGGCTCGGGATCAAGCCTCTCTCAAGGCCGCCAGCGACGCCTCAGCCTTCAATTGCCAAGGTCACGCTGGTGACGCGCAAGGAAGCTCACACACCCCAGCATTGAGTAGGGTCACTCAGGTGCAAGGAGAAGAAGTGACCCAGCAGAGAAACGGAAGGAGGGATGCCCACCATTGCCTCACAAACAAAGGCGAAGACAACCAGGAGGGTAATGGACTCAAGCCCGAGATGCATCATGTGGATCTGATAGGGGGAGAGCACGACATTGAAGAAAGCGGAAAAGGGGGGGAACCAGACCCGCCCACAGGGCATCAGCGAAGAACCGGACCTCCGTGACAATCCTGTCGGGGGAGGCATGGGACGCAGGCCATGCCATGGTCCTGCAGCACTCGTTGAAGATGGTGGCAAAAGTAGAGCGAGCCTTGCCCAAGGCCTCGGGGTTGAGTATGATAGATCGATCGACGGCGGGGGCCACCACCAGAGGAGAACGGGACGAAGACGCGGGTTTATTCCCCTTTTCCTTGACGACAGGAAGGGTGAGAATCCAAGTTGGATTGAGGGCGGAAGTTGGAGCCGAAGGAAGAAGGAAGGCCCGGGAGTGCACGAACGGCGAAAGGGAAATGGTTGTGTGCAACCCCGGGTCCGCATAGGCGGGCGGGGTCGTGTCAGGTAGGGCGGCCATGACTGTCTTTGCAGGGCACCGGATACACTGTTGTGTCCCCTCTCGGATGTTACGATCTCGAGTGTGTCTCGTATTGTCACAGCCCTAGAGTTTGTTTGTAACTTGTGGCATTGCATCCATGCATCATGTTTAAATTTATTTGAAACTTGAAATGGGGATGTTGAAACCCTAGCACCAAATGAATTCAACTAGGTTCAAACTTAAAACTTTTCAATGAACCCAAAATGCCCTTCATAAATGCTCACCATCTTTGGTCCTGGCTAAACCCTCTGCCAAAAATGGTTTCATATTTTTGGAGGCTATTCTGGATTTTTGAATTAAATCATAAGTATTTGAATTTGGACATTTAAATTCTATAAAATATTTTAACTGTCCAAATAATCTTGAAAGCATTTGAGGGCTATTGGATATAGTTTCAAAAGTGCCCACAATTATTTTCGGGATTTTACAAAATGAATTAGTATTTTTACTAATTCAAAATAGAGAAATAAAATAGAAAACAGAAAACAAATAAGTAAGAGAGAGAGAGAAAGCCACTGGGCCACTCACCTGAACCTACCTGGCAGCCCACATAGCTGGCCCAGCTGGTGGCCTAGCCCACCAGGGCCCATGCCAGTCATCCTCTACCTCTGCCAGTAGGCAGAGGAGGGAGACAGAGCACGCGCGCACCATGGCGACACGCCACGTCCCTGCCTGCCTGCGTCCCTCGCCACCGCGACGCCTGAACCGCCTCCCCTCGACCCCTGGACATCGCACTTTCCCCTCTCCGCTTCTCTCTCGCCATTCCCCACCACAGCCGAGCGCGCTCGCCGCCGCCGACCGCCGCAGCCGTGGCCACCGCCTTCCCCGCGCCTCTCCGACGTGTTCCCGTGCTCCGCCCTGACCTCCTCTTCCTCCTCACCGAGCCGTGCGACGCCAGAAGCCCTAGAACGCCGCCGACGCCGTCTTCTTCAACCTCGATCCGCCGAGCTCGCCGGTGACCGCACGCCGTCACCAACCATTCCCCGAGCCCACCGAGCGTCTCTACGTGACCGCTGTGAGCCACTGACCTCCCCCATCCTCTTCTTTTCTTTCCCCGTGCATCGTAGCGACTGCACCGCACTCACCGGCCGCGCCGTCATCCGGGCTCGTCGCGCGAAGCCCGGTGACCATTTAGTCACAGGCGTGCACCATTGTGCTTGTCGCGACCGTAAACACCCAGCACCTCGGCTCGCTTCGTTTGTGAGCAGCGGCACCGATCGAACCGCACCGAGCTCGGCTGCCGCTCAAAGCTTCGCCATCGTCGGTTCGGCCACCACAGGCCAGCCACCACCGCTGCTGTTCAGCAGCGCCCGGCGGGCTCTCCAACGAGCCCAAGCACACCTCAAACCGAGCCACGTAGGCGATTCCGAAACACCTCCGCGCGTCATCCATGGCGGCGGCTAACTCCGCGAAACGCCATTAGGCACTAACCTAATGACCCCACAGGTCCATGACAGTGGGGCCAGCTCTGTTAAGTTTTGGATTAGTTTAAATCTAAGCCTAATCAGCCTGATGACATGGAATGTGGGACCCACGGCTCAGGTTTGACCCCGGTCAGCTGTGTTGACCTGATGACGTCATCTTGACGTCATGCTGACGCTGTAACTATTTTCTGAAATTTGAATAAATCAGAAAAGGTTTAGAAAATTCCAGAAAATAGTTAAAACTTCTAAAATTCATATAAATTCAACCGTAACTCAGAATGAGATAAATTATATATGAAAAATGATCAGAAAAATCCAATCTATCCATCTGTACCATTTTCATGCATGTTAGAACAACTTATAGCTGCTGTTTAGCAAAAATCATATAAATGGCATTTAAATATCCACATATGGAGTTTGAATTTGAATCTTGTATTCAAACCAACTTCATTTAACTTTCTGCTAGTTGCATTAGCTCAAACACATTCATATTGCCATGTCATAGCATGCATCATATTGTTGCATTGCATTGATTATGTTCCCTCTTGTTTGCCGGTGTTTGTCCCCTCTCAGTAGACAACGTACCGACGATGAGTTCGATGACATCGATGGAGAACTATACTATCTTCGGATGTGTCAGGCAAGCAAAACCCCCTTGTTCATTCCGATACAATCCCACTCTCTCGCTCCTGCTCTCTTTTACTGCATTAGGACAACAACGATTCAACTGTTACATGCTGCGGTAGCTGAACCCCTTTCCTCTGCATGACCTGTCATTGCCTCAGTAAATAGATGAAACCCACTAGCACGAGTAGGAGTTGTTTGAGCCCTGATGTGCCTACTCATTCATGCTTGTTTGCCATGCCTGCTATTGCTTAGAGTTGTGTCAGGTCTGATTCATCGGGAATGAATCGGAAAGTGGTGAACATGTCCTACTGTGTGTGAGCTAAGTGCGTGAACACGATTTGGTAAAGGTAGCGGTGAGAGGCCATGTAGGAGTACATGGTGGGTTGTCTCATTGCAGCCGTCCTCGAGGAACTGAGTTACGTGTTTGTGATCCATGAGCAGTTACTACCACACATTGGGTTCGGTAACTCGGCCCTCTCGGCTTATTAATCAACTCGATCTCTGTCCGGGAGTTGCAACTAGTTTCATTATTTGTAGGTAGTGTTAGTAGTCTACCAAGTGGCACCCGATGCAGGTGGGCTTGGGACAGACTAAACCTGATGGCCGGTGTACCAAGCTGGCGCCCGGTTGGTGGGCTTGGGAACCCTGCACACATCGTTTGGGGCCGTGGCGACACCCGGCCAGATCTCCTTGCGGATGGACCGAATAGGCGATAAACCTGGACGAGAGACTTGTGTGGTTAGTCGGTCGTGGCCGACTCCCTCGCCCGGCTTCGCTTGAAGGTTGCCGAGGTACATAGCGTGTACATGGCGATAAGTGGCGAGCGTGTGTGAAGAAGTACACCTGAAGGGTTATAATTATCTATTGAATAGCGGATTCCTCGGATATGGAAACTTGGACCTTGCATAGTTCATAGACAAGTGAAAGTGGATACTCTAAAACTCGCAAGATAAGCGTGAGTGCTATGGATGGCGTTCTCGTAGGAAGACGGGAGCGGGTCCATAGTGGTGTATTGATATGGTGAATATGTGGACTCGTGTGCGCCACCACAAAAGAGTTACTTGCATTCGTAGTTTAGGATAGCCACCGAGTCAAAGCTGGCTTGCTGCAGTCAAACTCCACCACCCCCTTTGTTGATAATGTTGCATGTGTAGTTAGTTCTGATGTATGTCTTGCTGAGTACATTTGTACTCACGTTTGCTTAGTTTATGTTTTGCAGAGAGATGTCAGTCTCGCTAGTAGTTCCGCGTGGACTCCGATGTTTAGCTTGTTACCTCAGCTACGATCTTGTGCCCTCAGCAGGATCTGGTAGATAGTCGGGCTTCTCAGCCTTTTTCATTTGTAGATGTCTGTACTCAGACATGTTAAGCTTCCGCTTGTGCTTGTTGCTTGTATGCTCTGTATGCTGGGTCATGAGACCCATGTTTGTAATATCTCGCTCCTCGGAGCGTAATGAATATATACTTGAGTCGTAGAGTCTTGTTGTGATGCCATGTTGTATTTACCCATATCGAGCAAATTGTGTGAATGATTGAAATGCTTGGTATGTGTGGGATCCGACAATCTAGTTATTTATCCTCGGCAGCCTCTCTTATGGGGAAATGTAGTCTAGTGCTTCCTTGAGCCATAGTAGTCTGCTACAGCCCGGTTCACCGGAGTCCTGCTAGCCCAGCACTACTGCTTTGGACACTTGGTGGCGGCATGTGTTTCACTTCGTTCCTATATACGTCCCTCGGGAAATGTCACGCGGTGATATCCAGGAGTCTGCCTAGCTTTGTTACAGCCGGGATACGGAGTCCTGTTAGCCAGTGCTACAACCCGGATTCACACGTTGATGACCGACATTCTCGATGTGATTCATGTATGCCTGTCCCCATGGGTTAGTGCCGCTTTGGGTTCACGACTAGCCATGTCGGCCCGGGTTCTCTGTCATATGGATGCTAGCGATACTATCATATACGTGAGCCAAAAGGCGCAAACAGTCCGGGCCATGGTAAGGCGACACCGTAGAATACCGTCGCGTGAGGCTGCAAAGTGATATGAGGTGTTACCGGCTAGGTCGATGTGACTTGGAATCAGGGTCCTGACAGCTTTGGTATCAGAGCCTGACTGCCTGTAGGATTACCAAGACAAACCGGTCGAAGTTGTGTCTAGAAATGCTTTAGTTATGTAGGGGAATTGATTGTGGAAGGGAACGTTAGGCTCTTTTTACTCCTTATACCTCATGGCCTTCTGATCTGAGTCACCTTCTCTTCTACGGGGATTAAGAACTAGGCTTCTCATCTATCTATCAGGATGACGTGTTACTAATCCTTAGACTTTTAAGATTGTTGGTTTCAAGCCTCAGTTCAGTTCCTACTATTTCTATATGTTAACTGTTGATCTCGGGACCTTGATATGATGTTATTGAGTGGTTATGCCACCATTTTGCATGATGTCTCAAATCATTTTGAGCATTTACAGCCGTTATGTTGTTCGAGTCATCCCAGGTTTCTAAACTATCTGATGCATTTGCAAATCCCTTCCTCCCGTTCCTGATGTCCTTTTGGGCCAGATTAAGCACACTAATCGGTGAGTTGAGGTACCCTATTGCCTCGACATATATGTTGGAGTTATTATTATGACCCTAGGTGTCTAGAGTATCACTTAGTAATCCAGCCATGATTTTGTATCCCCAGTGTGATGATTCTGGCCATTATTTTTGAAAGCATCCCGTGATGTTATTAGTTAGTAGGCATTCTATTCCTGGGTTCTTGAACCAGAGATTCACCCTACTTCATGTTGTTAGTATTTGCTAGTTCCTTTAGGATATTAGTAACTTTGCGATAGTCCTCGAGGTCCATGGTATCTCCTTCTTCCAAATACCATGAACTAGTTATGGCGAAGTTCCTCTTTGAGCCTAAAGATGCAATCGAGTACTCTTGAAGAGTTCTCCATTCATAATTGTGACTCTGCCGGTTCTACCTTCTCTGCATGGGTTATCCGGGAGAAATGTTGAGCTTTGCTCGATATACTAATCCATGCCTCCACAACTCGAAAAGTTATATGTTCCTCGAGTTGTTCCTCCTTACTTGTATTCCGATCCCCGTCTATCAGTTGATAGTCAGGAGTAGTCGTGCTCTCGTCCTCATCGATGCCCATTTTTCTTGTGGTCCGTCAAGCCATTCTATTCGGGAATGACTAGGAGAAACAAACTCCAGTACTTCATCCATATCTAGGATTGGGTCAAAGCAATTGTACTCCGCGGCTCAAAATGCCAATCCAGCTTCTGCTCTGCTCTGCATTGGAGTGTTACCATCTTTATGTCAAGAGTGTCATGAGAATTGCACCACCTCTTATGAATTCTTGGCACAGTAATACTTCTTGCCATCATTGTTCATTCCTCGGTTCCCATGTTTTTGTAACCGGAATGCCGACAAGTGAACCGCGATGTGCGAAATCAATACTCCTAGCAACTCCGTTGCTTGGTAGTTAATGGACAATACTATCATTCTTAGCGTGCTGGTTATCGAATTATCATTCTAAGACTGATCGTGCTACCTAGTCCATTTTTCCTGGTGCACCCTTCGATCAAGAGTTAGGATTGCATTAATCCCTCCCTTGTTTGGTCACATCATCTTGCCCTGAAAAGCAAGATTGTTCTCGAGCTTAGTAACATATCGGTGGTTCGTGATGTTCCAAATATCTTCTCGGAAGTATGACCAGGTTTCACCTCACCGCTATGTTGAGTTCGTGATCATGTTGGTTTTCTTCCAAACCACCCATTCTCCAAGATTCTGTGTTGGATACCCCTGAGCTAGTTGGTTAAGTTAAACAACAACTTGGAGAGTTGGAAGATGAAAGCTTGTCCGACTTAGTTCATCACTAAGGGATATCCTTGGGTGTGTGCGTATGTGTTGAAGAAAGATGATATCTTCATCGAATCATCCCCGTGATCAGTTGTTGAACCTATTGTCTTATCAAACTTTGACTTGAGTAGGGGCTATTATTAAGTCAAATCAGAACCAACGATGTTCGTAATGTTGTCTTACTCATGGTTGATCCCTCGAGCATACCCCATTACATCTTTGGTCTGACCAATGCTATCACCGTGTTCACATGATGGCGGAAGTCCAGTGATATGGAAATTCCGATGAGTTGTTGTTGAGCCCATCAGTAGCATTTTGTCTCCCCCATGATTCATGTTGAACATCAACCTAGTGTTGGAAACTTTTGTAAGCATTGCCTTCGTGGTCCGTTCATGAGGTATATGTTTTGGTGAAAGAAGTGACTTTCTCTGATTCACGTGCATTTGGTGCAAGTTGCGCCGTGAGTTCGAGCAAGATTGTTTTGTTTCCTATGGTACCATCCCAAGTCAGTCATGCACGCATGGCGAAGTGCTCTATGGTTTGATAGGTTGGCGCCTCCACTCCATATGTGTTTCCTAGCACACCAAGCCCTTGTTGGTTTGCTCAAGGAGAGGGAGTCCCTTCATAAGAGCTAACCCGGGCTTAATTAAAAACTTCGTTATCGCGATGATGGTTCCCAACAGAACTTCGGTAGTGTTTTATCATAAGACTACCATGTGGTCATGCTTGTCTAGGGCAGTGTGTTCACAGGTTTGTAGCGGAACCAGCTCATATTTTGGAGCCTGCTATCGTAGTTCATCCCCGAGAATCTATAGCGTCATCTCGTCGATTTGTGTTGCAAACTTTCATTTTCTTTCCGGACCGATTAGTCGGATTATCTGACACCAACCAGATCTGAGTCTCGAGGCAGATATGATGGTTGGAACATTTCTCAAGAACTATAATATTGGTCTCTTTGTAACCCGGTAAAGTGGATGTTGTGGCCAACACACCCAACGGAAGACCTATTATTGCAGTATCTTGTTTGAGGAAGTTGGCCACCTCCCCATAAGGACTTAGTAGGATTTACTCCTTAGTTGTTCCTTATGGATTTTCTTCCGTGCTCGAAGTCGACCTTTTACTTGATGTTCTAGATACCAAACCATGTAAATGGGTTACGCTAGCACATCAAGGAGAGCATAGAAGCGGAGTGCTAAATGTCTCGGTCGATCATCCAGATTTTACTTCCTTGGCTCCACTAAGGTAAAATCTGAGAAGGTGTTACCTTCCTTTGCATCTGCATCGTCCACCACTATTCATCATGTAGTATGTTGTGTTGCCAGGATCCTTGACACGGATGTTGGTAAAACCTTGATGAATATGGAAATGCTCAAGTTCTTGAGAGCACGCGCAAGAAAAATCATTCCTTGCGTTGTCTTCAACAAGGTAGTCCACATCATCCATTCTAGTCTGAGTATGTCGGTCTACCGAACTCCTCCAAATGATCGATTGTGATTTGCCTTAAGCTAGTATGAAGAGTTTCAATGATATTTGAATCAAAGGTAATTCTTTTTGCCACTTAAGGGATGATTCCACGAGTCACCCCCTATAAGATGTCTCGTTATGGTATCATGGCAATTCAACTCCTTGCTACGTTGACAACCGTTCACCACCTTCTTAAGCGTGAACTTGTTGTTTACCTAGTGGACCCTCGTCATCTGTCTCACTCCATTCCTTCAGATGTATACTTCGTGTCTCAGCTTGAGAGATATTTCAATGTCTCACTCGATGAGTGATCCTGAGTTGTTCGATCTTCGAGAAGATCGATCCCTCTGGAGTATTCCATTCCTCTCATTGTCATGTTAGTTGGAGTTCTCAGAGCAAGACATCGAGACAAGGATGGTGATCATGTCAATGTTCTTATGAAGTGCAAAAGTGCAACTTGGATCATGGAGATCGTGTTAGCTTGTGTCTCTCTGCCTTCTTACCTCACGACCTGAATCTTGGGACGAGATTCTTGTTTAGTAGGGGTGAGCTGTCACAGCCCAAGAGTTTGTTTGTAACTTGTGGCATTGCATCCATGCATCATGTTTAAATTTATTTGAAAGTTGAAATGGGGATGTTGAAACCCTAGCACCAAATGAATTCAACTAGGTTCAAACTTAAAACTTTTCAATGAACCCAAAATGCCCTTCATAAATGCTCACCATCTTTGGTCCTGGCTAAACCCTCTGCCAAAAATGGTTTCATATTTTTGGAGGCTATTCTGGATTTGTGAATTAAATCATAAGTATTTGAATTTGGACATTTAAATTCTATAAAATATTTTAACTGTCCAAATAATCTTGAAAGCATGTGAGGGCTATTGGAAATAGTTTCAAAAGTGCCCACAATTATTTTCAGGATTTTACAAAATGAATTAGTATTTTTACTAATTCAAAACAGAGAAATAAAATAGAAAACAGAAAACAAATAAGTAAGAGAGAGAGAGAAAGCCACTGGGCCACTCACCTGAACCTACCTGGCAGCCCACCTAGCTGGCCCAGCTGGTGGCCTAGCCCACCAGGGCCCATGCCAGTCATCCTCTACCTCTGCCAAGAGGCGAGGAGGAGGACAGAGCAGCGCATGCGTGGCGACACGCCACCTCCCTGCCTGCCTGCGTCCCTCGCCACCGCGACGCCTGAACCGCCTCCTCGGCCTCCCCTCGACCCCTGGACATAGCACTTTCCCCTCTCCGCTTCTCTCTCGCCGTTCCCCACCACCAGCCAGCCTTCGAAGGCTGCCGCCACCGCCGCAGCCGTGGCCACCGCCTTCCCCGCGCCTCTCCGACGTGTTCCCGTGGTCCGCCCTGACCTCCTCTTCCTCCTCACCGAGCCGTGCGACGCCGGAAGCCCTAGAACGCTGCCAACGCTGTCTTCTTCAACCTCGGTCCGCCAAGATCACCGGTGACCGCACGCCATCACCAACCCTTCCCCGAGCCCACCGAGCGTCTCTACGTGATCGCTGTGAGCCTTGACCTCCCCATCCTCTTCTTTTCTTTCCCGTGCGTCGTGGCAGCAGCAGATCCGCACTCACGCAGACGCGCGCCGCCGGGCTCGTCGCCATGGAAGCCCGGTGACCATTTAGTCGCAGGCGTGCACTGTTGTGCTTATCGCGACCGTCTGACACCCCACACCTCAGCTCGCTCGTTTGTGAGCAGCAGCACCGATCGAACCGCACCTAAGCTCGGCTGCCGCTCACGAGCTTCGCCGTCATCGATTCAGCCACCACAGGCCCGCCACCACCGCCATTCGGGCAGCGCCAGCGAGGCTCTCAATGAGCCCAAGCACACCTCAAACCGAGCCACGTGGGCGATTCCGAGCACCTCCGCGCGTCATCCATGGCGGCGGCCTAACTCCGCGAAGCGCCATTAGGCACTAACCTAATGACCCCCTGTGTCCATGACAGGTGGGGCCAGCTCCTGTTAAGTTTTGGATTAGTTTAAATCTAAGCCTAATCAGCACAGTGACATGGAATGTGGGACCCACGGCTCAGGTTTGACCCCGGTCAGCTGTGTTGACCTGATGACGTCATCTTGACGTCATGTTGACGCCGTAACTATTTTCTGAAATTTGAATAAATCAGAAAAGGTTTAGAAAATTCCAGAAAATAGTTAAAACTTCTAAAATTCATATAAATTCAACCGTAACTCAGAATGAGATGAATTATATATGAAAAATGATCATAAAAATCCAATCTATCCATTTGTACCATTTTCATGCATGTTAGAACAACTTATAGCTGCTGTTTAGCACAAATCATATAAATGGCATTTAAATATCCACATATGGAGTTTGAATTGGAATCTTGTATTCAAACCAACTTCATTTAACTTTCTGCTAGTTGCATTAGCTCAAACACATTCATATTGCCATGTCATAGCATGCATCATATTGTTGCATTGCATTGATTGTGTTCCCTCTTGTTTGCCGGTGTTTGTCCCCTCTCAGTAGACGACGTACCGAAGATGAGTTCGATGACATTGATGGAGAACTATACTATCTTCGGATGTGTCAGGCAAGAAAAACCCCCTTGTTCATTCCGATACAATCCCACTCTCTCGCTCCTGCTCTCTTTTACTGCATTAGGACAACAATGATTCAACTGTTACACGCTGCCGTAGCTGAACCCCTTTCCTCTGCATGACATGTCATTGCCACAGTAAATAGATGAAACCCACTAGCATGAGTAGGAGTTGTTTGAGCCCTGATGTGCCTACTCATTCATGCTTGTTTGCCATGCCTGCTATTGCTTAGAGTTGTGTCAGGTCTGATTCATCGGGAAAGAATTGGAAAGTGGTGAACATGTCCTACTGTGTGTGAGATAAGTGCGTGAACACGATTTGGTAAAGGTAGCGGTGAGAGGCCATGTAGGAGTACATGGTGGGTTGTCTCATTGCAGCCGTCCTCAGGAACTGAGTTCTGTGTTTGTGATCCATGAACAGTAACTACCACACGTTGGGTTCCGGTAACTCGGCCCCTCTTGGCTTATTAATCAACTCGATATCTGTCCAGGAGTTGCAACTAGTTTCGGTGTTTGTAGGTAGTGTTAGTAGTCTACCAAGTGGCACCCGTGCAGGTGGGCTTGGGACAGACTAAACACGATGGCCGGTGTACCAAGTGGCACCGGTTGGTGGGCTTGGGAACCCTGTACACATCATTTGGGGCCGTGAGCAACACCTGGCGGATCTCCTTGCGGAAGGAACCCGAATAGGCGATAAACCTGGACGACGAGACTTGTGTGGTTAGTCGGTCGTGGCCGACTCCTCGCCCGCTTCGCTTGAAGGTTGTCGAGGTACATGGCGTGTCTGAGGCGATAAGTGGCGAGGCGTGTGAAGAAGTACACCCTGCAGGGTTATCATTATCTATTGAATAGCGGATTCCTCGGATATGGAAACTTGGACCCCTTGCATAGTTCATAGACAAGTGAAAGTGGATACTCTAAAACTCGCAAGATAAGCGTGAGTGCTATGGATGGTGTTCTCGTAGGAAGACGGGAGCGGGTCCATAGTGGTGTATTGATATGGTGAATATGTGGACTCGTGTGTGCCACCTCAAAAGAGTTACTTGCAGTCGTAGTTTAGGATAGTGTAACACCCCGGATGTAACTTTCCATATTTGTAACTCCAACTCTTGCCATTTTCGGCATTGTGATATGATATTCCCTCCGTGGTTGGGTTTTGTCTTTCGTTTTGCATTTTGTTCATGCCATGCATCTCATATCATGTCATCATGTGCATCTCATTTGCATACGTGTTCGTCTCATGATTCCGAGCATTTTCCCCGTTGTCCGTTTTGCAATCCGGCACTCCTATGTTCCCCGGCGTCCCCTTTTACATTTTTCTGTGAGCGCGTACTAAACTTTCTCAGAATGGACCGAGGTTTGTCAAGTTCCCTTGGTACACCACCGGTAGACCACCTGTCAAGTTTCGGATCTTTTGGAGCTCGTTTGGTACTCCAACGGTTAACCGCACTCTTGCAAAGGCCTCTTTTCAGTTGCAGCCCAACACCCCTTCAAAACAGCCCAATAACCCATCTAAGTCACTTCCATGTCCATCGCCGTTCGATCACGATCGTGTGGGCGAAAACCGCACCCCATTTGGATACTCCTAGCTCCCTCTACCTATAAATATGCATCTCCCGCTCCAAATCCGGGCAAACCCTAGCATTTTTCCCTCTCCGAGCCGCCGGATGAAATCCGGACGGCCGGACACGTCCGCCCGCCGCGCCCGGACGAATCAGGCCGTGCCACGTGGGCACCGCGCCCGCCGCCCCCAGCGGCCCGGGGGCCAAAGGGCCCTCCGGCCCAGCAGCGCCGGGCGCCTCCTGTCTCTGCCGCCGCCGCCTTCCGCGCACCGCCGCCGCCGCCCGGCCGCCGCCGCGCCGCCGCCTCAGCGTCGGCGCCCTTGATCCCGCCCGCCCGCCGCCGCGCCGTCCGCCGCCGCCGCCTCGGCCTCCGCCCGGCGCCGCCCCGGCCCGCCTCGGCCTCGGCCCCCGCGCCGGTCGCCGCCCCGGCCTCTCCTCCCCGACCTCGAGCCGCCGCCGGCCGCGTGCTCTGGATCCGATCGGATCTCAGATCGAGACGGTTGACTTTCCCCCGAGCCCCCGATTCCCTCTTTTTCTGTGATTATTTTGTTGCATTTTCATAGCACCATAACTTTGCACCCGTAGCTCCGTTTCGTGCGTGTGATATGTCAAATTGTTCGCCTAGAAGAGTAGATCATTTCATTCCATTGCATCATTTTCATTTGAGCTCATCTTGGTGCCCGAAATGCTGTTGGAAGAGGGCTATGTGATGTTAGTTTCTGTTTCTTAACAGAATATGCACATTTGTCATTTTTGCCATGATTGATGTGTGCACCCTATGATCTTGAGTCCTACATGTGTTTTTTAATATGCCATGCCATCTTTACAAGGGTGTATGCCATGTATTTTTGTGGTCTCTGTGGTGACTAGCACAAGCATGCAAACTAGGCTTCATGATGTTGCTAATTTCAGCCCCTGTTTTGCTGATATTTTTATGCCATGTTAACTTGATGCTACAGAGAGTTCCATGCATATTTTGAGATATTTCAGTAAGGATGTTTTGAACATATGGTTATGATCTATCCATCCATTCCCTTGTTTACAATTATGGAGTGCCATAGCTTGAGTCAATCGAGCTCTACTTTTGCTATAAAATGTTTCCTGGCAGATTGTTTACATGTTATTCAATTTTGCCAAGGTTGTTGTAGTTGATCCGTGTATGCTATGATGTTGTTCTTGCCATGTATAACTTCTATGCCATTTCTTCTTGATGTATGTATGCTTAGTTTATCATGTAATGCTCTGTAGTGAGTGCATCGAGCTCGCGAAGGTGCCTACATAATTCTGTCAATGACATGCCCTGTTTCCTGAAATCTGTAACGAAACTTGCTATATTGACATGGGTGCTATTGCATCTTCTGTTCCTTTTTGGCTCATGATCAGTAAGCGAATTTTGTTCTATGCTTTTAGTAGATTCATGCCATGCCTTGTTTTGATATTATAAGTTCCTGTAGCATGTTGTTTGCTTGCTTTGAACATTGCTTCACGATCTTGATTTCGCCATGTTGATATTTTACTAAGTCTGTGAAGTGATATATTTTGCACTTTTGCCATGCTTGTTTGGACCTGTTATGATGTGATTTAGCCGTAGCTCAGTGTTCATCTTTTGTCAAGCATCTTGAGTAGATCACTTCCATATGCTTTGTTGATACGTTTGGGTGCAGTAGCTTAATTTCTTGTTGCTTGCTAAGTGGCATCATCTTTGTTAATGGCAGATTTGTGCCATTCTTGTTTTGCTTGTCATTTGCAAACCGTGCATCCGATTCGGTGATCTTTATATCGATTTCAACCGAAATCATCTCACCTTTCAGCGGCATACTTGGTTTGCCAAGTTGATGCCTGGTTCATCATTTTCCTTCGAACACGATCGCATTGCATATCACATCTCGCATATCATGCCATGTTTTGCATCATGTTGTTTGTGCATTGCACCGTGATTTATTGTGGTTCCTTTGTTTGTGTTCTTGCTTTGGGTAGAGCCGGAGGCGAGTGCGTGAGCGAGGAACCTGTTGAGAACGCTTACGAGGATCAAGCTATCGACAACTCTGAGAACCTTGCAGGCAAGATGACCATACCCTCGAAATCACTTCTATCTTTGCTTGCTAGATGCTCGCTCTTTTGCTATGCCTATGCTACGATGCCTATCACTTGCTTATCATGCCTCTCATATTGCCATGTCAGCCCCTAACCATCCTTTCCAAGCAAACCGTTGATTGGCTATGTTACCGCTTTGCTCAGCCCCTCTTATAGCGTTGCTAGTTGCAGGTGAAGATGAAGTTTGTTCCTTGTTGGAACATGGAGATGTTGTTCCTTGTTGGAACATGTTTACTTGTTGGGGATATCACAATATATCTGCTGTAATTAATGCATCTATATACTTGGTAAAGGGTGGAAGACTCGGCCTTATGCCTGGTGTTTTGTTCCACTCTTGCCGCCCTAGTTTCCGTCATACGGTGTTATGTTCCTTGATT
The DNA here is from genome assembly GCA_021605205.1 of Aegilops longissima. Taxonomy (NCBI): domain Eukaryota; kingdom Viridiplantae; phylum Streptophyta; class Magnoliopsida; order Poales; family Poaceae; genus Aegilops; species Aegilops longissima. The sequence continues at coordinate 266,200,986 of CM038681.1, read as the reverse complement.
TAGCGTTCCTTACGGTTGGGTGATTTATGGGACCCCTTGACAGTTCGCTTTGAATAAGACTCCTCGGCAAAGCCCAACTTTGGTTTTACCATTTGCCACCTAAGCCTTTTTCCCCGGTTTTCGCGAGCCGAGGGTCATCTTTATTTTAACCCCGGACGGTGCTCCTTGAGTCTTGGCCCGAACCGAGCAACTGCTTGGGGCCACCACGGGAAACTCGAGGCTTAGTTTTACTCGTAGCTTGACTTATCCGGATGTGCCACGAGCGAGATATGTGCAGCTCCTATCGGGATTTGTCGGCTGTCGGGCGGCTTTGCTGGTCTTGTTTTATTCTGTCGAAATGTCTTGTAGTCCAGGATTCGAGACTGATCGGGTCTTCCGGTAGAAGGAATATCCTTCGTTGACCGTGAGAGCTTATAATGGGCTAAGTTGGGACACCCTGCAGGTATTATCTTCAAAGCCGTGCCGCGGTTATGAGGCAGATGGGAATTTGTTAATGTTCGGTTGTAGAAAACCGAAGTTGACCTTAATTAATACACATCAACGCGTGTGTAACCGTGATGGTCTCTTCTTGGCGGAGTCAGGGAAGTGAACAGTGTTGGAGTTATGTTTGGCGTAAGTAGTTCGGGATCACTTCTTGATCGCTACTAGCTTCACGACCGTGCCTTGCTTCTCTTCTCGCTCTCTTTTGCGAATGTAGCCACCATATATGCTAGTCGCTTGCTGCAGCTCCACCTCACAACTCTGTCCTTCCTATAAGCTTAAATAGTCTTGATCTCGCGGGTGTGAGATTGCTGAGTCCCGTGACTCACAGATTCTACCAAAATAGTTGCAGTGTCGACAATGCGGTCTTGATGGCGCAACCGAGCTCAAGTGGGAGTTCGACGAGGAGCGTGGTCGTTACTATGTGTCTTTTCGATGATCGATAGTGGAGCCAGTTGGGACGATCGGGATCTGTGTAGCATTTGGGGTAGTCTTCTTTTATTTTGGTTCCGTAGTCGGACCTTGAGTGTAATCTGGATGATGGATGTTTATTTATGTATTGTGTGAAGTGGCGACCGTAAGCCAACTATGTATCTCTTTCCCTTATGTATTACATGGGTTGTGTGAAGATTACCTCACTTGCGACTTTGCTTTCAATGCGGTTATGCCTCTAAGTCGTGCTTGACACGTGGGAGATATAGCCGCATCGAGGCGTTACAAGTTGGTAATCGAGCCATCCCGACTTAGGAGCCCCCGCTGATTGTTTCTTTGGCGTTGTTGAGTCTAGAACAAAAATGTTTTGAGTCTTAGGATTATATATATCGAGAGTAGGATTCTTTTTACTCCCCATTCCTTAAATCGCTCTGGTGAGGTCTCTGACGTAGAAGTTTTGACTCTCCTCTCCTCAAATTTCACTAAAAAAAATTAGGATCACGCGGGTATCTTGGAATCGTTCGATGGTTTTGTGGCGAGAACATTGTTCTTGGTGCCTCGACATTTAGGGGTTGTGGCGGTGTCCCGGGGAGTTGAGCTCCGAGGTGTTGTCGTCACAATTTTATCGTTGCAGTTCTAGAATACCTGAGCTTGCCGACATCGAAATCTCTTTTGTACAGTTGTTGGTGAGATAACCCCGATAACTCAAAGATCTTTGGGGCGAGCACGGGAGTATTGCCATGACTCGTATAACGGATGCTTTTCGAAGGTCGAGGTACACAATTTCCGAAGGTTTCTTGGTTATGTGTTGACGGATGGATACAGCTGGATCTAGGTATTGTTAGTTTGGGTGATATATTTTGTGTCCCTGTATCCCCAACACCAGATTGCATAACCGAAAGTTTGGGAGTTTATAGGTGGGATTCAAGTAGCTCTTAGCTTTTCTTCCCGCAGATATTTGGTTTGTGATTGGGTAATCCTTACCACTTATTTGTTCGAGTCGTACCTTGTTATTTTTTTCATCAACCTTAATCAAGTGGCTTCTCACCTTAATGGACGTGTGATGTTAGCTTTTGGAATTCATTCGTTCATCCTTGTTCGAATGTTTATTGTGAAGACTATATGTTGCAATTTCTATCCGTTGATTCAACTTGTCTATCTGTCTATCAAAGTGATAACGGATGTCACCCTCTTCAGGATGGCTCCGCCAATGCGTCTGAATCCGGAACGCAATGATGGGAGTCAGTCGAACCCTCCACCTCCACCTCCGCCTCCGGAGGCATGGCAAGCTATCATGGCAGCCACTAATGCCAATGCTCAGATGATTTTGCAACTCTTACAAGAGCGTACCCAAGGGCAAGGCAATCAAGGAAATCAAGGCCAAGGCAACAACCAGCCGCACTTTGCTACCCTCAATCCGTTCCTCGCTAATCAGCCGAAGTCTTTCAGTTTCTGTGTCGAGGCCACAGACGCCGACGATTGGCTTGTGGACATATGCAAACATTTTGAATGTAGCAATGTCAGACTTGAGGACTTTGTCAAGTTTTCTTTGTTTCAACTCAAGGACCAAGCTGCTGAGTGGTTCCAGCAATACAAAGATTCCAGAGGAGGTCGTGTCATTACCTGGGATGAGTTCTGCCGAGACTTCAAAGCTCACCACATTCCGAAAAGTGTTGTTGAGAGCAAGCGTGAGGAGTTCCGCAATCTCAAGCAAGGCAACATGTCGTGTATCAATACAATATCCAGTTCAAAAACTTCGCTCGCTTTGCTAAGCAAGGCGTCCACGATGAAAAGAGTATGATCTATCAATTCAGAGGTGGTCTTAGAGAAGACCTGCAATTAGCTCTCGTGCTTTTTGAGCCAGAAAAGTATGATGAATTCTACAACATGGCTCTGAAGCAAGAAGCTGCCCAGCTCAAATGTGAGGCTTCTAAGAAGAGAATCAGGGATGAAGTTCAGTCTTCTTCTTCCTCTCAAGTGGCAGCTAAGCAGCAGAAGTTTTACCTTCCTCCTCCTCTGTTCCGTCAGCCTTATCAGCAGAAGAACTCAGGTGGGCGTGGATCTTCCCACCCACCCAACCCAGGCTATCAGAACAAGTCTAATTCTCAAGCTCCAAGGTCAAATGCTCCTTATCACCGTCCGCTCTCATAGGTGACTTGCAACAAGTGTCAGCAGAAAGGTCACTATGCGAACAAGTGCTTCAACCAAAGGCGCCTTCCGCTTCCTCCTCCTGTGAGATCTTCCAAGAATGTCAAAGTGGTCAAGCATAATCCAAAGCATGCCAAGGTGAATATGATGAATGCAGCAAGCGGAGGAATCTCTTGGCGTGATAATGGGTAATCTTCCGATTAATGATATTCCTGCAAAAGTTTTATTTGATTTGGTGCATCACATTGTTTCATGTCAAGACCGTTTTTGCCAAGCATGAATTCACTTCTTCACATTTGGGTAAACCCATGGATGTCGTTTCTCCGGGTAGCGGTTGAGCTCCAGTTTGGTGGTTCCGGATACCACAATCAAGATGGGCGACTATAGATTTCTGGCTAAACCAATTGTCCTTGGTGACTCGGATATTGATCTTATTCTTGGGATGGGTGGCTTTCTCAGCACAAAGCTCAGCTTGATTGTGCTGCTGGGAAATTCAATTGACTCACTCTTCTAATGATGTGATCATCTATGCGCTCGTGATGAAACCATTCGGTTGTTTTCTCTCAATGAGAAGGGCGAATTGGATGCTATCTCTCGATTCGATCGTTTGTGAGTACCAAGATGTCTTTCGGAAGAGCTTCGGGAATGCCTCCTCACCGGCGCTTGAATTCGTTATCGATCTTGAGCCCGGACTGAACCCGTTTGCAAGCGTCCATACAAGCTTGGACCTAATGAGCTGAAGGAATTGAAGAAGCAGCTCGATGAACAAGAGCGTCTGGGTTTGATCAAACCGAGTTCATCTCCTTGGGGTTGTGGTGTTCTTTTTGTCCAGAAGAAGGATGGCACGGACCGACTTTGTGTCGATTACCGTCCATTGAATAAGAAGACTATCAAGAACAAGTATCCACTTCCCAACATCAATGAGCTTTTCGAGCAACTCAAAGGTGCTAAAGTGTTCTCCAAGCTTGACCTTCGTATGGGTTATCATCAAATTCGCATTCGTGAGCAAGATATTCCCAAGACAGCATTCAGAACAAGCTTTGGTTCTTATGAATATACTGTCATGTCTTTCGGCCTTGTCAATGCTCCTCCAACATTCTCTCGAATGATGAACTTCATCTTCAACCCCTACACCAATGAATTCGTCATGGTCTATCTTGATGATATTTTGGTCTTCTCCTAGAATAAGAAGGATCATGCCAAACATTTGCGATTGGTGCTCGACAAGCTCAGAGAGCATCAATTATATGCGAAGTTTTCCAAATGTGAATTTTGGCTTGATGAAGTGCTTTATCTTGGTCACATCATCTCCGCCAAGGGCATCGCTGTTAATCCGAGAAGGTGTGCGCAATTGTGAATTGGGAACCTCCTCGAATGTCAAGCGACTTCGCAGTTTTCTTGGTCTTGCAAGCTATTGCGAAGATTCGTTGAGAACTTCTCCAAGATTGCAAAGCCTCTTTCCAACCTCCTCGAAGCATGTGAAGTATGTCTAGTCTCCACGAGTGTGGCGTTGCTTTCAATACTCTCAAAGAGAAACTCGTCACAGCTCTGTCTTAACTCCTCTGATGAATTCAAGCCATTGAAGTTTTACGTGATGCTTCTCTTCAAGGTCTCGGTCTGTGTTAATGCAAGAGAAGAGAGTTGTGGCCTATACCTCTCGCCACTGAAGCCCAACGAAAAGAACTACCCCACTCACGATCTTGAGTTGGCGGCGTTGTCCATGCATTGATAACATGGAGACATCTCGTGTTGGGAAGGAAAGTGGACATTTTCACCGATCACAAGAGTCTCAAGTATATCTTCACTCAACCCAACCTCAACCTCGAGCAAACTCGATGGGTGAAATGATTCAAGAGTACAACCCAAGTATTGAATATACTCTAGGCAAGGCCAATGTCATTGTAGATGCTTTGAGCGGGAAGGCTTCTCGCAGCAGTTTAATCCTCAAGCCCTTCCAACCGGACCTTTGTGAAGCTTTCCAAGCTGAATCTTCAAGTTGTTCCTCAAGGTTTTCTTGCCAACCTCATAGTCTCTCCTACTTTGGAAGACCAAATTCGTGAGGCTCAACTCCTGGATACCATGGTGAAAAAGGTGAAGCGTGGTATCGACAAGGGCATTCAAATACAAGTGCTTCCACATTGATGACAAAGATACTCTTTTCTTGAGGACGGATTGTGGTTCCAAAGGGTGATCTATGTAAAGTCATTATGAGCGAGGCACACAATTCGCTTCTATCCATTCATCCGGAAATGCGAAGATGTACCATGACCTCAAGCAGTCATATTGGTGGACTCGAATGAAGCGAGAAATTGCTCAATTCATGAATGAGTGTGATGTCTGCAGAAGGGTGAAAGCGAGAACACCAACGACCAGCTGGTCTCCTTCAACCTCTTGCTATTCCGAATGGAAGTTTGATCATATCGAAATGGACTTCGTGACTGGATTTCCTAAGTCCAAGCGTGGAAATGATGCTATCTTCGTTGTCATTGACAAGCTTACTAAAGTGGCTCATTTTCTTCCTATCAAAGAATCCATCACATCAGCTCGGTTGGCAGAACTATACACCTCCGTGATTGTCTCCTTGCGGCATTCCACAATTGATCTCTTGAGACCGTGGCAGCATCTTTACCTCCAAGTTTTGGGATTCTTTTCGAAGGCCATGGGCACCAACATTCGTTTCAAGACAGCTTTCCACCCTCAAACAAGTGGCCAAGTCGGCGAGTCAATCAAATCCTTGAAGATATGCTCGGGGCTTGTGTCATTTCCTTGATATGAAGTGGGAAGATTGTCTTCCATATGCCGAGTTCTCCTACAACAACAGCTTCCAAGCGAGTTCGAGGCAAGGCCCCATTCGAAATTCTCTATGGCGAGAAAGTGCCGTACTCCTCTCAATTGGTCCGAGACAGGTGAGCGCCAACTTCTTGGCAGCGACTTGATCACGAAGCGAAGAAATGTGCAAAGTCATTCGTGAGAATCTCAAAGCCGCGCAATCGCGCAAGAAGAGCTATTATGATGACAAGCACCGTGATGTGGCTTTTGAAATCGGAGACCATGTCTACCTCCGCGTCTCTCAATGAAAGGCACTCGTAAACCCGGTATCAAAGGGAAGCTTGCCCCTAGATCGTGGGTCCTTTCAAGATCATTGGCAAAAGAGGCGATCTCGCCTATCAACGAGCTTCCGTCCAACCGCGAACGTGCACGATGTGTTTCATGTGTCACAACCGCAAGTGCTTCAAGACTCTGAGCACACTATCAACCGAAGAAATTGACCTCCAAGAAGATCTCTCTTATCATGAGCACCCCGTTGCTATTCTTGAAGAAACCGAGCGCAAGACTCGCAACAAGTCAATCAAATTCCTGAAAGTGAAGTGGTCACACCATTCCGACCGAGAAGCCACCTGGGAGCGCGAGGATCACCTCCGTTCCGAATATCCGGAGTTCTTTCAGTCCTAGATCTCGGGACGAGATCCTCTTGTAGTGGTGGAGTGTTGTAACACCCCGGATGTAACTTTCCATATTTGTAACTCCAACTCTTGCCACTTTCGGCATTGTGATATGATATTCCCTCCGTGGTTGGGTTTCGTCTTTCTTTTTGCATTTTGTTCATGTCATGCATCTCATATCATGTCATCATGTGCATCTCATTTGCATACGTGTTCGTCTCATGATTCCGAGCATTTTCCCCGTTGTCCTTTTTGCAATCCGGCACTCCTATGTTCCCCGGCGTCCCCTTTTACATTTTTACGTGAGCGCGTACTAAACTTTCTCGGAATGGACCGAGGTTTGTCAAGTGGCCTTGGTACACCACCGTAGACCACCTGTCAAGTTTCGGGTCTTTTGGAGCTCGTTTGGTACTCCAACGGTTAACCTCACTCTCGCAAAGGCCTCTTTTAAGTTGCAGCCCAACACCCCTTCAAAACAGCCCAATAACCCATCTAAGTCACTTCCATGTCCATCGCCGTTCGATCACGATCGTGTGGGCGAAAACTGCACCCCATTTGGACACTCCTAGCTCCCTCTACCTATAAATATGCATCTCCCCCTCCAAATCCGGGCAAACCCTAGCATTTTTCCCTCTCCGCGCCGCCGGACGAAATCCGGACGGCCGGACACGTCCGCACGCCGCGCCCGGACGAATCAGGCCGTGCCACGTGGGCACCAGCGCCCGCCGCCCGCCCCAGCGCGCCCGGCCCGCGAGGCCAGGCGGGCCCTCCCAGCCAGCGCGCCGGGCGCACCTGCCTCCGCCGCCGCGCCGCCTTCCCAGCGCCGCCGCCCGCCGCCGCCTCGCGCCTTGCCATGATCGCGCCGACCACCCGCCCGCCGTCCGCCGCCGCCGCCCGGCCTCCGCCCAGCGCCGCCCGTCGCCGCCCAGCCTCTCCTCCCGACCTCGAGCCGCCGCCCGGCAGCGTACTCTGGATCCGATCGGATCTCAGAACGAGACGGTTGACTTTCCCCCGAGCCCCCGATTCCCTCCAAGTCTTTTTCTGTGATTATTTTGTTGCATTTCCATAGCACCATAACTTTGCACCCATAACTCCGTTTCGTGCATGTAATATGTCAAATTGTTCGCCTCGAAGAGTAGATCATTTCATTCCATTGCATCATTTTCATTTGAGCTCATCTTGATGCCCGAAATGCTGTTGGAAGAGGGCTATGTGATGTTAGTTTCTGTTTCTTAACAGAACATGCACTTTTGTCATTTTTTCCATTATTGATGTGTGCACCCTATGATCTTGAGTCCTACATGTGTTTTGGAATATGCCATGCCATCTTTACAGGGGTGTATTCCATGTATTTTTTTGGTCTCTGTGGTGACTAGCACAAGCATGCAAACAAGGCTTCATGATGTTGCTGATTTCAGCTCCTGTTTTGCTGATATTTTTATGCCATGTTAACTTGATGCTACAGAGAGTTCCATGCATATTTTGAGATATTTCAGTAAGGATGTTTTGAACATATGGTTATGCTCTATCCATCCATGCGCTTGTTTGCAATTATGGAGTGCCATAGTTTAAGTCAATCGATCTCTACTTTTGCTAAAAAATGTTTCCTGACAGATTGTTTACATGTTATTCAATTTTGCCAAGGTTGTTTTAGTTGATCCGTGTATGCTATGATGTTGTTCTTGCCATGTATAACTTCTATGCCATTTCTTCTTGATGTATGTATGCTTAGTTTATCATGTAATACTCTGTAGTGACATGCCCTGTTTCCTGAAATCTGTAACGAAACTTGCTATATTGACATGGGTGCTATTGCATCTTCTGATCCTTTTTGGCTCATGGTCAGTAAGGGACTTTTGTTCTATGCTTTGAGTAGATTCATTCAATGCCTTGTTTTGCTATTATAAGTTCCTGTAGCATGTTGTTTGCTTGCTCTCAACATTGCTTCCTAATGTTGATTCTGCCATGTTCAGTATTTTCTCTAAGTCTGTGAAGCTGATATATTTTGCACTTTTGCCATGCTTGTTTGGACCTGTTATGATGTGATTTAGCCGTAGCTCAGTGTTCATCTTTTGTCCAGCATCTTGAGTAGATCACTACCATATGCTTTGTTGATACGTTTGGGTGCAGTAGCTTAATTTCTTGTTGCTTGCTAAGTGGCATCATCTTTGTTAATGGCAGATTTGTGCCATTCTTGTTTTGCTTGTCATTTGCAAACCGTGCATCCGATTCGGTGATCTTTATATCGATTTCAACGAAATCATCTCACCTTTCAGCGGCATACTTGGTTTGCCAAGTTGATGACTGGTTCATCATTTTCCTTCCGAACGCATCGCATTGCATATCACATCTCGCATATCATGCCATGTTTTGCATCATGTTGTTTGTGCATTGCACCGTGATTTATTGTGGTTCCTTTGCTTGTGTTCTTGCTTTGGGTAGAGCCGGAGGCGAGTGCGTGAGCGAGGAACCTGTTGTGAACGCTTACGAGGATCAAGCTTTCGACAACTCGAGAACCTTGCGAGCAAGATGACCATACCCTCGAAATCACTTCTATCTTTGCTTGCTAGATGCTCGCTCTTTTGCTATGCCTATGCTACGATGCCTATCACTTTCTTATCATGCCTCCCATATTGCCATGTCAGCCCCTAACCATCCTTTCCTAGCAAACCGTTGATTGGCTATGTTACCGCTTTGCTCAGCCCCTCTTATAGCGTTGCTAGTTGCAGGTGAAGATGAAGTTTGTTCCTTGTTGGAACATGGAGATGTTGTTCCTTGTTGGAACATGTTTACTTGTTGGGGATATCACAATATATCTGTTGTAATTAATGCATCTATATACTTGGTAAAGGGTGGAAGACTCGGCCTTATGCACGGTGTTTTGTTCCACTCTTGCCGCCTAGTTTCCGTCATACGGTGTTATGTTCCTTAGTTTCGCGTTCCTTACGGTTGGGTGATTTATGGGACCCCTTGACAGTTCGCTTTGAATAAGACTCCTCAGCAAAGCCCAACTTTGGTTTTACCATTTGCCACCTAAGCCTTTTTCCCCGGGTTTCGCGAGCCGAGGGTCATCTTTATTTTAACCCCGGACGGTGCTCCTTCGAGTGCTGGCCCGAACCAGCAAGCAACTGCGGGGCCACCACGGGAAACTCGAGGCTTAGTTTTACTCGTAGCTTGACTTATCCGGATGTGCCACGAGCGAGATATGTGCAGCTCCTATCGGGATTTGTCGGCACAATCGGGCGGCTTTGCTGGTCTTGTTTTATTCTTTGTCGAAATGTCTTGTAGTCCGGGATTCGAGACTGATCGGGTCTTCGGTAGAAGGAATATCCTTCGTTGACCTTGAGAGCTTATAATGGGCTAGGTTGGGACACCCCTGCAGGTATTATCTTTGAAAGCCATGCCCGCGGTTATGAGGCAGATGGGAATTTGTTAATGTCCGGTTGTAGAAAACCCGAAGTTGACTTTAATTAATACACATCAACAGCGTGTGTAACCGTGATGGTCTCTTCTCGGTAGTCCGGGAAGTGAACACGATGTTGGAGTTATGTTTGGCGTAAGTAGTTCAGGATCACTTCTTGATCGCTACTAGCTTCACGACCGTGCCTTGCTTCTCTTCTCCTCTCTTTTGCTAATGTAGCCACCATATATGCTAGTCGCTTGCTGCAGCTCCACCTCACAACTCTGTCCTTCCTATAAGCTTAAATAGTCTTGATCTCATGGTGTGAGATTGATGAGTCCCGTGACTCATGATTCTACCAAAACAGTTGCGGTGCCGGCGATGCAGTCTTGATGGCGAACCGAGCTCAAGTAGGAGTTCGACGAGGGCGTGGTCGTTACTATGTGTCTTTCCCGATGATCGATGAGTGGAGCCAGTTGGGACGATCGGGGATCTGTGTAGCATTTGGGGTAGTCTTCTTTTATTTTGGTTCCGTAGTTGGACCTTGAGTGTAATCTGGATGATGGATGTTTATTTATGTATTGTGTGAAGTGGCATTGTAAGCCAACTATGTATCTCTTTCCCTTATGTATTACATGGGTTGTGTGAAGATTACCTCACTTGCGACTTTGCTTTCAATGCGGTTATGCCTCTAAGTCGTGCTACGACACGTGGGAGATATAGCCGCATCGAGGGCGTTACAGATAGCCACCGAGTCAAAGATGGCTTGCTGCAGTCAAACTCCACCACCCCCTTTGTTGATAATGTTGCATGTGTAGTTAGTTCTGATGTAAGTCTTGCTGAGTACATTTGTACTCACGTTTGCTTATTTTATGTTTTGCAGAGAGATGTCAGTCTCGCTAGTAGTTCCGCGTGGACTTCTACGTTTAGCTTGTTACCTCAGCTACGATCTTGTGCCCTCAGCAGGATCTGGTAGATAGTCGGGCTTCTCAGCCTTTTTCATTTGTAGATGTCTGTACTCAGACATGTTAAGCTTCCGCTTGTGCTTGTTGCTTGTATGCTCTGTATGCTGGGTCATGAGACCCATGTTTGTAATATCTCGCTCCTCGGAGCCTAATGAATAAATACTTGAGTCGTAGAGTCTTGTTGTGATGCCATGTTGTATTTACCCATATCGAGCATATTGTGTGTATGATTGAAATGCTTGGTATGTGTGGGATCCGACAAGCTAGTTGTTTATCCTCGGCAGCCTCTCTTATGGGGAAATGTAGTCTAGTGCTTCCTTGAGCCATAGTAATGCGCTTCTGCCCGGTTCACGGAGTCCTGCTAGCCCAAACACTCTTGCTTTGGACACTTGACTGGCGGCATGTGTTTCACTTCGTTCCTATGTGCATCCTGGGAAATGTCACTTGCGGTGATATCCGAGTCTGCCTAGCCTGCTACAGCCGGGATACCGAGTCTGTTAGCCAGTGCTACAGCCGGATTCACACGTTGATGACCGACATGATCGATGTGATTCATGTATGCCTGTCCCCATGGGTTAGTGCCGCTTTGGGTTCACGACTAGCCATGTCGGCCCGGGTTCTCTGTCATATGGATGCTAGCGACACTATCATATACGTGAGCCAAAAGGCGCAAACGGTCCCGGGCCATGGTAAGGCGACACCCGTGGGAATACCGTGCGTGAGGCCGCAAAGTGATATGGGGTGTTACCGGCTAGGTCGATGTGACTTGGAATCGGGATCCTGACACGTATGATGTACATCGTGAGGATACGGAACAACGAGTGGACTCCTTGTTAGTGTCGTCTAGGGAAAGGTAGTGATCGGGTGCTTACCCTGGGTACTTGAGGTATCGCGGGTCGTGGATGACATGGAAGTTCCCCGGATCTTCTGGGTAAAGTGTGCAACCTCTGCAGAGTGTAAAACTATTCGAATAGTCGTGTCCACGGTCAAGGACAATTGGGCGGTGCTGCTTAAACTATGTCCAGAGTTTTACAACCGTGTGTGTGAGTTGATAAAACTACTTGGGTCAAGTCAAAGGACTTGACATGATTGAGTTGGGTTGGTGCCCGCTCTATTTATGTTGATATCTGTAAGCTGTCCTCATGGTTACTTGAATCCTCCTGATGCATGTCTTACAAATTGTTGAACATGTCATTGCACTCAAAACTAGCTTTCTGCAAAAATTTACCTATATCATACATTGTTGTATCTTGAACCAAAACATGGGTTGCTTGCGAGTACATTCAAAGTACTCATTGGCTTGCCACTGGTTATTTTATTGGCCAGGCATGAAAGAACAGGATATAATGAAGAGTACCTTGGTGATGAACATGCGAACTAGGATGCTTCCCAGTCAGAATGCCTGTAGGGTTAAGGCTAATGGCATGGGTCCAAGTTGTTATTGAAGATTTCCGCTGCGATGATATACTCAAGACTTGACCATAATGGTCCTACTCGTGTAAAATGGTATGTATGGATGTAAGATTCTTGTTATTCAGCTTATGTGTGTTCAGTGAGCATTGATCTATGGGATCACTGTACACGTGCATTCGGTGATCACGACTTATGAGTCGGTGTCCCCACATACATAGAAGTTGTAGGGAAAGAGATGACATGGAGTATCTCAATTCCTATGAGTAGGAATTGGAAAAGAGATGTCATTTGGTTGACATCATAGGAACTTTTCTATTGAATCTAGAGATGACATGTATCTCAATTCCTATGAGGAGGGATTAGAAAAGAGATGTAATTTGGTTCATATCATAGGAACTTTTCTATTGAATATACGCTAATGTTTATTTTCCTTTGAAATTATGGGAGTATAGGAATCCATTCATATGAACCAAGTGGCTCTAAAGCTATAGAAATGATATCATGTTTATTTCCTTTGAAATGTGGAGTATATGAATCTATTCCTGTGAACCAATTGGCTCTAAAGGAAAAAATCCTATAAAAATCATACAATATAGAGTTCCTATGATATTCCTCCACACCAAAGATGGTTGAAATTGCTGCAGGTGATACGATGGTATTTCTTTGTAGACTCCTCCCCCATCTTTATACTTACCTCTCGAAGATGAATGAAATGATATATACATGGTATTCTACATGTGCAATTTGGTACACGAAAACTCGGTAAAAGTTTGCGAGGTTCGAATTTTCAATAAAGCTATATGCACTGCATTTTGGAACGGAGGGAGCATGCGGCAGTTGCTAACACTCACGTGGAAGATTTGTGTGTAGGAGGAGTGGCTGTTCTGTTAAATGACATGGCAAAACTGACACTGTCGGATGCCGATCTAACGGTTCTTACGGCGTTCGTCAGGAAAAGGCTTGTGGCGAACGTTTGTCAGATAATGATTTACGGACACATGCATTGCATTGATACGTGCCCCCCTCTCTCTCATGCACACGCACCATCCTGAGTCCTCTCGCACCCACCGTCTATCTGCAGGTAGACGTCACACACATATGTGCTCTTCACACCCTACCCTCAGAACTTCTAAAAAACAAAAGACGTCACGCACATTTTGTTTTAGCTCACACGTCACACACTTATACTATTACTCTTGTGGCGAACGTTCTTTGGGCATAGTATATTGTACTCTCACGAAGAGAAGCGGTGCACGCACGCACTAGTTCCCTCACACCCACTCGCGGGTACACGTAGGAGCGCATTTTTTTGAAGCTCGTACAACAAAATCACTCTGCTACATATATAAGCAGGAGCCTTAGCGCTTGCTTTACTAGGGTTCCACTCGTTCACTCTCTCATGCTCTCCAGATCTAAGCAAGACATAGGTGGCCACACACTCTCTCAGCTCACGGCTGGTCACAATATCCGGCCGGACAACCTCGACCGGGGCAGGGGTGTAGGTGCATCGTTCAAGCTGTCGTCGGCGGCGAGGGAGGAGACCAACGGCTGCCCGCGCGTCCCGATCGGCGGCCGTGCCGTTCTCTCCGAGAGAGCGCCGGCTCCGGAGGGCCTCCGAACCCTTCTTCCTCCCTGTGGTATTGTGGCCAAGATGCGGCCTCCCGACGCCGTCTTTGCCACATGCCAACGACCCTCATGTATATATTCCTTTGAAACCTGCCTTGCTCTACTGCCCCAGCTCCCCACTTGGCTTCGTGTGGATCTTTTTATACTTCCGTCCGCTGTTCCAAAGCCACCTAGAGTGTTACTGTTATTAGAGTTAAAGCTAGTTCATACAGTCGACTATAAGAGTTGGTTCAAATAGGGAAGAAAGTGGGAAAGCCGTAGCATGAATCTAGGAATTGGTTCTAAGAGGAAACGGGGGAAAGTAGTAGATATTGGCTACCCAACCGGTCTCTTGGTTGAAAAGACGAAGAAAGCATGGTGGATGGCGAAGGGTGGGGGGAAGTGGACCTATCTCTTGGTTGAAATAGGAAAGAAAGTGACGGGTGTTGTGGGGATAATGCAAATGAGAATGAGCAGGTCTAGATTTCCTGTGCTCACATAGGAAAATGTCGCCGAGGAGATAAAAAATGGGACAAATGCAGACACGCTGCCTGAGTGTTTGCCGCTCTCGGCAACCACATCTGCCTCTGTTGTCCCTACGCCCATTTCGCTACCGTTAATGTAAAATTACATGAAGCATTAAGCAATGCCACGTAATGTCACTATAAGTAATGGTCTAGTGCCATCAATAAATTGAAGCAATGCCACCACCATTTTATGAAGTGCTTCCATCTTGCTTTATTTCCCATGAATTGTGTTTTTTCAGTTACACTTAAATCTCACACTGCTAACATTGCTTAATCCTAGTGGAACTGCACAAATTTGATTGCACATTTACTGACCATGTGCTACTCTCATGACAGTAATACTAATGCTATTGTTCTGCATGTTAATCTTGTGGCAGTGTTGATGTGATGTGATGCTACTTACTTAAGGACACTTTCATACTGTCAATCTAGTTCCAATTATAACACAATAGATGTTGTTGTTAATCATACGCCACTACAAATATCTGTCACTGTTTAAATAACCGTATTTCGTATTTGCGCAAACAGGGATGTCTGTCTCCATATCGTTTCGGGATGTCTATCTTCGTATCGTTTCTATTCACGCAATCAAAAGCACACACCTCAGTTTTAGTAGAACTGCGCAAAATGAGATGGCTATCCCTCGTTGCCGTCGTCTAACCACCTGTCTTCCAGGTATTCCTATATTGGTAGTTACTAGGTAGAATGACCAACGCAATCTAAAAGAAGCTGATTCATACGTTTTACTTCCTGATTGCAGTGCAGAGACGAGCGAAAACATCTGCATCCTAGCCCAGAATGCACTTTCCTCCAGTTCATCCATGGACCGAGGACAAGCTGGCATGGCTGCATGGACGTTTTTGGGACAGGTGCGCGGACAAGAGGCATTGTGGTCTGCTTATTTCTGTAAATAGCGGCGCTTAAATTTAGTGGAATGCACAAGACTTTTAGCTGGTCAGTACACTGCATGGTTCAGTTCAGCATTTCAGCTGAGAACACAATTATAATTGGTTATTCTGGAATGAGAGAACCTAACCCTGGATGGTGGCAACAAGAAAAAACCAGAGTGAACTCCAGGAAATTTAAGCCTGTCGGGAGGCCCTTTGCTCAGAGAAGCCTTGCTTGTTTTTCCTGATTTGTAAACCTTCTCACAACTTTGTCTTTTGCTATTAACTAGTATATGTTTGTGTCAGTGGGAAACGACACCTATGGGATGACTAGAATCCCTTCTACAGTTGCGGGGCGCGGGGATCGTGAGAAGAGCGGGACCAACAGGTGACACAAAGGGAGATTTACCCAGGTTCGGGCCGCGAGGATGCGTAAAACCCTAGTCCTGCTTTGGTGGATGTATTTAGTGTTCTTGAGCTCTTGAACTAGCTCTAGGTGCTGCGAGGTTCCAAAGAGCCGAATCCTTTTCCTGGTCCCCTCGGGCCTCCTTTTGTAGGAAAAGGGTCGCCACAAAGGGCAAGGCAGGAGGTGGAAAGGGCAGTGCTGCGAGGTTATCCTCGACACAGGACAAGACGCATTTAACGCGAGGCTTAGGTCTCCCTTCACTTTATTGGGGATGGAGGCGAGGCCCGTCCCGTCCGTCGCTGCTCCTTCTCGCTTCGACACACGCCCTGGCCAGCGACGCATGCGGTGCCATGTAGGCAGGCAGGCAGCTGAGGTGGCGCGGTGGTGGAGCCTCCACGAAGGATTGCATGCCGCCATGCAGGTGCCTGCCCAGCTGGTTGGGTCGGCAGCTGCATGCGAACGGCGGTGAAGGCTTATCTGGTGCAGGCCTGACAGTGGCCCAGCTGGTGTGCGTTGGCGGGGGCCTTGTCGGGTGGCCCGGCAAGGGTCTTGCTGTGGCACGCTGGCTTCCCCGGCAAGGGTCTTGCTAGGGGGCTTGTGGGTTTCTTCGGTGAGGATGGCTGTCCTCTTACCCTCATTTGATCTTGAGCATTCTATGTCTTCACAAAGATCTGCATGCCACCATGGAGGTGCCTCCTGAGCCCTGTCCCAACGCATTTGTCTAAGCATTGGTGGGCTCAAGGGTGGCTCGCTCAGCTGGTGTGGGCAGGCTGCCCCAGCAAGGGTCTTGCCGGGGCCGCCGAGGCCACACGGCAAGGATCTTGCCGGGGGAACCTGCTTCGTCCCTCTGCTCTTTGTGGTATTGGTCCTTGTCGTTGCTTCATTTCCCTTGTGGCCTTGGCTTCTCTTCGGCTCCCCCTTCCTGCCGTGTTTATGCGTGGTCGTGGCGGGAGGCTCTGACTGCCCGTGCACAAGTAAAGGGGTCAAAAGCAGAGCCCCTACTTTTGTACACCGACAGGAGCCTCCGGGCCTGGGCCACACATAAGCGCAGCACGTTGTTGGGCCAGACCCACAACGGTGCGCAGGGCAGTTAGGGATGATTTTTATCGTGGCCACCGTTCCGTCCGATGTGCTTCCCTACGACCCGCGTTGAACGCGTGACGTGGGGATCGTGCGCGCGCATGACGTGGGCATGCTGGCGTCACCTTGTGGTGGATAGTAAAGAGGCGGCTTGCGTGTCTCTTTGAGACTGCAGGGCCGCCTCCCATTTACTGTCCTCTCTCGGGAACCATCGTTCCACACGTCCTATTGTGCCCGCCTCTTGTGCCACGTTCGCTGCATGTTGAGCGAATGACAGGCGCAGGGGTCGTGGGTAGTCGCGCGCGTGTGGGTTGATTCCCACGCGCCTTCAATGGAGCGGGAGGGCGGTCGACGTCCCCGCTTGCTGTCACTTCAAGAGGCCGGATTGGCCGAGAGGGGGTGGCCGAGCCTCGCTCCCGCCCCTTTATAAGGAGGGTAGCGGGAGGGACGGCGCCTCTCAAGCCTTCGCCATCTGCCTCTCTCCATTCCCACTTCATTTCTTCTCTTTCCATGGGGACGGGACGTGGTGACGCTTCATCGGTGGCGGCGAGGGTCTCGACCCGACAGCGCATCGCTCCACCCCAAGAGCTCGTAGCGGCGGAGCCGGCCGTTAGAGGAAGGGGGGGACGAGGTCGAGGCCACCGTGGTGCCAGAGGGTGAGGAGTACGGGGCGGCAGATCTGCCTCGCCTCCTCCAGCAGTTCCTCCTCCGAGTGGAGGGCCAGGCTGGGGACAACCCCTGCGAATTCTTCCTCAGGCTGCGCCATCCGCCGCACCGTCGCCTTCGCCTTCCAACCCCGTTTGCGCGGGAGATGGAGTTGGATCCGCCGCAGGCGCTGCGACTGCACATGAGGGGTTGTGGGAACAGTGGCACGTGGGTCGATGTCGAGTTCCCCGCCCTCACGTCATGTACCTTCATCGAGGGTGGAAGACCTTAGCTCGCTTCCACAGCTTGACAGATGGGCTCGCTCTCCATTTCAAACTGATGGAGGGCGGCCTCCTCTCCATCAAGATCTTCGGGCACTTCGGGACCCGCGTGAGGTGCTGCGTGGAGAGCTCTTCTGATGATGAAGATTCCTCCTCGAGCTAGAGTGACGAGGAGGACAACGACAGCGACGGCGAGGCTAGTGGGCGGCAGGATGACGGGTCCGACTAGGCGTCGGGCGCCACTCCGGGCGGCACCGGTGACCCCATCATCGGTGTCGCCGGCTCCTTGAACTTCTTGGGGTCGTCTCCTTGGGCGGCTGGCGTTGGGAGGCTGCCAAAGAGGAAGAGGGCGGGCGGCAAGGCCGTAAAGTTGGAGTACGTGGGCACCGACGCCTTCGTTGCGTACTGACGTCCTGCCACCTCGTCTTCGAGCTCTTCCTCCGGCGCCGCCATCACCATCCAGCCCTTGGACGGCCACCAAGATGTTCTCTTGGTGTCTTCTGCCACCCGTAGCTCGCCTAGGCGCCCCTTTTGCCCTCCTGCTTTTCTTGTTCCATTTCCTGAGGAGAGGGATAAGAAAGGGATTACGGGCATCTTATCTCTTTTTAGTTTGTATGCCTCCGGGCCTAAGTAGAATTTAAAGCTTGTAATCCCATTGCTCATGTTTTTCATTTCGTATGAACTGTACCTATACGAGATATTTTTTTATGAAAAAGGGATGTTTGCCGGGATTTTCGTTCGCAGGAGGAACCCACGACAAGGAATGAATCCTTGTTATCTTTAAGACAAACATTTCTCTCCCGGAAACAGGCCTTGCTGTTTCCCCACTTCGCTCGACCTTTCTCACGCTCTTGGCGGAGGTAGGGATGAGGTGGGCTTAACCCCCGTTCCTCTACTTATTTTGTCAGCTCACGACCAAACCAGGACGGGGATAACCCTCGGGTGCGAGAAGGGGAGCATGGTAGCTCGAGAGATAGAGCGGGTTTCATGTATCGATCCATAACGAAATGCATGATAGAGGATAAATGACTTATCTGGATCTGCTGCCCCCGGCGATCTTAGCTTGCCGCCGAGGGATCCTTGTCCTTCCAGCTCCCGGCAACTCTGGCTTGCCGGGGCTCGGGCGCCGGTCCCTCCCCTTTCTTCCGAAATAGCTCGGCAAGAATACTTACGTGCCCTGCGAACCAAACAAGATAGAGAAGAACAGAGAGACGCGCACTCGACCTCTAAGCTAGGGGTTAGCCGCGCTAAACTTTATCAACCCTAACCAAGGAAGAGACTCAACCTAGCATGCATGCAACAACTTAGGCGCCAGGCCTTCATTTATTTATGCTCACGGTCTGCGCTGGCTTTGTACAAAGGGTTACATGCCTTGCCGACAAGGCTTGTACAAAAGGGTGGCTTGTCGGGAGGCCGGCAGCGCTTTATGGGTAAAACACGAAGATGCTCGATGTTCCGGGAGTTACTCCTTGGGATAGCATCTTGGTCTCAGCCGGACAAGCGCCGCACTGGTGACTCGTGTTACCCGATAAGGGCATTCCCACTTCGGCGTCAACTTGTTGGAATTCTTGGCCGACTGAACATGCCGAAGAACAAGGTCGCCTTCCTCAAAGCTCCGGGCATGAACCTTGCAGCTATGGTAGCGGCGCAAGACTTGTTCGTAGAGTGCTGCTCTCACAGCCGCCCGGAGACGATCTTCCTCAAGGAGTGTCGCATCATCTTGCCGCAATTGCTCTTGCTCAAGCTCATCATAAGCGAGCACCCGAGGTGACCCATATATGAGTTTTGTGGGGAGAACTGCTTCTGCCCCGTAAACCAGGGCAAAGGGTGTCTGGCCGGTGGCTCGATTTGGCGTCGTTCTGATCGACCAAAGAACCGCCGACAACTCATCAATCCAGCGCTTCCCGGTTTTGCGTAGTCTGTCAATGGTCCTTGTCCTCAAGCCTCGCAGGACCTCGGCGTTCGCTCTTTCTGCTTGGCCATTGAGGGAGTCCTGGATTAGGGGGTGTCCGGATAGCCGAACTATCACCGTTGGCCGGACTCCTGGACTATGAAGATACAAGATTGAAGACTTCGTCCCGTGTCCGGATGGGACTTTCCTTGGCGTGGAAGGCAAGCTTGGTGATACGGATATGTAGATCTCCTACCATTGTAACCGACTCTGTGTAACCCTAACCCTATCTGGTGTCTATATAAACGGAGGGTTTTAGTCCGTGGGACAAAAACAATCATACCATAGGCTAGCTTCTAGGGTTTAGCCTCTACGATCTCGTGGTAGATCCACTCTTGTACTACCCATATCATCAATATTAATCAAGCAGGAGTAGGGTTTTACCTCCATCGAGAGGGCCCGAACACAGGTAAAAACATCGTGTCCCTTGTCTCCTGTTACCATCCGCCTAGGCGCACAGTTCGGGACCCCTACCCGAGATCCGCGGTTTGACACCGAGATTGGTGCTTTCATTGAGAGTTCCTCGTGTCGTCATCCTTAGGCCCGATGGCTCCTTGATCATCAACAACGGCGCGGTCCAGGTGAGACTTTTCTCCCGGACAGTTCTTCGTATTCGGCGGCTTTTGCTGCGGGCAATTCTCTTGGCCATCACGGAGCAGAGAAGCTCGCCCCTGGCCATCGAGTCAGATTTGGGAGTTTGAACTACGGCCGACATCGCGGAGACTTGATCTTCGACGGTTCAAGCCACAACCAAACACGCCCGCCTTGTCTCGATGGGCGCGATCTAGCTCTGCCGCCGAGCAGTGCCACTGGAGGCCGCACGGCGTCCGCTCCGACCCTTAGATCGGGCCGACTCCGCTGATCGAGGGCGAGTGGTTGGACACCGCCTCGGGGCTACGATCTCTCTGGCGATTGGGCGAACTCCATCCTGTCTTTGCGAAGCCGTGACTCAAGGTTCCGGACTCCTCTTGGACTCGAACCCTCCGCGTCCCAACCAATCGAATCCAATTGGGCGCCGATTATGGAGTTCACTGCCACGGACATCTTTCAGCACTCGCCCTTTGGCGACATCCTGAATTTACTAAAGTCTCTCTCTTTATCAGGAGAGCCCTGGCCGGACTACGGTCAGGAAGGTTGGGATGTGGACGACAAAGAAATTCAATGCCCACCCACCGCCCACTTTTTAGCCACTGTCGAAAGTTTAAACGACATGCTCGATTTCGACTCCGAAGACATCGACGGTATGGACGACGATGTAGGAGACAACCATGAACCAGCACCTATAGGATACTGGATAGCCACCTCATCCCATGATGTATACATGGTGGATACACCTAAAGGAAGTGACGACGAGGAACAACGGGACACTACGAAGGATAAATCCCTCGAAAAGCAGTCAAAACGGCAATGTAAACGCCTCGACAAAGACGGCAGCCACACAGACCCAGCCATAGAGCAGGGCGAACCGGTGGACAACGAACATGCTATCGAGCAACCCTCCGAACAGGACAACTTGGATAAACAACCCGTCCCGGCGAAGATATGATCCGGACAATCTCACGCCGGACAAATTGTTGGAGCGAAGAACCTCCACAAAAGGCTAAATCGCCATTGCGTAGCCTGAAAAAGAAAAGCGGAAGCTCAAAACAGCGGAAGACGCACTCGAATCAGATGGAGCAAAGTACTCAACACCATGAGAAATATGGCGGCGAGCCGCCAAACAAGAAACTACCAAGCGCAAATTACTGCCATAATTCGATGAGGAGGTCGTGAGCCCCGCAATCAAAGAACAAAGAGGCCGCCGGTCGGATAGAGCGACCACATGGCAAACATGGAAGCGGCAAGCGGCGCCGCACCTGGCCGACGCGATCCGCATAAGGATTTGCATCAAAAGGATGGCCCGATTAGGTCCATCTATGGGCCAAGAAAGCAAGCTCTTCCAAGCAAAGCAACCGCCAAATATCCGAACATCACGGCACACCCAAATATGGGGTGCCGACACCCCAATGTTTCACCGATGAGGTCTTTGGATCACAATTCCCGGCGGAGATTCAAACCCGTAAACATAGAGGCATACGACGGAACAACAAACCCTGGAGTCTGGATTGAGGATTACATCCTCCATATACACATGTCTAGAGGAGATGATCTCCACGCCATAAAATACTTACCCCTCAAGCTCAAAGGGCCAGCCCGGCATTGGCTCAAAAGCCTCCTTGAAAAATACCATTGGAAGTTGGGAAGAGCTCGAGGATGCTTTTCAGGAAAATTTTCAAGGGACTTATGTCCGTCCTCTGGATGTAGATGATTTAAGTCACATAACTCAACAACCCGGAGAGTCAGCCCGCAAATTCTGGAACAGGTTCCTCATCAAAAAGAACCAAATAGTCGACTGTCCGGACGCCGAAGCCTTAGCAGCTTTCAAACACAACGTCCGAGGCGAATGGCTCGCCAGACACCTCGGCCAGGAGAAGCCGAGAACAATGGCTGCATTAACAAGCCTCAAGACCCGCTTTTGCGCGGGAGAGGATAGTTGGCTGTCAAGATGCAGTACCAGTGACCCAAGTACATCCGAAGTCAGGGATGGAAATGGAAAACCACGACGTAGCAAGGACCAGCGCCGGACAAAGGGAAACAGCCCGAAGAGCACGGCAGTCAACGCCGGATTCAGAAGCTCCCGGCAGAATCATAAAAAACTGCCCCTCAAGGACAACAGCGACGAGCTATCCAACCTAAACAAAATCTTGGACAAAATATGCCAAATCCACAGTACTCCCGGGAAGCCTGCAAACCATACCCACAGAGATTGTTGGGTCTTCAAGCAGTCCGGCAAAGTCAATGCCGAACACAAGGGGCTCGACACACCAAGCGAGGACGATGACGACCCCCACAAGCAGAGCACCGGAAAACAAAAGAATTTCCCACAAAAATTCAAAACAGTAAACTCACTTCAAGTGACAAAAGGGAAAAACAGAGCGACGCCCATAGAAACACGCACCGCACGGTCTATCCCAGCAGAGTCCCAACGATGGTTGTCAAAACCAATCACCTTCGATCATCAGGACTATTCCGGAAGTATCCGGAACGCAGGATGGACTGCCTTGATATTAGATCCTATAATCGGCGGACTCCAATTTACACAAGTCCTAATGGACGGAGGTAGCGATCTAAACCTGCTATATCGAGGACACAATCCATAAAATGGGGATAGACCCAACCAAAATTCGCCATAGAAACACCTCCTTCAAAGGGGTAATGCCAGAGCCTATATGCCCATTATGCGGGCTCCCTACTGCTAGAAGTTGTTTCGGCTCATCCGACAACTTCCACCGTGAAAAGTTAACCTTCCACATCGCCCCATTGAAAGTAGCTATCAAGCACTCTTTGGGGCGTGAAGCTTTACGCCGCTTTAACGCAATACCGCATTATGCATCTCTTACACTTAAAATGCCCGGTCCACGCGGCATCATCTCATTAAATGGGAGTTTCAAGTGTTACTCGAGCACGGAAGAACGTGAGACTGCCTTGACAGCCCCACACTAATCCGTCTCCGCTAATCAAAGCACCTGAATAGGTCATTCGAACCCCGGCCATGGCTAGACGAGTCCGGCGTAAACATATAAACGCCTACTAGCAGCATACCCCCGTACAAGGGGCTGCACGCATGTACAACAAGAGATAATAAAGCTCAATTTTATTCACTTTTCGAACCGTACTCTGTTTATTTAATAAAAAGTACATTTTTCGCACGATATTTTTTTTCTTTGGAACTAAGTTCTTCTCTTTTACAAATGAACACCGTGCTACACCCGTCCAGGATCGGCTGCACGGAGACACAGCGTAGGCGTGCGGAGAGGGACCCGTTACAACGATTCTTTTCAGATTAAGACCTGCGTAAACCTTTTTCTGTCTCTTATTGATACACATCCCCCGGTTTCTTGCTATAACCGAGGAGGAGGCTGGCGTTTTGGCATCGGCTGCACCAGAATTTTTGCGCGTACCTGGACACCAAGGGCTTAGGGCATTATTCTGCCCGTTTTCATAAAGACCGAATACCTTAGGGAGTGTTCAGCATCTCGAGTTAGGCCTTATATGCATCAGCTCCGAATCATGTCTTTGGTCAAATGTTGGGTTTGCCCGGCTCCTGTGTTTTGCTGCCTTACGTTCCGTTCTATCGGCTAAGCGGCACCGGAGAACTCTGCGATTGTGCCCGGTTCGGCCGGTGAGCACCTCGATGAAAGCGAAAACTGACTGTCATGATATAGCGTGAGACTGGTCAACCACTCGATGACCCACCGGAATGTTTAGAATTCCCCCACATTAACGAAGGACCATTTCCCGGTCAGGCACATACGCGCCCCGAATTCGGGAGAGCGCGGTGCCCCTAGGGGCTATATAGTAGCCCCACCATCGAACTCCTACGGCTAAGTGAAAGTGATAAAGCATTATAGTCCGGTTGCCTAGTTTGCTACGCTATCACCTCCTTTACAAGACAAAGACGCTGGATTAAGTGTGAAAATGCGCCTTTTTGCAAACAGCCCCGCACTATGTGCGTGGGGGCTGAAGCCGAAGACTTCCATCTTTCAGGTTATATACACATATACATCAACGGCCGCACATGAGGTGTTTTAATACTTGAACGCACAAGTATTAAAAGCTCTTATATTATATTGAAACATTGTTTTCACAAATCATACATGTCATTAAAACATAATATCCTTTGAGCACTGCGTCTCTATTAAGCAGCGCCTGCGGAGACTTCCTCAAAATAGTGCTCGGCAGGTACTCGGTTTCTGTCCGAATCTTGGGATGCAACGTCGGTGGCCTTCATCTCCGCCCAGTATGTCTTGACACGGGCAAGAGCCATCCGCGCACCCTCTATGCATGTTAACCGCTTCATTGCATCGATATGCGGCACCGCACCAAGGAACTGTTGCACCAAGCCAAAATAACTCTTCGGCTCGAGCCTTTTCGGCCACAAATGAGTCACGACAGCCTTCATGGCAAGTCCGGACAACCTATTTAGCTCAGCCCATTCGGCCAAGCGATCAGTTAATGAAAGTGGATGCTCCGGACTATGGAACTGCGACCAAAAAAGCTCTTCCATTCAGTGATCCTTTTGACCTCGGAAGTGTTGACGCGTCTGCGGCACTCACCGCCAAGTCGAGATAAGCATCCTCCGCACCCCACAGCCGGTCCAATTGGCGTACTTAGGATCCGTGAATTTCCTCCGCATCAAAAGGGCTTTCCAGCCGCAATATCTCGACTGGCGTAGCTCCTCCTTCATAGCTCTCATCGCGAGCGAGTATCCTTAACCTCGGTGGCGGCCTTTTCAGGTCCTCTTATTTCGCTCGATGTTCTTTTCAAGAAGCTTCATAGCGGTGAGTAGCATTCTTCAATTTCACGGCCATCTCTGCCATTTCTTTCTTGCTTGGCGATGAGTAGCCTGTTCGACTTTTAGCTCTCTGCCGCCTTTAAGGCAACCGCATCACTTTTACGGCTTGCTCCTTGTCTCGGCGAGCTCGCTTGAAAGGCTCTCTATAGCAGCGGCACCATCTGCATTAAGCATACATGTTGTAAGGCATGGGCATCAAGCTCCCTTACCGGTGTCGCGGAGAGGTTGCATACCTTGTGACTTGTCAAGCCGCTTATTAACAAGCGTGATGTCGCATCCGCCACATCAAGTTGCCGCTTGAGTTCGGCAAATTCATCAGCCGGCTAGCCACGGACGCCGCCACCTACATAGGAAGATCGCATATTATACTGGGGTTATGATCCTCGGGCGCCGTCATTTTGACACCGCACCAAGTCTTAGGGGCTACTATCTATCTGAGGCGCATTTATATGCAAAACTGCGGGAAGGTACATCATTTTGCGTACCACAAAACCCGTCGATAAACTTACGGCGGCTTCATACAATCCGCTCTCGAGGATGAAATCCTTTCAATCACCGTACCAATTAATGTATGGTGATCTTCCGAGATAAACGCTTCGCCGAGCAGATCTTGACTCCTCCGACCGTACACCCGTTGGTGCGGACTCGTCCGGTGGCCTTTTCGAAGGCGGACACGGAGGGCTTTGAGGGACATCGGCTGCCTTACGGCCCCGCGGATTCGGAGAAGTCCTCGCGAAGACACCTCGGGTCGTCCACCTCGCATAACGGTATGGCAGGCGGAGGCGTTCGCTCTCCATCATCTCGGACCAAGATCCCTGAGGAGCTCTGCTGTGAAGGGCTGAGATCCGTACTACAAGGTAAAATTTGGTTACCTTCAGAAATAAAGCGGGATGTCTCTCTTTAAAAAAATGCCCCCCTTTACTTACGGCTCATTGGAGGCTGATCTCCTTGGGGAAAT
Source organism: Aegilops longissima (assembly GCA_021605205.1). Classification (NCBI taxonomy): domain Eukaryota; kingdom Viridiplantae; phylum Streptophyta; class Magnoliopsida; order Poales; family Poaceae; genus Aegilops; species Aegilops longissima. Next base: position 266,174,970 of record CM038681.1, on the reverse strand, counting down.
AGTGCGGCCGGGCATCTCCGCCGCAGGTCCCTCTGGTGAAGATTTCTTCCCCGCTTGAGGCTTTGGTCTCCGGATCTTGAAGCGGTCCTCTTCTCCCTTGGAGGAGGATTCTCGATCCCCCTTTCTTGATAGCCTCCTTCACGGAGGTAGTAGTTCCTTGTTCCCCCTTCGCCTTCTTCAAAAGGCACTGACCTCTAACATCTTGGTTAATACATGATCCGGCGTGGTCTCGGGGAGGGCGGACACTGATCAGTTTTGCTTTTGCTATCCACTCCTGTTTAAAGGATAGCTCTTTCAAGGGAAAGTCTATGATAAATATGCGGATAGCATGTCCGGGTACAGGATTACTTACTTGAGTATCCGGGCGATTGCAGCTCAGACCTGCGTCCTCGGTTAAGTCCGGACACATTTCTTATGATCCGAAGAACAGTTGGTATATCTCCACGGGCGTTACGCCCATAAAATGTTGGAGAGCTCGTGGTCCCTCCGGATTAAACTCCCACAGGCGAAGGGGGCGACGTTTGCAGGGCAATGTGCGACGAATCAGCATGACCTGCGCTACTATGACCAGATTGATCTCTCTCTCTCTCTCTCTCTCTCTCTCTCTCTCTCTCTCTCTCTCTCTCTCTCTCTCTCTCTCTCTCTCTCGGAGGTCTCGAATATGGCCCTGCAACAGAGGTACGTCCTTGGACGGTCCCTAGTCGAGCCCTTTATTGACCCATGACGCCCGCCACAGTGGAGGACCCGAGCGGAAGGCAGGTGGCGCCGCCCATTTGTTGCCCCTGGGAGCAGTGATATAAAACCACTCATGTAGCCATAAATTGAGCTCCTCTTGAAAAGAGCCCTCGGGCCATGGAGCATCCACATTCTTACTTATAACAGCCCCTCCGCACTCTGCCTGATGCCCCTTGATCATCTTAGGCTCCACTTTGAAGGTCTTGAGCCACAATCCGAAGTGAGGGGTAATGCGGAGGAAGGCTTCACATACGACAATGAGCGGCGAGATGTGGAGGATGGACTCGGATCAAGTCATGGAATTCCAGCCCATAATAAAACATGAGCCCCCTCACAAAGGGGTCCGTTGGGAAGCCTAAACCCCGAAGGAAGTGAGACACGAATACCACGCTCTCACCAGGCTCAGGAGTGCGAATAACCTGCCCTTGGGCAGGCAACCTATGCAAAATTTTGCCAGTTAGATACCTGGCGTCTCTCAGCTTTAGCACATCTTCTTCCGTCACGGAGGAAGACATCCACGGGCCGTGCAGGTCGGAGCGGACATCGTTGAAGGTCCGGCGCCTAAATCTGGAGCTTTGGGTGTTGGAACTTCGGCGGCGGATTCGATTGAGATTTTAAGAAAGGAGCGGGCCTTGGTCTCGTTATAAAGAGGTTGAATACCAAGAGCCCTCCCGTGACCGTTTGGGACTCGCCTTGGATGGAGGCGTGCCAACGGGCACGGCCCCGGGTTACCCACGCCCGTATTGATGAGGATCCCAGAATAAAGGGGGCACGATCTCCGCTTTGATAAGATGTGCCGAAGAAACTGCCTCGCTAAACGTGCTGAGGTGGGACAGTAAAAACGATTTATATAAAGGCCTGGCCGTGGTGTGATGTCACGCCGCGGAATACGTCAGCAGATATGTGCAAAGGTTATTCTCTCTACGGTAGTATGTGGAACTTGTTTTGCAGAGCCGGACACTATCCTTGTGTTCAAAATCTTCTATGAAGTATTCGGAGGAGGAACCCGCCTTGCAATGCCAAAGACAATATGCGCGCCGGATTCGTCATCATTGAAGCCTGGTTCATGGGCTACTGAGGGAGTCCTGGATTAGAGGGTGTCCGGGTAGCCGAACTATCACCGTTGGCCGGACTCCTGGACTATGAAGATACAAGATTGAATACTTCCTCTCGTGTCCGAATGGGACTTTCCTTGGCATGGAAGGCAAGCTTGGCGATACGGATATGTAGATCTCCTACCATTGTAGCCGACTCTGTGTAACCCTAACCCTATCTAGTGTCTATATAAACCGGAGGGTTTTAGTCCGTAGTACGAAAAACAATCATACCATAGCTAGCTTCTAGGGTTTAGCCTCTCTGATCTCGTGGTAGATCCACTCTTGTACTACCCATATCATCAATATTAATCAAGCAGGAGTAGGGTTTTACCTCCATCGAGAGGGCCCAAACCTGGGTAAAAACATCGTGTCCCTTGTCTCCTGTTACCATCCGCCTAGACGCACAGTTTGGGACCCCCTACCCGAGATCCGCCGGTTTTGACACCGACAACCGTTGCTCCGTGGATGTGCCACGGAAGCAAAATAAACCCTGCTGCCGAGATCCTCAATGTACTGCATGAAGGTGTGGCTTGTGAACTGTGTGCCGTTGTCAGTGATGATCCTGTTGGGCACCCCAAATCGGCACACTAGTCCCTTGAAGAACTTGATGGCTGACTGCGATGTCACCTTCTTTACCGCTTCCACTTCTTGCCACTTTGTGAACTTGTCGATTGCGACGTACAAGTACTCAACGCCCCCGACGGCACGGGGGAATGGGCCCAGTATGTCGAGCCCCCAGACCGAGAAGGGCCAGGAGAGAGGGATGGTTTGGAGGGCTTGAGCTGGTTGATGAAGCTTCTTTGAATGGAACTGGCACGCTTCGCACTTGGTTACTAGTGCCGTCGCATCCTGGAGGGCGGTGGGCCAGAAGAAACCTTGCCGGAAGGCCTTGCCGGCAAGGGCCCTCGACCCTATGTGGGAGCCAAATATGCCTCCATGTATCTCTGCCAACAGATTTTGTCCTTCCTCCCGGGAAATGCACATCAATTTCACCCCATTCGGTCTTCTTCTATACAATACGCTGTCAACGAATTGGTACAGAGTAGACCGGCGGGCTACTCTTTCTGCTTCTCCCTGTTCCTCAGGAAGCTCTCCTTTTTGAAGGAATTGGACGGTATGCTGTGCCCATGCCGGAGCCCGCGGCTCGACGACAAGGACCAAAGGCATCTCTTCTGCCATGGGAGCGGCCGCCTCCACGACCATGACCTGAGGTCCTGCCGGAGTCGGTTGCCCCGTGGCAGGATCGGCATCCGTAGCAACATCTTCGTCGGCGGCTCCGGGGAGCTCGGTGGGGAAGTACTTGCCGGGGCCTAGCTTCCTCCGCTTGTTCCGCTCGGTCAATGGTTCAACGGACGGCTGGGTTAACTGAAGCACAAAAGTACCTGGTTCCACAGGTAGCTTGAGGGCAGCGCGCTTCGACAGGTAATCGGCGGTGTCCTTCTCCGCCCGAGGGACATGCTCCGCTTGTATACCGTCAAAGTGTTCCTCCAGTTTCCTCACCTCCTCCACGTAAGCTTCCACAACGGGCTTTCATAGTCCTTGTTGATCTGCCTGACGACGAGATGTGAGTCACCCCTGACGATGAGCTTTTTAACCCCGAGGTCCACCGCGATCCTCAGACCGGCAAGCAAGCCCTCGTACTCGGCGGTGTTGTTGGTTGACATCTCCCGGGGGAAGTGCATCTGGATGACATACTTGAGGTGCTCTCCGGTGGGTGCGACATGCAGCACACCAGCGCCGGCGCCTTGCAGCGAGAAGGCACCATCAAAGTACATGATCCAGTAGTGACTCGTTTCCTTGCCAGGGAGAGTGGTTTCTTGTACCTCTTCATCGGGCGTCGAGGTCCATTCTGCAACAAACTCCGCCGAGATTCTGCTCTGAATTGTCGAGGTACTTTCGAACTTTAAACCGAAGCTTGACAGCTCCAGGGCCCATTCAACAATCCTCCCCTTTGCATCTGGGTTATGTAGTATCCGTTGCAATGGGAGGCGGGTGACCACCGTGATCTCATGCGCTTGAAAGTAACGGCGCAGCTTCCTCGAGGCCATTAGGAGGCCGAAGAGCAGCTTTTGCACACCTGAGTACCTCGACCTAGCCCCCTGCAAAAGGGAGCTGACGAAGTAAACTGGGTGTTGCACCATTTTCTTCTTTTGCGCTTCTTCACTTGGTCGTGTGGGTCCTGTCGCACGGGCGCCAGTCTTGCCTTGGCCGGACCCTGCCGGGGGTTCAGCCTTGCCGGGGCTGAGCCCTGCTGGGGAGGGTTTCGGCCGGCCAACCGTCGACTCTGCCGTAGCTGCTGTCTCTTCATCAACCTCTCTCTGTGCCACTAGTGCGGCGCTAACCACCTGATTCGTTGCCGCTAGATAAAGCAGCAACGGTTCTTGTGGTCTAGCGCAACCAGCACTGGGGTAGAGGAGAGGTACTTCTTCAAATCTTGAAGCACAGCCTTGGCCTCTGGGGTCCACTCCATCGACCCTGCTTTCTTTAAGATCTTGAAAAAAGGAAGGGCAAGCTCTGCGGACTTGGAGATGAACCAGCTCATGGCAGCGACACAGCCAGTGAGCCGACGCACGTCCTTGATCCATTTGGGTTCCTCAATCTGCTCGATAGCCTTGATCTTATCTGGGTTTGCTTCAATCCCGCGCTGGGACACAAAGAACCCGAGAAGCTTTCCGGGCGGGACCCCGAAGACACACTTCTCAGGGTTCAATTTGAGGTTGATCTTGCGCTGGTTCCCAAATGTTTCCTCCAGATCTTGCACGAGCGTTGCTTTGTCCTTGGTTTTGACCACTATGTCATCCATATAAGCTTCCATATTTCTATGTAGCTGGGGCTCAAAACCAATTTGGACTGCTCTTGCAAAGGTCGAGCCAGCACTCTTCAACCCGAAAGGCATCCGTAAAAAGCAATATGTACCACATGGGGTGATGAATGTTGTCTTTTCCTCGTCTTCCTTTGTCATGAAGATCTGGTGGTATCCTGAGTAGGCGTCCAGGAACGATAAGAGGTCACACCCAGCTGTGGAGTCAACAATCTGGTCGATGCGCGGCAACGGGAAAGGATCCTTTGGGCAGGACTTATTGATGTCTGTGTAATCAATACACAGCCTCCATTTCCCATTTGCCTTGCGCACCACTACCGGATTGGCCAACCACGTTGGGTGGAGTACTCCTCTCACCAAGCCTGCCGCCTCTAGATTTCTAATTTCCTCTGTGATGAACTCCTGCCTCTCCAGAGCTTGCTTTCGGACCTTCTTCTTGACGGGCCGTGTAGGAGGACAGAAAAAAAGGTGGTGCTCAATCACCTCCCTGGGAACGCCGGGGATGTCGGAGGCTTGCCATGCAAACACATCGACATTCGCCCGCAGGAAGGCGACGAGCTCACTTTCCTATTTGCTGTCGAGGGTGGAGCTTATGGTAAAAACTCCCCCCGTACCATCCTCCTTGACGGGCACCTTCTTGGTTTCTGGTGGCATGGCCCTGGACTTCTTGCTCCTGCCGGCGGAGCTCTCTGGCACGTCCTCAAAGGGAGCGCAACACCCCGAAGAGGTGCGCTTGCCGGAGTGGGTGCTAGGAGTCTCGCCGGTCATCCCCGGGCTCCGTCGGCAGGAGTAGGTACCTTAGCGGCAGCTGCTGCAACTGCTTCCCAGTAGATTTGGTCAGCGCAGATCAACACATCTTTCTTGTCGGAGGGGACGGTGATGATGTTCATCGGCCCGGGCATCTTCAGCATGTTGTAGGCATAGTGTGAAGCCGCCATGAACTTGGCCAGTGCCGGGCGACCGAGGATCCTGTTGTAAGGCAAGGAGATCTCGGCTACGTCAAAAGCAATCCTCTCCGTCCTGTGGTTCAGCTTGCCTCCGAATGTCACGGGCAGCGTGATCTTTCCCTTTGGCTGGCTCCTCCCTAGGTTAACCCCTTGGAACGTACCCGTCTCCTCGAGGTCTCCATCAGGGATCTGCAGCCTTCTAACCACAATGGGTGAGATCAAGTTCAGGCCGGCCCCGCCGTCAACCAACATCTTCGTCACCTTGAGGTTGCGGATTGTTGGTGAAACCAACAATGGCAAGCATCCGACCACAGTGGTGCGGTCAGGGTGATCCTCGGTGTCAAAGATGATGGGCGTGCTGGACCATTTCAGCGGCTTCCGTGCGTCAAACGACGGCTCCACCGCTGTGATCTCACGCACCAACTGCTTGAGTTGGCGGTGGGATGTGTGCAACGAGGCGCCGCCATCGACGCACATGGCCTCTCTGGCTTTCTGAAACTCATGGTCGCCGGACTCGTCGTCCTCGTCACGATCATCGTCTTCCTGCTTCTTGTCACGGCCCCGGGCGGCCCTCTCTTGCTGTCTCTCCTTGCCGCAGCGGCCTTCTTGGCCGCCACGTTTCTTGCCGGATCCTTCGGAGCCATCTGGGCCTTTCTCCTTGTCCCGCCGCTCATACTCGGCTTTATGCTTCTTGGCGAGCAGCTCTACTTGCCGGCAGTTTTGGAGGTCGTGGCCCTTGGTCTGGTGGATCTTGAAGTACTGCTTGTCGGAGGCTCCGGGTTTGTCGGCAAACGCCAAGGCCCGGCAGGCGCTACACCCGGCAATCTCTTTGCCGGGGTCGCTTGCCTTGGTCCTCTTGGTGGTACCGGTGTCGCCGGATCCCTCTACGGCAAGCACGGCCTTGCCCTTGCGCTTCCTATTACGGAGCCGGCCTTTCTTTGGTGGGGTTGCGGTATCGCCAGTGGAGTCGGTTTCCGCGCCGGCATCTTCGTCGGGGTACTTCCTTCCTTCCTCGGCACGAGCGCACCGATCAGCAAGAACATAGAGCTCGGCCACATCCTTGACCTTGTTCATCGCCAGCTCTTCACGCATCTTGCGATTGCACACGTTCTGATGGAACGCACTGATCACAGCAGCGGGATGGACATCGGGGATGTTGTACTGCACCCGGCTGAACCTTTGGATGTACTTGCGCTGGTTTTCTCCTTCCTTCTGGGGGATGATGTGTAAATCACTCGCCTGGCCATGAGCTTGGTTGCCTCCGGTGAAGGCGCCAACAAACTCATGGCACAAATCCGCCCAAGAAGAGATGGAGTCTACCGTCAAGTGCATCAACCATGACATAACATTAGGCTTGAGTGCCAACGGGAAGTAGTTGGCAAGCACCTTATCATCGCGGGCCCCAGCAGCTTGCATCGCGATGGTGTAGATGCTGAGGAATTCTGACGGGTGAGTCTTGCCATTGTACTTCTCGCCAACGTCGGGTTTGAACGTACGGTGGGAGGGCCACTGGAACTGCCGCAGCTCACGGGTGAAGGCCGGACAACCCAACTCGTAAGGTAGGCCACCGTAGCCCCCCGGCGCTGGGTGGTCCATAGCAGGCCCTGCCCGCCTGTCCGACTGGTGGCGCGTGTCACGTCGGTGCTCGATCGTAGTTCGAGCGTCCTCATGAGCCCGCTCCCGAAGGACTTGGTGCTGATCGCGGTTGGTCCGCGGGTCGGACGACGTGATGAAGATATCATCTCGAGCGTCGCCATGACGGGCCGACGCCCGGGGCGGTCGGGATGGATGTGGGGAGTACACCGTGGCCGCGTGGCCTCCGGCGTGGCCTCCGCTAGCGGGTGGCAACCCGGCGGAATGACAATCGACAGGTTCCGCCGGCCGTAGCCTGTCGTCGTTGGTGATGCCGACGAGGCTCCGGACGGTGGCCCTCCATTCGTCGAGCTTCTCTGCGGCGGGAGGACAATCGAGGAGCAGTTGCGCGCGCTAGGTCTTCCGCTGGTGTGGGTGGCGGTGAAAGCTGGGTGGACCACGATGCGACTCGACTTCTAACCATGTTAGAAGGAGCTGTGTCGCGGCTCCGTAGCCGTTCGCCACCTCCAGCAGCACCTCGGCGCGCGTGCTGGCCCTCTCCTTCATGTGACGGTCGCACTGACTCTTCCCAGGGCGGCGCGCAGGGTCACCAGCAGTGCGACGCTGCTCATCGCACACAACCTGAGAGTACCACGTCGTGGGCGCTGGTGTTGGCGCTTTGGAGATCGTCGTGCCGCTGCCTAGCGGGACGGCGGCACCCCTGGAGGGCCCCGTGCCGCCTGTGGGGGGCCCGACTCCGCCTCCGGAGCCCGCGACTGGTGGCTCACCGCCCGGCGCGCGAATGACGCCGCTCAGCGGGCTCGGACCATCAGGGCGATGTGGATGTTCGCGGGCCATGCCACGGGTCCTCTCCGTGACTGGCCCGCTGCCGGTCCGCGCCGGTACCAACCCGGTTCCGGACGAACTGATCGCCGTGGTCGCCTTCTTCTTAGGAGCCATGGCGATGAAGAACAACTAAGTCGACTGCTGGACCAGGTTCTCACAATAGCGCGCCCCTACCTGGCGTGCCAAAGATGTCGGTGGGAAACGACACCTATGGGATCACTGGAATCCCTTCTACGGTTGCGGGGCGCGGGGATCGTGAGAAGAGCGGGACCAACAGGTGACACAAAGGGGGATTTACCCAGGTTCGGGCCGCGAGGATGCGTAAAACCCTAGTCCTGCTTTGGTGGATGTATTTAGTGTTCTTGAGCTCTTGAACTAGCTCTAGGTGCTGCGAGGTTCCAAAGAGATGAATCCTTTTCCTGGTCGTCTCGGGCCTCCTTTTATAGGAAAAGGGGTCGCCACAGTGGCAAGCAGGAGGTGGAAAGGGTACAGTGCTGCGAGGTTATCCCTCCTATTATAGGACAAGACACATTTAATGCGAGGCTTAGGCGTCCCTTCGCTTTATTGGGGACGGGGGCGAGGCCCGTCCCGTCCGTCGCTGCTCCTTCTCGCTTCCACACGCGCCCTGGCCAGCGATGCATGCGGTGCCATGTAGGCAGGCAGGCAGCTGAGGTGGCGCGGTGGTGGAGCCTCCATGAAGGATTGCATGCCACCATGCAGGTGCCTGCCCAGCTGGTTGGGTCGGCAGCTGCATGTGAATGGCGGTGGAGGCTTATCTTGTGCGGGCTAGACAGTGGGCCAGCTGGCGTGCGTTGGCGAGGGCCTTGTCGGGTGGCCCGGCAAGGGTCTCGCCGGGTGGCCCGGCAAGGGTCTTGCTGTGGCACGCTGGCTTCCCCGGCAAGTGTCTTGCTGTGGCACGTTGGCTTCCCCGGCAAGGGTCTTGCCGGGGGGCTTGTGGGTTTCTTCGGTGAGGATGGATGTCCTCTTACCCTCATTTGATCTTGAGCATTCTATGTCTTCACAAAGATCTGCATGCCACCACGGAGGTGCCTCCTGAGCCCTGTCCCAACGCATTTGTCTGAGCATTGGTGGGCTAAAGGGTGGCTCGCTCGGCTGGTTTGGGCGGGCTGCCCCGGCAAGGGTCTTGCCGGGGCCGCCGAGGCCACCTGGCAAGGATCGTGCCGGGGGAACCTGCTTCGTCCCTCTGCTCTTTGTGGTCTTGGTCCTTGTCGTTGCTTCATTTGCCTTGTGGCCTTGGCTTCTCTCCGGCTCCCCCCTTCCTGCCGTGTTTATGCGTGGTCGTGGCGGGAGGCTCTGACTGCCCGTGCACAAGTAAAGGGGTCAAAAGCAGAGCCCCTACTTTTGTACACTGACAGTTTGCTATGTTCTATGAATCATTGAGATGTATAAAATTGCTTAACTTATGCTTTTCAAGTTTTTTATGAAGCAGAGTTTAATGTGAGTGTTCCACATGAACGCTGGACTAGCATGTGAACGTTTGGAATTTACATTCTGGCCTTAGTTAACTGCATGAACCACTGTAACAAGATACATAGTTGCTTATATGTCAGATAGCAGATTGTTGATTGTTAGGTGGTTGATAGCCCAGTGTTGAAGCGAGCTGAGCCAATGTGCTGTGTTTTGCACAACTGCTTACAAGTGGGGTAGCACCAACAGTGTTTACAAGTACTTATGTATATGTCGGCACACAGTTCTTGAACGAGTACTCTATTTCATCAAAACACACACTGCTCGTATGATAAAACTAGTGAGGACACATCTGTTTCGATAACAATTACAATGATTCACGGGCACACAAAAGTAGCAGCAGTTCCCATAGACGGATCAAACAGAGTACTAGCCCCGGAGGGCTCGATAACAGGCAAGGTTCGGATAATTAGACAGAATCCAAACTACTATTAAACACTAGCTGGGGCAAGTATTTCATGCCTATATCTAATTTGGGCTGGACACAAGACGGACCTTGCCATGAACATCATCGAGGGCATCCAGCAGCAGCTCAATCCTGTGAACCTTCATGAAGAAAACCTTGCGGCCTTGCCACTCATAAACTTGTTCGTGGAGGCATGCCACGTCATCTTCCTGCGTAAGCTTGACAAGAACAGTATGCCTCACAAACGAAGGAGTAGCTTTGAACTTCTTGTGCTTCATTGGTATAAGCGCAAATGGCTTCCAGGATCCAACAGCCTAAAAACTCTGTTTTCCCAGTGCGTATATTCAGGTCATCCGCCTCATAGTGAGTGACATGTACAACCACACAATCCTTGTCTGCATCAGGGCTCTATTTGAAAAAGAAACAAATTTTGAATTACTTTCCAGCATAAGAAACACATGTTATTTAAACCACTATGTATAGGATGGCATCGAAGCTAATAAAAAATTGCATTATTCATCACCACATACTTAGATGAAAAACCATAATCGAGATTGGCAAAGAAGAAAATCACCTTGGGCAGCTCGGCGAGGCGGGGGGACACATCCTCGAAGGGGGAAAACTGCTCCTGCAATGCCACGTGGGCTGTAACCTCAAGCAGGCGTTGACCATCTCAAGAGTGGCCGTGGCGATCTGGGTCGGCTCGGTGGCTGCCTCCATCTTCTTGGAGCTCTCGTCTCGTGGGGATCAGCCACCGCGTCTGCTCCAATATCGGCAGATCTTTGCCTGGTTCTCCTTGGTCCATCATGAAACTTACGAATACTAGGAGACCACTGAAAGGAAAACACAATCACAATGACAATGACACAAAAAATAGAGTGAGGATCGGTTACTGCTTTGCAAAAGTTCTTTTTTTTTCTCTGAACAAAAATATACCAACATCACGGATCCGCTTACCTTCCCTTCGTCGGGAGAGAAGAATAGTGGCATATGCGAGTGTTGCCTTTCTTGAAGATGGTGAGGGAGAAGGGGATTCAGCGAAGAGTGAAATGATGGTTGCTTCGTCCGTCAAACTTAGTCTGCGGGGAGGTGGGGTTTTGTGATACGATGGCTCGTTATTGCCGCGCTACGACCGGGGTGACTCTCCGCCTGCATACTGCCTTCTAATTTGGTGGATGGCATTTGGGCTTGCGCGCTATATGGCCCGCATGTCGGTGAACAAAAGTATAACTGCATTCAGTAGAGGGAGACGTTTCGATGACCTAGGAGGAGCCAGAAGCGGCATTGTATCCACTGTACTAGTAGTAATTGTTTTTCTGGGTAGCTGTAGAGTGTCTCCACTGTACTAGTAGTAATTGTTTCTCTGGGCCCAAGACAAAACAGCCCATCCACCCTAGTAAATAGTAAAATCAATTCAAAAGTCCATATATTTACTGAATGAGAGGCGCTACCCACACCCACCACACCGCACCCAAAAAAACCTGGGTGTTCTTCTTCCTCCTCACTCCCACCCACCTCACGTCAGCTCGCTCCACTCGTACCCCCAAATTCCTCACCTCACTCCTACAGAAAACCCCAGCTCCCCTTCTTCCTCACTACTACAGAAAAACCCAAGCTCCCCTTCTTCTTCACTCGCTCTACAACTAGGCTCGTCATTCGTTACTCTTCTCAAATCCGTGAGAGCGATGCGATGCCCTCGAGGGAAATGGAGTCGGCTGACCCCAGTGCCAAGAAGATGAGGCTCCTGCCAGCGGCGACGCCTGTTGTATATCCCGCACCCGGCAGCGCGGGGAGAAGCGGCGACCCCGCCCCCACCGGATCCCAGGAACCCATAGAATCTCAGGTGGACCGCATCAGCGATCTCCCGGACACCGTCCTTCGGGAGATCATCTCGCTTCTCCCCACCAAGGATTGCTGCCGCACCCAAGTCCTCTCAATTCGGTGGCTCCCTTGATACGTCTTCAACTTATCTATAATTTTTGATTGCTCCATGCTATATTATCTACTGTTTTGGACAATATTCGGCTTTATTATCCACTTTTATATTATTTTTGGGACTAACCTATTAACCGGAGGCCCAGCCCAGAATTGCTGTTTTTTTTTTGCCTATTTCAGTGTTTCGAAGAAAAGGAATATCAAACGGAGTCCAATTAACCTGAAACTCCACGGAACTAATTTTTGGACCAGAAGAAGCCCACGGAGTACCAGAAGCTCACCAGGGGAGTCCCGGGCTGCCCACGAGGGTGGGGGGCGCGCTCACCCCCATAGGGCGTGCCCCCCTGCCTCGTGGAAAGCCCGGTGGTCCACCGACATACTTCTTTCACCCATATATACCCACGTACCCTAAAAACATCGAAGACGAGAATAGATCGGGAGTTCCGCCGCCGCAAGCCTCTGTAGCCACCAAAAGTCAATCGGGACCCTGTTCCAGCACCCTGCCGGAGGGGGGAACCCTCACCTGTGACCATCTTCATCATCCCGACGCTGTCCATGATGAGGAGGGAGTAGTTCACCCTCGGGGCTGAGGGTATGTATTGTGAGCTTTGCTATTATAGTTGGATCTTATGATGTTTCTCCCCCTCTACTCTCTTGTAATGGATTGGGTTTTCCCTTTGAAGTAATCTTATCGGATTGAGTCTTTAAAGATTTGAGAACACTTGATGTATGTCTTGCCATGCGTATCTGTGGTGACAATGGGATATCACGTGATTCACTTGATGTATGTTTTGGTGATCAACTTGCGGGTTCCTCCCATGAACCTATGCATAGGGGTTGGCACACGTTTTCGTCTTGATTCTCCAGTAGAAACATTGGGGCACTCTTTGAGGTTCTATGTGTTGGTTGAATAGATGAATCTAATATTGTGTGATGCATATCGTATAATCATACCCACGGATACTTGAGGTGACATTGGAGTATCTAGGTGACATTAGGGCTTGGTTGATTTGTGTCTTAAGGTGTTATTCTAGTACGAACTCTAGGGTTGTTTGTGGCACTTATGGGAATAGCCCAACAGATTGATTGGAAAGAATAACTTTGAGGTGGTTTCGTACCCTACCATAATCTCTTCGTTTGTTCTCCACTATTAGTGACTTTGGAGTGACTCTTTGTTGCATGTTGAGGGATAGTTATATGATCCAATTATTTTATTATTGTTGAGAGAACTTGCACTAGTGAAAGTATGAACCCTAGGCCTTGTTTCCTAGCATTGCAATACCGTTTGTGCTCACTTTTATCATTAGTTACCTTGCTGTTTTTATATTTTCAGATTACAAAAACCTATATCTACCATCCATATTGCACTTGTATCACCATCTCTTCGCCAAACTAGTGCACCTATACAATTTACCATTGTATTGGGTGTGTTGGGGACACAAGAGACTCTTTGTTATTTGGTTGCAGGGTTGTTTGAGAAAGACCATCTTCATCCTACACCTCCCACGGATTGATAAACCTTAGGTTATCCACTTGAGAGAAATTTGCTATTGTCCTACAAACCTCTGCACTTGGAGGCCCAACAACGTCTACAAGAAGAAGGTTGTGTAGTAGACATCAAGCTCTTTTCTGGCACCGTTGCCGGGGAGGCTAGGTAAGTGGCACTCACACCCCGTCAACTAAGCTCTTTTCTGGCGCCGTTGCCGGGGAGGTGAGTGCTTGAAGGTATATCTTTAGATCTTGCAATCGAATCTTTTTTTTCTTGTTTTAGCACTAGTTTAGTTTATAAAAGAAAACTACAAAAAATGGAATTGAGTTTGTCTCATACGCTTCATCTTTTTAATATCTTTCATGAGTATGATGGAAAGGAAAATTGTGCCAAAGTGTTAGAAGAAGAATGCATTGAAATGTTTGGCACTAAATATGTGAATGATGAGCATGATTGCAATGTTGTTAGTATGAATTCCTTGAATATCCATCATGCTAATGATATGCAAAGCCACAAGCTTGGGGAAGCTATGTTTGATGAAGATGATATTTTTTGTCCCCCAAGCTTTGATGAACAAATTTACTATGATGAAAGCATGCCTCCTATCTATGATGATTATTGTGATGACACATATGCTTTAAAGAATAATGATAACCATGAAACTTGTCATCTTGATCTTAATTTTCAATCACATGATAGTCATTTTGTTGAGTTTGCTCCCACTATTGTTCATGAGAAGAATTATGCTTATGTGGAGAATAGTAAAATTTCTATGCAAGTAGATCATGAAAAGAATGCTTTAGGTGCTGGTTATATTGTTGAATTCATTCATGATTATACTGAAAATTATTATGAGGGAGGAATATATGCTTGTAGTAATTGCAATTATATCAAGTTTCCTCTCTATGTGCTTATAGTTTTGAAGTTATGCTTGTTTTGCCTTCCTATGCTAGTTGATTATTGTTCCCATAAGTTGTTTGCTCACAAAATCCCTATTCATAGGAAGTGGGTAAGACTTAAATGTGCTAGTCATATTCTTCATGATGCTCTTTTTATGGTTCAATTCTTATCTTTTATGTGAGCATCATTGAAATCATCATGCCTAGCTAGGGGCGTCAAACGATAGCGCTTGTTGGGAGGCAACCCAAATTAATTTTTGTTTCTTGCTTTTTGGTTCTGTTTAGGAATAAATAATCCATATAGCTTCTGTTTAGATGTGGTTTTATGTTTTAATTAGTGTTTGTGCCAAGTAGAACCTTTGGGAAGACTTGGGTGAAGTCTTTATGATCATGCTATAAAAAAACAGAAACTTTAGTCCTCACGAGATTAGCTTCAACTTTTTACTGGAGAGTGCTATTTAGTTGATTCTTTTAGAATATGATTACTAGACAAATTCCTCAGGTCCACCAATTTATTTTAGAATTTTTGGAGTTCCAGAAGTTTGCGTTAGTTACAGATTACTACAGACTGTTCTGTTTTTGACAGATTCTGTTTTCATTTTGTTGGTTGCTTATTTTGATGAATCTATGGCTAGTAAAATAGTTTATAAACCATAGAGAAGTTGGAATACAGTAGGTTTAACACCAATATAAATAAATAATGAGTTCATTACAGTACCTTGAAGTGGTGTTTTGTTTTCTTTCGCTAACGGAGCTCACGAGATTTTCTTTTAAGTTTTGTGTTGTGAAGTTTTTGAAGTTTTGGGTAAGGATTCGATGGACTATGGAATAAGGAGTGGCAAGAGCCTAAGGTTGGGGATTCCCAAGGCACCCTAAGGTAATATTCAAGGATAACCAAGAGCCTAAGCTTGGGGATGCCCCGG
Source organism: Aegilops longissima (assembly GCA_021605205.1). NCBI lineage: Eukaryota > Viridiplantae > Streptophyta > Magnoliopsida > Poales > Poaceae > Aegilops > Aegilops longissima. Next base: position 266,159,812 of record CM038681.1, on the reverse strand, counting down.
ATGGCATCCCCTCTTTCGTCTTCGTTCATCGGTAACTTTACTTGGAGCTATATTTTTATTCACCACATGATATGTGTTTTGCTTGGAGCGTCATTTTATTTTCTTTAGCTTTGCTTTCTGTTTGAATAAAGTGCTAAGATCTGAAATTATTAAATGGGAGAGTCTTCACATTGTTGAATAATTATTCGACTACTCATTGATCTTCACTTATATCTTTCAGAGTAGTTTGTTGTTTGCTCTAGTGCTTCACTTATATCTTTTAGAGCATGGTAATGGATTTTTTTATAGAAACTATTGATCTCTCATGCTTCACTTAGATTATTTTGAGAGTCTTAAATAGCATGGTAATTTGCTTAAATAATCCTAATATGCTAAGCATACAAGATTTGTAAAACTTTCTTATGAGTGTGTTGAATACTAAGAAAAGTTTGATGCTTGATAATTGTTTTGAGATATAAAGATGGGGATATTAGAGTCATGCTAGTTGAGTAGTTGTGAATTTGAGAAATACTTGTGTTAACGTTTGTGATTCCCATAGCATGCACGTATGGTGAACCGTTATGTGATGAAGTCAGAGCATAATTTATTTATTGATTGTCTTCCTTATGAGTGGCGGTCGGGGACGAGCGATGGTCTTTTCCTACCAATCTATCCCCCTAGGAGCATGCGCGTAATACTTTGCTTTGATAACCTGTAGATTTTTGCAATAAGTATATGAGTTCTTTATGACTAATGTTGAGTCCATGGAATATACGCAGTTTTCTCATCCTTCCACCATTGCTAGCCTTTCTAATACCGCACACTTTTCAAGACGAGGAGAGTTTCATTCGGTTTGCCCAGAAATGGGATGTACATTTTAAAGCACATCAAACCGGGAATTAGTTTCAATTTATTTTCATTACAAGATTTTAAATTTCATTGATTTTTATGCGTGGACAATTATTTGGATTTTATATTTAAATAAATTATTTTTCAAAATAGTTTGAATGTGAATCGATATTTCGGGATTAAAACAGTTGACCGCACCGAAATATGCAAAAAATTCGTATACTTTTTAACCGTGGCCACAATATGGGGTGTAATGCTAACAAAAAGAAGATGGGCTCCAAAAAAATTCTTAAGAATTAGCAAATGGGTTGTACTCCCTCCGTCCCGGAATGTAAGACATTTTTTGTCACTAGTGTAGTGTCAAAAAACGTCTTACATTCCGGGACGGAGGGAGTACATTATTAGAAATAATGCACACGAGAGTAGTGACTGTTGGATGTCCATCCAACGGCTTTCGTGCTTCTTCAATCTCTGATTTTCCTGCTCCAGCCGCTCAAACAAGCGCCGGCGAGACTGCCTGCTCCCTCCTCCCGCGGCCGGCTATGCTGCCTCGCAGGCCTCACTGCCCCACCGTACTCCCATCGCTGGCCTAGCCATCCCTCTACTCACCCACACCTGCTGTTATTCTCCGGCGACGGCAGACGAACCAGTAAACCCTCGTATAGTTGTATTCCCCTCCGCGTGGGAAACAATTGTCGGGTGTTCCCTGCCTCCGTGTCGTTCCCTTCCTAGGCCTCGTCGTCATCCACCGCCCTGGTGCTCTCGGTGCGGCCTGGTCAACGTGGTCAATGAACGACATCCATCGGAAGTGGACTGTACATGGAGAGGCTGACAGCTGGGTCCACGGCCGACATGCATCTGAAGTGGACTGTACGTGGAGAGGCTGACAGCTGGGTCCATGGCCACACGCGAGGAAATGCCTCCTTATTATGCACAAAATAATGATTCCTCCACCTGACATCTGGACCCACCGAAAGGGCCTTTGTATTTTGCGTAAAAAACGTTACCGCCGATGACAGCTTCTGTGGCGACCGGTTTTCCGGGTATTAAATTCCAGAAAATGGCCGTCGTGCTCACCAGCCCCAGGATTACTGTTAGCTGATGAGGCACCAACTTGATACAGAAATTCCAAGAAAAATACAACATATGTGGTACAAGACCATTCTGGTATGAGAGTACAACATAAGGTTTCTAGTGGTTAATGGCGGAAGCGGTTTGGGGATCATCAGCGTCTATGGGACTCCATTTCCCACGGGAACAGCTGACCAGGTTAACTCCTATCTCCGCGAAGCTGCTATCACCGCTTGCTTAATTTCCGGGGCTGTCGTCGCAACGCTCCTCTCCAAGCAGGAAATCTGGCCAAGACAATAGCCAGGGACAAGCCAGTGAGTACTTTGAATGTACTCGCAAACATTATGAACACAAGTATAATATAACAACCGATAAACAAGCTTTGAAAATATTCTATGATCACCACGTCAGTCATAAAAATAAAATCCTTGATGCATGCAGGCAGGTTATTAATATGTAACAACGAATATGTAATGACAGGTAGGAATAAAATGCACCATTCGGATGTCTGAAGCGACGTCTCGAATTGATGGTAAATAACAAGCATGCCTCAGTCGGGCGTCTAAGCGACACCACATAAAGGGCTCATAAAGTAAAATAAGTAACAAGCATGCCACAGTCGGGCGTCTCAGCGACACCACATAAAGGGCTTATAAAGTAAATAAATAACAAGCAATGCCACAGTCGGGCGTCTGAGCGACACCACATAAAAGGGCTTATAAATAAATAAATAACAAGCAATGCCACAGTCGGGCGTCTGAGCGACACCACATAAAGGGCTTATAAATAGATAAATAACAAGCAATGCCACAGTCGGGCGTCTGAGCGACACCACATAAAGGGCTTATAAATAAATAAATAACAAGCAATGCCATAGTCGGGCGTCTGAGCGACAACACATAAAGGGCTTATAAATAAATAAATAACAAGCAATGCCACAGTCGGGCGTCTGAGCGACACCACATAAAGGGCTTATAAATAAATAAATAACAAGCAATGCCACAGTCGGGCGTCTGAGCGACAACACATAAAAGGCTTATAAATAAATAAATAAATAAATAACAAGCAATGCCACAGTCGGGCGTCTGAGCGACACCACATAAAGGGCTTATAAAGGAAAATAAATATTCTCAATGAATATCCCGGAGGTAGAACCATCCTGCTAGGGGGCACGCTTGCGGATCAGCTCGCGCTGTTCCAGGGGGCAGGTGGCGAGCGCTGGCGGCTTGGGCGGCACCGACCTGGCCGAGACGCGCTGCGGACGCCGGCGTGCCGCCAAGGGCTCTGACGGCGGTGCTGTAGGGCACCAGGGGCTGCTTGGCGTGATGCGGGGAGAAGGTTAGTGAGTGGCGTGGCTCCGCAGGGCGTGCAGCGATCAGGGGCGCGACGCGTCGGCTCGGGCGCGACACGTGCAAAACGCATGCTCTGCTCGCGCCCAGAGCACGCACAGAACATGCTCGACGAAATGCTATGGCATGCTAGGGGACTCAAAACCACAAGAAAGATAGCAGGGTGGGGTTATCGTCTAAGGCAAAACCATTGGACATGCTGGTCTAGTCAGGGGGTCAAGTTCATAGTGTAAACAAAAACTCATGCCAAAACAGATCATGCCCATAAGGTGTTTGACAAAATGCCAAGGGCACTTAGGCATTTCTTGGAGTGGCAAAAACTTCCAGAGTGGGGTCTCTTTAGATGGAAAAGAGGGTGGTAAGGTTAGTTTGTCCAAAGCACAAACTTGCTAGTGCAAGTTTTGCAAAACTACAATTCTGGACAGAAAGCAAATGGCATTGTTGCAAGCACTTAGAATCATCCAATTGGTCCATTCTCCTGGACTTCAGGGTTTGGCAAGGAGGACTACCAGTAGGAAAAGGAATCATGGATCAAGGAGCAACTAAAAAGGTGGTTGTTGTACAAAACCTCAAGTTGAACCAGAATGGAAAAGAGGATGATTCACTCAAAATTTTCAACGGACAAGGCTGGGTTTTTGCATAAAGTTTAATTGCATGCTACCACTGATCTCCCATAATTTTGGTGGAAACTCTAAAGAAATAAATAAATAGGTTGTTGTGTAAAAATGCTCTCTGGACCAGATTTTAAAATATGGTGTAGAGCTCAAAATATTTAATGGGCAAAAGATATTTTTGCACAAAAGTGTTTCAAAAACTCCATATGACATCTCCAAATTTTGGTGGGATTTTTGAATGAATTTATAAAAGGGTTGTAGTAAAAATGGGACCATAAAACTATGGGAAACCATTTTTTCAAGAAAATAAAGATCAGGAAGAATATTATATAATTAATTCTTCTGATAAAAGAAAAGATTTTCTTGAGAGGGTAAACAAGTCCAAAATCATAAGTGAAAGGTTCTCATATTAGGGAACAACTCCAAGATAACCAAGAAAAGAATGGTTTTGAAATCAAGAAAAACTAACAAAAAGGAAAGTTAAATTTCCTGGCAAGATTTTAATTAACAAAACAAGGTTAAAATTTTTAGGGTGTCACAGCTTCGACCCAACAGCTATATCTTCGCACGCAAGGAAGTGCCTCCTTTTTACGCACAAAAAAATGAATACTCCCCCTGCTAGATGGGACCCAGTATAGTGGCATGCTGACTTGTGGGCCTACTAAGTTGACGGGGACGGAGGGCTTTGTCAACTTAGTCAATATGCATGATTCTAGCTCCAGTGACCGTACGATGTCCATCCAACGTCCGTAGGGCTTCTTCAACCTCTGGTCTTGTTGCTCTAGCCGCCCAAAGCAGTGTCGGTCGTGCTGCATGCTCCTGCCTCCCGTGGCCGGCTGTGCTGCCACGGAGGCCTCACCGCCCCTACTATTCCCACCGCTGGCCAGGCCCTGCGGCAACGGCAGCCACACATCACAGTCGAACCAGTGAACCCTCGTACTCCTCTCAGCGCGGGCTTCCACTGCCGCGTCTTCCCCGGCTCCGCGTCGTCCCCTTCCTAGGCCTAGCCATCGTCCACCGCCCTGGTGCTCTTGGGCGGCGTGGTCAACGTGGTCAATGTGCCCATCGGATGTGGACTGTACATGGAGAGGCTAGCAGCTGGGTCCACGGCTGCAGCAAGGAAGTGCCTCCTTATTACGCGCAAAATAATTATTCCTCCACCTGACAGCGGGGACCCACCGGACGGGCCACCGTATTTCATGAAAAAAACGTTCCCCCTGACTGCTGGGACCCACCAGCTACATCTTTGCACGCAACAAAGTGCGTCCGGGCAAAATAAATGATTCGCCCCCTGACTGCTGGGACCCACCAGCTACATCTTTGCAGGCAAGGAAGTGCCTGACAGTCGGGACCCACCTGGTCGAGCGTAAGTAGCGTTGTCATTATGGTCGCGAACGTATGCGTACATCTTGGTCGTTGCGAGGCGCCGCGACGTGTCGTAGTCTGGCGCGCGACGTAGCATGTACACGCACGTCTGGCGCCGCATGTGCAAGAAACAAAATACGGCCACGTACGTACATACGGGCAGGGTCTCGAACGCCTACTCATGCATACGTACGGCCAGGGTTCGTGTACATGGCTGGGTCGGAACGGAGAAACAGCGTCGTCGTCGTTTTCATGGGGAGCCAACCGGCTGGGTCGGAACGGAATGCGTCGTCATGTTCATCGGGAGGGCTTGGACGAAACAGTCGATGGAAACGAGGCCTGGCATACCACAGAACGGAGGAAACGTCCTTGTGTTCGACCGACCACGTTCGAAACAGGATCCTGTTCATCGGGAGGGATCTGGCGTACCGCAAAATGGAGAAAACAGACCTCCTACGATTGAAACGGGGGTCCTGTTGATCGGGAGGGGTGTGGCATACCGCAAAACGGAGGAAACGGACTTGTGTTTGAGCGCTACGGTCGAAACGGGGGTCCTGTTCATCGGGAAGGGTGTGGCGTACCGCAAAACAGGACTCCACAAGATACTGTTCATCTCCACCGTCGACCCCTCCAGCCTCCACGGGCTACTATTCATCCACCCTCGACCTCCTCCAGCCTCCACCAGCGATTGTTCATCCACGGGCTCATGTGCATCCAGCCTCCAGTGCGCACTACTCCACCGGCTACTGTTCAACCAGCCCTCTCCACGGGCTCCTGTTCAACCACCCCTCCACGGGCTACAGTTCATCCAGCCCTCCACCGTCTACTGTTCATACTGCCCTTCACGGGGTGCTCCTGTTCATCCTGCCCTCCACGGGGTCCTGTTCATCCAGCCCCAACCGGCTAGAACAATCGGGGTCCTGTTCATCCACCCCCACAGGGAACTGCTCATCCAGACCCCCCAGCAACGCTCACTGTTCATCCAGAGGCAACGCCACAGGGTCCTATCATCCACCCCCACCGGGAACTGTTCATCCAAACCCCCCAGCAACACTCACTATTCATCCAGAGGCAGCATCGATCGGCTTGATTAGCAGCGAGAGCGAAGAATCGCTTGATCGGGTTGAGTTAACAGCCATCGATCGATCGCTCAGGTTAAGTAACGCGTAGCCTGCAGTGCAATCACTCGGGTTCAGATAGAGCTCAACGCCTCGCTCGGGTTCAGTTAGAGCCCAACGCCTCGCACACACGCGTGTATGTACGAGAGAAGCGCGCATCGCTCGGCCCCCGACCACCCACCATAACCGGGGACTCCCTGATATTTTCCGTGCCCTCGCTTGTACCACAATTTTTTCTGTCATGGGCGGCCCAAAGAATGTCATACAGCTGCGTCTCCGGCCCGCCCAGGATGAAAAGCCAATTTTATGTCAAGATTTTTGTCATAGAAGTAGGACCCCACCACATCTATGATGATACCGGGTTTTGTCACAATTATCGTCATAGAAGTGTCATAAGTATGACAGGAAAAAATTTGTTCGGCCCAAAATGTCACGGATGTGTCTTTTTTTTGTAGTGAGTAGTGTTGATTCCATCTTGTAGTTGATTACTATATGGTTTATTTGGTGGAAGATTATATGTTCATATCCATTATGCATTAATACCCCTCTGATCTTGAGCATTATTATCATTTGTAAGTAGTTACTTTTGTTCTTGAGGTCACGGGAGAAATCATGTTGCAAGTAATCATGTGAACTTGGTATGTGTTTGATATTTTGATAGTATGTATTTGTGATTCCCTTAGTGGTGTCATGCGAACGTCGATTACATGACACTTCACCATATTTGGGCCTAAGGGAATGCATCATGGAGTAGTTATTAGATGATGGGTTGCAAGAGTGACAGAAGCTTAAACCCTAGTTTATGCGTTATTCCATAAGGGACCGATTGGATCCAAAAGTTTAATGCTATGTAGAATTTATTCTTAATACTTTTCTAGTAGTTGGGGATGCTTGCGAGGGGGTTAATTTTAAGTAGGAGGTTTGTTCAAGTAAGAACAACACCTAAGCACCAGTCCACCCACATATCAAATTATCAAAGTACCGAAGACGAATCGAATCAATGTGATGAAAGTGACTAGATGTAAGTCCCGTGTACCCTCAAGAACGCTTTGCTTACTATAAGACACTGTTTTGGCCTGTCCTTTTCCCCAAAAGGATTGGGCTATCTTGCTGCACTTTTTTTACTATTATCATTACTTTCTCATTACAAATTATCTTGCTATCAAACTACTATGTTACTTACAATTTCAGCACTTGTAGACACTACCTTGCTGAAAACCACTTATCATTTCCTTCTGCTCCTCGTTGGGTTCAACACTCTTACTGATCGAAAAGAGATACAATTGATCCCACATACTTGTGGGTCATCAAGGCTATTTTATGGCGCCGTTGCCCGGGAGTGAAGCACCTTTGGTAAGTGGAATTTGGTAAGGAAACAATTATATAGTGTGCTGAAATTTACTGCTTGTTACTGTGGAAAACAATCCTTTGAGGGGTTTGTTCGGGGTATCTACACCTTGACTGGAACCACAATTAGATACCCCTCAACCTACTGCACCTACTGAAAATATTTAATATGAAATACCTTCGGGTATGATAGAACAACTGCTAGCTAATCCCTATGCAGGAGATGGAACAGAACATGTTGATATGCACTTGATATATGTGGAAGAAAATTTTGGATTCTTTAAGCTTGCAGGTTTACCTGGAGATGAACTTAAGAAGAAGGTGTTCCCTTTATCTTTGAAGGGAAAATCATTGGCATGGTATAGGCCATGCGATGATATTGGATCTTGGAATTGGAATCAGTGGAAATTTGAGTTTCACCAAAAAAAATATCCTATGCATCTAGTTCATCGTGATTGGAATTACATATATAATTTTTGGCCTCATGAAGGAGAAAGTATCCCTCTAGCTTGGAGGAGGCTTAAGTCAATGTTATATTCATGCCCCAATCATGACCTCTCAATAGAAATTATTATCCAGAATTTTTATGCTCGGCTTTCTCATAATGATCGATCCATGCTTGATACTTCTTGTGTTGGTTCTTTTATGAAGAAGACTATTGAATTCTGGTGGGATCTTTTGGAAAGAATTAAAGGCAACTCCGACGATTGGGAACTCGAGAAGGTAAAGAGTCGGGTATTAAGCTTAAGTATGATTGTGTCAAATCTTTTATGAACTCCGATGCTTTTCAAAAGTTTAGCACTAATTTGGACTTGACTCTGAGATAGTAGCCTCCTTTTGTGAATCATTTTCTACTCATGTTTATCTCCCTAAGGATAAGTGGTTTAAATATCACCCACCTATTAAAGTAGAAATTAAAGAACTGGTACTAGCTAAAGAGGAAACTATACTTTATAATGTTAATCCAGTTGTTCCTACTGCTTTTATTGAGAAACCACCTTTCCCTGTTGTCGGTGTCAAAACCGGCCGATCTTAGGTAGGAGGTCCCGAACTATGCGTCTGAGGATCGAAGGTAACAGGAGGCGGGGTACATGATGTTTACCCAGGTTCGGGCCCTCTTGACGGAGGTAATACCCTACTTCCTGCTTGATTGACTTGGATGAGTATATAGATTACAAGAGTTGATCCACCTCGAGATCGTAATGGCTAAACCCTAGATGTCTAGCCTGTAGGATTGTGATTGCCTCTACGGACCAAAGCCTCCAGTTTATATAGACACCAGAGGGGCCTAGGGTTGTACAAAGTCCGTTTACAAAGAAAGGAATCTTCATATCTGCATGCCAAGCTTGCCATCCACGCCAGGGAGAGTCCCATCCGGACACGGGAGAAGGCCTTCTATCTCGTATCTACACGGCCCACCAGTCCGGCCCACGTCACATAGCCCGGACACCCGGAGACCCCCTAATCCAGGACTCTCTCAGTAGCTCCTGAACCAGGCTTCAATGACGATGTGACCGACGCGCAGATTGTCTTCGGCATTGCAAGGCGGGTTCCTCCTCCGAATACTCCAAAGTAGTTGATCAGAAAGAACTATATCCGGCTTCGTACTATAGTTACAACCCTGAACCACAAGGGAAAAATACTTAAACAAAAATAGGTCGTATGTTCTGACAGCTTTTTTGGTGAGGCGCTATGTTCCGGCTCTATTATTATTTCGAACCGTTTTTTAGCCTCCCGCTTCGCATTTCTAGGTGCGGTTTTCATTGACATGTTTGTCAAAGCAGAGATCGTGTCCCCTTATTGCGGGATTCTCATCAATACGGGTTTTGGGTAACCCAACCATGCATTTTACATGACACCTTGGGAATAGGCAAGTTTTAACGTTCGTGAGGGGACGCTCGACATTCACTGCCTTTATAAGAGGATAAGGATCCACCTTTTACTCCACGCCTTCTTTCTCCTCAGCTCATCCGTCCTCAAGCTCAAGCGCCCAAGCTCCAAACTTTCCCCTCGCCGCCAAGTACGCCAATCATGTCCGGATCTGGATCACTAGGCAAGTGGATGGCCTCCTCCGTGACGGAGAAGGACATCAAAGAGCTTCAGGAAGCGAGGTATTTGACAGCGGAGATTAGGCATAGACTCCCTGCCAAAGAGCAAATCATCCCCACTCCAGAACCTAGTGAGAGGGTCGTATTCCTCCTTCACTTTCTCCGCGGACTAGGACTTCCCCTACACCCCGTTGTCCGAGGTCTCATGTTCTATTACGGGCTGGATTTTCACGATCTCGCCCCGAATTCCTTTCTCCACATCTCGGTGTTTATCGTCATGTGTGAGGCATTCCTCCGGGTCCCTCCACACTTCAGCCTATGGCTCAAAATAGTCAATGTGAAGCCGAAGGTGGTCGATGGGCAACATGTGGACTGCGGCGGTGCCATGATAAGCAAACTTCCCAAACTTATCTGGCCCAAAGGGGCCTTTGTGGATACCATCAAGATATGACAGCAGGAATGGTTTTACATTACTGAACCCCGTGGCACCAAATGGGCAGCCGCCCCTGTATTTAGATCCGGACCCCCGCTGCGGCTTGCATCCTGGACCAATGAGGGTCTGGATTGGGGATCATCCGACGAGGTGCTGATACTGAAGAAGCGCATCAAAAGTATCATAGAGAAGAACACCAGCCTCACAGATGTGATTCAGGTGATGCTTATCCATTGGTCTCTTCCCTGCCAACGCCGGCCTCTCTGCATGTAGGAGTTCAATACGGAAGGGCCACGGATCTTGACGCGATTCTTCGGCACGACGCATAAAGCAATTTGGAAGCTACTTTTTAAAACTCAAAAGTCATGGCCGGAGACGTCCGAAGACATCGGCCTCGACTGCAATCATCCAGCCTCCCTAGTAAGTGCTATTTTTCTTAACATAACACAGTCAATTAATCAAAAGAGGGGACGGATTGAGAATTCCATCTTATAAAACAGGGCTGGACAAAGAAGGCGGAGCGGATCAGATGTCCAGCTCCATTGCCCGAAAACCCAGCAAATCCTCTTTTAATGAAGATGCTGGCCTCGGCGCCCTATCAAGCGCCGGAGAAAAAGGTCCGGAAGAAGAGCAAGGAAGCCACATATGACCTCCCCTGCAAAGGTACTTCGGACGGGGCGTCTGGAGAGAACGAAACCCATTCCTCCGAGGAGGATGAAGACGACGAGGAGGGGGACGAGTAGGCCGACAGCACCCTTTCCTCGAAGGGGAAGAAGAAAAAGAAGAGGGCGGCCTCCGAAGATCCAGAGGTAGAGGCGCCCAAAAGGGGAAAAATATCCCTCCCAGACGGCTCGGACTCAGACACCAAGGCCATCCCCAAGTGGCGCCCAAGGCCGAAGCTCCTTGCCGACTCGTGAGTATCCGAAGATGTTGCACATAGGTCATGTTTTGATGAGTTTGGTATTAACATTTTGAATGGTGCAGGCCGGCCTGCGATCTTCCCCAACAATCATCATAGGGGAACTCTTTGGATCCGAGGATGATGGAGAGTGGGTCACTTTCGCGAGCCTCCCCGCCTCTCGCCAAGGACGACACCGAGGTGTTGTCTCGATAGGCCTTCTCGGGGCACGAGGTGGTACCGGAAGCCGCCAAAACGGCGCCAGAAGGTAACACTTCGGTCGCCGAACACATGGGGGTAACAATCCCCTTGAGGCTGATGGCGGGGGCCTAGACCAGTCCGACCATCAGCCGGACACTACTCTGGAAACCCAAATGGCTCCGGAGCCGAGCAAGCAATCCTCCTTGAGGGAGGGGGGAGTGCCAACTCCCACGGTGACCTCCGCTAGTCCAGAGGCACCGAGTACACTGATGGAGGCACTATGATGAGCTTCCATCGTATAGGAACACTACACCAGATGGGTGTGGTAGTTGAGAAGGTTCAGTCTACCAACAATGGACTGAACGAGGCCTTTGCCAGCCTGTTAACAGGCTTCGAGGTATGCAATGTAATATTCCTAACCACTTTTCATATGAAAAGATGGCTGTGTATAGATAGTATCCCCTAAGACTTTGATCGTCCCTTTTGTTAATAGAAAAGGGGTGGGCATAGGATCTGTAATTTACGCAGGAGCTAATGCACTTTCATATGTTGAAATTTAGGCTTCACTGTTAGCGGTGCCCGCCCAGGCCGCTGAGGTATCTGAACTGAAGCGTCAGCTGGGACTGGCCGATGAGGATCTCGTCCACATCAATAAGGGTTTTGATGAGGCCCAGGGTATATATTTTTTGTCTTAAAACGCTTCGTTTAGGCCTGTACCTCTGGAGTTGAAAGCTCATGTGATGTTATGTGCGTGGTTGCAGGTAGCGCATCTGCGGTTGAGGCACTTAGGGGTGAACTTGCCCAGGCCCAAGAGCAGGGAAGGGCGAACAAGGTGGCCGCTGAGAAAGCAGCCAAGGACTTGAAGTCCGAACAGGTTATCCGCTGCCAGTATGAGGAGCGGGTAACCAAAGTAGAGAAGGCACTCAAGGACGCTGACGACAAGTATAAGTCCCTGGAGGAGAAGAGCAAAACCCAGGAGACTGACATTGCCAAGGCCCTTAAAGAGGTCGAGGAGGCACGGGTCGAATCCCAAGCGGCACGCGAGGAGATGAAGCAAGCCAGACAAGTAGCGTTTGGTAAGCCCCTTCTTCTATAGATTAAATTCGTCAATCAGTCATATGTTTTTCTCACGCAAGTGTGGGGTGCTTTAGATGTCTTTGTTGATCTTCCGAAGAGCGCTGCTGACGCCGCGCGATTCTTCCAAGTCCAGGAGGGGCATGCGACGGAGTAGCAATAATGGAGCCAGATCGTGGCACTGGAGCGCCCCGTACTGCTGAATGACCAGATGGCGTAGTGGGTCGAGCTGCATAGAGTGTCCGGCTTGCCTATGAGGGATGTCATGGTCCGGCTGTGGCTGACTGAACCCATTCTGAGCAGCTATTTTGGCCTAGTGCGGCGGCTTTTTGACACCCTGTCCTGTATTGATGCGGTTAAGCGGTCATCGTGCATAGAAGGTGCGCGGCTGGCTTTTGCCCATGTCAAGATGAACTGGGCCAAGATGAAGGCCGCCAGCGTGGCCATTGAAGGTCCGCCCGGAGACAAGAGCCACCATACGCCCGAGCGCTATTTTGAAGACATCCTGGAAGGCGCCCGCTTAATAGAGGGACAGTGCTCGAAGGACATCATGTTCGAATAAATTTGTCCGAATGCCTGGATATTTTTATGAACCAATGCTTTGTAATATATTATATTACTTATCTTTTAAAAGTGTTATTTCTCCTGTGCGGCCGTCGTATACCTGAGAGTTTGCTAGTCGTCTGCTTTAGCCCCCGCATAAATAGTACGAGAGTATCCGGGATAGCACATAATCACTCTTGACCCAATGTGTTGGTCCGTAAAGGAGGTGTTAGAGCGGTGAGCGAGGCAATCGGACTATGCGGCTTTACCACTCTCACTTAGCCATAGGAGTTTGATAATGGGGTTGTAAGATAGCCCCTGGTGCTTATGCGGCGTTTGAACCTAGATGCCTTTAGATGCGTGACTGAACAAAGCCAGACCTTCATGTAATACGGAAGAAATCGCTAGAGATTTAATAAGTCGCCGAATTGCTAACAAGCTCTCGCCGCATCACGATAGTCAGTTTTCGTCTTTCTCTACTGAGGTGCTTGACTGGGATAGCCGGAGACACAACCGCAGTAGTTATTCCTTTGCTACCTTAGCCAAAAAACGGAACCTAAGGTGGCAAGCACATGAGCCGGGCAACCCAACTATTGAACAAAGACATGATTCTGAGCCGATGCATATAATGCAGTATTTAGGACGCCGAAGTATACTCTGAGAATGTTCGGACTTTCTATCGTTGAAGATATGTATGTGGCTCGAAGAGAGCCCCTAGCGATTTAAGTCGTACCAAGGTGTATATGCCAATTTGGACGTAAGGTGGGAAAACAGGAAAAAGGGCCAATACCAAACAAGGCTAGGTGAAACTGTTTTCATTATAATCTGATTGGTACGTCAAAATGTATTTTTACAGAGGATGCGACAAGCATCATGGCTATTTTACATGCCTAGGACAAGGGAAAGCTGTATAGAGGTCCTAAATTTGAAAAGATGATCAAGAAGATCCTTTGGATGTTCCGCCGCACGTCTGCGCCGCTTTTCACCTGGGCGTAGGATCCTTTGAGAGGATCGATGATCAAGTATGTCGAAGGGGCCTAGAAGAGGGCCCTTGTTAGCTCCAGAAGTTGGTGCGGGCTTGTAAAGAACCTGAAAAAATAAAAACAATACGAAAAGTGGAGCAATATGTAGGTCCGGATAGGGTTAAGCCGTATCATGGACCCTATGTTTAGTATGCCTCTGTCTTTGCCCATGGTATTTTTAGCGCGTAGTTATGCACGCGCGGTACGTATGCCGCTATCAAGCTGGGGCATTGGTGGAGTCTGAATTGCTAAGCTAGCTCTATATGAGCCGGACTGTCATTCTGCAAGGTAGACCGGGCTTGTTTAACAGTGTCTGGGGGCTTGACTACCGGTGTGGTCTTCGTCTTAGCGAGGCCACCCTGCACCTCGGTCGCGAGGGCCGTGGTATGCTCCTCTGTACGGAGGGAGTGCTCCATGTTTCCATTAACTGTAATAACGCCACGTGGTCCAGGAATCTTTAAGCTTAAGATAAGTGTAGTGTGTTCGTTCGAGTAGTGCGTGATAGCCACTTCTGAACGGGACAATGTCAAAGATCAACTCTTTGCTCCGAAATTTATCCGGTGAGCCGAAGATGACTTCCAACATTATGGATCCTGTGCAACAGGCCTCTACGTCAGGTATTACCCCTTTAAAGGTGGTTTTAGTGGGCTTGATTCTTGATGGATCAGTGCCCATTTTACGGACGGTCTCCTGATAAAGCAGATTGAGACTGCTACCTCCGTCCATAAGGACTCGCGTGAGGTGGAATCCATTGATAATCGGATCGAGGACCAATGTAGCCGAACTCCCAAGATAGATACTGGTCAGATGGTCTCTGCGATCGAAGGTGATCAGACAAGCTGACCACGGATTAAATTTTGGGGCGACTGGCTCTAAGGCATAAACGTCTCTTAACGCGCGCTTGCGCTCATGCTTGGGGATATGAGTGACGTAGATCATGTTCACTGTTTTGACCTCGGTGGAAAATTTCTTCTGTCCCCCTATGTTCTGTGGGCGAGGCTCTTCGTCGTCGTCCTCGCTGGGCGGCCCCTTCCCCTTGTGTTCGGCGTTGATCTTGCCGGCCTATTTAAAGACCCAACAATTTCTGTTGGTATGATTGGCAGGCTTATCAGGGTGCCATTAATCTGGCAAGGCCGATCGAGTATTCTGTCCAAACTAGATGGGTTTCCTTTGAATGGCCTCTTCCGTTGACCGGGTTTGGAGCCACTGAATCCGGCATTAACCGTTTGTCTTTGGTATCTTGGTTGTTGTTTCGATGCTTGTGTTTATTGCATCGTGGCTTGCCATTGCCATCCCTGGCTTCGGAAATGTCGGGGTCACTGGTGGTATTGCTTCGACGAGCCAGCCAGCTATATTCTCCCGCGCAAAAGTGGGTCATGAGTGCGGTAAGGGCTGCCATGGACTTCGGCTTTTCTTGGCCGGGGTGTCGGGCGAGCCACTCATCTAGGGCGCTGTGTTTAAAGGCCGCGAGGGCTTCGGCTTCCGGACAATCCACAGTTTGATTCTTTTTAATCAAGAACCTGGTCCAAAGTTTCCGGGCTGATTCTCCGGGCTGGATTATGTGACTAAAGTCATCGACGTCTGGAGGCCGAACATAGGTACCTTGGAAGTTGTCTCGAAAGGCGTCCTCCAAGTATTCCCAGCTTCCAATAGAATTTTCTAGGAGGCTGCTCAGCCAATGCCATGCTGGCCCCTTGAGTTTTAGGGGTAGGTATTCGATGGCGTGGAGGTCTTCACCGCGAGCCATGTGGATGTGGAGAACAAAATCTTCAATCCATACTGCAGGACCCGTCGTACCATCGTATGATTCGATGTTCAGGGGTTTCAATCCTTCGGGGAACCGGTGCTCCATAACCTCATTGGTGAAGCACAAGGGGTGTGCGGCGCCTCTATATCGAGCGATGTCACGGTGCAGTTCGTATGAAGTCCGAGTGCGGTTCTCGGCTCGAGTGAGGTTGTGCCTGTCACGCCAGGCTTGATGGTCATCCTCTCGTGTCGGAGCACGCCCCCTTGACCCATTGATTGATCTTGTTAGACTGGCTCTACTGTCCAGGTCCTTGCGTAAGTCATAGGTATAGCCCGGGGTCGCTGCCTCCCTGCCTTGACGGTGGTGTGGCGCGGGCTAGTGTTCGGCGTAGGTAGCCGGTCTATCCCGTCCACGCGGTGGTCGGTCGGGTTCGTCAGAGGTTTAATGCTTTGGCGGTATTGGCTCAAGGGCCTCGTCGTCAAATTGAGGTAGTACCTTACGCTTCGGGTAACTCTTGGTTGGGCGCTCGAGGCCGTTTTCCTGAGCTGCCGGGACATTAGTCCATCTGTCATTGAGTATATCCTATTCAGCTTGAAGCTGTTGCTGCTTCTTTTTCAGGCTTCTCGTAGTGGCGATTAGCCTGCATTTAAAGCGCTCTTGCTCGAGGGACTCCTCCGGCACGATAAAGTCTTCGTCGTCGAGGCTCATGTCCTCTTCGGAGATCGGTACGTAGTTACTATCCTCCAAGTCCATGTTCCTGACTGGATCATCGGGGTTGACTTGCCCATCCTCCCAATCATCCGGTTCGGATGTTGGCTCAAAAGCTGCTTCGGGGTCTTCGGCGTTTTCCGGAGTGTTATTGTCTACGGTGCCGGTATTGCCGTCTTTTTCACGACGCAATTTTGAGCAGCACCTCCGACGTCAACGTTTTGGAGGTGCTTCGGTAGGCTTGTCCTTGACCGGATCCTTCTTGCCATCGTCATCATCCTCTTTTGGTGTATCCACCATGTATACGTCGTATGTAGAGGTGGCCGTCCAACGTCCGGTAAACGAAGGATTCTTGCCTTGATCATCTCCTGCATCGTCGTCCATACCGTCGATGTCTTCGGAGGCATAATCCAGCATGTCGGTTAGATCCTTGTGAGTGGTTATGAAGTGGGTTGTGGGTGGGACGTAAAATTCCCCGCTCTCGGCCCCTAATCCGGGCTAGGCGTAATTCAGAAGCAATTCCTCTATGATGGCGAGGGATCGCATTAAGTCTAGTGCCTCGTTTAGGAGCGAGGTTTGGACAGAGAGGCGAGAGTCTGTTGGGCCAGCCAGGGTGAGGCTCTCCTGGCCCCACCCGCAAAGCGAGCTTCAAGAGTTCGGATTCAGAGTCTGAGAGTGAGTCCGGTGCTTTAGCGACAAGGGGAGTTCGGTTCGTCCTTAGGTTTGCTGATGACGTCGTCCCCTCCGGATCTCCGGTAACAAGTTCCATAATTGCGGAGAGTCCTGCGAGCTCTAAATTCCCGTCTTCGGACCCAGTGGTCTGCTCTGGATCTAAGGCTAGAACCGCGGTCGTGGCCGCGAACCCTTCGAAGATCAAGTCTTCTCAGATATCGGCGACATAGTTTAGGTTCCCGAAACTGATCTGATGACCAGGGGCATAGCTATCCATCTGATCGAGGTGGACAATCGAATTGGCACGGAGTACGAAGCCTCCGAATACGAAGATTTGGCCAGGGAGGAAAGTCTTCTCCGAAACAGTATCATTGTGGATCATAGAACGAGCCACCGAACCTTCTGTCGACGACAGAGAAAATCTCAATGAAAGCACCAATGTCGGTGTCAAAACTGGCCGATCTTGGGTAGGAGGTCCCGAACTGTGAGTCTGAGGATCTAAGGTAACAGGAGGCGGGGGACACGATGTTTACCAAGATTCGGGCCCTCTTGATGGAGGTAATACCCTACTTCCTGCTTGATTGACTTGGATGAGTACATAGATTACAAGAGTGGATCCACCTCGAGATCGTAATGGCTAAACCCTAGATGTCTAGCCTGTAGGATTGTGATTGCCTCTACGGACCAAACCCTCCGGTTTATATAGACACCAGAGGGGCCTAGGGTTGTACAGAGTCGGTTTACAAAGAAAGGAATCTTCATATCAGCACGCTAAGCTTGCCATGCACGCCAAGGAGAGTCCCATCCGGACACGGGAGAAGGCCTTCTATCTCGTATCTTCACGGCCCACCTGTCCGGCCCACGTCACATAGCCTGGACGCCCGGAGACCCCCTAATCTAGGACTCCCTCACCTGTTAGGATAAAGGAACATGCTAAAGTTTCAACTTTGATCAACAAAAGTTATATTAGAACACCTAAACCTGATGAACAAATTAAATTAGAACCTATTGTTTCTATGGTTAAGGATCTTTGGGAAGAAAATATAGATGGGCATGTTATTTATTTTTATAATGAAGCTACTAGAATTTCCAAACCTGATAAAGAGGATAAACATAGACCCATTGTTGGCATGCATGTTGTCTCTGTTAAAATACGAGATCACTGTTATCATGGTTTATGTGACATTGGTGCTAGCATGAGTGCTATTCCCTTTACCTTATATCAAGAAATTATGAATGACATAGCACCAGATGAAATAGAAGAAATAGATGCTACTATTAAACTTGCTAATAGAGACACCATCGCACCACTTGGGATTGTTAGAGATGTTGAAGTATTGTGTGGGAAAATAAAATACCCTACTGATTTTCTTGTTCTTGGTTCCCCACAAGATGACTTTTGTCCCATTTATCTTTGGTAGAGCTTTCTTGAACACCGTTAATGCTAAAATAGACTGTGAGAAACAAACTATCAGTGTTAGCTTTGGTGATGTGTCTCATGTGTTTAATTTTTCCAAGTTTAGTAGAAAACCTCATAAAAAAGAATTGCCTAGTAAGGATGAAATAATTGGTCTTGCTTCTATTGGTGTGCCTCCTACTGATCCTTTAGAACAATATCGGCTAGACCATGAAAATGATTTACATATCGAAACTCTTATTCGAATAGCAACCTCTTCTTAAACACAACTTGCCTATCGAAACTCTAGGAGGTCCTCCTCCACCTAAAGGTGATCCTGTGTTTGAATTAAAAAAATTGCCAGACACTTTGAAACATGCTTAATTATCTTGATCAAAAGAAATATATCCTGTTATTATTAGTGCTAACCTTTCAGAACATGAAGAAGAAAGATTATTGGAAGTTCTAAGGAAGCACCGAGCTGCTATTGGATATACTCTTGATGATCTAAAGGTCATTAGTCCCACTCTATGTCAGCACAAAATTAATATGGAACCTGATGCAAAACCCGTTGTTGATATTCAACATCGATTAAATCCGAAGATGAAGGAAGTGGTAAGAATGGAAATATTTAAACTTCTGAAAGCAGGTATAATCTATCCTATAGCTGATAGTAGATGGGTAAGTCTTGTTCTTTGTGTCCCTAAGAAGGGAGGTATTACTGTTGTTCCAAATGATAAGAATGAACTTATTCCACAATGAATTGTTACAGGCTATAGAATGGTAATTGATTTTAGAAAATTAAACAAAGCAACTAGAAAAGATCATTACCCTCTGCCTTTTATCGGTCAAATGCTAGAAAGATTATCTAAGCACACACATGTTTGCTTCCTCGATGGATACTCTGGTTTTTCACAAATACTTGTTTCTCAACCTGATCAAGAAAAGACCACTTTCACTTGTCCCTTTGGAACTTATGCTTATAGACATATGCCTTTCGGTTTATGGAATGCACCTGCTACCTTTCAAAGATGAATGATTGCTATATTCTCCGACTTTTGTGAAAAGATTGTTGAGGTTTTAATGGATGGCTTTTCTGTTTATGGGAAATCTTTTGATGATTGTTTAACCAATCTTGATCGAGTTTTGCAGAGATGTGAGCAAACAAATCTTGTCTTGAATTGGGACAAATGCCACTTTATGGTTAATGAAGGTATTGTTTTAGCCGATAAAATTTCTGAAAGAGCTATTGAGGTGGACAAAGCTAAGGTTGATGCAATTGAGAAAATGCCATGTCCTAAAGATATCAGAGGTATTCATAGTTTCTTAGGTCATACTGGTTTCTATAGGAGATTTATCAAAGACTTTTATAAAATTTCTAGGCCCCTCACAAATCTTTTGCAAAAGGATGATCCTTTTGTTTTTTACGATGGTTGTTTAGAAGCCTTTGGAACACTCAAGAAAACCTTGATTTCTGCACCTATTGTTCAACCACCTGATTGGAACTTGCCTTTTGAAATTATGTGTGATGCTAGTGATTATGTTGTTGGTGCTGTTCTAGAACAAAGAGTTGATAAGAAACTAAGCGTTGTTCATTATGCTTGTAAAACTCTAGACAGTGCTCAAAGAAATTATGCTACTACTGAAAAACAATTCCTAGCAGTGGTGTTTGCTTGTGATAAATTTATATCTTACGTTGTTGATTCAAAAGTAATTGTTCACACTGATCATGGTACTATAAAATATCTTATAAAGATGTTAAACCTAGACTTATTCGATGGGTTCTCTTGCTACAAGAATTTGATTTACATATCACTGATAGAAAAGGAGCTAAGAACCCTATAGTTGATAACTTGTCTAGGCTTGAAAATGTGCTTGATGACCCACTACCTATTGATGATAGTTTTCCTGATGAGTAGTTAGTTGCAATAAATGTTTCTCATAACACTCCTTGGTATGCTGACTATGCTAATTATATTGTTGCTAAATATTTACCACCTAGCTTTACATACCAACAAAAGAAAAAAATTCTTCTATGATTTAAGACATTACTTTTGGGATGATCCACATCTTTATAAAGGAGTAGATGGTATTATTAGATGTTGTGTACCTTAGCATGAACAGGAACAAATCCTACGGAAATGTCACTCTGAAGCTTATGGAGGGTATCACGCTGGAGATAGAATTGCTCACAAGGTATTACAATATGGGTTCTATTAGCCTACTCTCTTCAAGGATGCCCGTAAGTTCGTCTTATCTTGTGATGATTGCCAAAGAATAGGTAATATCGTTAAGCGTCAAGAAATGACTATGAATTATTCACTTGTTTTTGAACCATTTGATGTTTGGGGATTTGATTACATGGGACCTTTTCCTTCCTCTAATGGGTATACACATATTGTGGTTGCTGTTGATTATGTTACTAAATGGGTAGAAGCTATTCCAACCAGTAGTGCTGATCACAACACCTCTATTAAAATGCTTAAGGAATTTATTTTCCGAAGGTTTGGAGTCCCTAGATATTTAATGATTGATGGTGGTTCACACTTTGTTCGTGGTGCTTTCCGTAAAATGCTTGCCAAGTATGATGTTGACCATAGAATTGCATCACCTTATCATCCTCAGTCTAGTGGTCAAATTGAACTTAGCAATAGAGAAATAAAATTCATTTTTCAAAAGACTGTCAATAGGTCCCGGAAGAATTGGTCTAAGAAATTAGATGATGCGCTTTGGGCTTATACAACAACATACAAAAATCCTATGGGTATGTCTCCTTATAAAATGGTTTATGGAAAGGCTTGTCATTTGTCGCTTGAGTTAGAACATAAAGCATATTGGGCAATCAAAGAACTCAACTATGATTCCAAACTTGCCGGTGAAAAGAGGTTATTTGATATTAGCTCACTAGATGAATGGAGAACCCAAGCTTATGAAAATGCCAAATTATTTAAGGAAAAAGTTAAAAGATGGCATGATAAAAGAATTCAAAAGCGTGAGTTCAAAGTTGGAGAATATGTTCTTTTGTACAACTCTCGTTTCAGATTCTTTGTAGGAAAACTCCTCTCCAAATGGGAAGGACCCTATGTTATCGAGGAGGTTTATCGGTCTGGAACTATCAAAATAAATAATGCCGAAGGTACTAACCCGAAGGTTGTTAATGGGCAACAAATAAAACATTATATCTCAGGTACACCCATTAATGTTGAAACTAATATTATCCAAACTATGGCACCGGAAGAACACATAAAAGAGTCCTTCTGAAACACTCCAGAATCGAGAAAAAGAGGAGGTACGTGATACGGTAAGTAAATGGACTCCGAAAAATCCGCAAAAATATTTTTTGTCAGTTTCGGAATATTTAGAAAATTAGGAAAATAAGAAACTACCGGGAAAGCTAACCTAGTGGGCACAAGACACTAGGGCGCGCCTGGCTGGTGGGTCGCACCCACCTCGGGTACCTTCCAGACTCCATTTTTCTATCGTTTGCTTGTTTCCCAAGATAAGAAAATCTTTATATACCCCCTGAACCTATTGACCACTGTATCGCGGAGAAATCCTATGTTTTCTTCTCTTGCTGTTTCTCTATTAGATCTGAAAATATGTCATCCCAAGACTCTGAGGGTGAGAG